>VCII01000052.1:0-1200000 GCA_006030095.1 Triplophysa siluroides | reverse complement strand
CACCGAGGTGAGGAGATTTGGGAAATTGAAAAGGTGACTGGTGTGGAGACGATGGTTGAAAGTTTGAACCCCAGAGGGTTAGACTATTATCCCCCAGAGCAAAACCCTTGACCTCAGATCACTCTAATGGAACATTCCCTGTAGTAAAATTCATACTGTAGGTCGCATTGAATAATTAATGTGAATTTAATAGACATTTACCTCAGAGGAATTTTTGTCATCATAATTCTCACTAGGAAGTCATCCTTGATCTAATGTTAGTCCCTTTACGTGTCATTTTGAGACACTCGGCAACCCTGTTGCGTGAAGTAATGAAGTCCCATTTAGTAATAATAATGATGAGACTTGAATAGCCTAAGAAAGCTCCCATTGAATTCCAGTAGTAGTCAAGTAAATGGAGAGCACCAAACCCCCATGCAGCAGCCGCATTGTGACAAATGGTTTGTTGTTGCAGGTTAAACAGTACTGGGGGAAGTTTAATGGGGTTTACGTTTGGCTGCTGTAATTGGTGATTCTGGAGACTGTAATTATGGAATAGTGTGAGGAGAGGACCAGAGACAGAGCTGTTCTTGGCACATATGAGACTTCATTATTCCTTGCTGAGCCTGACAAGCAATTACCATCCTCCCATAACTGCATCACAATCTGCTGATCTTTTGAGAATAATATAGTCAACATGCTGGAGAACTGGGTATATATACACACAACCCAGTGTATGGCTCAACCAATTTGGCCCGCCATTGTTTTTTTACTTACTCTATTACACAGAGACTATAATTGTCTTTGCTTTAGTGCTGTAATTTACGGTGCATTATATGCAGTACATTATTTGACATACTTAAGAACTAATATGATGCGATGTGACCTAAACAGGGACCATTTGCTATGAGGACATTGTGTATTATTTAATACCGATAGGTAACTGATGAGTCCATTAAGAAAATATTGACTGCATTGGTATGATGATTTTTTTTGACACAAAGGATTGTGTTATGAAAATATATTAAAAGGGATAGTTCACCCAAAATAAAAATGTGTTATTCACTCACATGTTGTTCCAAGTCTGCATCACCATTTTCAGTTAAACATCATAAAAGTAAATGAGAATTTAGGCATCTCATTTTGTGTTCAATGGGCGAATAAAATTCACAAGGATAAGTAAAATATGACAGATTACGACAGGGCAACATGCAATTTACCAGTTATTATCTCTCTCAAAGAGAACAGGTTGGTTTGTTCCACCTGTCTCATATTCATATATTTTTCAAATATAACCATAATCGTTATAAGCTTATAAAAACACTAGTTCAGGCATGTGCACGTTCATTGTTTTTTTCAGTTGTCATCTTTCCAGCAGGTACAGTTTGATTCCATCAGAGGTTCTTTGCTGATGGCTGCTTCAGTACAAGGGGCAAACAATATGCAAATGTGTGCACTTCCTCATGCGTCAAACTCCATACTTATCACTGAATATGTAAATCTTGGTCCCCACATCTCGTTTTAACGGTTGCTGTAGCTAACACGAGAGAGATCTTTGGTTGATTTTATTAAGCTTTGTTAAAAGACAGCAACTGCAGGACCATCAAAAGATTTGGGAAAATAAACATCAATTTAACTTTATTGAATACTCTAAAAACGCTGGGTTATTTTCAAACCATGGAAGGGACAAACCCAACTTTTGGATTTTAAATTAACCTATGCTAGGTTATTTCAACCCATGGCTGGGTCAAATATGAACATTTTCTGGGTAGATTTAACCCAAGGATTGGGTTTGTCCCTTTTCGACCCAACCATGGGTTGAAATAATAAAGATTCTTTGTTTTTAAATTGCATTTGCTTGTTTTCAGTGTTTTTGCAATTTTCTGTGTTTATTAAATAAAGTCATGTGAATAATTAATATACATTTATTTCACAAACTGTCCCACATGAAGTTCTGTGTGCTATATGTTAATTCTTTCAAAAGTTCTAGTTGTCATTTAATATATTGATCTCTCTGTGCAAGCCTCCACATTTTCCCCAAAACACACAAAAATATGTAATTGTGCAGTTGGGTCAGTAATACAGCGTGTTTCTCCAGGTGGACAGATGCCGGTCCAGGAGCTGAAGCTTGAGAAGAAATTTTCTGCTGGCTCGCTCGCTGCAAAACCCTCTTTACTGGTCCTACCCAATCGAATGCTATGTGAGGTCAGACACACATTTACATTAGCCATTTCATCAGACTTTTGAGCGGGGAAGTTATTCAATGAGCATTATCGGCAAGCAATATTTAAACAGAATGATGTTGTATTGCTGCTCATGTATTAGATAGGGCTAATACAACTGGGCCCAAATTCAGAACCACTCTATGTACCCAAATGCTTACCACTATAAACACTGTTTGTAAGCTATACTGACTGTTTCCATGCCGTGTATGTCTTCATAGAGTCCAGGGGAGATTTTCATTCTACTGCAGGAGGATCTGACCATCAAAGAAGCAGAGGTGGAGTTCAGTGGAATGAAGCAGACAGTAAGAGTGAAACCTGTCAACTGGAATGAAAGCACACTCTGTGTGTCTGCCCCAGGTAAAGATGCTTCAGTGCATTTATACAGTATATTGATATCAAATGGATGTTTAGGCTGTCTTTCCATCAACATACAGTGTATCTGTATGCCATGATATCATCATCATCCTTTGGTTGTAATATCTGTGTTTTGCAGACTTCACCGTTGGAGATGTGTGTGTGACGCTCTACTGTCAAGGAGTGGTTAAAGGCGAGGCCTGTATACAATACTACACCATGATGGGAGAGGTTGCTCACTGTCTTCAGCAAGCTGCAGATCCCTGTCAAATTCATGTGCCAGGTAATCACATGTCTCTTTTAATAACATAAAAATGGAGATTGAAGGTTTAGCTTCACCTTTTTTAAACACATGAGAGTTTCTGAGGAATCCGCTTTTTGTTACATTTCTTATTTATACAGATTTTGAAAGGCTTATTTTATTAAAGCCATTATGAGAAATGAGTATTTCTTCCTATTCACTCATCAATTTTATGAATGTTTACGATAAAACAGTGGATTGTGATGTTTTTTGCCTTATGTCTTATATTGTCATTTTTAAAATCTGCTCAATAAAACGATTTAAATTCTGTAATAGAAATTCTGTCAAAATTCTACTATACTATCCTAATTTGCCTATTTTTCAATGTCTTTATTACCCTATCCGTCTTTCAGGGGGAGGCTCAATGTAAATTTGGGATTCATGATGTCACTTACCCTGGAAAAAGTTTGTAGTCCCCAATTATACTACACACTAACTAAATTTAAAGAAGTGAAATTCCATCAGACCACCCCTTTAAGAAAAAAAGCCTGATGTTGGCAGGCTTCAGGCTAGTCATATTCTGTTTGCCAGAAAGGGGTTTTACACCAAATTAAGGGAAAGCATTTACCATTTACCCTGGCAAGCCAGTTTACACTTTAATAGGCTTGCAAAAGCTTTCTGCAGTATATGTACTGTAGGACTATTTACATTCATACATACTGTAAAAATAGCACAGTGCTGAATGACAGCTCCAAATGGAAATGTATTAAATTTATGGAGTGCAGAAACCGGGTTTATGAAATGTTTTGTATTATTAATTTCCTGCCTAACAGTTTATATAAACAACATTTTGACACATTCATATGGCAAAATGAAAAAGTTTAATATTGAGTATTAAACTTACTGATGAATGGGATCCCATCTATCATCAGGCTACTCCTATATTAGCTTTGAATTCCATATTCTCCTCTGATCCCTCAAGGGTCTAATCGTGTGTGTGTTCCTCTGGTGTTTATAAAGCCATGACAATCTTCAGGATATTAGGGGATCAGCCAGCTATACGCTTTTTCTGTTTTAATCCTGCTAATTGAATTTGCCTTGTCCTGTAGGAAGATTTGGTGACAGGCATGCTCTGGTTAGCCTTGAGTACTGAATACTACATTATATTTCCTTACAGACTGTGCAATCGAAGTAAGATGGATGCGATCCAAAATATATAAATTCACCCTGTTATGTACTGGCCACTTCTCCAGGGTGATTCCCTGTCTTCTAGCATGTGATGGGATATTCATATTCACCTATTTAAAATGGACAAATGGGTGGAATATATATACAGATTTCTATTTTACATTCTCAGAAAGTCCCATTTATATAATTTTTATATTAATAATATGTTTTATTATTAGATGTGGTAAAGCATGATTCTTTTTTTTGCAATCTAGGTTGACATTTGCTTTGGAGACATATATTATATCGATTTTAACCTTGATTTAAAGGGGCCATATGGCGCGAATACGTGTTTTTCTGTGTCTTTGGTGTGTTATAAGTTGCCCATGCATGTATTAGACACCTAAAATTTCTCAAAGTTAAGTGTTGGAACAAAAGATGCAGTCTATCTAAAAGCGAATGCTCACCCAGATCTGCCTGAAATGCCTCGTGTAACCACACCCCCACAAATCCACGTCAGTTCGTGGTATGATTTGACTAAGACTGCCCAAATGTGTATGCAAGTAAGGTGGACCTGCTTACAATTGCTTTGGAACCTGATGTTCCAAATATGGTGAGAGGCGTTAAATTTCTGTCACACTCTTGCAGTATTCGACCAATCACTACGCACTGGTTAACTGGCCAATCATAGCACACCTCGCTTTTCAGAGCGATGTGCTTTGTAAAAAATCTGCGCGTTTCAGAGAGGCGGGGCACAGAGGAGATACAAACATGCACGGTGTGTGGAAAATACAGCATTTTTTAACCTTAAACGTGTATATTACATCTAAAACAAACCATGATATTTGTCATATGACCCCTTTAACCTTCAATAAAACATAAGGTGTATGATTTATTAATCTTAAAATACTCTCTTCTGTCACATTCAAATATGAACAGACAACTTTAAAACTCTTCATAAATTGATTTTCAAAAAAAGTATAAACACTCTGCCTCTGTTGAGCTTTAAATATATTGGTCAACCCAATATGTCAACCAGTGTTGGGATCTGTGTGTCCAAATAATGGAGTTTGGGAGTCTTCATGAAACCTGTTTAAAAAGAGTAATTAAAAAAAAGTCTGTTTGGTGTCACTAGATGCACAGAAATCACTTCAGCTTTGTAGAGTGGTTTGATGTGTCTCCGTTTTATTTTTATTATACAGGCCTTTCAGGTTCCCTCCATGGAGAAGCTGGATAAAACTCTTGCAGCATGTCTGGTGCAGAAAATGCCGACAGGAGGTTTTCAGGGCCTGCAGAATGGTCAGCTTCCAGCCTGGGGTAAATGCTTCTCTAGTTCAGCATTAATGTGAAAAGCAGCTCCTTTAACCCATATTGAGTCTCGCCAAGCGCCTGCAGACAACCGTTTCAACATCAGCACAAAAGAGGCTAATGCTACCAGCACTTTATTTTACAGTCTGTTATAAGCATGAATAAATGATGGAGACAAGCCGCCTCGGCCCACAGCAGTGCATTACTGTGCACTTGTTCTTCTGACATGTGTCTCCCTGCCCACATAAATGCAGCATGACCGAGATCCGATGCGGTTCTTCACAGAGCAATTGTCAGTGTTATACTATGTGGCCATAGTAAATGTCTTTAGACTATCTCTCTGCTGGAAAGTATCTCTATAGGTATCTGAGTATCTCTGCTAAAAGCCTTAGCAACTTTACCGCGGGTCCTAACGCGTCTCTGGTGGAAAGTCTTTATAATATTGAAGCAGGTCCTATCTCCTGCCTGACTTTTAACCTTCTTTTTATACTTGAAATCCACAGACCCTATATGTTATGTTATAAATAAGACATCACTCTTTCTACAGTATTTCTAATGCCCGCATGATCTGTTCCGGGTATCTACATGAAAATACGCACTGTCTCACCCTACGACATCTTTTTGGACTGTGGTGGCCACGGTCGTGTTTCGAAAGGGAGGGGTGAGCGGACATGAGCAGAGGATTGGTTGCAATTCTATATAAAGTCCCTCCTTCCAAAAGGCTCTGATTGGTAAAGCTGACCAGGTCTGTCGTGATTGGTTCCCCGCTTAGAGTGTGTGTGTGAAGATGTCGCACCCATACCATATCAGCGAGCTTCCGCTTCTCAGGCTGTTGTGATTGGTCGGTGCCCGTCTCTGTGCACGTGTATTCATAAACTTATTTTAGCAATAAACAGTAACAATGGCGTCAACTTCACTTTATCAGTTAAAAACATGCGGATCGATCAAAGACTGCTAGTGCATGTTCAAATGTCAATCTTTGTTAGAGATCACAGATTTTTTTCCTACTATGGCGAGGGAAATGAAACCGGACCGAATGGCATCAGACCGGTTATATTAATTAACACTAATAACAGAAGCATTAGTTTTGCCTTTTTATATTGGACCCGAGTTGGATAATAAAACAAGCAGATTGACCAGGAGACATTTGCAAGCAGGACTTCAAAGGACATTTTTATAGAAGTGTTTTAGAGGTATGCGATATCAGTATATTACATAGATGTATTAAGTCATGTAAGCTGTTTTTTGACCGTTGGTTATCTTAGAATGTGTGAAGCTGAATTCATATTACCAGCTGTAGGACTGTGATGAAAGTGAAAGTAGCTTAGTCAAATGTTTACGATCTCTGATAACCAAACAGTACTCCAGCGGCTCTTCTCTAAGGAAGGCCTCGCCCATTTTTGGCGTATTCCTTTAGGCGGAGGTTATTAAAAGAGGGCTGTAGTCCGATTCCAGCCATTCTCTGTAGTCCTTGAAAAGCGAATTCTGTTAAAGACAATATCTCGCTTGGCACTGAACTTTGAGCTTTATAATTTTGTAGGTATTGTTTATGCTCTAACAGCAACATTACACACTAACTAAAGGTTGAAAACTGGTTTTCGCGTGGAATTGGACCTTTAAGTTCACACACAGTGGCCTGAGAGCGGCTCACATCACAATATTAAAATGTTTTAAAAACGTGAGCCACAGAATTTGTTAACATTACTTATATATAAGTTGTTATAAAAATACCCACGTAATATTAGATGATTAGATGATTCAATTTTTTATTACCATAACTTGTTCGGAGTGGTTGTTCATTCGTTAGAAATATATTCAATTCAATTCAAGTTTATTTATATAGCGCTTTTCACAATGTGCATTGTTCCAAAGCAGCTTTACAGGAGCAAATAAGAAAACACAGAGGTAAAACACAGCACAGTGCATAGTGTTTATAGAACAAGCAAGATCATTCTAATAGATAATATCTAATAAATAAATGCATTCTCCCGGTGAGCAAGCCAACACTGCTCTGCTGTGGCGAGGAACCCAAACTCCAATGATTGATTAATGGAGAAAAAAAACTTCGGGAGAAACCAGACTCAGCCGGGAGTGCCAGATCTCCTCTGACGTGTCATAGCTGCACTCAGTGACCCCGACCAAAAGCCACAGAGCAAACATCCACGAGGAGGAGGGAGAGCCCACCGTCCGCGACCCAGGAAGTCCCACTCGCCGAAACCGTGCAGGTCCAACCCGGTCCCACTCCACGATCGACACCAGAAAACAGAGGAACAACCAGGGAAAATAGTAATGGCATATTGTAACTTTATTCCTCTGTTGTCTGACATCGACCACAAAACAAGACCAAACCAGACCCACACAGCCCCAACAAATCAAATACCCCCAACCCCAACCAACGGGCCCCCCCCCACCCCCCACAAACACCCACCCAGCAACCTCCAATCAGGGCCACTGTATTATATATTAGTTTAATGCTGATTTCACAACACTTGAAACAAAAATGTACATTTCACTGCAACTAATGTTAATACGTTTGGCCTTAGCATAAGACTGGTACCTTTTTCCATACCTAAAGCCTATATTTTCCTCCTTAGAACTTCAAAGAGGGTCGTCGCCTGTAAATAAATTCACACAGATGTTTTTTTTGTTTGTTTCAAGACGCGCTGTAATTCCTTTGTTAATGTTCCTTAGTTGATTTTATTTATTGATGCAAATGCAATGCAAAGCTAAACAAGACAGACCCTGACCATGAAACGACAAAAGAAAACAATATTTATATACGGTGGGGATCAGCAGGATTAGTAGGCCTAATTCCTCCTCAGATGATGGTCACATAATAAACAGGACAACAAGCACTACAGTGGGTCAGTCTTTGTTTTTAGCATCAATGAACAGTCGGCATGGAGGTATCAAGCATGTTTACTTTATTTATTATCAACATTATAAACAATAAAGCCAGATATTATTCTCTTATCAGGAGTTAGAGAAAAGCAACACGTTAACCGTTAAAGCGCTGTCGGCTTGTTAACCGCTTGTTGAACAGACTTTCACCAGAGTGAAATAGACCTATAAACTTGTTTGTCGTATCAAGAACATGTAAAACAAAATAAACAAGAAAACCATATAACAGACTGTCAATATACGTTGCGTTTTGGTCGTTTAGTTTTGTATGTTTGGTTTTTGCATGATTTCGCTTCGTGCTGGTTTAAATGCAGTTTTTATTGATTTTTTTTCTTTTTTTTTCACCTTACTAATCTTTTCAACATTAAAAAACTTATATACAGGATATAATTTTAGTGCCTTATGAATATTTTATGATAATTATAAATGTGAAACTAAAAAAAAATGTTGCAAATTACATCTTTATTAACTTAACTTAAATAAAAAAATATATAATATTCGTTTTTAATGAATTTAAATATTCAAATATGAAATTATTGGGAAATGCCCATCCCTTATTTCTGTTGAAGTGAATGAAGTGTGTAATGTGTGCAGCTAGGTGAGATCAAAACAGAATTGTTTGTTTGAGCATCCTAAAACCAAGCACAATCTTACATTTCTTTAATTTTTTCTCATTTGATTTCCTGCATTCAGGAGACAAATTATGAAAGACAATACGTTGGGAATTACATTCTGTATACATGTTTTTTCTGGGCCAGTTATCCTGGGTGTTTAATTAGACTTTAGATGAGCCTGTGTTGCATCCACCATATCCTCTGCAGTGTATTTGTGTTTATTTATTTTTATTTTCTCTTCTTTATCATTATCTTTGTGTTTCACTCTCTCTCTCTCTCTGTTTTCATTCATTTAAAAACATTTTTGTTTTCTCATGCATTTCATTAATGTCTCTGTTTCTAACTCTCCCTTTCTATTCCAACAGCTCTATGAATAATTTCAGGGCTACACATTTTCACATGATATGCCACCAAAGTGGTTTCTGTCTGATGGGGGGAATAAAGTCAGTTTTAACATGACCTTTTGCTCATCTTGTGTGATATTTGCTTAAAGCGGACATAACACACCCAGTTTCTGCCAATCTCATATTAATCTTGAGTACCTAAGGGCTTTTCACACTGCGCTTAACCCCGGGTCATCTTCATTCGAAACCCCGGGTAAACGAACGTTTCACACTTTTTCACATTTTTTAATGCTTCTGCAAACATCACACAAGACGGGCAAAAGGTCATGGGACGAAGCAGGGTTAGCACCACTTTTGCAGCGTTAACCCTGCATTGCGGTGTCAAACATGTGCAGTGTGAAATGAAGCAGGGGTAGAATAATACGACCAGACCCTTAGCAACAGACACCCAATCAAAAACTGAACAGCGCTTACCTCATTTCACAAGCTGTGTACAGTCACAGAAACTCCATGCGCTGTGTAAACAATCCTTTGAGTTTTTTTATTTATGTGAATAAGTTATGTATTAGGCTTAAAACCGCCAAAAAGGATTTGCGAGGTGTCATTTTTTTTCCGATGAGGAAAACAAGGTATTCGGTTACTTAAAGGGACCACACGCTATTTTTATTCAGTCAGTTTGACGCTGCAGTATTTATCCAATCATGACTGTTGACACCGCAAATATGCAAATAAGAATGTTTGGGTTTAGTGATGTACAGTGTGAATTGTCAGGATATGAATACCCAGCGTTATCTCTTAACCCATGGTAAATTATAAACAGTGTGAAACTTGAAACAGATACCCCAGGATTATGTTTACCTGGGGTTTAGAATAACCGGGGGTTAACGATTTCAAGTGTGAAAAGCCCTTTGGAGGAGTATTGCATACTCACATTTATAAAAGACAGATACAGTTTTGCGATTATTTCCGGAAAAAGGCGACCTCCTAAACAAGTGCTGGGGGGGTTGGTTGGGTGTAACTAAAGCATGAGCACACAATACATCATCGCATTATGCCTACATACAGTAACTGTTAATTCACTATAAATTCATGTGGTGTATTGCGAGACATAACTAAGTTTCACTTACCTTGTGCGGTTCATGACCGGCATCTTTTAGCGCTGGGACCAGTTTTAAACGATCTGCAAATCCAGTGTTATATCAACCGCTTCTATAACATTCCTCGCCAAAATGCAGTGAACAAACAAACACAGCAGAACTTTGCGAACGAAGGAGCTCATTGATGGGCATGTAGAGTCTCCCACTCTACATGGTTGACGCGTGGGCATGCTTTTCCGGGAGAATGGTCCAATAAGGGACAGTCAATTAGAAAAGTTGTTACGAAACAGAATTTCATGTTTGAAAAAGATTTTATCGTATCGAGCACAGAAATACTACGTCATACGTCCAACTCATTTTTTGACAAGTTGACCATGTCAAGCATGAGAAGCCAGCACGTTTAACATTGTAAAGAAGTCAGAATGCATGAAACACTTTGGCACCCCTCCTTTAATTTCCCTCTAAGACAACATTTTCAAAGATAGATCAGTGGTTCTCAAACTGGGGGCCATAGCCCAAGATAAATCCAAGGTGGCCACAAACTTTGTGGAATTATATAAAATATAGAAATGTATAATCAATTTTATCAATTAAACATTAGAAAAACAAGACCACCAACCAGAAGTATTGATGTTCCAGCATTGTATAACAGTAATTGTTTATGGTTTTATAAAAATTCTAAGTTCATGAGTTTTTATTTGGGGGGGGCCACAAAGCGATGCTCTCTACACAAAGGGGGCCTTACAATGAAAAAGTTTGAGAACCACTGAGATAGATTCTTGGATTCGTCCTGATTTGTTGGAGATCCTAAACAAGCCAACTGAGCAACAAGTAACAGATTAAGGGTCTTTTTGAGTAATAAAGAACAAAAAAGAAAAACAATCTTATAGGTCCCATTAGGTGATATAATACACTGTAAAAAATACAACTTCAAATTGTTCTCTCAACAAAGGAATTAAAGTAAATTGAACAAAGTTTTTTTAGAGTAGAAAAGAAGAATGTATTATTTTGAGTATGCTGAACAAAATCAGTCAAAATGTGGAACCAACAAAGATTATTTTGTTGACTGAACTTAGATATCTAAGTGATTGTCCAAAGTGCGTCAAGAAGTTTGACCAACTTGACTCAAAAAACAATTCTAGTGTTTGAAAGTTCCCAGCATGCATTGCAGAATTTTCAATTAGCTGGTTAAAATGATTAAAATGATTGCTATTTTAGTGTTTGCTGGCTATATTTTTTGTTTTTGTTGTCATTGTAAGTTACCTTCAGTATTTAGAGTTCATTTAGAGTTCATTTAGAGTTTTAACAATAAGATGTTTAATGATGTTTGATGATTGTTACCATGATTGAGGCTCATGTGCTCAGTGTTGAGGTCTGATGTAAGTGACGCAGTGAGGCCACTACTAATATGTTTAAATTACAAACAGCTTAAGCAGTTACTTAAGTAGAGTGTGTATATAATATATCTATCAAGTTTAGTGTGTATATAATAATAGAACAAATATGTATTAAAGTTATATAAAACATATTCTTTTCAGTTGTCCATAGTTGATTGAACTCAGAAATTTGATTGTTGCATATTTATTTTAAGTTGGTTCAACAATTCTTTTCAAATGACAGTCATGTGACATTACTCAGTTAATTGAGTTAGGTGAAATACTTGGCCAAAAGTTGAGTAAACTCAAAAAAGCTGTGCAGCGAGTTGCCTTGAAATTTTAAGTTAAGTCAACTTTTCATTTTTTACAGTGTAGATGCTGTTTAATGTACTTGTTTTTTTTTTCGATTGTTCTGCAAAACCACTTGTACTATAATCCCATTTGGTTTAAATGCCCACTCAGAACATAAGTGTAGCATGATGTTTGCTGTTTAGACACCTACTCATTAAGCTGAAATGCAGATGGAGCTTTTTCGGATAATAAAGTATGCTAACCTTTGCCATTGTATCTAATTAATGTAAGTCAACTAATTTAACAGGAGAACTTTTACAGAGACCTGTACTGTACAATGTGAAATTGTGTAGTTGTTACCATAAGGAGCTACTGTTAACTTTCTTACTTCTAGTTGTCATGTCATTTCACATTTATTTGTATGGTGCTATTCACAATATAGAAGATTCATGTAACAATGTTACCAAAAAGCCCCCAAATAATATTTATATAAGATCATATCAGTGCTTAACTATAGTATTTACTGTTTGCAAATTTAAAATGCACTTTAATCTCATGATATTGACATCATAAAAAATTGTTATGTAGTCTGTGTAGTCAGGTTTTTCATTTTTGGCCCCTTAAATGCCGGTTAATTTATATGTTAACACATAAAACAGATTTTTAGTTACTTAGGTGACACAATATAAAAATACTTACATTTGAGTATTTGTATGATTCCATAGATTGCCGTGCTTCCAATGTTCCAGAGGATATTCCTACTCTCCTGCATTTTGCTGCCCAACATGGATTGCGAGATTTGGCTGGTGCTCTCCTGCAGTGTCCTGGAGCCATCCGAGCCCTAAAGACCCCTAACAGCTATGGATACACACCCCTAGATCTTGCACACATGTATGGAGACAAGCAGCTCCACATCCTTCTCAAAGAGTCATTGGTGAGTAAAAAAAATGGTTCTGTCTTATTCAGATGAATTATACAACAATACACTTGTTCCGTTCTTTAACAAGTAATGAAGGTGGAGGTGTAGCTGTACTTGTTTGTGGTAGTGGTAGCTGGGTTTGATTCCCTGAGGTTAATAAGACCGTATACCCAATTGGACTTTTTAGATTAATGGTTGTGACAATAGTATCGATGGAGATTTTAGGTTGCTATTCATATTTTATTAGCATTCTCTTCTTGTTTCATCTTCCAGTAAATCCCCTCTAACAGATGTTTGATGAAAAAAGATACCCCATGTTTCACAGCTTTGGTTTCTTCACGCCTGGCTGCATTGGGTGTTCTGGTGGGAAGGACTCTTGAGCTAAGAGGGTCAGATGGGGGTTTCGGGAGAATGCTAATGCTTAGATTTCCCTTCACTAATGGTGTTTTTTCCATCGTTATGCTAATATGAGATATCTTGGTCATGTTCAACCATCTATTTACTTACTAAGATGAAAGCAAGGAGGAAAGTATTGCATGGAGTGTTTAGTTTCTAATGACACACTATCCACATTTAGTATGCATCCAAATGTGTATCTAAGAATCCATTAGCCAAGCCTAGAGGAAGCTGGATTTCTGCTGGGCTCTTTTAATCCCATTAAAATGTACTAGAAAACTGTAACAAATCTCAATAAAAGGGAAGGAAGGAGTCGGAAACCGGAAGACATTTTAAACATTTAAAAAGTAATATCTACCGCCGGCGAACAAAACATAAACATATAAAACAACTTAACATAAGTTCGGGCCCGGTCCTCTCTCAGTGACGGTCCGGTCGCTCGTTCCTTTTATATTCTCCCAATCTCCTACGTGATTCGAACAGCTGGCGCTTATTCACAAAACCGTCTCGAACACGGTCTCGCCCCGCCTACTCCACTACAAAAACAATTTGTTACCCAGCATGTACAGGCAAATCCAACAGGAATGACATGTTATTAAGATGATCAGTCTTTGAAACAGAGCAATGCTTTTAAATCACTTCAGATTGATCAATTATAGGTATTAAAGCGGCATTCTTTGAGACAAATAGGCCCTTTTCACAATGACGTCACTTAACTTCTGACTTCTCGCAAAGCAGTGTATCGTGACATCCGTCTTGCAACAAACAAGAAGAAGAAGACGAAAAATAACTTCTGTTTTGCCGTCACGCTGGAATTTAACAACAGTGACAGAAAAACTGACAGAACACTTATTCAAGTACTTATCCTAGCACCTTTGCTAACACAAAAGAAAACAAAACACTTACCTTCATAATCAAACAGGTACTGTTCAACGAAGTATTTGTATCCTCTATCTAGCTTTGATCTTGTCATAAGCAAAAATTTGTCTGCAAGATGTTGTACATCATCTAGCCGTATTTGTGGCAGCTGTGCAAGGGACTTCGTAAACTTCATTCTGAGGCGCTAGCGGAAGTAACGATACACTGCTTTGCGGCAGAACGGAAGATGCTTGACGTCATGTGGAAAGGGCCTATAATGGTAACAGATTCTATATTGATGAAATTGTGGAGTTTGTGCTGAATGTAAGTGATGCCGCACCCATGTCACCAGAAGTCATGCCCATTCCTTATACATTACTTTATAACTTCCCGATCCGCCCAGATATGGGCGTGGGTTCTGATGTCACACTTGGATGTAGGTGGGTTGGATGTCACTTGGGCTGGGTTGGATGTCCACCGCGTTATGCAGCAAGCCCTACTTGCCTGGACTAGGTGTTGAAACATACTGTACAGTTTGAATATAACTGGTCTTGGCTACCTGGATGCTCGACTGATTCATGCAAATTATCTTTATATGATGCGTTTTGAACCTGACATGTATCTTAGATTTCAGCAACAATATATACATTCTTATTTTTTTTTGCTTTTTCACAATTTTCTAATTGACTCAAGTGTTTCAGGTTTCTTTTAAAATACTACGCAGTTTCTGTATTTAAGTCTCTTACACACACACACACTTTTCTACACATCCACTCATTAATCCTAATTGCTTGTTAGATCTCTTTGTTTAATTGTGTGGATACACATTAACTAAAACCTCTCAACTAATGTATTTTTTAGAGTATGTCGCTTTAACATTTGCCTCGATAGATTCAGAACGATTCATTTTAGATTAAAGACTTTTCTTTCAACTCTCTTCTTATCTAATATTTATGTAACAATAAGACGATTTTGTTGCAATGCATATTTAATGAATGTGTCAATAGATGTGAATTATGCAAGAGATACATGATTCAAAGTAATCAAAGTAATGTCAAAGAAAAGGCATTCCCTTAAGCCTTTACACATCTAATTAAACCTGGTTGCTTCACAAGCAGCACAGCATTGAGCTTGAGAACGCTTCCTAAAATGTGCTTCTGCTCCATCCGTGCTATGTATCCAACCGCTATTTGCCAGTTGTATCTAGGCCTGGGCCGAATACCGGTTTCAAGGTATACCAAGGTTTGAATGAGTCAAGGTTTCAAAACCACTAAAATTGTCTGTGATACCGTTTCTAAGGTATGAGCTGTGTTTACACAAAAAGACGTAAATTAAGTCATGTAATGCAGTGTTTGATGTTTAGGCCTAATATATAGGCTATGACAAAAATATATTTTTTGAAAGAGTGTTATAATTTTAAGGCTTTATTTTTACCCGACATATATGTTCAATGAATGTTGGTTAAAAATAAAATGTATTTGTGTCCAGTTGAAAAGTTGTTGTTTGTATACCCAGACATTTGAAAAAAAAAACATTTTTGTGAAATTGCAATACCGTGAAACTGTGACATGTTTGTGAAAGGTTATCATACCGTTAAAATATCATACCGGCCCATGGCTAGTTGTATCGAATTTAGGTTTTCTTTAATCATGTATATTTTCTGAGAGTTTTAGTTATTTAGAATAAATAATTATATGACCACTAACACCACAGCTGCATACAACTGATTCTTCCTATATGTGTATATCTCTACTTCAGTTGTATTTAATCTTGGTTCCGGTTACGTAGTTCAAAGCTTCATCTTATTAGCAGATGCGTTATACAAGTTGTGCTGTGGGTCCACAGGACCAGGATTAAAACCTACATTGTAGCAATTAAACATATGGCAGGTGAGAGGTCTATATAATATCCATGGCTATTCACAAATGAAACGACAGTCGGCAAAGATGAATGATCTGGTTCAGTCGGTTTGCAAACATTGCTGTGCATTGAGGACCAATGAATGGTGTTCTCCACTCACAAAACAAGCAATTAATCATGCTGTCCTCAGATTGTCAATCTGTTTGATTAAAGTATTGACTTCTCTTAAGGTTTTTTGCAGGAATCAGACCATCATGCCACTTGTAGATCAGTTTGTGAAACTGACAGTCTATCAACGGTGTCATCTTATCTGTTCTTAAAGTCCCACTGCATGCTCAATATGCACCTTTGCTTCATTAAGTATATGCAGATTCACGAATGTGCAAATTAGTCCCCGCCTCCACTCAATCTTTTGAGCAGTGCGTGTTCGTGTTGCAGAACTGCAGTTTTATGGAGAAAATTCTCCACGATGGTTTAAAAATAATGAATTTGCACATGGTTTATCTAAAAGCATATTAAAAACAACACATAGACATATAAACAAAATTAAAAACTTGATTTTCACCACAGGGGGACTTTAAGACGCATTAATATAAATTAATTCAATGTATGTTGTGGAGTCTCATTATTTCATTGACACATGCTGTGTTTTGTGCTTGAAAACTTTACTAATAATAGAAGGATCCTTAGCATTTGTCACATTAAGTAAAGCCACTCCGCATTTCCCTGTTCAAGCATATGCTGTTTATAATGACACGGTCTTAAACTAATCAAAGCTACTTATTTAAAAAGGTCAGCGTGCTCTGCTTCTATTGTGAGCATGCTACATTCGGCATGCGCTCTTATTTCAGCTTCGCCTCATAAACATGTCATCCGCTCGTGATGGGACTGTCTGAATCATGCCAGGACGTTTGGACTTAAAAACGCTGTTACATGTCAGACGGTAAATCGCAAAGGTTTACTCAAGGATATAAGTGACCTGTGAGCAGAAGTATGGACAGTTGATGATGATAATTGTAATGCTAATGCTTTGTATTGATGGATAAGGGCTTGTGCGAGTTTGATCAATCGCTCACTTTATAAATAGATGAACTTTTGGAGTTACTCTATTTAGCCATGTGTCTTAATGCTAGTCATGCCAACAGAGGCTATTTAAATGACTCCAGGGAGCCATCTGATCAGCATTCATGACTGAGAAATTGATTTAATACAGAGGAATGGCAACAGAACATGGCCACCACTCTGCACCCCTGCTAGTTGTAGAACAGGGCGTTTTTGGCATTTTAGCCCAGAAATTACTTTTACTTTGAAAAGATCCATGCTTTATTCAGTTTTCAAATCGTTCCCGTTCCCCTGTGGGAGACCAGTGTATACGATTTTAATATCATAACCCTTTCTCTCACCTGTAATGCTTTCTAACGGTATATACATAAAATGACTTTTTGGATTACCTGATTTTACTCACCCTTACTTCTTATAATCCCATAATTAAGATTTTCAGAGCTCTCCAAATCCAAGTCACTTGGTCTCAACATATCTTAATAGCTTCTTTCTGCTCAGCTGGTTTGTGTCTTGCACGGCTTCATTTCTAATCCACCCCAGAGATAAGTGGAGTTGGATGGGGCATGACAATATCCATGATCTTTTTCCTGTCCATTGTCTGTTCTCTTCAAATGTACTTATCCTTGATCATTGGTTGTACTATGAGGAGTCAGTATCCACTGCAGCTTCCCTTCTTTAGAATGAGGTTTAGAGTTAAATAGGGAAAATGCAATTGCTAAGCTGAAGCATGGCATTCTTTGAACTCTCATTTCTACATTTATGAACTCGTCTGTGCAATATCAGGGGTACATATTTCATTCCCGGAAATACTGAACTGTCTTTGGACGATAAGCTTTCGTTCACGCAGTAAGGTAGAAAACAGCTTAGCTCAATTACAGTCGTGTTTTTTTCCTCAAAAGCAGATATTGTATTGTTCAGATGCAGTGTTTTTCAATGCCTTCTTTCAATTTTAATGAGCTTCAACTAAATGAAAACTTCACGGTTTACTTCTAAACTAGATTCTCTCTTTCTTGTAATGCAGCACATAACATAAATTGTGTTCAACTTCATAATACTGTCTCTGACATCTTACATCTTTAACATTAAGGCGGGTCACTCTATGTGGGCTTTAAATGAGCCTGTCACATCTATGAGCAGTAGGTCCCACGCTAATGCAACTTGCAAAGTGTGAAAAGTCCCACAAAACCAACAACAGCAGAATTCTTGAGCAACCTCATATTTAAAGTTTAATGTTGCCATTAAAATGAAATCAATTTCAAGAGGGCCGTGTTTTTCAGTAGTCCAGCATACCTCTGGGTTGACGTGCGCTCGATAACAGGGTTGAGTCCTGAGTGAAGAGGAGGGAATTGCTTAATGATTGTGGTTTATTTGATCAGAGCGCTGGATTGATTTCTAAGGGTACTTTATAAATAATGGCTTCGGTTAATAATGTTGTACTGTGGATCTTAATCAGTGGAGATTGCCAGTCATTGTGATATGAGTTTGAAGTATTTGCACACTCTCAGTGTACAGTATGGATTTTAATGCACTTAAAGGGATAGTTAACCCCCCCAAAAATGTGGTCATCACTTACCCTCTTGTCATTTCGAACCTGTATGACTTTCTTTCTTCTGCAGAACACAAAAGAAGATATTTTGAAGAATGTTGGTAACTAAAAACACTCCCATATGTACATAAAACCAATGCAAGTCAATGGGGACCAATGGTTTTCTGATACCTACTTTCTACAAAATATATATTTTTTTGTTCTACAGAAGAAAGATAGTCATACAGGTTTGGAATTACATGAGGATGAGTAAATGATGACAGAATTTTCATTGTTGTGTGAACTGTCCCTTTTATACTTCATCTTTAAGCCAACTATTTGCATGTGTTTACTTGTGATTTTAAGTAAATGTTTTGAAGCCCTTCCAAAATGAAAATTCTGTCATCATTTAATCACCCTCTTGTCATTTCAAACCTGTATGACTTTATTTCTTCTGTACAACACAAATGAAGATATTTTGAAGAATGTTGGTACCCGAGCAACGGCGGTGCCCATTCAATTCAATGGTACGGACACAAAACCAAAGCTGGTCAATTGGTCAATTGTTTGGTTACCAATACTCTTAAAAATATCTTAAATGATAAGAGTGTGAGTAATAGATGACAGAATTTTATTTTTGGATGAACTATCCTAAGTCATTTGCCCCAGATTAATTTTGTGTGTTCATATTCATAACATTATTAGTGGACATATTCCACTAAGGTTAAAGCCGGAAAAAATTTATACTTTTGTCAAGTTAAACTCTGTATCTGTTGTTTAATCATTAGAAACACACAGTTTTTTTGTATAAAGATAGCTTGAAGTGTGTGTTTACCTTTGTTTATTTTAAATGAATGCTACTTTTTGATTTTTTGCCATACAATGCAAAGACATGTTTTAAGAAAGGCCTAAACAGGTTTTAAATAGTCAAAATACTTGCGGGTGCCTTTGTATTTGAAGTCTTAATTAGTATTTGAACTCTTTTAGTAAAAAACAGATCCTTAGCTCAGGTCATTTTGTGATCAATCTACAATTGAAGTCATCTCAAACAGTCAAAACAATGGCTTTCAAAAGAAAAAGCTCTTTCTCAGAGATCAGTCTCCCATGACCTCAGTTTGTCTCATCTCTGTTAATGATATTTCACCAAACGACCTTTGAGTTTCATAACGTTTTTATTCCAGCTTCAACACAGCCATTGAACGAATACATTATTACCAGCAGGATACTGCCGTCGTGGCACTGAGATTTGTTGATATTTGAATAATTGCCTGGCAGCGTCTGCCTCAGTAATGTGTAATAGTGGGAGCTTTCAGCTGGTGCTGAATAGTCAAATCATCTTCGCCCACTTCCCTGATAAGACATTTGGCTTGCTTAAAACTATCACTGTTGACACTTTTCAACTCAAATTCGTTACTCGCATAACATACGAGCACCATGGGCTTATCATCATTCGGCAATTTGCTTTTTGATGTGTTGTGTTTTCTACTTTTTTGCATGCTATTGAATGATACTTGTATCTATTGGGTTTGTGACCTGTTGTGGTCCTACGTCATCTTGTTTTAAGGGCCTTGAATAACCTAAAGGTTCAATTCCAATGAAAATCGAATCTACTACAAAGAGATTTTGTTCATTTTAAGAAAGGTTGTATCGATTATACACAAAGAAAATTCAAAATGTTTACGTCTCTCTGTGTATTTTTTTCTAAATTGAAAGGTTCGGATATGTGTCTTGGCCTCTTAATGTCTGTATATCTATATATATATATATATATATAAAAAAGCACTAATCCTCTCTTTCTCTCAACAGGTAGTGGTCTAGCTTTTGTTGAAACCAGATACTTTGTATTGGCACTATTGTATTATTGCTCCTCTATGACATATCGCTTATTGCTCCTAAACTCTTTGTAAGTCGCTTTGGATAAAAGCGTCTGCTAAATGACTAAATGTAAATGTAAATGTAAATATCTGGTAGCCCATGTAGAAAAAGAGATGAGATAGGTCATACAATTTTTCATTATTTTGCAATAAAGAAAAGAGTTATATTTTATTTTTATAAACAGCCCAATTCCATATATGCTAAATTACTAAAATATATGCTAAAATATGATATGCTATATGCTAGTCATTGTTATTCTTTATATGCCTCCGTTCTATGCAAATGAGTCTTATTATACATTTCCCCTTATTTACAACAGTGTACACTATTTG
Source organism: Triplophysa siluroides (assembly GCA_006030095.1). Taxonomy (NCBI): domain Eukaryota; kingdom Metazoa; phylum Chordata; class Actinopteri; order Cypriniformes; family Nemacheilidae; genus Triplophysa; species Triplophysa siluroides. The sequence goes on along the minus strand of VCII01000052.1, from coordinate 1,179,276 downwards.
CCTGCCGTAACTGATGGTGCACTTTTACTATTCGTAGAAATATGTTATGGCAGCAGTAATTCATCAAATGATCAAGTGCATGTTTAGCATTTTTAAGAAGCAGATTCGGGTGCCAGGATTGCATTGCTTGAAGAGATGATGTACGGTCACATAAAGTATGCCAGTGTGTTGCCACATTTTTCTGCATCCTACACAACCTCGTACTCATGAGTGGTCTACGAGACGGGGAATTGCACAGTTGGGTCCAACATTAGCAGATTTGTCTAACTCCTTTAGTGAATCGGGGCTAAAAGATTTCCGACAGCACGTCCAAATACACATTGCCATTAGAGGGTACGATTCATTATGATTCCCCCCGTGTCTCTTTAGTGCCAATTCATGCAGAGCAAGAGGTCAGAACACAACCCACATATTCAGTTGTGGTATTTTTTGTTCTTGCTTGAACACACTCCCTTATGAAAATGAACCATGGTTAACTAGTCATGCACTATACCTGCTCAATACAAACTATTAAACCAAGCTGGTTGGCTATGCTAGTTGATTTATTTATTTACACCAAAAAAGGTGTAAATGAACAAAAACACGGTTACACTTAAAACTGACAACCACTATTATTACTTATAAAAACAACATGCAATGTTTAACCCCCAACTTGGTCATTGCTCTTCCGTCTCTATTGTTCATTCCTTGCCTGTCAGTCAGTCCCTTGACCTGTTAGATTGTGTCTCTGACAGCACAAAAAAAATTTAAATTATTCATCACAACAAAAGAGTACTTGTGGATAAAATGATGCTGCGCTCATGTACGACATCAAAGCAGCTGTCTTTCGCGAGCCCCCAACTTGTGATGCGTAATTAGCTTGTCTTGTCTATCTGTTAATTCTCTCTTTCTACTCTAATGAATATATTCATAACATTGAATGCATAATGTGCGTAATCAATATTGGAGGCGAAGAAGTGGAGGCTATTGTTACAAGTGAATGGTAGCAGGTTGCTAAGGAACAGAACACATGGAGTGGCAGTAAGAATGAAGTGTGCATTGCATTGGAGTGATCACTTTATATTGTGCCTGCTTTCATCATTTTGTATTTACTATTTGAACAGTGTGAAATTGGTTTAGTTGCAGTTGGTGTTTTTCACGCGGTGCATGAATAAGCCCGTTGTTGAATTGAATTGTGTTGATCAGCCCCCACATTATTTGTTTTGAGGAAGTCTGAAGTCTGTGGTTTCCACAACGACCATCGCTGTGTTACCAACCACTGCTTTGTGATATCCAGAGATCAATTCTGCTAGCATGGCAAAAATGTCCTGAGACATTGAATGCATTTCGCAATGGTCACAACCAACTTTAAATACGCTTTGGTTGCTATAGGAGCAGTCATAACAGTTGGCAAACGTGGAGCCGTGGTCTAAATGATATGTTTCACTTTCAATAAACAGAGTTTAGAGTCTATCATCAGTAAATTTATATAGATTCTCGAAACCATTCATAATCCCCCCTAAACAGTAAACAGTATTTGGATGACCATAACGTTCACTTGCTCATATTTGTTTTCACATTCAAAAACAAGGACGCTTCCCATTTAAAGGAGCAGTTCGCCCAAAAGAAACAGTTCGCCCATATTTCATTCAAAGCTTTATATTTTTTCACGATATTGTCTCAATGGTGTCTGGTTACCATTTTTACTTCTGGATAAGAAAGAAAGTCACACAAGTTTTAACTGACATGAGAGCAAGTAAATAATGAAAGAATTTTTATTTTTGGGTGAACTATCCCTGTAAGTCACATCTGTGCTGTGAATTTCTTGGATTTGCCTATTACTACTGAGTATTGTGGCTTATTTGTTGGTTTATTAGACACTTGTTTTATCAAAATCTGGTTAATTCATTAATACTGGTTTGTAAATAATAGTTGGTCATCTGTTGGTCTTATTCTCATAGGAAAATAATGATGGCAATGGTGTATATGAACTGATGGGCAGAGCAGGTATGTCTGTAGAGATGTAATGAATATAAAGGCACATTTGGAAGTTATGAAGACTAATTCATCCTTGATCTTGTGTACTTCAACTCTACACAGAGAATCTTCAGCTGGATGATGCTGATGAGCCATGCCAAAACGATGATGAAGATCCAGAAAATATCTATTCTCCTCTGGGTAGAGATGATGAAGAGTATGACACCATTCTCACATCCAACGGCTCCTTTGTAATGGCAAACCGACCTCCTGCACCAACTCCCCGACCCGATTGTCTGTCCACCCCAGAGGATAAGACTCCATTCATAGCACAAGGTTTGACTTTTCAGTTGGGTTACCCCCCCGGAGGAGCGCAAAAGAAGATGTTTTCAAGAATTTAGGAAAGCAAACATTTCTGGGGTGCTTTTGACTGCCATCGAAATTCTTCTAAATATCTTTTGTGTTCAACAGAACAAATAAATTTATAATGCAATTTTTCCTACTATGGTAGTCAATGGTGGCCAAGAACTGTTTGGTTGCAAGCATTCTTCCAAATATCTTTCTCTTTGTTCATCAGAACCAAGAAATGGATACAGATTTGGAAAAACTTGAGGGTGAATACAGTAAATGATGACAGAATATTTATTTTTGGGTGAACTGTCCCTTAAACAAACACCAGTGTATGAGTTATGCCGGGCCAGAGACGTTGAGAGTGGGGGTCGCGACAACGGAAGTTCACACTTTTCTAGCATCACGTGAATTATGGAGCCTTCAGATCGTTCCAAGAACTTATGTTTTGACTTAACTCCTTAAATGTGTCAAAAGTTTTACCTCAATTGGTCTGCATTACTAGTAACTTCCGGGACCATTGAGAGGCTCCATGAACCACATTGATGTGAAAAAACTGTTCCATTGGAGTGAAAGGAGTTGACGCTACTCTCTTTCTTAATGGCTCTGTGCCGTGCCAGTAAGAAACATTAGCTATGTTTCAAAACCTGCACTCTAAAATGCCTCTTAAAATTATCCCGTGTATCTTTTGCGAAGAAGGCGATCCCATGATGCACTGCAAGCAGTATAAAGATATCAAACAAAGACAGTTTATTCAATAGTAAAACTAGTGGGACAAAATTGTTTAATCTCTAAAATCGAATGTGGGACTATATCATTTCTTTAATAAAAGCCACAGAGCTGACAGTCCGCTCATTACAATAGATGGAGCTGCTACACCGGCCCAGTTCAGTCAGTCCTTTGTGTTTATAAATTCTTTAATAGACTTGGGCAAAAGCGACCCAAATTTGGACCATTCATCATAGCCAGCAAGATCTTAAATGTTCAATTTCAGTTGCATTAATAATTCAGTAAGATAAAGGTACCAAGTGACTTGTATTGTTCGAGCTTCATAAATCTTTTATACGATTCTGAAGCTATATTCATAAAGCATTAGAACAGCAGCACGATCACACTCTCTTTTGATCTCAAGTCAGAGCAGCATCCAAGAATCTCCATCGTCTCAGGCCTCTTCTTCTTTTATAGCCAGACAGCAACAAATGCTTTAATTTGTGAAACAAGCCAGTGGTAGCCCTGTGTGCATTTATACTGCATTAAGGTAAAGAAGTTGTCACTTGTAATGTCAATCTCACCACCTACTTCATTGCTATTTATATTTTCCAACCATTTCTAAATCACCTTTGACCAGCACATATATAGGAACAATTGCTTAGCAACTAAAAGTTACAACACATCAAGCTATTACAGACACACACAGCCATCTCTCAAGGTAATTGTCCCAGTTTTTCAGCGCCATGCTGCGTTTTATAGAAAAAGTCATATATTTAAACCAAGAGTCTTATGTGTCTGACTGTGGTTGAGCCAGCTTATGTGTCATTTGGACGACATTACTGTCAGGCATAGCAATGAGATATATTTACAGCACTATCACAGGCTATTTTGCATAAAACAGATGGTAATTAGCTAGTGTTTCTGTGGCCGACTCGTAATAGCTTCGTATTTTACATTTTAATACAGAGTAGATCAAAACATATGCACTGCAACGGCTTATGTTCAAATCTCTCTCTCTCTCTCTCTCTCTCTCTCTCTTTCTCTCTCTCTCTGTCTCTCTATCAATCAATCAATCCCAAAAAACCTTTACCCCTTGCTTTACCTACATCTGTATCTTTCTCTTTCCGTGACTTTGACTTTTATTCAAATGCATGCATATCGTTCCCTCTTTACAAAAATATCTGTGTGCTTGTTTGTGATCTCCAGCATTTAGGAAGATGTTTTTTATTTACATACAGTAATCAACATCTGTTGGAACACAAAATAAGGATACATTGAAAATAGGTAAAGTATTGAGAAAGCTTTTGGTTAAAAAGAAATGATGCGTTGAAGGTCCAGTGTATGAAATTTAGCGGCATCTACCGGTGAGGTTACACATTGCAACCAACTGCTCACTCCACCCCTCCCTTTCAAAGCACTACGTTTAGACAAAGATTTAAAGAGACTTTTTCAAATCCAATCTTAAAGAGATTTATAGAGAATTGTTGCATACTTTATTTACTTTAAATGGCCATGTACATTGCGCACATATTTTAACTGCAGAACACATGATATGATGTGTAAATGATGTGTTCATCAGCTCAAGGCATATCATTCCATTTAAAAGTCTTTTCTATTTGTCGCAAGTGCTTGAAACCAAGTATATTTACTCATTCACCGCATTTGCTTGTGTTTAAGGGGCCGCAGGTCTTTAGGGACAGTTCAGGGTCCGCTACTGTTTTGGTGTCTGATTCCTTCTCCCGTTGTGTGGCGGTTCCGCGGTGAGCAGGATGAGCGGGTGCGGGTGGGTGTGTTGGGTTTAGAGGGGGTTGGGAAGAAGTTCCGCTATACAGTAAGTGAGTCTCTTTGCTGGGAATACTGTGTGTCATAATGAGTCTTCACATGCCTCTCCTTTCCAAATCTAATGGAAACAAAAATAGATCTTATTATTAACAAAAAAAATTGCTTTATGTGTTATTATGTGTCTTATATATATGTGTATTCTTTTTATTTCAACAAATCTATCTTGCCTTATCACAATGTATGCACATTATATACAGATAGACACACAAACGCAAGTTGGGCCACTATGACAGCATCTGCAACCAATCAGAGCAGCTCAAGGGTCCAAGCAGGGCCAGCATTGCACATTACACGTGTTTTCCATCTCTCTTATTCCACAACATGAAAATACAAAGAGAGAATGGGAGCGAAAGCAATGTTTTTCCATCTATTTCTACAGAGGGTCTTTCGCCTACGCGCTGATCAGATTTCTACGCCTACTCGGGAGGTTAAGAGCCTCCAGGGGAGGGGCCAGCGTGTGCTGTGCTTCTGGACTCAAACTCCTGCAACTTCACACGTGTAACCAAACTTGTGATAACAGATAATGAAAGCCAGCGAGACTGATTTTCACAAGGGAATGTGACAGAGGATTTCCCAACTGTTTAGGGCTGATACATACTTAAGATTCCCTATTATTATTCCAGACTCTTTTCAACCGTTAGTATTAAAACTAAGGCTAGGAGGTTTTGTGACTAGTAGGCTGAATGTTATATGAAATGTCACCCATTATTGGTCGCCCGTTACAAAAATATTATAATTATATGCGTTTCTTTAGAGAGAGGGAGTGTGTGTTGAGGTCCAGTCTGAGCTCATTTAGTTTTGTTTTAATTCATGCCTCCACCTGGTGGACTTTTCAGGACACTGCAGGCAATTTTCACTTACATACGGATTGTTGACTGTTTCTAGAACTACTGTATAATCCTGGCGTGCTGTTTTTATGTGATTAAACAGTTTTCCAGAAGGAGAAAGTCACAAGATGAAACGCTATACTCTCTTCCACCAAGACAAGGTGAGTGTCTGTCTGTATCTAGAATAACAAGAGAAGTGATCAAGTGAAATTAAAAGAAAAAAGTAGGTTTTGTGATGTCATTTTCGGACTTGCTGTATGCCTTTAATTTTCTTATATTTTCCTACATTGTGTTCTTCTTGGTGACAGCAAAGGCGAGAGACAGCATCACATCCACGTATGACACCTTTGTGCCCACTCAGCCGCCAGGACTGGAAGAGCTGATCAAACTTCAGGGGCAGGTGAAGACAGGCGCTCTCAGTATAGATGATGCTCTTGATCAATTCAATGACTGGCAGAGGCTTCAGAGAGGAACGGACAGCATCCAACAGGTGATTAAAGCACAACCATTGCTGTTGCATGTGTGTTTTAGTAACGCTTGGAACCCACATTGTAGCTGCCCTCCATCCAGCCCCACACACTCTCACACGGGCATTAATCTGAACACATTATTTTTCCATTATCCTGCTTTATGACAATTCCTGTTGCTTTAATTTTGTGTGCTTACACTTTGAAATAAACTCCATTTTCTGTGCGGAAACGCACATTTAAAAGATTTATGGTGACATTACATTACAAGTGTTTTCAGCTGTGCACTTAACAGCTTTTAAGCACAGGAGAACTGGGGATAAATCCAAAAGACATTTTTGTGAACATCAAGAGTGCTGTGGGAAATGTGACGCTACTTATAGGGTCATTTTAGATAAAAGCAAGCAAACTAAATCCTTCCACAGAGGGTGAATCCTGTTTACATGTGGTGGTCTCTTGAAGGAAGGAATTCTTCTTTCTGTGATCATGTGATTCTGGATGGCTCATCTTTATTGGAGAAATTACACCAGGCCATTAATTGCTCAGGGACTGTCGATGTAAATTACATTTATATTTATATTTTTTCATTTAGCAGAAAAAAAAATTCATGCATATTTGCATATTACATGTTTTTTTAGTTTTAGAAAATGGCACATGCAGAGACTATGACAATGGACGGTGACAATATATACTGTAAGACCTTTGTGCTTTAGTATTCTGCAAATACTAAACTAAACTAACCCTACACCTAAAATACATAAGTGTCCCTACTAGCCAATTGCCAATATTATAAAAAATTATATTCAGACATGAAAAAATGGCATATTGTAAACAGCTGAACAATTTCTTTTCCACAGGAGAAAATCCAGCAGCTGAGGGCCAGTATCATTAACAACAGAGAGCCCAATGAAAGTGTCTACGGTACGTTTCATTCAACTGCTCCTTAAACATACATGAATTTGAGATAAATCACGCCTTAACACGTGTATGATAAGACTTTAGACCCCCAGTAAATGGCTGCTTGACGTAGTTATTTAAAGTTCTGACGGTTTATGCATCAAAAGTCTTTTACTCTGACGAAACACCGTTCCGCTTGTATTGTTTATTGTGCAGCATAATGAATCCAGCCCTAAAACAGAGCGCTGTTTTGATAAGAAAAACATCTAGTAAATCACCATGATAGATTCCCCAATGCAAATATGCATAGAGAATATGAAAGAGATAAGAAAAGTGACCTTCGGTGGCCAAGACAAAAGTTCAGACTGATATACAAATATCCATGAGCTAATTGAATTTTTTCTTCTATATCAGATAAAATCAGCATCGTTCATCACTCAAGTAAGTGCCCTGCAATAAGAGCAATGAACTTTCAGCTGTCTGCTTCATAACTGTGAAAATGTGGATTCTGTGTCTCAGGGGAAGTGTTAGCGAGAAGGATGGTTTATACACAAGGGCATTAGTCTTTTTGTTATATCTGTTCGTAGCATTATATCTACGGTATTAGTCAAAGAGAGTATATAAATTCAAATTACATTTACATTTATTCATTTGGCAGACGCTTTTATCCAAAGTGACTTGCAAATAAGAGAGCATATAATTCTTTTTCAGCATGTATATCAAATGAGAATATATTGTTTATTGTTCTTGCTGTGAACGGATTTGAAATGATCCAGCGCTGTCTCAAGAAATCCACAGACATTTATTGTAGCCGACATTTCCTGAACTCTGTACAGTTTGCTGTATTAAGTGGCAGGTACATCCATTGTTTTTGTGTGTGATTATGATGTTGAGTTTCTGGCTAAATAGAAGTACTATCTGGCAGTGTGTTGTATCATGGGGCTCAAATCTGCAGGCCATGATCACAGATTCCCACCACTGTCCGCCTAGGGCTGTGGTCATCATCATTGAGTATTAGGCCAAACCAGAGATGTGTCTGTCAGTCTGGTGTTTTCAGGAGCCTGAAGATGAGACATAGAGACAAAACAAGCTGATTTTAGTGTAGATGCCACTCACATCAGGTCATAAAAAATTATGACCTGACAGAAGTTTGGTTGAGCTGACTCCTGCCGTATAAACATGTTTGTGCAGGTAATAAAGATAATGTTTGGCTAAAGATTCATTCATAACTGTTGTTGACTTACTTGGGAATGTCACTGAATTTGCCTAAACCATTAAGCCAAAGTCAGACCGGCAGCTGCCCAACTGTGAGTTTGGCTTATGATTCACCTAAAACAGAGACAAGTACATGCGCTATAAGAACACACATAACTTCCATTTCAGAAATGATTTAACAGTAAAATTTTATAGGGTATCAATTTTAAAAGAAACATGAATAAATAACCTTTTTGTAACACCAAGACACAGTTGTCAGACTTCTTAGCTGATGAAAGCTTACTAGCACTGTGAGAAATACCCATCTCTTCCAAGTTCACTCCCAACACAAGCTCCCAACTCTGAAATATTAATAAATAAACCCAAATACATGTCGTTCCACATTCTGCTTAAGAATCATTAAGATGCATGAAAATATTTTAGAAAAACGATTATAGGAGTTATTTCTGAACCAATTGAAGTAAATAATGATTGATACAATTTCACCTGTGTACAGGTAAACTTACTCTGGTTTTATTCATATTGTAAGGACTGAGCTCTACTGTTTCATGTGTTTATTCAGCCCAGTCTACAGATGACTGTAGAGGAGCAAGCCAGCAAATGGAGACCGATTTCTACAGCAAACCTCTTAAAGGCCAGAATGTATGTTTCTGAATTCTGTTAATATATTAGTTTAAATTTAACCCATTTCCCAAACATACACTAATACGTTGACTAAGCGTATGGATTTACTTATTCAGTATTTGTCATTTGATATTATTTCATCTGCTCTTTTTTACAGTCACATATTTTCAAGAAGACAGACAAACGGTGAAAGTACAGCAGGTGGAAATCAATGATAATGAAAAGGATTAATCGTTGCAAATTTCATTAGTCTCAAGGTTTACATGCAGTCTAATGTTTCGCAACATGCATTTGAATGTTAATGTTTTTTTTGAATAAATGAAAAGGATTTACCTTTATTGATTTAATATTTTTTTTAAGTTTTTTTTAAGATTTAAGTTCAGTCATCCTTATTAAAGCCACACTGAACTCACAACAAAATTAATCAAAGCAGAAATGTGAGTTAATATCATGTCAGTAAGTCAGTCAGTGCAATAACTTATTTGACATTTTCAGGATTATTTCATTTTCAGGTTTATTTATCTCTATTCTTGTTTTTTTCTTAATTACTGAGATCATGGCATATGACTTTTAAGATTGAAGAGCTTGTATTTGTTTATAGAAAGATTATTTTGGATCTTGTACCGCTGCTTTTCAACTGGTTTTGTACTTTAACAGATGTAAAAGACACATTTTTATTTCTAATATTCATGTTAGTAATATTCATTTTTTTCAGATTAATTTATGTTAATCGAAGTTCAATAAAGAAAACATGTCAACATCTAAAATAATTTATTGGATGCCAAATGGATGTTCTTTAGTAGTTTCACATATCTTTTTTTGTAATACTTATTTAAAAACAAATGTATTATCAGAAATATAAAGATAATGAACCAAAAAACCATACATTACTACCTTATGAGTTTTTTTTATTTTTTATGTGGATTAGATGTCTGTCAAATTACTAAATGTGAAATGTAAATATAGACCCGGTTTCACAGACGAGGCTGGCTAGTCCCAGACAAAAATGAATGTTTGACCTGTCTTAACTGAATATAACTTGCCCAGAAATATCTTAAAATATGTTAGTGCCATTGTTTTGTCTCAAGATGCTCACCAGTAATGTATTCTTCTAAGGCATTTTTATAAAAGCGACATAAATATCTTAATTCAAATCAGTCATAGTCCTGGCATAAGCTAAGCCATATCAGTGAAACTGTGCCTTAGAGTCTTATTTAACTTTCTTTCGTTCATGTGTGGACCGTAGAAAAATGCTCACAAGGGGGTGCTGTTTCCCTTAACATGGCAACCTAGGTTTCTGGATTCTCAGATCTAGCCTCTTGTACTGGCGGGCATTTTGATAGACAAAAACAAAGCCATTGCACGTCTCATTTTCCCAGCAGACCTCTCTGTACCATACGGATCATAGATTGTAAGTAAGGGCACAAATAAGCGTCTTGGAGAAAACAGCATCTTCACAGAGCAGCGAGGTCTTCTCACATGTTGTTGCGGCATCAGGGGACATGGATCTAATGCGGCTCTCCGATTCGAGGCGAAACCCCGGGAGCGGCACTGGTAACCCGCTCTGCCTGCCAACCCTAGCAGCTGGACACATTTGCATTATCAATCATGCTCTTTGTGAATAATATGTATTAAAGCTTTGCCGCTCCGCAGTGCTTGCATGAGCCAGTTCTGCCTCCAGAGATGATTTGCCTCCCGCTGCCCTGGTGGCATTTGTGCCGTGTGTTTGCCTGTCACCTGCTGTTCTGGGAGAGAGATGGGCTTTCAGATCCAAGGCCTGATCAAGCTTCGACATTCCCTCTTCAACTTTCAGAGTGTTCTGTAGGATAAAAGATGCCCCGCCAGCCCGAACAAGATGTGCAGGCCTTCCATCTTGCATGTTCTGTAGAGTAAGATCCTGGTCAGTTCTCACGCAAGAGAAAGTCTGTCGCTAGCATCTAAAAGCGTTGTTGTTAGTTGCCAAAACAAATATGATTATTGATACGGCAAGCCTTTGGCTTTTTATGGAAATTCACATCATGAGTTCTCAATTTTGTCAAGCTGGAAGTGAGATGATAAACCCTACACAAAGGATTAAGTCTTCCCTGAAGTATAGAGCTTTATCAGGGGGGTGAAGGGCGGGATTAGAATTTAAATGTACCAACAATGCACGTAATACCTCGAACCGATAGAGATCCAACCCGGCTGAGGTTCACACTTGATAGCAAAATCTGAACCGTGGGAAACTCGGGACTTACCTCTGCTATTTACAATTTATTAGATTTCATTTCATTTTGAATTTTGTGATGTAGTCATCTTTCAAGGTGATTACAGAAATTGGAGTGATATCCCACAGTTTCATATAACAGACAAACACAGGTACATACAAACACAAAACATATCATCTTCCCATCCCTGTTTCTGGATTTAATACCCGGAAATATACACAGCTGCTCCCCCTTTGCACCCTATCAAAAATCAGGCAATTTCACAGTCAGTGGCATTCTTTTTATCCCATAATCCCTCTGCATGTGTACAGTATATGAGACTCTACCTAGACAAGGGCTAAGACCTCTACCAGGGAACCTCCGGTTGGGAAGAAGAGCTTTGATTTGAGGTCCTGCCTGGGAAGAACCAAGCCGTTGTGAATGGAGTCCGTGGAGTTTGTAGGAACTCACCTCCCCCATCTGCCACCTCCACTTACAGCTCAGAGTAACACTGGTGTGTTTGACAGGTACATTAGGACAAAAACATTTAATAAGTCCTGTGTTAAAGCACTCAGTTACTTTTACACTTAATGTTAGCATTAGCATAAAAAAATAACTAATAAATAAATAATTTTCAGCATTTATAACCGCCTGTACCCATTTATAAGAAAACTGTACTTTAAGTTTATTTTATTTAGTGTACTTAAGGTCAAGGTTTTATATACATTTTTTGTAAGTATACTTACTATATGTAGTAAGTGTACTAATATCAACACTATTTCAATACTGTGGGACTATATTGGCCTACATTTTAGTTTATAAAAGTATTCTTTTAAGTGAAACTGTACAGCAGTACACAAGTAGTAAAGTGTGACGTTTACTGCACAAGTACACAATTAATTAACAATTTTGCTTGTTTATTTGTACTGCAAGCATACTATACAAATGAACTTGCATACTGATAGTTTGCTAGTTCAATACTTGTACAACATTTTTTAGTTTGTGAAAGTACTGTAAACTTTAAAGCACACTCTGAGTAAACTTTTAGTTGAATAGTTTTTATCTTGTAAGTTAACCCATTATTGTACTGTTTATACATTATTTATATTAGGCCTATATATTATAATGTTACTATATAAACTTCCGAATTTATAAGGCAGGATGTAAAACTAGGTGGAAAAGCATTTAATTGTTTACAATAAAAAAAGTAAACAAAACTTAAGTATAAGTATAGGTACTTGACACAAGGATAAAGGCGAAACATTCATTGACTTTTCTGTCAATGTAGGTGAAATATGCAATTTTAAGTGTATTTCTGAGTATACAAAATGATAGGCCTATTTATGAAATAGACATTAAAAAGTAGACTGAAGAAATACGTTATATTTCATTACAAAGAAGTATGCTATAGCAAACTTGAATAAAGTTATTTTTTGTAGGGGCTATATGTGTGAACGGAATATAACTATTATATAACTATAAATATGCTCTTCATTACGCAAGTATGTGAACTTGTTGAGTTTCACACTTCGTTGTGTTGCGAAATGTGTCAGTGGACAATTAATAACCAAATGCAACTACGCATTGCGTTGATTGACCAAGCGTTTCCAAATGCATTCGCCTGCTTGCGTCAAATGTGTTTCTGGTCTTTCACTTCACTGCACATGTGTCTCCTGTGTTGTAAATTGTGTTTATCTCCTGTAACTCACAAAGAGGTCTTAGTTTGGTCTCTGTGCTATCCAAATGGTGTTTTTCACACTGAATATATAAATAAAAACAATTCAAGTTCTTGTTATATAAGACTTAATTAAAACTTTCGGTTGTACAGTTGCCATCTTTGTTAGTCACTTGTACTTTTGCTAATAATAGATGTGAGAATAAAAAGTGGCGGTTATCCTTGCGTACATACGTTCTAGTTAGCTGTTGTGTGAACAGGACAATTTGACAGAAATCACACCTGTTAGTAAACACAGCCGTCAATCCCAAACATGGACCCTGCGAACAGAGCCATTTCTATTAAACCAGGACTGGCTTCAAATGAGCCATAAATGTTTAGTACACTTATTTAGCATCACACACGCTCGCAGTCACCACGCAGCTCTTATTACTGTAAATGGCACTCTTCATTAACATGTTGCAAATGGTTTGTCCTCTTAATGTTGAGTGTTTGTAGTGCTAAGGACAATGCATCTAGTGATTGGCAATCAGCACATACAAGAGCCAGGTGTCCTCTTGAGTGTGTTAGCGTGCTCTGCTCCTCAACAGATGTTTAACCAGGGTTTTCCCTCAAGTACTGGCAGAAGAACGTCATGTAGCGCAAGGCATGACCTAACTTTTCACTTGTCATTCTAATGCAGCACTTTTAATGCAGCAATTATTTCCCCAAAACGCAGCTGTCATAATGACCAAGTTATTGAGTGTTTGAATACTTTGTTATATAAAAGACCCACAAACAGGCTCTTAAAGCGAGCTACGAAATGACGTATGTGAAAATGCCTAACACCTGTGGGAAAAACGGCAAAATAAATAGTGCATCAATCACACCTAAAAGAGAAGACACATTCTCAGTCTTACTCAAGGCCGGTCTGGATATGTTTAGGAAAGTGCAGGAAACAGTCCCGTAAAGGAGAAACATCCCTTTAATACCTGTCAATCATTGATAGCTATTGTATTAAATGAAGATCATTTTTTTGTAGTGTGAAGAGGATGTCAATTCTCTTGATTTATTTACACATGGAAGTGTATTATTTTCACACATTAGGTTTGTACTTAATATACTAAAATATAGTATTTAATACTTTTCATGGTCTCTAAAAATAGCAAAGCTTAATTGCAATTAATCGCATCCAGAATAAACCTTTGTGTTTACATAATATATGTCTGTGCACTGTGCATATTAATTTTGTATTTATAAACCCATGCACATGCATGTAGCCACTTAACAACAATATTAAATCTTAAAATTAATAAACGTTTATATATCATTTTAAATCAGCTGGTATATCCGATCTATCCTGTCAATCAAAAAAGGACAAAAATGCAATGAATTTTAACCCTGTATGGAAAATGTTAAGAAACATCACCAGTTTCATGTTCAATATTAAAAGTCATTATATGAATTAATAACATTTAGAAAGTCAAGAAATATTAAGTTAATCTTCAGAATCCGTATTGGCATCGGCAGATATCAATATCGGTGGAGACATTAAGTATATGTGCACCTCTAATAAAAAGTAGACTAAAGCGATGCTTTTGTTTGCTTTAAAGAAATATACCAATAGCACACACTTGAATAAACTTCTTTTTTTACTAAGGAAAGTTTTAAAAACAGAACAAGATAACCCTCATTTCAGGAGGTGGCGCACGTCTATCAGATTGACAGATATTTAAGTGTACCAAAACTTTACTTCCAATTTCAGAGTAATGAAAATAGCTGCAAAAAGTCTGTTGTGATTTAATCCTTCCTCCTGCCTGTTCCAGCTGGGGTTTTAATCTCTGCTTGTGCTTCCTTTTGTAAACCTGTTGCAGGCTCTGGAGAAGCGATGACTGTCCTTCTGTAAGATCCTTGAACGGGTTTTCTAAAATGTCATTAGCCCCCCAGTGGAACGCTTCAATCCTACCACCTCTCCCCTGTTCTGCTTTGCTGCCCCCTCTCCCCATCTACCCGTTCCCCAAAAGGCAAACAGCATCTGTTGCGAGGGCAAAGGTACACAGGACAACGTGGCCCCTGCCGACCCCTCGCCTGTCTGATCAGGGGCCAGAAGAGACCCCCGGAGTGTGGCTGTACTCTTGCGTCTGCGCCTGAAAGCCCCTACGCTGGAGCTTTGGGTAGATTAGCAGCGCTGGTTCCCACTGCAGGGCTTTTGTGCAGCAGCGCCCAGGCGAGGCCAAGCTGTCCGCGGCCGCAGGGATGCGCTAATTCCTCCGCAGGTCAGCGGCTCTGCATTTCCAAGCAGTTCCTAAAAGGTCATTTCCGTTGTGGAGCAGCCACGGCCATCGGTGCCTCTGTAAAGTCCCGGTGACTTCCCCAAGGTCGGCTCAGAGCTCAGAGAAGCCTGCGATGATAAACAAGCTGAAGGCTTCATCTTTTCTTTATTTATTTTCAGATTAACATTTATCTTTGAAGCTGATAGTTGTGTTTTTGCAAGGATGTTTTGACTGCTTGATGGGTCCTGGTAAAGGGCCGTAGTGGGTTGTGCTGTGTTGGGGGAGGGTTGATGTAGTGTGTTTTCGTAAGAGTCTTTGTGATTGAACAAATACTCCAAAGCATTAAAGGGTCAATGGCAGAACGTATTTATCTTTAATAAATGCTTGGACCGTTTCCAGCCCTCATGGATGCAGAAGATCTTAACATAATAGATGTATGCTGAAAGTTTGGTTTGCTTGTAATATTTATTCTCCAGATTGATGTCACGTATAATCTGCAGTGCATAAAATAGCATGCCTGGAGAAGAAAATTATGCATTGTATTAATAATAAATATCTTTTAGGAGAGATGTCGTTTGATCCATGCATCTATTAAAACAGTGCTGCAAACACGTGTTCTACATCCATTTGATCATTACAGCGCCTGGATGGACAGTAACAGCAAAATTACAGCATCGCAAAACGCTCTCAACAACAACACAGTGGCAAGAACGCTCCGATTTCAATAACAGACCCCCGTTCCTCAGAGAGGGTCTCAGCAGAATTAGCTGTGCTCCTCAGCAATGAAAGAGATTAATTGTCCCACCACATGTGCAATAATAGCTTGACTCCATGCCCAACCAATCGAGTGTGCAATGGCAATCCACAGAGTAATTGAGGTGATTTGGCAAGCGCCGCCTCGCATACATTGTTCCATAAAGACATCATCCTATGTCGCAGGAGGACTGCCCACATATTGCCTCAGCGAGGCTTTTGCCAAGGTGGTGGTGTAAATATGAACTGGGACACTGAGTGATCAAACAAAAGTACAATGGAATGGTCTCTGTCAGCATTGTAAATCTGACTGGGCTTCTCACCAGCACAAGCAATAAACGCTGATGAATCTGTAAGATGCTCTATAAGTGTTGCCTCTGGCCTAACATTAGCCTTCTGCACATGTAAAAGATAGCCATGATGTCCTTGGAAAGCTGAAAATGTGTATGAAAATACACATGCCCACTCCTGTTTAACAAAGACAACCCATTTATAACGCACACACGTGTCTTCGCATTTATCTCATGTGATAGTGTCAATACAGTGAATGAGATAAACAATAAGAAACTTGAGACTTAGTTCTGGAAATCTGATTTTATGCCTTGGAATAAATGAAAGGAATAAAATGATTGGGAGATTTTTCCAGTTTCTCTCTCCCTGAGGCTGTTTTTGATGTTTTTCTTCAGTTAGATGCAGGTGAGGGGCGTCTGATTCCAGATGAATCACATAAGACCCTCCCCCTCCCTCCTATCGTCCAGGTTTTAAACTAATCCCTGTGCTCTCCACCACTGGACAGCGGCCATGTTCTTATTAAATCCTGCAGGCAGGCTGAGCTCAGACTCGACACGTTGCCCTGCACTTGCACAGTCCCTGTTCTTACATGCATTCTAAAGAACTAAGAGAAAAGTTAATTTTTGTGTTGACTCAGATTAGATCTGTGCAAAGTGATGCTAGTCAAGTGACTTGTATATGGTCACATTTTTACCTAAAAGTAGGTTTGATGATATAAGTCACATGGAACGCATTTATTTGGCCTGCTTCTTTCCATTTTATTGTTTACTGCTTTGTATTAATTATGTGTAAATATGTATTATACAGTATGTTGCGCCACAAATGTTGGGTTATTTTCAACCCATGGTTGGGTCAAACCGAAAACTAGAAACTAGACAATGTCCATATTTTAGCCAACCATGTGTTAAAACAACCTATCATTTTGGTTTGAAACAACCTAGCGTTGGTTAATTGATAACTCAACAGTTGAGTTCATCCCTTTTTGACACAACCATAGATTGAAAATGAGCAGAAATTAATTTCGCTTTTTACCATACGTTGAGCATGAAAACTAGTGAAAACTCAAAGTTCTTTTTGAACACTGTGGGTGCCAGCTTTACTGCATTAACTTCGATAAGCTGAGCGTTTCTCACCTGCAGCCAATGACGCCGCACACTTCCATCAGGCCCCATATGCAAATCATTATTAATGGTGATTCATTTACTTGGCATCCCGTGCCAAGCTTAGCTATTAGAAAAAAAGAGCGAGAAAAGCGAAAAATACTCCCATGTTGCGGTTTTTAGGTGCCACCCCTCACCCAGCTTCCAAGGTTGCTATAGAAACTCCCAATCAGAGACTGTGTGCTTGGCGTGGGTTTCGGTGGCGCAGGTGGAATGCATATGGAACAATGGCCCATCTGGGTGTGCCAGTGGCGCCCATTTTAATCACACCGTTTCCACAGTGCTGGCTGATGGAGACGTTGAGTGGGCTGCTGGGAAGCGGCCAGACTTCATCATCGGTGGGCAGAAATGGACCATAGAAGGAAGATGTTTCAGTTTTGTTCAGATCCAGAGTTCCTCTGAAGGATTCACTCCATTGGTCATCCAAAAAAATTCAATTAAACGGTACACTTGATAATTGTAGTTTTTCCTCCAAAGACTGTCTATTCCTTCTTCTAATCATCCTTCTTTATCTGTCTTCTGCATGTATTATGTCATTCTGTTTCTCAACTTTTCTTTATGTTGTATGGAAAACCTCCACTCTAAAACTTGAGTTAAACGTAGCTTAGCCTACAACTCTGTGAGTGCTTAACATGTTCATACATCCAAGCAACTATAACACAACCCTAAAGCTAATATTAACTTGCTGTGGACGTTGAGAAGATGTTTGTTTAATGAATCAATCGTTCAGGGCACCTTATCAATTCAAGCACATTTAGAATGTGAACAGGCCTAGCGCAGGTTAATTAAAAGACAAAAGCCAAGGGGGGTGCCTGGCATCTCTCCTGGCCTAAGCCTGTTTATGCCATGCTGGGGGATGGGAATTTGGGGATAGGAATGTAATAAGTCCCCCCAAAACCCCAGGAACCTAGACATAAATAAATCTGCACATTTTAAGACCGTCAAATGCACAGGGGATGTTTTCTTAAACATTTCTCATTTCTCAGATGCCGATGAACTGCCCTCAACTCTCAACATTGTTGTCAACATTCAATACATTGTGAATGTACTACAATGAGGGGGCAACACCCAAAAGGTTGAGATTAGTGTCCATCAGCATGGGTTGTACAGGTATGGAATGGCATTAGGGTGAGTAAACCTCTTTCAGAGAGAAATTCTTTCAATTCACACTTTTTACCCAATAATTAGAGAGTTTGTAACTATTTTAAATGGGTGTCAAATCATTTACAATATTATGATAGGTTTAGAATGACCACAATAATAATAATCAGGTTTTTTTACATCATGGTTATTGTCATTTTGTGTCACTCCCTTAACCCAATTAAGTCTCATAGATTACTTTTATGATTCATGTATGTCCTTTTTGAAGCTTTAAAGTCGTGGCCCCCAAGGCATAACAAAATTAGGAAAAGTAAAAACATTTTTTTGTAATTTAACCCCATTTTTGTTCAGCTGAAGAAATATACATATTCACTGAAAAAAACAACTAGTGGGATTTACTTTAAAAAACTGTGTATACTGTGTTTTTGACACAAAAAATTAAGTAAATTTAAACGAAAAATTAAGTTGATCCAACTAGTTGTTTTTTCAGTGTGGCATGATTTATATGACTTTGGCATGAGGGTGAGTAAATAATGAGACATTTTTCATTTTCCTGTGAACTATTCTTCTAAGTGTCCGTTTAAATCCACCTGAAAATCTTTCGTTCACGTGACAAACGTCTTTTCCAAGCACCACAAGACACAGGAGAGGCTTGTAGGAACACATACAGGTGTTAAAACATCCATTCAAGCCAAAAAGAGCTCATGTGCGCAAGCATGTGTGTACACGAGAGTCTCGAGACACATTGCTTTGTGTGTTTAGACGCAGGGGGTCTTGAACTACTCAAGTTTTAATTAAGTCACATATAGCAGGTCTACTGAACATCATCACACATACACAACCAATTACATACCCCACAATACTTCAGCTACTAATATCACTTACCTGAATGACATATATATTCTTCATACATGTGTGCAGGAAAAAGTTTGCAGGTCGTTTTATAGATGTAAATGCCTCTCAGAAGTAGAATTTCTAGTCAGACTTTGGAGAAGGTTGCCATAAGGTAAAGGCACACAGGCCTCATGAATAATAACTGTGTGATTGATGCTAATGTGTTAGGTGAGATGTACTGAGAATGTGGGTTCTCATGCCACTGTGATCTTGGTGTGTATGTGCCCCGTCTGCCATCTGCGGAGGGGTGGAGGGCCACTGCAGTACAGTGAAGGTATTGTGTGTGTCCTGTCAAGGAGGGGAATGAATTTGTCTGAAATGGAGGGAAAGGATGGTATCCTGAGCTTGAGAAATGTTACTGTAAAAACTGTTGAATGTGTTGCTGTGAGAAGATTTTGAGAAATCAAATAATTCTGTAAATATTTGATGGTTTGTTTATATTAGCTTTTTTAACGTGGTTTAAGAATGAATAATATTCATTTTTGTTAGATTTTATGAAGAAAAGTCCTGTACTAGATGTTTCTTTTTAAAAGATGTTTAGATATTTTAAATTGAATACCATTCAAAATACAGTGTTCTATCCTTATACTGTATACTTTTGCTACACTAAAGAAGGAAGGCGATTTTTTCTTAAACGTTCAACACGTAATCTATCTTTCTCTCTCTCTCTCTCTGGAGTAATAATTTAAAACGGCAAGACTCATTTGTTACAATCTTGGCCATACATAAGACAGAACCACCTACAGATATGCTGTCACAACAAAAAAAAAAGCTTTCTGGAAAATGGGTGAAAAAATTCAATGCCGCCAAAGGTTTTGGGATTAATATTAAATATCTGGTCTTTCTCAGCCACGAGGGAGTAACATTAATTTATCATTTTTTACTGATAAACTGACTTCATTCAATTAAACTACACAAGTAATGATGTAGTTTGTAGCCTACAGTATATAGCATATCCATTAAATAAAAAATGGGTTAAGTCCCATGAAGTGGCAAGAAGAGAAAGTGCTTCAAATAAATGTTGCTTCATTTCTAAATACATGTTTGGACTATTGTTGTGAAATGCATTTCACATTTTACATTTAAGAAATGAAATGCTTTACTTCAGTCTTTAGTAGCTGTACAGTAAATACACAATGCACATGAGAATTTTCCTTTGAACAGTTTTTAGATGGAGTGGTGAAGAGAGTCCACTGTTGGCTGGGAATGAGCTTTTAAGGCCATTTCCTGTGAGCTACGTCCATCATTGCACTCCATTTTGCTCTGTTCCCCTTGTCAGCCATTATTCATCACTGTAATGTTATGCTGGGCAAAGCCCCAAAACCTAGACTCGTCATAAGGAAAGAAACGGAGAGAGAGCAAACACCCGACACAAACACACATTATGCTTAAAGTTGTCGTGGATGGGGTGTAGTGTAGGTTAAACCACCTTGAAGGGCTCCATCTAATTTACATTTATGCATTTGGCAGACGCTTTTATCCAAAGTGACATATGTGCTTTCAGGCCATACATACATTTTATCGGTTTGTGTGTATATTCCTGGGAAATGAGCCCATGGCCTCTAATGTGCTGCTGTAATGATCCAAGAATGTCAATCAATGGTTTAGGGTTTTCACTTTAAAAGTTTCACAGCCTAATATAATATAGGACAACAGTTAAAGTTTAGAAACCATTTTTGTATTAATGCGTAACTTCAAACCCATTAAATGGATTGTTCACCCAAAAATGTCAATTCTTTATATTCTTAAAGTTTAAAAAATGTTGGTAACCAATCAACATTTCTTAAAATATATTATTTTGTGTTCCACATATAAAAGTACCTTTTTTAAGACTGTTGGGTATCAATGCATAATATAAATAATTTAATAATCTAATAATCAAAGTAATTTAAACAATTTTGAGTTTCTGAGATAAGAGGAGAGAACCCATCATCGACATTGACAACATAGAATGGCCTAAACTCAATTGTTAACTCAACTGTACTGTACCATACACAAGTTTTGGTAAAGAAGTACATGCCAAAAAACATCTAATAAATGTAAGACTAGAAGGTTTCACTTGGGAACTATATATGAACCCTGTAAAACACTTCATAGCTCCACTCCAGGTTTTCACAGCAGCCACCGGTTGGTTCTGTATGGGCCTTTGGGGCTCGGGTAGGGAGAGGTCCTGTTGGGATGGAGATAGGGGATTGATGGTGATTGTTTTAGCATGTGAGACTGCAGGGGAGGACAGGCCCGACTGCAAACTGCCTGCCTGAACTGAGGTTAGATAAGGTGAGAGCTTGGGGGCTGGAACGGTTCTTCTGGCCACAAGCCCACCTGTAAATAAAGTTATACTCACACAGGATTCTCTGTCTAGGACCATGCTTGGAGTATTTAGAAAGAGCGAACGCTAAAGTTTTCCTTCCTCTCTTGCTTACTTTTAAATTAATACTCTTTAGATAAGAACCTCTCTGATTTCAATTGGAGATAATTAGGGCTCTTTGTATATCAGTATGAAAATTTGTGTTACCTTTACATTGTATAGTGGAGAGATATAGAGCAACGCAGCCCCACGAAACCCGCAACAACACTATAAACCACAAGACTGTCTTATCTACCGCTGAAATGCTGCCAGCGATTCCATTCACATAATTGACTTGGGCCACAAGCCTGTCCTAATGAATTTTTGTCCGTTCACAATGGACTCTTTCCTCATTATATATAATTAGCCGTATAGTCTTTCTGTTACAATTGAAGAGGTACCGATAATGATTATGGCAATGATGGTCTGTTTTAGAATAGGATGTTGAACCCAGAAATTAGATGCATTGTTGTTCAGCATGTCCTTATAAACCTGTGTTTATAGATATAATTATGTACAACGTATTCATAAACATAACATCTTTGTGTGCATTCTGCAGACTTATAATTAATGCCTTACTCAAAACTTCACTTTTATACATTACATCATCTTCAGAGATGCTGTTTGAGGTATTCCAAAAAGTGTCAAAATACGTTTAGCCTATTTGTACAACAAAATCTGTTGTTTTATGAATTAAATATCCTGAATTTTATTTAATGAAATTTATTGTTTAAAGTCAATAAAATAAGAAAACTCACTATTGTGGCAGTTTCCCAAGCATTTTTGAGGTCAAGTAGTTTGCTCTTTTTGCAATTTCAAACCAGATAATTGATGGTCATAAAATGAGGATAAGAGGAGGAGTTTGTCACACAAGTTTGAAGTAATCAAAACTTTATGAGAGACAACATTTTGAAATACGTCTGCAACAATGATATAACACCAATCAGCGTTTACAAAACCAGCCTTCATCTCCCTGCCACTGACATCTGTCTGACATCAATGATCAATGTTATAAAATAAACATGATGAAATTAATCCCTGTATTCTGCTTTAGTTCTTCAGCCACATGCCAGTCTTTGACATTCTAGTATATCAGTCTCAAATCCCATTTTTTCCCTGGTGAGCTTCCCTGGGTGGAAAAATCTCTGCCTGGATACACGCGCAAAAACTTTCCCCCCACCTTTCTCTGCCTATAATCCAACGGTCAGAACAAGACATTCGACATTACCAGCATTCAGGGGATGAATAGAAGATGCCACCCGGGTTTTTATGTTAATCTGAATATGCAAAACGAGGACGACTGGCACTGCTGCCAATTTGACAGATGGACAATTAATCCAAACTAAGATGGCATCTTAGCCTGAAGAAGAACTGTGGGATCGAAAGCTGGACCAGACTACAGACCACAGCTATGTTTCCCAAGAACATGGTTTCCTGAGGAAACATAGCCTTAAGAAATGAGTTGACAGGCATGACAGTTCGTCCACATGGTTAACCTTAATAACTCTCAGAGTGAAATAATCACAAAAATATCAAATGTGTGACTGCCAGAAAGATAAAAACTCTGAGCTATACTTCATAGCGCTATAAGCTCTACACACACAACCCTTAGAAAAATTAACCATAAATTTACTATAGTAAAAGTGAAGCAACTTTTCATTGATAACCATTTGTATCACGATAAGTTTACTACAACTACCATGGAATTTAAATTATTATAAAGTACCTTTCTGTAAAAAGTACCAGAAAATTTCATAGTACATTTTTGGCTACTGGTTAACCTACAAATTAATCCAAAATTTTTTTTCTTTTTGTTTCTATGTTTTCTTATAAATGACATGTAGGAAACTTTATCAGAGCAAACACCTTATGGCAACTCATGTAAGAAATGGTTGGTTTGTTAAAAGTCCTCAGTGAGTTCACGTGTTCATCTAATGGTTGAAAGTGATAAACAAATTTGACGAGTTGTTCACAATGACGGCGTTTAAGCACGAGCTCTCGAACTCTAAATACAACGCCGGACTGCTTGACTAACGAATATATTTCATAAAGATTTAATGAAAGTAAAAATTGTTTGTACGATAAACGGGATGACGGAAGACTTTTACGGGAGTGAGGTAAGCAGCCACTTTCATAAATCCATGATTGATATCTCGATTAAAATTCATCACAAGCGTTCGTTAGATAAGCGGAAATAATGTATTAGCTACTGAATTCAAATGAAACGCAGTTTAAAACTGAGTGATTGTTGTCTTATTTGTTCTCATCTGTGGGGAAATCATATTGTTTAATTTCAGTTAGCCTACACGCGTTCACCGCCACAAGATGGCGCTGTTTTAATCACTCCCATAATGTGCCGCACATGTACCACATTCAATTACTTTTCATTAGCTCATCTTAGTTAAGAATATCAAACGTTCAAGGATGTACGTTTTCTCTGCCTTACTAATGTTTGAGACACCAAAACTGTTATCTGTTATGTCTTTCTGAAATATTGGGATATTTATTTATTTTGTAAACATTGACTGTTATTATCAAATCTAAGCTTTAAGAATGCAATAGAGTAAAGTCTGTCCTGCAAACAGGTGTAACATTTCTCTTTCCTACCTCATTTTTAAAGAAGTTAATTAGCGATTTGTTCTGTGGATATGACAAAAGGATTATTCTCACTTGCCCTGCTGTTAATCAGGACTTTCAAAGCATATTTTTACTCCAAATTCTAGTTATTTTTCAAAACCCTAATCTCTCCTTCCAGATGGTCTGCGTCTCTCTCTAATATAATTGGCTATAAATCTGGTGTGAGTTACAGCCTAACACATTGCAAAGACAGGTGCATGTTTCTGTGTTGTTTTTTTCTAGAGTCCCTCACTTTTTGTGAAACTACTATGATAACACGTGTCCATTGTAAAGTGAGAAAAAAAATCAATTGCCACACTCCCCATTTTCATAAAGCGCTGGCCTTGAATGACAAAATTCTCAATGGCTCGCGTAGCACGGTAGACACGCGTGTCCTTGTATGGTTCACGCCTGTGTGTTCGTGCACCAGTGTTTTCCACATATCTGATAACATATGTCATGAATTAAGGAAGGAGGCGAGAGCAAAGCAACGTTGGCGCTTTAGAAGTGATTGCCATGTTTGGGGGGAACAGCAGAAAAGAGGGCGTGCAAGTGAGGCTACTTAAAGGGATGGAAGGGGATAGCTCAGGGGAACATCAAGCCTGACCCCAGGTTCGTTCTCCACACTTGCTCCTCTCAGTGTGTGATTCCTCGCCGAAGCCATCTGGCTCTCTCTCTCTCATTCCCACTCAACATATTGTCATCCCACCCCCCCCACCCGCTCCCATCCCGCTCTCACACTCACACCCTCACACCAATCTGTCCCCTACCTACGCCAGCCGCGCATGTCTGCTCGCTCTCCTCCATAGAAGATCCGAACTCCTCTAAACGCTCCCAGTTGCCCTTTTTCCCTCTTCAGTCGCGTCGAGGCCGATATCTTCTCTCTGAGCTCTGAATGGCAATGGACCCCATACAACAATCATATGGTGATGTTTGTCGGGAGGGGAGTCTTCTCAATAGCAGCCCCCCACTGGGGAAAAAGACCCTCTCCTGTCTGCCCATTAAAGAGCGTGTGAAATACTCGCAAAGTGTTTGGAGACGTCCTAGCATGCGGAGATGAGAGAAATAAGATCATGCGTATTATATTCTCTCTCTCCTTTTCAGCTTGCTTGACCTTTGATTCTCTCTGCTGTTCGGCCCGCTTTGTAATACAAGTTGGGTTTCTGGTTTTGCTTTAGATATGGAGAATTATTTCAGAATAATGGGAGGGATTTACCTTTTTGTGCACTTTTCATTATCGATTAAATGATATTTATATACTTTTAAAAGCACCACATGTTGACCTTCCGGAGGTCATTTGCATTCATTGATGATCTCACTGTTTGCTAATAATGAGAGATTAAGAGCTGCTCATCCCATAGCCAGTTGTTCCATGAATAACAAAAGGTTCTTGCTGGGTCTCTTCGCTAATGGACCTTAGCAAAGGTCTTCTGCTTAGCTATTCATTTCTCTCTTCCTCTGTCCGTTCGCCCGTGTCTCCCGCTGCCTCTTACATCATTTGGTAATCACCGGCCAATCACGACAGATGAGCAGAGAAGCAGAGAGGAAGTCAGCCAATCAGAGGGAGGCGTTTCATGTGCCCTCCTGCATCAGGTCAGCCATATGGGCAGCCTGTGCCACCTTCTGTCTGTGTGTGTACGAGTGAGAGACGTTCAGGTATCGTTGGCCACCAGCTGCAGCAAGATGAAAAAGGCGTTTGCCAAGAACAAGAATACATTTTAATGAAATCCAAAGGCAGGCCGAACAGCAAGCTACCATATCTGCATTACATGTGGTGGTGAGGGATAATGTGATATTTTTAATTTAATGGATTTACCCTACAATAAAAATATCCCGGGGCTGGGGTGCCAGAAATATTACGTAAATTAACTGGGGTTTTTTCCCTGTTTTCTCTGTTTTTCTAGTAAATTTGCGGTCTTTTTTGTAATTTGAAGATTTTTGAGCATGTTTCAAAAATAGATCGAAAAAAAGACAGCAAAAAATATGCTGCCAAATAAGGTCCCAAAAATATAAAACATTTTAACTTGTCTTTTATCAACCATATTTACAAAATATGTGAAAAAACCCGTTAATAAAACAGTAAAATATCGTAATTTTTTTGACATTATACGTACAAATCGGTAAAATTAAGTCTTTTACAGTGCATGGTTTATTTATTTAAGTATACTGATTTTTTTTAAAAGCAACGCAGAAGATGTGAAAAAAATGTCCACAGATTCCAGTGCATTTCTAATATCTTGCTGTATTTAATGAGTGTTACAGTACATAGGCAAGAAAATAATTCTGTCAGAAAGTTTGCACCAAAACATAAGTGATCAATCCAAAATAATTTGGATTTAAACATATTTGAATATCAAATTTCGTATTTGCACTTTTGTGACCCGTTTTGGCCCAATAAAAAAAGGAATAATAATGTTTTGCTTACCCGTCTTGTTACTCTGAGTACGTTATTTAGATTTAGATGGATATTAATTAAATGATTTGGATAGATTAAGAAAAAGAGGGCATGCTTTCATTTTAACCCGCCCAATCTTGTCCCATCGTTCTATGAGCTCACCATTGAGCTGGGACCAAGCGCACGCTCATCATGGCATCAGCATCTGTTTGTGACTTTCAAGGTTGCCAGGCAACAGTTCTGGGTTATAAGTTGCCAGATATGGGCCAGCATCCGCAATTACCAGTGTCTGCCTTTTAACTTTTAGCTGCGCTAGACACAATAGTGACCCCTGTTGGGCTGGGTGCCAATCCATTACAATCAATGTTTACTATCTTATCTATTGCATATCAGGATTCAGCACATTACTGTTACATTGGCAGTTGCAATTTTGTTATGTAAATAATTGTACAGACAAAACAATGTTTTTTTTTTTAGTTCAAAAATTAACCAGTGCTCTGATTCTGACATTTTGCTTTATTATAAAACAAAGTTATTTTCATCAATCTTGTCTCAGATGTTTCCACAAAAATGTATTCGAAGAAACAGATCGAAATGACAGCATACTGTAGTTGACACAAAATGAACAAATTGACAGAAAATATTTCATAATAAAATATCAGACTTTTACTAATATACATTTTTAAGATCTCCGTTAAAACTCTGAGATTACCATACAGTCTGTTTCTCTGACAAGCATTTGCTCTCTTTATCTAATCTCATTGCTGTCTGGGAGAAACAATAGTGCTATTAAAGAGATCTCATTTATGATTTTCTGTCCTATGGGTCGGGCCACTTATGAAAACCTTCTCACAACCACTTAATGCACTAAACCGCTAAATGTATTCAATTCATTCTCCAGGCTATCCAAAGATGACAGCTGATGGGAATATTGGGTATCATTATGAGTTTAGCGCTGTACCGTGCGCTCCCAGCCTTTGAGGTCCAAGACTAATCGCTCAACCTTGCGAGAGTCAAAATTCCCAGGCCTTCAAGAGTCCCAAACCCAGCCGCTGTCCCACACACATACGCGCACGGATGCTCCCCCCCGGTCCTCCCCTCTGTGCGAACGCACTCTCATCTTAATGAGCGTAGAATTGGAAATCAGGCCTGATTGTTCTTCGAGCGCCTGCCTGGAGGCACGTTAGCTCTGGATGGAGGACTTAGGCCCTGAGAAGTCATACGTTTTTCTCTTGTTTTATTGTGAGCAGATCAGGCTTTACAAAGGGCTTGTTAGCTGGTTCCCCTCCTCCTCTGTCTCACTCTTTCCTCTTTACCAAGTGGCAGCTGATTATGAATGTGGGGCTGGGGTCCTAATTGAGGAGCTCTTTGGCGAGGGGACGTGCCGCAGAAAGGTTTGGAGATGCCATGGGTCGGGTTTTTCAGCTTCCAGTGGCTCGTCCCTTGACTGTGGCTCATGCTTAATCACACAAAGGCACGTCTAGGAGTGTTCGGTCCACAATGAAGGTGTTTAAGCGTAATGGTCCGGAAAAGGATTGAATTGATACAATTAATTAATGGGTAACGGTCTCTAACGCAAACCAGCAACGACGCAATTTGTTTTAAACGTGCTTTGATTTTAGGGGGGAATGAGGGGTTGAAAAGACCTGAATGGTCAGATTTATGCCAGTTGTTGCTTTGACTTTCCCTTCTGTCCTTGAGAACTGCTCCGGCACACAGTTCTCTCACGCTGAGACCAAGAGACAAACCTGAGCGTGCCAAAATCTGAGCTCATTCCATGACTTCATGTATGGTCGAAAAAGGATTTCTGTTTGGATGTATAAAGGCAATACGTTGAAATAGCGGTGACAAAATATAACATCTACCTCATGAATACTTCTATAGCAAGCTACCCTTCTTAGACGAATAAATCCGCTTACTGTTGTGTAATAGATTGAAATTTGCCAGCCGTGTTTGTGGCGCAGTACAGATTAGTCTGAATACAAAAATATCCCAGAACCTCCCAAAGAGCCTCTCTGAACTGTATTTTTAGATAAGCCTCTCCATACCCACTGCAGAGAACACAGGTGGTCTACACATGTCTGTCCAGCAGAGGGCACTCCACATCTCTACATGCAAAGAAATTGCTAATAATAATTTGATGTCTGCTGTCTTTTGCTCTTCTGTCTAAAACCAAAGGGATGCAAATTCAGTGCTGGTTTGCTGTTTTTTTGTGTGGTGATAATATAGAGAGCAGAACATATTTTTTTGACAACATGGTCGTTTTCTAAATGACACATTATTTTAATGGTGATGAAGGGTTTTATTAAAATAATTAATTTGTCTGTACATTTTTGTGGGCTCTGAAATGTGCCAAATTTTAAAATGCATGCACGCTAGACATTTGAATGCAATTTTTGAGCTTGGTTACGGTAACAGGATGAATTTCTGGTGCACAGTTGTATTTTTTGAACTTTTCTTTTCTGCATTCTCAGTCCTGTTATAAATTCAATGGCTTGGTTAAGCCTGTAAATGATAGTCACTGGTTTAACATCCACTGTCAGCAGACAGGCTCTGATCACAGTAGGAATGCTTATTAATGCCAGTTATGTTAACATTTAAATGTTTTTTGTTTTGAAGTTTGAGGGTGGTCTTACAAATGAAGACCACTGCACTGTTTACACAAACACAAATAAATAAACATGCTTATTGGTTCACTCTACAGACAAAAAAAACTGCGCACTCAATAACATAAAGAATAATAAAGTCCGGTTCTACCTAACCTCTTTAAAGGAATAGTTCACCCCAAAATGAAAATTGTGTCATTATTTACTCGCTCTGTTGTCATTTTAAACCTGAATGACTTTCTTACTTCTGCAAAACACAAACCGCTGGTCCCCATTTACTTCTATTGTATGGACACAAAACCAATGCGAGTCAATGGGGACCAACAGTTCAAAATATCTGCTTTCGTGTTCTACAGAAGAAAGAAAGCCATACAGGTTAGAAATGACAAGAGGGTGAGTACATGATGACAGAATGTTAATTTTGGAGTAAACTATCCCTTTAAGGGCATAACCAACAATAACCACAACTTATGAGGTGATAATGTATATAAGAGCATATTACAAAGCTAGAACGCTCCTGAGTTGGCTCCTCTCTCTCTCTCGCTCGCTCGCGCTCGCTTGCTCTCAGGAGGGTGACAGTGGTCGGGGGCGTTTTAGGTAGTTCAAAGTTCACCATCAGTCGAAGCCTCCTCCGTCCAGTAATGAATTCCCCAGGTCGGAATCCTGGGCTCTCCCGTTAAGATAAACAATGATTACACCTGGAGGGGAGAGAGAGAGTGTGTGTGCCCGCATGTGTGTGTGTGTTTAAATCAGTGGCAGGTGCAGAAGCAGATCAGGCCTCATTAGCAGCACCTTCTGCCACAACAGGCCTTCAGCAGATGGGAGTTCCACCCGCGTACACTACCTCACCTCATATGGCATGGGCGTTTGCGTGCGTGCATTGGGAGGGGGTATTAAAATCAGCCTTTATAAGCTGGTTCTGTACAGAGCGAGGCAGCATCAGTGGATTTGTGGGTTGATCCTGGCTTTCATATGTGCATGATCTGTTTTTACTCAGCAATGTGCTGCAGCATCTAAATCTAGAGGACGGGAGAAAAGGAATTTTTGTCTGTTCACATGTACAGTATAAACCAGACAGCTTATCCTCTTAATGCTGATCTAACAGGCCTTCATAAAATGATCAGCAAGTTTAGGACTTACAGCACCGAATATCACAAGCATATATGTATTTATTTGGTGTTATCTGACTTTTAGAACGGGATTAATTATCTAATCCAGAACATAGGAAATCCTCAGTCTTTACAATTTTGTTTCATTTAAAATCATTCCTTTTATGGGTGGATTAGCTTTATAAATCTTTCCATAAATCCCCCTTACCAGATTCATAAAGACCTTTTGCTATTCCACACATTCCTACTGCATTCCTTTTGAGCAGGTGTTTTATAGTCTGAAGTATTACTTTTATCAGTCTAAAATTTGGGATGCAAGCATTTTGATAACATTTAAAGGGGTCATATGACATGGCTAAAATTAATATTATGGTTTGTTTTGGATGTAAGGCAATGTGTATACACGATTTAATGTTCAAAAACGCTATATTTTCCACATACCGTGCATGTTTGTATCTCCTCTTTGCCCCGCCTCTCTGAAACGTGCAGATTTTTTACAAAGCTCATCGCTCTGAAAAGCGAGGTGTGCTATGATTGGCCAGTTGATCTGTGTGTAGTGATTGGTCGAATACTGCAAGCGTGTGACGGAAATGTGACGCCTCTTATCATATTTGGAACATCAGGTTACAGAGCAATTTTACTGACAGGTACGCCCGTCTTACTTGCATATACATTTGGGCGATCTTAGTCAAATCATACCACAAACTGAGTGGATTTTTGGGGGTGTGGTTACACAAGGGATTTCAGGCAGGTCTGTGTGAGCATTCGCTTTTAGTTAGAATGCATCTTTTGTTCCGACACTTAACTTTTTGCAATTTTACGTGTCTAAAACATGCATGGGCAACTTATAACACACCAAAGAGACACAGAAAAACACGTATTCGTGCCATATGACCCCTTCAAATATGTGACTTTGGACCACAACACCAGACATAATTGTCAATTTTTCGAAATTTCCATTGTTGTATGGTTTGTTAGGATAGGACAATATTTGGCCGAGATACAACTATTTGAAAATCTGGAATCCGAGGCAGGCCATTGCTAAGAGGAAACAGGTTGTTTTAACACTCTCTATTGGCTTACCACTGTAATGACGTTGCGGAGAGTAGATGAACCCGAAAGCAGAAGTTCTAAGCTTTACATAGATACCAAACTTGAGTGGATATTTCTCAAAGAGTGGGGACCAGCGAGTAAAGTTTGTAGGCGTATTTCCAGCTATTTTTGTTTGCGATTCTGCTGCACCTACATCCACTCACAACAATAAAGTTTTGATATATTTACGGTGGGACATTTATAAAATACCTTCATGACACCTGATCTTTACTTAATATCCTAATGATTTTTGTCATAAAAGAAAAATCAATCATTTTGACCCATACAATGTATTGTTGGCTATTGCCACAAATATACCCGTGCTACTTATGACTGGTATTGAGGTCCAGGGTCACATACTGTATGCATATTAGCTATTTAAGAATGTAACAATAAACATTTTTTCAGCCACTTACCAAATCTTATGTTTTGTAATAGAAACTACTGTATAAAAAAGTAATACAATATATAATAAATTCTACTGATTAAAGGCAGCAATATCCAACAATATCTAGCTACTTATAAAAATTGTAATGTCAATTTAGAAAAATGAATTAATATGAATATGAAAATGAATATTCATATAATGTATATTAAGAAACTTTTTTCTTGTGCAAAAAAGTTTGTGTTTTTCAATACTCTTTAGCATTCTGCGGTTGAATGTGCTTAGCTTCCCATTAAGAGATTTATCAAATTTTAGATGGGGCCAAACATGTCCCTAGCCACACCCCTAGTTCCACCTATTACTCCATGTGTATATATCATGGTTTGGGTCCATATGCCTGTGGCATTTCATTATGGCCTGCCTTATGTGCAAACACATTAATGCCCCCGTTTAAATTGATGCCTGTGCCAGTATGAAATGGAAGACCTCATCAGGTCCTGCCATATAAAAAAACACTGCCAACTGCCTACACAGGCATTTATGCTTATAGAGGCAACATTAGAGGAACAAAGTGATATTATAACAAGTATAAATACACATGACACTCTTTCTTTTCATCAGTTATCTTTCTGTTTCCGTCTTGTTAAATATATTTTTTAACTTTTCTGAATTTGACCAAAATGAGCTTCAGTAGAAAAGCCTTTATATATATTCAAAAGCCTTTGAATTTCTGCATGAATGTGATCAGAGATTCATCTGTTCCAAATAAGGTCCAACAACAAAAAAAATGTATGGTGACATTTCATTTTAGGTGGTTTAGATAACTGACTGGAATGTCCTGTTGGCAATTTTCTTATCCAAATGCTTGCTTTAGCTGCTGATTTATTAAAGATTCGAATAGATTGGTCTGCTGTGAATCAGGATTAGATTCTTACATGGATGTTGTAAAATATATTTGGTTTTTCTCATCAAATTACATTTATATTTTAGATCACAGATGTCTTGGTATTCTGTCCTGATACAGCTCATAATGAAATGGTCCCTCAACACATGCCAGTCATTGAAACTATGAGACGTTCTGTGGAGAAAACATAGATGTGGATCAACTAAGCAATCGAGGGGACTCACTGTGTTTGTAGATAGAAATAGCTCATTTTAAGTTAATAAAAAGGTAACGTTTCTTTATGTAAGGTCTTTAAA
Organism: Triplophysa siluroides; assembly: GCA_006030095.1. Lineage (NCBI taxonomy): Eukaryota > Metazoa > Chordata > Actinopteri > Cypriniformes > Nemacheilidae > Triplophysa > Triplophysa siluroides. Next base: position 1,146,327 of record VCII01000052.1, on the reverse strand, counting down.
CACCTCTGAAGATATAGTTATGCATGTTATAACAGTCAGGGACGTCATGCACCCAATTTTTCAAAGGAACACATTGTGCACAACACACAGAAACATGTCCTATATGTACAAACACATACATTTAAAGCAATATTATAGAGAACATCTCTTAAGCGTATTCAAACATCGCACAAATCATTGTCAGAATACAACACTGATTGATATATATTGTCCCATCAAAAATAATTATGTAAATTTTTAAGGTAAATGCATCAGTCTGGAATATTTTGAGATATCTTGTATGCAATTTTGTGCTAAAGTAGTAAAAGAGTCATTGTTTTCATACAAATGAAAATAGAGAACAAAAGTAAAAGCAAATAAAAATGAAGCAAAGTGGTTACCATTTGTTAAACTGCCTTTAATACAGATTTATTATCGATAACAAAATTCCTTCCATTACGAAACAAAAATATGTAATGCAATAAAATTCATAATATAATAATTTAAGTTAATCTATTTCTTAGTAGGCTATATGAAAAGTGTAAATTCTTGGATGTATTGTTTAATATATTGTATATATTATTTTAACTTGTATGTATTTCCCAATCTATATTAAACGATTTAGTATATTATTGAATAATATATTTTATTTAAGGGTATTGTCAGTCTTTGCACCATGAAATTGAACTGTAACATAAAAGTTATTCACTTTAAACGATGCTAACTGTATGCCATCTGGCAAGAGGTGTGTTCGACTGCGCAGACTACACCAACATATCGCAAGAGCTATTTGTAAGCATATGGAGCAGTCTGTCTCACAGTAGTTTATCACATACACGGTTCGGTCTAGGCAGCGCCGCTTTTAAGTCAAAAAAACAGTTCATGGGTCCAGTTCTCGGATTGATTATTTTAAGCTCCTGTAAGTAATCAAAACGGCGAAAATCTCCAAAAGAGGACCAGGGTGCAGCTCATAACTGATATAGTGTCTTTCTCCAAAACAAATCTGTTTGAATGGGCATGACGCCTATGGAAACAGTCATAACTATCCATTGTGCAAATTATTGTATTATTTAATCAACTGTCCTTGTTATATGTCCAACTGTACTTATTATTACTAGTTTTCATTGTTTTAAATAAAGATCAAATTTCTAGGTACAAAAGTTGTAGTACTAAATTATTCTCTATAGAGTTTCATGTACCTGCATTTGACATCAGTCATGCTATTGTTTGTATCAGATGCCAATAATGGTAATTAATGTTGGTATTACAAATCATCAGTGCATATTCAATGAAACCAAATCCTCCCGTTAAGAAGAATTTTACCTTGTATCATGTTGTCAGGTTAAGTCAGCCAAAAGTTGAGCTGCAGACTGCATAAAGTTTGTGGACAGAAAACAAGATCCAAAGCGTTACTTGGAAAGTGCAAAGTGTCTGTTCTCACCAGTCTGAAAACACATTGGAGGTTATTCTGTTGTTAATCAGGACTATGCAGACGTGGCCTCTGCGCTTTGTTTCTAATACAGTCTTGCTCGGAGCTCAGTTCTGCCTGTGTGTGATGCAGCAGCATGGAATCGCTCTTTAATGGATTAGCTATCCTTGGCTCAAACCATTTATTTTGGCACAACACCCTCGTAGTTTTTGGCTTAAAGGGGTCCGTTCCTGACTGAGCTCGGACCTTGGCCAGGTCGAGATGAGAGATGTTGGTGTGTAAATGTGTTGCCGAGTACGAGTGTTGAGCCCGGGGGTTCCCTTTTATCAAAGATGACCAACATTTCTGGGAAAAGCTTTGAGTCGACCACAAATAGACACAGACACAACCTCCAAAATGTGGTTACACTCCGCCATGCTGGTATGCGTTTTTTATTTTTTTATTTTTTATCTGATGTCATTTTTGCACCAATTTAAAGTAAACATGAAACCAAAATGGAAATCTTGATGCAAAAATGTATTTTATAATAGCATGCTCCATAAACATCTTTCCTTGTCCGCTGTAATAAAAGTCCTTTTACAGTGAAGTGACTACCATTGAAATGAACAGAAATATACCAGTCAGGTATTATAACCCATCTTGGCCATGAATCACTCTTTTCCAACCTCTCCCCCCAACCACCTGGCTCCGTACTGGCATGTAACGCCCATTTTACATGCTCGATAAAATTATGTCCTGCCCTACATTTCATAAGCTGTAAATACATCCGATTACAGATGTAAAATGTTTCATGTCAACAAAGTGTGATTTAATGATTCTCAAAGCAAGTTCACCTGTTTGATCTGTTCTGTTGACACCCAGTATATACAGTATAGTATGGCTGTTGCATAAACAGAGATTAATGTTGGAAAGAGAAATAACATTAAAATAGCACAGCTGCCCTAACAAGCATGGAAGGGGCAGAGGAGAGAGTCAATTCTTTCCTTCTCCTGTTTTGCGTTTTTATTCCCTCTTTTCTATGACCGTAACCATGTTGGCCAGGCCTTGGGCTGATACAGGCTTGATCTGCAAAGGCTTCGCATCATAGTGTACAGTACATAAAACTCTCTCTTCCACCATGTCTAGCAACTAGCTGTTGCTCCAGGCTTTAGATTACTGTCGGCAAACACAATGAGCAGGACAAAATGGCCACTGGCCCTTTAAAAGTTCCACTTGAGTTTTGGCCTTCTATTAGCAGATTTATGAGCCTCCCAACCACAGAGCTCTTTCAGTAAGTGTGCGGTGACAGATTGAGCAGTGCCTTTTGTCTTTTGCTGTGTGGTTTTTAAAGAGACCCATAGGAATTTTCCAGAGTGCGATTGGAGATGTGGTCATATGAGGATGGTGTAATTGATTGTGGTTTGGCATCGGTCAGAGGGCATATATAACTGTTTATGGGTCAGATGGTAAGGAGGAAAGGCCAAATTGTAAGTTCAGTGAAGATCTTAATTAGAAATGACTGGCTTAGTTTTCGTTCTAAAAATGTGCATTAAGAGCATAATACCACGATTTATTTCTTGATTGGGATGCAAATTAAGCTGTTTTATTAGTTTGACATTTTTGGACAAATTGCGGGTGAAGAAACATGATGTTCCTGAAAAAGGTGGTAAACATGGTAGAACTGATCTGTTAACAAGTCTATTTATTACATACACTGAAAAAATTAAGAGACCATTCCAGATTTTCATTTGATCAGCATTTCTAGATGTATTGTGGTCATTCCAGTCCAGTGTCTGTTGAATTTCAACAAAATCAAACGTCAGGACTGACAGCATGACGAGATGTCATGAAAACTGTGATAACATTTTTTGTTAACTGTTCCTAAAAACATGTACTGATGTATTGCTGAAAAGTTCATATGAACTTGTTTACTTTGCCGTATTTGAGGTCTGAAAAAGGCAGAGCATCTTTTCTGTTATTTTGACCTGTTTCTCCGGTCCAAATAAATGCAAATAAAACAATATTTTAGTTCAAATTTCATTGAAATATTATTAGTAGTTTACACAATGAAACAAAAATTATAATTTTACCTAAAAACATACTTATTAAAAGTAAATTCAGAAAAACTGAAAATAATTTTGGAATGGTATTTTTTTCGCAGCTGTATTATGTTTAAAATGCTTATATTAAGTAACATTTACTTAATTGTTTTAGTGGAAAACATTCTGTTTACACAAGTCTATGTAAAAAGAAACTAGTGCATATATACTGTATATTCCACCCAGAGAAGGGCTTAAATGTGCATCGCAGTTCAAGCTACAAAAACTAAAGTTTCGATTCTCCTAAACATGTGGATCTAATGGAACGATCTGCCGTACAAAAACCCTGTAACATCTTTTCACGCTCTTACTCCTTCCATCATTTTCCTTTTTTATTTTCACATGTGAACTTTACTTTTCCACAGAGAAGATTGATAAGGCTAGTGTTTGACATGCTGTGGTGAATTGTGTAATACTGAAGACACCGTCTGTTTTTCCAACCTATTCTGGATCCACTTTGCCTTTTTTTTTTATTACAAAAAAGAGAACTGGCAACTATACACGTTTGGTGTATGAGACATATAATAAAAATAATTTGGTACATTTATATAGTGCTTTTCTGGACACTCAAAGCGCTTTACATGGAAGGGGAGAATCTCCTCAACCACCACCAATGTGCAGCATCCACCTGGATGATGCGACGGCAGCCGTATTGCGCCAGAACTCCCCCCACACACCAGCTTAATAACTTGTATATAATAACATATACAGTAGGTGCATTTGGATGTTAATCCAAACATTGTACTTTTTCTTAAAGATGTCCACAAGATAGTGAAGACATGTAACCTACATTTAACATTCTCTTTTTGTCTTATCTATGTTTTCTTTATGAAAATCTGCAGGAAAAAAACATAAGACGTTATTAAGACCACAGAAGACAGGCTTCTGTTAGGGTTGTGAGCAAATGAAAAGAAACAGACACACATATGGGACATTTTTTTAGTCCTCAAACGTGCGCTTAAGCCAGATTCACACACCATATGGGAGTGGGTGAGAGTGTGGAAGCTCCTAACGCGTTCTGAACACTCCATCCAAGAGTCCAGGAGTGAGCCAAGATCATTCTGGGCTGGCTCGGGTTCTTACGTGAGCTCATGAAAGCCAAGGTTACACTCCACAACTGTCTCGCAGCACCTTTGCGCTGTTTTGTCTTTCATTTTGGAGATCGTCTTTTGGAAGGAATATAGACTAGAAGTGTTCTGTACTAGCATTTTTATTGCTTTTTGGAAGATATAAGCGGTCATGTTTGTTGTTAAGTGCATATATTTGAAAGAACGTTGGACTTAAATTCAAAAGGCAAGTCGGGATGTTCTCCAGTGGGGTCCAATTATCTGAGAGCTCTATTTTTATTATATGATTAGCATAACAATTTGACTGAAATTACAAATGAATTAAATTTATTTAAGATATTTCTATTCAGCACACACTTGAGTTGGCATTTATTCTTTGTGTAATGATTTTTGGTGCTTTAATGGAAGCAAGAAAACAGAAAATGCTTTTAAAATGTATTTTCTGGTATTTTATTTTATTTTATCTTAACTTTTCTTTGACTTCTGTATTTTAAAAGACAATTTTATCAGGATTAAATGAAGCACTTTTTTAATCGTTATATGTTAGATATAATGAAGTATAATTGAATGGAGCCATAATGTAAACCTGTAGCCTAAGTTGTTTTTAAGTAATGGAAATCTTTTTTTGGAGCCCCAGATGCACTGTTTTGTTTGTTTCACGGTTTTTGAGTGGACATGTTATCTTATCGAAGGAAAAGAATAATTGATCCCCACAGGGACCATAACTGTGGTCTTTGGACATAAATCAAGTTATTAGTATTGAAGTCATTGAAAGTTGTGTATATATATATATGTACTTGTATGTATATATATATATAAAATAGTAGTTTTGCAATGGCTCTTTTGCAAAACAGAATTGACCAAAACTAGAAAAATGGCTCTTTGGTTAAAAAAGGTTCCCGCCCCCTGGTTTAGAGCTACTGTAGAAACAACATGGCGAATTCCATGCAAGGCGATCCGCGGTCTTTGTAGATAGGAATAACTCATTCTAAGGTCATAAAAACATAACGCTTTATGACGTGAAGTCTTTATACACCTCTGAAGACATAGTTATGTATATTATTTTGTCAATAGATTTTATAAAAAATGACATCACCTTTAAACAACACTATGAAACTGATGTTGTCTTGACACCAATTTCACCTCAACTGGTCCCCGTTCTCCTTCTATAACTTAGGTGTAAAGAAGAGTATTAAATTATAGTTTTCTAAAGGGAGGGACCACCGACCTTCAACACATTATGATGCAGCGGCAGTTCAACGTGGAGCACTGTTCCAGTTATTCTGTAGACACAAGCTTACCAGCGTGACGCGATGCGGAGGCCAGAGGGACGGGGGTGGAAGATAAGGGTTCGATCAATAAATATAAGGGCTAAGCCGAACACGATTGGAAACCTCATAGCTCACAGAGTCGTATTGAGATAAGGTGTCATTATATTGATAACCTCTAAGGGAGAGGGGGGAGAGATTCGAAGGAAGAGGGGTACAAGTGTAGGAAAGGAAAAAGGTGCGCGGTAGGATGGGAGGGCCGAAAACTGAGCAGAGATGGGGAGGGGGTGGCGGGGGAGGAAAGGCGCAAGGGCGGAGAGCTTGTAGGTGGCTTGGTGGGGGAGTGCCCTTTCCTCCCTCCTGTCTACCTTCAGCAGCAATTCGCAGCTCTTTTACATCTTGTGGTGAGACATCCAAAGGTCACACCCCCGCCTTGCTTGGCTCTCCCTAGTTTCCGCCCGGCGTTCCTTTTTCTACCTCTGCTCTGTGTCTGCCCTACCCCATCCTCACTGCTTGCCTGCTAGGAAGGCAGTCCCCGCCACACCTATGATCACGGCCGACCCAGCCTATAAAAGCGGACGCCGTACGGTGAGCCGACACTTCCACCTGTACAGTAAACCAAGTTCACAGCATAGGTCTGTCGGGAACTGCGCGGGGATGTAAAGCGCTGGACCTAGTTGGCAGAATCGTTCAGATTTGGTGTCGTTTCCGAGGATCAACAGACGGGTGTGCCGTTCTGCTTGTTGAGAGCATTGGGATAAGTTCATGGTCAACGAGGAAGAAGAATAGGGCCCTGCGTGGACATGGACAGACAGTACGAAAGCTGCGCTAGGAGTCGTCGGTCAGGGGTCTGGTGATGAGGGAGAGCACCCTACACGTCCCCCACCCCCAACCCAGCAAACAGGGAGAGAACGCTAATAGGGAAAGGTGGGACGTGTACGCCACGGAAATGAGGTTCCAAGTGGACAGATCAGAAAGTTACGAAAAAGGAATTAGATAGGATAGAGAAGAAGAGCAGCTTGCGATAAAAGGTCCAGGGATGGGGTGAGGGGGGATGAGGCTGAGGCGAAGGGGAGGGGGAGGAGTGAAAAGTGTGAGGGAAAAGGAGGTCTGACGGAGGGTGGCAAAGGAGGGGAAAAGGGGTAGAGGGGGATAGAAAAGATGCGACAAAGGAAGACTAGAGGGCAAAAGAAGGGGGGTTGGATTCAAATATGAAAGGCAAATAATGGATAGTAGAACGAAGTAGGAAGGGATGGTAGGATGGAGTACGTAGGAGAGACCATAAGACCAGGTCTGGGGAGGGAAAAAATGGAGGGCGGCGAAAACACGAGGGAAGGGGAAAAAAAAAAGACGAATGAGCAAATACTAATTTGTGTGAGAATTGAACGGGAAAAGATGGGGGTCCGGCAGCGGAGAAAGAAACTATCCAGTAAGGAAGATGAAAGACTACTAGGAAAGATAGACGAGGGGAAGCTAGGAAAAGAAAGCCCACCAGGAGTAGACGAGCGCCGGGACTGGGGGAGTAGGGAACGGAGAGCAGAGGGAGAAGATCGAGGAAAGGGGGGGAGAGTGAGAAAAAAAGTGATGGAATTGAGATGAGCGAAGTAAGAAATGAGAGTCAAGGATGGACAAAAAAAAAAAAGAATAGGGGGTAAAAGGTGCCGAGTGAAGAAGCCTGGGTTGTGAGGAAGGGGGAGGCGTGGTAAGGTGAAACATGCGGAGGAGGAATGGGACGAAATAGGTGCGCCGTAATGGGAGGGGTTGGGGAGACGGACAGGAGAGTGTAGCCCCTTGCTTGCCCACCTCCCTACTCTGTCCCACACCCAATCACTCCCCCTTCTCTCCTACATCTGCCCTGCGCACAAAACCACAACCTTACCCAGTATCAGTGCCCTTTATTAGGTCCCTCTTCTAATCCAAAAAAAACAGGCGACCAACCCCTCGCTGATAGGGGACCAGTAAAAACCTGGCCTCGGACATCTGCCGGATATATACTAAGGAATGGCCCTCCTAGTGAGGGAGGGGTTCCCCTGTCTGTATCCAACAAATCTTATAACGACCCATAGGGTAACTATGAAAACTGCGGATGCGTAACATTCGCCTCAAGCGTGTATCCGGTCTCGCTGACCGCCGCCGCGAGGCCAATGGGGGTACCGTTACTTAGTGATCCCAAAAGGAGAGGAAGAGAGGTCGCGAACTCCCTGCGTCTCGGCAGCCCGTGTCGGTGGTTATCCATTTTCCCCCACGTCTCACCCTCTCTCTCACTTCTCTCCCCCTCCTCCTCCACTACCCGCCATCACATTGCCTCCAAATCTATCTAGCATCCACAGTACCTCGGCATAATCGCATCCAGTTCCTTGTGGTCGTGTATTCGCCGGACATTTTTTGCTTCAAAGTATCTTAGTGCCCTCTAAATCGTATATTTCGTGTGTCGCGTACATGTCCATCGCCTTGTCCTTCTTGCCGACGAGCTTATTTATTGTATGTTCCCTAGGATTCCCCACACTAATCCGAAATACGTGTGCGGGAAGCACAAAAGGGTTCGATATCTAGATAAGAGGAGCACCGCAAAGGCATATAGTCGCGATTGTGGGAGGGCGGGTTAAGTGGGAATCAAAATCAGAAGGCTCCGCCGGGAGCGTGCTGACGGTAAAGGCAATAGAGGGCAAAGCACGTACGGCAGCAATGGGTGGCAGTTGCCGAATGGGAGAGGGGAAGACAGGAAGGGAGAGAAATAAGGGCTAAACGGGGTGAAGAATAAAAGAGAAAGTTAAAAGAGGCGGTGAAGCCGAGTGCTAGTATATGCACTCAATAACGCGCCACAGGGAGAAGGTGGAGAAAATAATCTTCCTGCAAGAGCGCGGAGCGAGAAATGAGAAGGGTGTAGACTGCAAAGAGCTTGAGGAGTGGGCCATCGAAGCTGAGGACTGCGACACAGGGGACAGTAGGCGGAGAGGGATTAAGCAGGTAAGAGGTTAGAGAAACTAGCGAACTTTTACAGCCGGACAGGATCGAGGCCTGAGTTACAGTGAGTAGGGATTGAGGACGTGGACAATGGAGGAATAGAGGTGGCCCAGAAGATCATAGTAGTGATACAAGTGATTGGGCGGCGATGGATTACCGTGGACACGATCTATAGGACGCAGTACCACGAAGAAGTATAGGGCCGAAGTCACCTCATGATGGGAGAATCGTGTAGCCTCCAAGCCGAAAAAGGGAAATGGGGAGGCGCGACATGACAGAACCGCGTTATCATGATATCTGAGATCGCCCGGCTCCGGGTATAGACTAAGGAGCTGGACGTAGAGGATACATTTACCGGTCCGAGCGTATCCATAAGTAGACTCCTTTGCATCAGAGTTGGGGCAAAGGCGTGCTGGGTAGGGGTTGAGTAACGGTGCGGCGGTAATAGGTCACAATAGAGGGAGCAAGACGATGCGGAGCAGTGAGGGAGAGGTCCTGGCGAATGCCCGGTGAGGACAGAACGTAGTCGGAGAAGGAAGAAGAACAAGTCGGAAATAGCAAGTAGCGGGCGGTGAAAGGGAAGAGGACGGGCCGAGAAGGTCAGAAGGTGGGATGAAGGAAATACGGAATGCAGAATGGGCGGGAGAGGCGGCGGCGGGAGATGGGGTGAGACAAGACCGGTAAGGGGTACCATAATTCGGTAAGAGAATCGCGGTGATTTGCGCGGGAAGGGAGATAAAATTACTTAATGGTCAACGAAAGAGACGCGGCAAAAGGGAAGGGCATGAAGGGAGAATAGAGCGGGGGAAGGTCCAAAACATGAAAAAGGAAACGCTGGACAGGAGGGGAATGGGGGAGAGGGCAAGCCGAAGGGGGGAAGGAGGAATGAGGGCACAGAGAAAGGGCAAGGTACAATAAAGGAGGAACTGACACACTGCAGAGCCTAGATTCAAGTCGCTAGAGTGGGTGCGGGAGTTGGAGGGGACCAGAACGAAATCAAACCGAAGTGGGGAAAAAGCGGGCAGGGGAGGGATAGGGAGGGCAAACTACACAGGGGGGTACCGATCAAGGGAAAGAATGTGTGCGAGGCAACTCATAACTATAAAAGACCGAGGGAGAAGACCAAGGGGTAGGAAGAAGTAACGGGTTTGTGGGTGAGAATAGAGATTGGTAGTTGGGGAGGGAATGGGTGAGGGCGGTGTAAGTGGACAGAAAATGAGGAGGCGCAGAATAGGGCGGAGAAAGAAGAAGAAAAACGGGTCGGAGAAGAGAAAGAGTAGTAAGGCTCAAGAAACAGACAGAACAAGGGAGCCGGAGGGAGAAAAAAAAGAGCGAAGGAAGGAAAAAGTAACGAGAATATTCAAACCGAGGGAAAAAAACCACGTGCGCAGCGGCGGGGACGAAAAAAGTTCGGAATAGAGAGACATTCCGACATGGGGAGGAATGGAGGAGTGAGAAGGAATGGGGAAAGTAGAGGAGGAGATGGGTGGGCGGAGAGAGGGGTCAGAAGAGAATGGAAGAGGGGAGATTAAAAGAAAGCCCCCGGGGGGGGTGGTCAGAGTACTTAGATGAAGTGGCTTGAAACGGAAGAGGTCCCTCCTTCCCTTCGCCACGCCGACCCTTCACCCCCCCCCCCCATTTGCCGTACCACTTCTCGCCTTGTCTCCAACAATGGCAATCATCCAGTTTTCCTTCGGCACGGTAACCAAATTAGCTGGGAATTGTAGTGAATTGGCTGGCCCCTTCTCCAGCCTCCCATAAAACGCTTAAGACGCACGTCATCGATGACCGAGGAGTATACAAAGCTCAGCGCTCCAGTAACGTAAGGGCCTAAAAATGATTTTAGCTGGTTACGGGCATATAAGTAACGTGGTGCTACTGTACAAAAGCGTGATAGGCGGGGGATGGTACAGGAAGGTTCAAGAGAGGATTAAGACAGGGATAAGTGGACACTAGTCGTAGGATGGTGAGTGCGAGGCAGAGAGGGTAACTAACGTGGGAGCGAGTAGGGGAGGTAGATTGAATCAATAAATATAGAGGAGGAACTAAATTTAGATGGAAGGAAGTGACAAGGAGGGGTCCCGGGAGGGACAGAAATTCATAAGATTTGCACGTGAGGGGGGGGCGGACGGGTGAGGTAACATTATGGTGGTCAGAAGGGTCAATTTCAAAAATACCGTGGTTAGAGGAAGAAGTGAGGTAATGGAGCCGCCAGTGACAACGAAAAGACTGGTATGAAAGTGAATAGTCAAGCCTGATGGGCCGCCAGGATGAAGTAGAAGGCAAAGAATGCTCGGGAGAGATCCGTTCAAGGTCATCACTCGTTTAAATCTGATAGGATAGAGTTGCCAGGCGTACCAGAGGAGGCCGCAGGAGGGAGACTGCAGGCTGGTTAGGGATCCACCGAGCAACAATATAGCGGTCAGTGATCATCCCGTGTGGCGGAGGAATGAGCCGGTTCAGAGTGGATGGGGACACCTGAGGGCGAAATGATAGTGAGAAACCGTCGGGTGAGAAGAGGGCCTTCAGGTCCAACATGTGGCTGCATTTGCAGGCGTGCTCCATTACCTCCTTTTCGCTTCCTTTCTCCATTTCTCTTTCTCCCCGCTCCTATGCTGGATTGATGTGGGTCATTATGAAATCACCTACAGTACGCTATAGGGGATAGCAACGTGAGGCTGTGCTGCACAGGATTTGTTGAAGTGGAGAATAAAACAGTAGATTTAACTGTGCCATTTTAGACTACAGTAAATAGTATAGTAGGCAAGTGTGTGGCCTACAATTAAAAAAACTTTACGGTAATCCAAAGGGTGCTCGGTTACATAGTGTTACGTACATAAAATGAACTAAAGTTTCAAATTGTATACACATATGCTATCCAAGTGTCAGGCATTTTATTGGATATGAGAATGAAAACAAAGACATTTCATTACAGTGAACGTTTTGTATATAAAAGCAATACGTGTTTACATCCGTCTATTTTGTAACACGGGGATCGTGCTGAAAGACAACAAGCAGCAGGGTCCTGACGTGATGAGAACAGCCAAGACTACAGGCAGGCCAGAGCGTCCCGACCACTGGCTACCGCACTCGCTGTCATTGTGCCATGTGTTTCAATCTGAGCTCTCTGCTTTCAATTACAACACAGACAAAACAAGCATGGAACAAATGTCATTTTTCACAGTAGACTGAATAGATTTTTTTCGTTTTCTTTGTTCATACAGTATGGTACAAGTTTGTTTCTTTTTTCCAATATTGAACATCTTTATATGGCAATGGTTTAATGGTGTGATTCAAGTGTGGTTCGGGGTGGTTAATCTTAAATTATTATAAAAACAGGGAAGGGGGTAAAATATGATGAAAAACATTTGTAAAACTGGTAGAAAAAAGCATGCATACAGTACAAAGATAAATGGAAAACAACTTGAGCTAAACCGATCCTTTTATAGCAATTAAACCAGGCGTGAATTTTCAATGTGTGAAAGATGAAGTACAAACAAATAAATTGTCTCAGAAACTGTATAATATTAAAAAGTCTGTTTAATATTTTATGTAAAACGTAGAAGAGGAGATATAGGCGTTCTAACGTGTAATGCACATGACATTAATAGTTATGTGTGGTTACAGCGCATTCAAGATATATCATAAGATAATGGTGTTTTCATCAATATGTCACACCGCTGAAGCCAAATGAGGTGTTGCTAAAGTCTTTAAATAGGTGTTGATCACCATATTAATCAATTCTCCAGAACCCTGCGCTCCAGCAGTGACTTGTTCTCATGAACATGTCTAGGTGCACATATGCACACGACACATTCTGGATGAACCACAGATGTATTTTCGAGCTGCAAACTTCTGCAAAATGAGCTTATTACAAACACGACACATCCTTTTGTTTACTCGCTGGAAAATCCTTTCTCACATTCTGCTTCACACATGGTTAGAAGGACACCTGAGCTTCATGATATGGAAATCATTATGGTAACTTTGGACAGGACTGAAGTTATTAGGTATGTGTTTTAATATGTGAACAGTTATTCTAGGCTGAAAAAAAGTGAAATTTAGTTCCTGAAGATGGTAAAGTACAATCTGGAGCAAATTTTATTATTCTGGAGAAACTACTAAATCCAAGCTTGTAAATGTCCACATCCTTTGAGTTGCCGGCAAATCACGTCAACTGTGATGTTAACACTACATCCATAACACAATCCTCTTGATATTCATCTCTTTGATATTCATCATAAATATCGCTCATATCGCCTCTAAAAGTTACATTAATATTGCTAATTAATTGGATAAATCTGTGGCAAGACCAGCAATTCTTTCTCTATTATTTCACGCAACATCATGACAATGTCAGGTGACAGATAGAGAGTGATCACAGGTGCGTGGTTCGCCCGCAAATGAATAGACATGACATCTGGCACTGGGTTGTACTATTAGCACCAGAGGCGTCTGTGCATGCGCCAGGGACTGCGGAGCACCAATCACGTGTCAGACTCTCTTCAAAGATTTATGAGTTTATGTGGTGGAAGGCAGAGAACTGGAAAACTGTCAAGTGCATTCACACACAGGCTTTAGTTGATTCAAATTCTCTGCCTGCAATTTTTTGACTTATACAAGCGAAATATACCTTTGAAGAGAAGAGCCAGAGAAGACTGAGAATTAAGAGAGTAGATATAGAGAGAGAACGAGTAAGCAGCTCTACTCCTCTCCTTCCTCTCCTCTCTGCCGCTGCCCTCTCTCCTCCTGCTCGCCTCGCCTCTCCTCGCCTCTCCGCCCTCTTGCCCTGATCCCTATCCGCCCTCCCGCTCCTCTCCTCCCCGCCTCTCCCACGCCTCTCCCTCGCCGCGCCTTCCTCAGCCCTCCGCGCCGCTCTCTCCGGCCTCCCGCCCGCGCCTCTCCCTCCGCTCCTCGCCTCGCCTCGCCGCCCGCCCTCTCTCCTTCCTCGCCTCGCCTCTCCTCGCCTCGCCTCGCCTCGCCTCGCCGCCCTTCTGCCTCGCCGCCCTGGCCCCTCGCCGCGCCTCCCGCCCTGCCCGCGCCCCGCCCGCCCTGCGCCGCGCCGCGCCGCTCCGCGCCCCGCGCCCGCGCCGCGCCGGCGCCGCGCCGAGCCGGAGCGAAGAGAAGATGAAGAGAACTGATCAAATATTTATCCATGTTGGTTGTATGTGCATAATGTTAACAGATACAACTTATGGTTTAGTAAATGTTAAAAAGCATAAATGAAGATTAATAATGCTGTAGATATAGTGTTCATAAATGGAACTTCATTGAAAAACTGTTAAAGCATAAAAAAAACTATTATAGAACAGTCACACTGAAGTTCATTCTTTAAAAGTAAAGAACATGGACATTGGTTTTTAGCACTTGAGCAATTAGGCTACAGTTTTCTACAACACATCATTTTCTGTAACTTCACTTTGTCTGCTTTATGTATTTGGCTTAATTGTATTAAAACAGAAGTTGGCTGCCCAACATAAACCATAATTACTGAACATATTTCTCATCGTGGAAGCAAACAGAGGTAACGCAATATGTGGGTGACAGTGTCTATAACTGGAGTTATTCATCACGCAATTAGGTGGACGTGAAAGTCAATTTCCTCTTTACAAACTGTCACATTTACTAATACTGCGTTGCGTCCACAAGCGCATTCCACTTCCCGCACGTCTCTTTACTCGTTTTTTCCGCCAATTAAATCAAAACAATAATGAACAATAATTAGGGCGCGCGCCAATGGATGAAAGAACACGCGACAAAAGGAATGAGGAAAAGAGAATCGCGTACTGCAGCGCTTTATTATTTTTGTTGCGTTGGGAATATTTGATGTTTCATATGTGGAGGAAGGGGAGCTACCGCGCGCCAAGCGCTGAGGTGTTGCCAGGCGCTGTTTCAGCGCGCGCTACAAACAGCAGGTGACCCGCGCGCCACTCAGCTCTGACCAGCGCGCGCACCTGCAGCTCATTACGCCGCTTGAGGCACTTAATGCAGCGCAGGTGGGAGAGAGTTTCGCAGGGGAAAACACGAATTCGTGTAACAGATACAAACACTCACCTGTCGACACGTATGTATAGACTAATTTAAACACTCTCAAGCACACTGAAAGTTTACACCCACGCACGTACTTCTGCGTTTATGGGCCCACTATAGTGCATAAGACATACATAGGAGCTATCATCAAAATATACAGAACACACAAATACATCTCAGCTTTTGCTTAAAAGTAGTTCAAGACGCACTGATGGGTTTAGATCAGCCATGAATTAACAAATGGAGGCAAAGTGCTCCAAATTCACATATATGTTCTCATGTGCTCATTCAGTGCGTGAGTGTTTTGTCAATTTCTCTTTAGAAATCTGAGAAATAGGTCATCTAGGAATGCATTTAGCAGTCAGCAATGTCTGATGTATGTCCATTTTACATTTGTTATAGCAGATAACAGTTATTTCTGTTTTTATTTTACTGGCAGCGATAATGATATATGCATAATGTAATGTTTTAGTAAAAGCACTTTATCCCCATTTGTAAAATGTAACCAAATGTTACTATAATAAAATTGGTCTAACCATGTTTTTGGGGTTATTAATGACCATTTATATAACCACCGTTTTACCACAAATACTATGGATAAATGATGGTTACTGTAGCAAATTTAATTACTGAATACTTGTGGAAGACACGCAGTGGGCCCAATGAATAAAACACAGCATCCTCCAGATCAGTAAAAGTCTGTACCCGCCGAAGTGGCTGTGACTTCAGCACTATAATGATGAAATGTATTCATCTGCTGCATGTCTTGTGCGTCTCTCGTATTTTTCCACTGAAGACACAGTGGGTCATACAAAGCCAGGAGAATAATGTTCACCAGAAATGCTGCTCTGTTACAGCAGACCTTGTGGTGACATCTGCTTTAACTTAACCCAAACACCCCAGCACTTAATAAAGCAGCGACGGATTGTTGTATTGGGGATGAGAAAATGAATGTCTGTTGGAAGGAGTGCGGGAGGAATTCTTTCTCTCCTCACCATGTGAACCTCCTTCAAGAAGATCTCTCAGATGTGAGTCACCACGCCGCCTGTTTTACATTTGTTTGTGGATGAGAATCTACAACAAATCTTGCAGCCGAAAAAACCCTGACAAAAACGCCTGTCCTACTCATCCCATACGCAAACATAATTGAAAGATTAGCCGCATATGGCTGTTGTTGCAGGCACAAGCAGGCGGTTGTTTGGTTTTGGCTCTCACAACTCAACATCGCTGATCTAGACTTATTTTGCCTATTGATGTACTGTAGCAAAATACGGTTGGAACATGACAAGGCCCGGCCTGTTCTGTGCCCATCGTGTTTTGATTCAATTATAATGACTCAATCAATTCATTTCAGACCGACTGCCTTGTCTCTAAGGTGGATTAGTTGCGTCTGAGGAAGATAAAGATATTGTGTGGGGGGGAAATACGACTCTGAGCTTGTCTTAGATGTGACCACCAATCTGCTGAAGATAAACAGATAGAACTGTTACATCTTCATGTCTACTACTCAGTAAGGCCGTAGATACTATAATGTATTCCTTATAGAACAAAGTAAAGAATCACAGGAAAATTAGTTCAAATTGTTTTCCTGAATAGGTATTTGAATTTATTTATGTTACCTGTGGAATTCCTGTTTTTATATATATATATATATATTTTTATCGCAGAAAGAGGAACAAATCAATGCCTTTGTATCTAGATTCATACTCACATCTAAGAGAGCGTTTTCACCATCGCACCGAATCGTTCTCATTGCTTAATCGTTCCACTCTGTCCCCATCCGTAAATGGTTTCATTTTCCACCGCAGTGCTGATAAAGGAAATCTTTATTTTTTCGCGTCACACGCTGCCTTGGTAACACAAATGTCTCTGCACGCACTCTTATTAGACAACCCTGCCAAAAATTTCAAGCCGAGAACAGTTTGTAATCGTGCCGTGTCGAACCAGACTCACGTGGAAACATAACCGTAACCGTTCCAGACCGTGCTTCGGTGCGATGGTGGAAAAGCGCTCTAATGTATCCTCTAATATATCGGTGAAAGTCTCAACCCTTATACACTGACGCATGCAGACTGTCAGTTCTTATTTGACTTATCACTTTGACTCTGCACAGGTAACCTAATCCACAG
The DNA here is from genome assembly GCA_006030095.1 of Triplophysa siluroides. Classification (NCBI taxonomy): domain Eukaryota; kingdom Metazoa; phylum Chordata; class Actinopteri; order Cypriniformes; family Nemacheilidae; genus Triplophysa; species Triplophysa siluroides. The sequence continues at coordinate 1,129,383 of VCII01000052.1, read as the reverse complement.
CTATTTCCCTAGTATTGCTTTTCCCTTCACTGTCATCACAATGAGCCCAGTCAGGGTCCATTTGGAATGTGATTTATGCACAAAGATGGCCGCTGTGATTTGTGAGGTTTACACAAAATCTTTGAATGTTGGAGGTTTTTTTGAGACCAGCGAAAGATTTGCAAGTAATGTAAACTGCACTTCTGTGTGACTGTGGTTATTGAATTACATGTATGCATTTGGCAGATTAAAAAAGTATATATTTTAGCATTATGTGTGTTCCTGCGACCGACAACCTTGGGGCAACATTTTCTGCCAAGTTGGAAGATTAATGTGGACAAAACAAGGCTGGTCCCAACATATATATTGATCTACTTTTACTATACATCTCACTTTCGTGCTTTTCATATGTGAATACATTTGACAACTACTGGTACATTTCAGCTGCTGATACATAATCATATTTGTAAGGACATGAAAATCCCCTTAACATGCTGTTTTCTCTTTTCTCTTTATTTAAATGATTCCCTCATCCAGCATTCAGTATTTCCTTGCTGCTGTTGCACAGTTTCTTCACAGGGGTTTTGATCAAACATCACAGCACCGCATCACCAAAAGGCCTGTTGTATATTTACAACGACTCACGGCAGCTGTGTAAAAGAAGCTAATGGTTGATTTTGGGAGAAATACCCTCTCCATCTCCTCGCTTCGCTAACAGCTAAATGTTCTCAACTGAGGCTGTGGAATGTCTTAGGAATCGTAAATCAAGGCCCTGATAGAAACTTGGCAGTCACAGCGGCATCACTGCTCCAATGTAATGTTGCAGTTAAACAGACTTAAGGTGAGCTTCGGTGTTTAGAGCCGTGGTTCTTAACCATCAGTACATGTATCGCTGCACACTTGAATAAAATAGGCATTCAGTGTAGGTTCGCCCAATGTTGAAGACGTCACTGACTACAGAACATTACACGTGCAGACGGTAATGTTGGAAAAGCATAGTTAAGCGATTACTCAACATTTCTATTAAAGGGATGGATACGTAAAAGTGATGAGGTATAATTTGATCGAATCGTAATTGTGAAAGTTCCCCTGTCTTGCATGTCCCTGCACTTCTCAGCCACCCATACCGCGTACGCAAGATCCACATTCCTACAGTACATAATTGCTATGATCATAGCGGGGACACACACTTTTCCATGTCAGCATCTGCTGGCTTTCATCTCCACGTCGCTCCTTTTTACGGTTTACGTGCATGCTGTGCTACACGCACCATACAGAAATCCCCGTCCGAACAAAGCATCCCCACACGCTGAAGGAGAAACCCAAGGCTATGCTAGAATGATGCTGTGGGAGTCTGTGAGGGTGAGATCTATTGAATAGCCAGTCACGGCTCAATATGAAGTTTGTTTGTTGCCTTCCTTGTCTGTGGCATATGCAAATTGTCCGAGCGGGAGGGGTGCATGTGTGTGTTTTAGTGGGGTTGGTCTGTGGGAAAGTGAAGGAGCTAATCCTGAGTGTTCACAGGGGAGGAGTGGACCATTCACTCGCCCCCCGCTCCGGTTGCCCACCCCACCACTACAACTCACTGCACGCCACTTCTCAAGACAAGGACGTTGTTTTCTCTTTGTATCAAAGTCCCCTTTCACCCCACTCTCCCCCCATACACACACAAATACTTTAATGCTGAACACCTGTTCCTGTGCACACACATCGCGCCGATGCGCAGACATGATAAAATCCCACGCTCCCTTCCGACATGCACAACACAAACACTCTTCATGGGTAAATTAGCAGAGTTTAATAATACAAAGAATCTGTAAAGGAACATGAATGAATATTATTAATCTAAACTGTCAACCATTTTATGGGATTTCATTTTTCTACACGCTCATAAATCATAAATCAGACAAATTAATTGGTTCATTGATGAATATGTTTGTTAGTCAGTGTGGCATCCAGTCACCATCCGAAGCTGCACATGGAAATGTTGTCTGGTAAAGACAAAGAACACATTAGTGTAGAACTGTATGCACCTAAAAATAATTCCCTGTCAGGTCTGTGTGAAAATAACTTTAACTGTAAAAGGCTGGAAGTGAGTATAATGTAAAATCGGGGTGCCATCAAGTCTTTGCCTTGTGTTTCATGCTAGGCCCATGCAGGATCTGAAGTCATAAACTCATTCACTCGCTATTCTCTATATAAACATTTGAGTCTATATAGGAAATAAATAAAAGAAATGGCATCTTTGTGACTTATGGATTGTAAACCAGTAAATTCATGTTCTCACAGTTTGTCACATTTTGTGTATTACAGATGATAATAAAGAGCACAAAAAACAACTGCTTGTCGTATTTATTTACTGTTTTGTTTATTATTTTATTCAAATTTATTTCTAGTGCTTTTCACAATTCTGTTGTTGCAAAGCAGCTTCACACTATAAATACATATCAATATATACAGTAGAGACAGAATAAAGTATAGATAAATATTTATTAGATTATTTATATAAAACACTACTATTACATTTATTTAATCTGTTCGTTCTGGTTGACGGTTACTTTTCAAAAATAAGCAAAAACATGCATTCTTGCACTCTAAAAAAAGATATGCATTTCTTTGTTCAAAGAAATATATTTGGAAAAATGTTAGCAACTGACATTTCTGAGACAAAAAATATTGTATTTTTTTATTAATGTAAACACAAAATTATATTTTTTAAGAATTTGGGAAAGAAAACAGTTTTGGGGCACCCATTGTAATTTTTCATACTATGGAACTCAATGATGTCCCAGAAATGTCAGAAATGTATTTTTCCAAATATCTTTCTTTGTGTTCAACAGAACAAAGAAATGTATACAGGTTTGAAACAACTGGGGGAGAAGGAGTAATTCATGACATCATTTTCATTTTCGGGTGGGGTATCCCTTTAAATCAACCCAAAAAATGTTTACCTGTATTTGGCCCAACAATGGGTTGAAACAACCCAGCATAGATTCATTTACAACCCAACGGTTGGATTCATTAGCAAGTTAGCGAGTACACATTGAATGTACAATCAAGATCAGACTGCATTGTGGGAATAAAAGAGTGAATAAATGTATGGAATGAAGTTCATTTAGGTTTCGGACACCACCACAAAACGGAGCTATATAGGAGATAGGAAGTGGTGGTTTCGGACACAGCTTAAGTCATAAGAGAGTGGTTCTTATCAAAGTCCCCATTGACTTTCCATAGTAATTAAGTTATTCCTACTAGGGAAAGGGACTTATTTTGAACTACTTTAAGTGGCTTCCCCAAAATAAAATGCTGTGACCCAGAATCGTCCTATACAGCACTTTAGCTTAACCAACATTATCAGTCTGATGTCTTTTCAACGTCATCAAATCACCAACAGCTTTCACAGGAAAAAGAAACCTTTGGAAAATATGTGGGACAATCTTAGAGCCAAAACCCTACAGACTTCAGCCGCACTATTGAAACCAGATGTTTACTTAACTGGCCAATTTTGATAAATGGTGTAATGATAACCATTATGTATTGGGGTAATTTTATATCAGCGCAGCACCACATTGTTTTTGTTTCATAGCCAAACAAACTGTGTTTGTGCCCACGGCCAGGTGCCGGATTCGACCTAATTGATAAGCAGACAGCAGGACTATGGGTTTCATGTTCTTCCAACATGGCGTCCACAAAAGCCTAAACTTATTGTCTTGTTATTCTCTGTCGTGAGTGAACTGCGGGATTAGAGAGATGCTGTGATGCTATGACACTAAGTTCATTTAACAGTGCTTATCTTGTGGACACAGTTGTGGGAATTTGCCATTTCAGCTTCTGCAGGCCATGTTGTGTGTGTGCATTGCATATGTTAGCTGTTCAAACAGGAAATGACATCAGCCGAGTTCATCTATGCATATATCTTTGTTTTGACTAGGGTAAATGCAATTTAAATTGGGACAGAATTTAACTATTTTCCACTGTGCTTTAGAATAAACTAGGTTCCATTAAAACTCTGGTTACACAAAAGACAAATTTTGGGTTTTCATATACAGTGAAATACATCAAGATTTGCCTGAGGTAGCTTCAGTTATAACTGATGTCTTGGCTTTGTAAAGCTGGTTTTGCTTGAGACACACAGTGAATGATTGTGTTATTACATTTTCAGTGTGATTATGCTTCCCACTTTAAACTATATGGACATTTTATGTATGTACAAACAATACTCCAGTTTCATAGCTGACCACTGATATATTACTTGTGCAAGTAAATTATTCAAAGAACAGCAACGAGAAAGCAATGAATCCAGACGACAGTTGCTTTGTAGCATAGCTCATTTTATTGTTTAAACAGTTTTGCATAGGAAATATATCCACTTCCAGTAATTGACTGCAGTAAAAACAGCTGCTAGCAGTATAGGCTGGATATAACAGTAACAATCACAAAAAAGTCAAGCGTTATTTACACTCATTTTTTTACCTTGTGGCAATTTTAGCCCCTGCACCAAATGCAACCAGCTTGAAGGCAGTGCCTACTGTTTATAGCTGTAAAAACTGAAAAGGTCGAAATCAACAGAAGAAAACAAAACAGTAAAATAACAAGGCCTTCACTATACAGCTCGACTGAAGGACACCTGCTTTCTTAAATTGTGAGTAAAAACACAAAGACTTGATAAAGTGTTCTATAATGTACATTCAGAACATACATTAATATTTGCATACAACTGCTGCATTTCCACAATCACTACGAAAAACTGTTACAACATTTGTTGGTGTTAGTGTTGTTGTTGTCATGTTACAAACACAATACCACTGAGATTGCAGTGGGCATAAAAGTGCCACAAGACCCCCCCACCCCCCCCTTCCAAAAAGAAATCAAAATCAACTCTGCTGTGGAGCTGGCAATCATTTTTTTGTCATCTATTGTAGCACTAAGTGTAGTCTAGAGAAACACACTGCCCAACTATTACTTTACCTCATTGAAATAAAGACTGGGGCATCCCATTTGACTAAAATATCCAAAATTGAACAAAGCACAAAAACACAAAACGAACACAGGACCAAAAAAAGCAGAAACATATGGGGGGAAATAAATGGGAAGAGGCATCCCACAGATTCTGTTTGGATTGAAGATTGAGTTTGTTTGTTTTATTGTATCCCCACAAGAAAATGCAATGTTTTCTTTATTTACAAGGGAAAGTCCACTGAGCTGAAACAGGCACTGCTTGAAATCTTTTATCTTTTTTTTTCTTCTTTTTTTGGTAAACATCTTATAATTTGCTGGTTTTAAAAATGCTCCTGTTCAATGATCATTCATGCTGCTGTAAATGCCCTAATATTAGAAATATGAGAGTAGATGTGGACCAAACTGTCCTACTGCCTTTTCCTGGAATGGAGGTAACACCTGCACACACAGACCAGATGAAAACAGACATTGCATGAGCTCCACTGGTTCTCCTTGCATATACAGTATATACACACACATGTAGGCTTCACAAGGACCATGATCGTGACTTTCATGAACTTCACCACGCCACAACCTTATCATCTTACTGCTTTTTATACCTAATTTCACATAACTAATTCCGCAATCAATACTATAAAGTTAAGCCCTTTGAACAAAAAAAGAAATCGCTATCTGTACCCCAATATAAGGTATAAATTGACAATCGGATCACGCCTCAAAACATTGTATGGTGAGGGGAAGTGCTATGAGCTACCATGACAACACTCAGTCCAACAAGATAAAAACACTCGGGCTAATAAGAGCTTCATAGCTAGCTCTACGTAATCCACACAACAAACAATGTGCCAATGAAGGGGGTAGTGGGAACTGCAGAAAGTGCAAATGCTCAGCTGTTTATTTTCTCCGTGATGGCAACATGAATAAGACATCTGTGAGCCTACACAAAGGCTTCTGGGAGCTCTCCGTACCGAGCCTGCCCTGAATACTACACGTCGAATGCGTCCAGCATTCCCAATCCCTTCCCACAGCAGACACATGTAAACACTGCAGAATGGAGATGCCAACGTGGCATCTTGCAGAAAAATCCCAGCAAGCAAATTCTGTACATCGTATGGTGGGTCAGCCTCTAGTGATGGGGAAAATAATGCATGCTTTATTTTGCACAAAACAGTAGAACAATTTTTGATGTCATTCGCGACATTACCCTGGTAGTTGTTGTTGGGAGACTCAGATCAGGTGCCTTTATTCTAAAGTGACTAGGAGTTCCCCAACTCAGGAAAAAACGACCCTACTTAACACAAATTGAAACATTAATTCTTGTCCCGTTTTCATTATCACATAATCACATCACACACACTCTATGGCCACACTAACAAAACAACACTTCAAACATTTATGAAATTTCTTAAGGATCCAAGTTAATCGACACGAAATACAACAAAAGACCTTCATCATTTTGTTTTAAACATTTACAGTCCCACAAGGGAATTTACTCCACTTTAAAAGTACAGGAAAATAAAATAAAGATTGACATATTCCACCTCTCTTATTTAATGGACAGCTGGAAAGTTAGAACACGAATCTAAACTCAAAACATTTTTTGTTCGTTTTTTGTTTCACTAAAAAATATGGACATCACTTAAATTCACGATTACAAGTCTTTTTACAAACGGGGAAAGAAAAGGAATTTTACAGTGTACACACTTTTGTTAACCAGGCAGGCATTTCATTAGAAAGACCCTTAACTACTCTCCTCGTGAGTCACCCTCGCACTCTCGGACAGATTCATCTACACACGCACACATTTCACGAAGCTGCCAGAGCAGATTTTATCCCATTACGACGACTACCAAAAACTATTGCTATTACCACGGCCATCGAGATGGCCCCTACCTACGGCCTCCTTCACGGTTTCCAACTCGCCCTAAAACACGAAAATGACTCTACGACCCTGACACGCCCACCACTGCGGGAGGAAATGCACTTGAGTGGCCTTGCCGATGGCCAGAAGGCTGCAAAGCACTTAATTTTTCAAGAACGGAAAACAACAGAAAGACCGAACAGTGCACATTGAACTTGATTCTAGTACGAAAAGTTGATGAAGAACAAGTAGAGATTCAGCTTGACTTGAGCATCTTTTTATTGGACTGAACCGATCCTTAGTAATGGGGGGGGGGTGTTACACAAAAAAATGTTTCAAAGAGTTTTTAACATTTCTGCTTATAATGCCCTGTGTAGCAAAACGCCTGAGTTTTGTTGTATTGAAAGGGCACTATGGCTAGTGATTGCCTGTATGCTGTAGGTGCAAAACTGGGTTTCGTTGATCCGTCAGACCATAAGAGCATTACGTCATTCCCTTTTAACAAAGTCTATAGCTTGTAAAACCTTAAATACTATGAAACATCTAAACTATTGTTCCCCATGGGGGTTGTTTGTCTACAGACGACAATCTCAATAAGGCTGTAAATTAGAGCACTTCATAGGGAAGAATAAGAAACAGTGATATTTTCTGATTGGGACACAATTAACACGCACAAACTTGCGTGATGGTGATTGTAGCGCATTTTATAACAAGTCACTTGTTTCGTAAAAATGTAAGGCATCTACTTGGGAATTGCATTGTTTACCGGAAAGGGAGAACCGGGGTGAGAAATATCTGGTGGGAAAATGCACTAACAATAGGGCAGCATTTCATACTGTACCCTCAATGTGTTAGCCAAAGTGCGCGTCATTCACTGGTGATTGTCGATCTCAAGTCAAGCTGTCTCCCTTATGAAAGTTGTTTTCTTCTGTGAATCGGCACCCTGGGGTCGAAGGTTGAAAAAAGGAGTTTGTAGTCACAGTAGACGAATCAGTGACTTTGCAGCCATATTAGACCAAAGGGTGCATTCTCTGCAGACATGCTTCAAAGTGTAGGAAAAAAGTCCTTCCCTCTATTGAGAATACGCAACAAAATGATTCGCACCACCTTTCGGTACACTCAAGGGAAAAAAGACCTTGTCGCACACTGCATAGAAAGCAGTTCCCACTTTGGTCAAATACGAAAAAAAAGGAAAACAACAACAACAACAGCAACAACAACAACAACAACAACAACAGCAACAAAATAAATGTTTACACTTTTTGTATTTCTGTACTAGCTTCTAATAATCCACATAGCTAAAAGCACTACCTACATAGGCAAAACTTGGTATTGCATAATTCTTATAAATCTTGACCCCCGCCCTCCCCGATAATGACTGGAAGATGGAAAAACAAACAAACGATTAAAACAGAATCAAAAAAGAAAACCACCAAAATACTGAAAACAATAATGCTGAATGTTGATTATAAAGTTAAGAACAGCAACTATACAAAGCCTTGATATGCACTGTAAATGTGAGATAAAGTAGTAAATGAAGCTAAAAATCAACAATGTCACAAATTCATCCAGAGTACAAAATATTTCTTATCATAAAAATGTTACTTTTTTTCCTAAAACGGTAATAAATGCAGCAAAAACAAGTGTAGTGATGTTCTCTATAGTCGAAGGCAAGGCACGTAACGTGGACTATATACTTTCGTGCAAATGAAGATTATTGGAAAGATTAATTCTATAAATATGTCTGATTGGAGAGGCGATGGCATTGAGAATGCCGGGAACGATCGTAGATTTCTGAGACTGCAGCTTTTGGGAACAACCAAAAAGAGGATGTGAAATAAGCACCTTGAGACCTGGCCTAAACTCGCAGTTTAGTGTGGAAATGAGTACACATAACACCCATACACATCTTGTCTTAAATTACTTGACCAGCCTCTTGTTTCTCATGATATCAAAGTGTAAACAGTAGCTTTAGAAGCTAACAGCCAACTAAACATGCATACTAGTTCGGTAGGTATATGTCAAAATAAGCCATTTTATACACGCCGTGTGTTCGCGTCTTTTTTTAACCTATTTTACGTTTTCTTTTCAATAAATTAAAGAAAAAAAACTACCCGCATGTTTGGGTAAGGCTCAACATAAGTGCTGTATTGTTCATGTTCAGTTTTGCTCAGGTAAACGTTCACTGTCCATCTCATTCATCCACCCTTAGCTTTTCCTAGTATCCCGAATCAAGGATGCAATTATTTATATATTTTAAGTTCATTTTAAAACATTTTCTCCCCATTCCTTTAGAGTCTTAGGGCAGACAGACTGTGATAGCTTCCCTTCAGTAAAATCATTTAAATTGCACTTGCCTCTTATGAGATATTGACTTTTTGTCTCAAAATCCTTTTCAAAGGAAATATCAAAAAAAAAAAAATGAAAAGGGGTTGTATTTCTACTTTTTTTCTTTCATTGAAGAAAAAACCTTTTCAGAGTTTTTAACTCTAAAGAGTAAATTCTAACCTTTACCTTAAAAGGAATCAAGTACAAGATTGACAAGAATGAAAAGATTTTGCACCATGGGCAAATTAAAATTTCGAGGGTAATATGAAAATAGAGACATTCAGTTCATTGAAAATTGCTCCTATGGTCATGTAACGAATAGGATGAGCCTCTGTTTGATCAAAGTTTGTGTGAATTGCAGCCCGCTTTTCAAACCGTCCAGCCAGCCAGCCCTTGCGTGGCCACCCCCATCTAAATAATTTCATAAACCAAGACTAGTAATCGTGACGTAAGAACGAGAGAAACACTACGAGAGACTAGCATGTCATGCATATACAGTAAGGCATCTAAAGTTTGTATGGTAAGTATCACAGTATCTCAGTTTAGGGGCCTCTTGACACAATGACTGACTGGTGTGGAGAGAGGCTCATGTCAGAAGAGAACGCTTTGACCCCACTCACTCTACCGCTCTAAGCCAATGTCCTTTAGAGGGTGGGCCAAAGGTCCAGGTCGATTGTATAAGTGCTGCTTGCTGGTTTGTCCGAGGACCCCGTCACTCCTGGGCTCCGCTTCTAGGCCCCCTTCAATTGCTTGATTCCGCCTGCAGGAGGGGCTCACCAATGATGTTTATGCTGTAATTCTGGACATTTGTTGGCAGAATCGGAGTCCCGTTCGACACTTGGAATGGAATTAAGCTCGCCCAGGTACCAGGACTGCAGAAACACAGGGGAGAGAGGGAATGTACGGGTTACTCTTATGATCCAATATTGTGGATTTGGTGGAAAAAATGACATTTATAAATCTAGTTCACCTGAAAATAAAAATGATATCATTAATTCACCCTCATGGTGTTCAAAACCTGCATGACTCTCGGTGACAGACAAAAAAAAGACATTTTGAGAAATGTTTCAGTGGTTCGGTGTCCATACAATGGAAGTCAATGGGGGCCTGTATTGTTTGGTTACCAACATTCTTCAAAATATCTTCTTTTGTGTTCTGCAGCAGAAAGTAAGTCAATACAGGTTTGGAATGACGTGGGTGAGTAAATGATAATAGAATGTTCATTCAGAAATTATTCAGAAAGCCATAAAAAGAATTGCACAATGTGGAGTCGTATGTATCATAACACAAACCGATTCATCGAGTATTTGTTGCATCACATGAAGTGTCTATAAATATACTTCTCCGGATTAAAACACAAATTAAAACGTTTTTTTGTATGTGGTGCCTACTTTATATCCGGGAAGATAATATGCTTGTTCTTCATTTCATTGTGAAGTTACACTGGATTAAAGCATCTGCTAAATGAATAATTGTAAAGGAATAAAACGCATCAATACGTGTCATTACAATTCTGAATCAGTTAATGAAAAAGTCGTTTCAGGTCTAGACTTTTTCCCACCCTCCTTTTAAAACAGATCCTTTCACACACACACAATCGTGCAAAATAATAAGTTCGGCATCGTGTCAGGGAACAGGATATCCCAGAGAAACAAAGCGCTCTTAGTGCAAACGCACGGGGGAAGTTTCCCCAAGAGCATACGCTCATCCCCGCCCCCTGCAGCTGACACCCACTTTCTGATCAATAGCGTTAAAGCGTCTACAGAACTTTCCTATCTGCATTCAGCACATGTTAACCGCACAACAACACAAGTCTGTTAATTGCGAGCTGCGGTGCGAATCTTGGATGCAAAAACGTCAGGGCGCACAAACAGCATGTTGTTCCCTGGGGGAAGAACGGGAGGGGGGCTGAATGGTGCGTACATGTGTCAAATAATTAGGCAGGCCAGAAACCAGAGCCCCGGTGTGGCCCCCCTTCTTCCGTGTCTGAAATACCTGTCTCACCCAATCACCAAACACAATCTTTCTGCTTGCAGATTACAGACCGCACTCCTGCTCTGTCAACAGTGGCCGGCGCACACAGCCTCTCTTTGTTTTTCTTCCTCTCGATTCTTTATCCCCACCCCGAAAAGAAAAGGGAGAGGGTTGAGAGGAGGTGAGGGGCTGATTGAAGAAAGGAGACCGTGCGGAAAGACACTTTTCCTTGGGATCACTGGTTTGGATGCAGGTGCGAGCCTTTAGAGGGCTTTTCTTTTGGAGTTTGTTGTTTGTTTACCGAGGGGGCTAAAGCCGACGGCTGGTGAGGGACAGGGACCCGGCGGATGTGGAACAGTGACTTTATTCTTCTAGAGGCGGCCTGGGGTGACACTGCTGCCTGTTGCCTTGAAAGCAGCTAATGATTCAGTCTGAGTTTTATACAAATCACTCGCAGCCAAAGGCTGAAATCTTACACCCGGTGATACAAGGGTTGCACACAGAGTCAGACTTTAAATAAAAAGGTCCAGAAACAGGGTGAGGAAGTTGCTCAATATAAAGAAAACAAAAATAGAGGGACACAGAATCAGAAATGCACTGCACGCTCTCTTAAGAGTTAAATAGAATATGCGAAGAAGTAACTGGTCCGGCTCTTTCCTCCCTCCACAGTCCTCATTTACCCTTTAATACTGATCCTGCGCTTACACTTTCCTCTCCCTTCTAGAAATCACCTAACAGGAAATGAGAGATTAAGTGTTTCAGAGATGTGGACGACAGCTCTGGGTTTCAATCAGACTCGAGACACTATTTCGGGAATTTATGACCCGACTTGATAAACTTTAAAGTACTTGAGACATGACTCTGACTTTCTTGCAATTACTTGTGACTTACTTACGACGTCAGACCAGTCATTTGTTTGGAGTCTACACATCCTCTTCATACACATCATGCAGTGATTTGTAAGGAAATCATTAAGAGAGGAAATCATTCAATAATGACAAAAATGTAAAAGATTAAAAACAACAGCAATACATATAATGACCTTCTATGAAAAATCTAGCAGCATCACTATTATAGCACTAAGTGCAACGTTTCTTTTTCATTTTTTAATTTTTTGCTGTTTTGATTTTTTAATTTTGAGTTTTAATGACATCTATTAACTTCAAAGATCTATGAACAATTTTTCTTATTTCCTATATTAATATTATATTAATAACGGTCAAAATGGAAGAATCGATTTTGCCAGCAAAAACCTGTTCACAAATGTACTTCACGGTACCATAAACAATCTTACGATGCTATGCCTATCTACAAAATAAACCAAATTTGCTTATACACAGCTCTAAATAAAACATTTTGTATTGATAATAGTAAACTGTATTATACTGTACACTACAATATTCTGTAGTATTAACTATAGCAGTACTGTAGTAAACTTTAATATTTACTATGGTAAGACATAAAAACACTAACATTTTTTTAAAGTTTACGGTGATAAATTCTAAAGCACACTAGAACACTTTTCATGTGGGAACGAATTCAAATGTGCAACAAATTTAATTTATACAGCAGTGTTTGTAAATGGAAACATGAGGCTTACTTTAAATGTTAAACTAAAACGTCCAGTAGATGGCGGCCATTTTTTTAAGAAGTCAGTGTAACAATCAACCAAAGCGTTCAAAACAACTGATTTATTTATAAACGAATCGAGTGTTATGATGAATCATAATCTCGTCCGAGTCGTTCAAAACACGGATTCATTTTTAAAAAAACACCGCAAAAACACAAACGTAAGTGTTCAAATTTCAAACGTTAATGCGCATATGCAACATTACTTTCAGTACTACGATACTACCGTTTAAAAATAAAGCGGCATCTTGGGTATTTTTATATTTTTCACACTAACTATGCAGTAATATGTTATCTTAAATATTGAACTTGCTAATGAAAAAAAAAGCACAAAAACAAAAAACTGCATAGTATTACTTTCTCTATTCCTTTCCGTCTCTACCATTAACCACGTACACTGGGAAAGAATTACTAATACCCCAGCAAAACTAACCCGCCCCTCAGCCTGTAAACCTCCCCATGTACTGTGCCTCTGATGGATTGACATGGGGCGGGGGCTTCCCTTTTCCCCAGTTCAAGGTTCAGTCTTATGTTACCTACTGTCTGGTTTCCCCTGGTTACCAGACAACTAGAGATGTGATGGTTGTTACATGGGACAAAGGGAAGAGAAACGAGCAACTTTCACCACTCTAGGATTCTTTCATCAGATCTCTTCCCGCCAGCTGCTTACGGGTCTCTCCTCCGGCTACAGGAACTAGCATGGGTCTGCTTCATTTTGGGATCAGATGTTCAATTAGATTATCTTATGCCATCTTAATGGATCGCTGACCCATTTCCTGTAAGATGGCAACAAGCAGGGCTGGCTGCAATTCAATTTGGGTTGAGCCGTGGACTGACATGCATCGCACTGCGTCACTGCAGCTTTACTCGTGCATGCAAGCAACAAATCACATTTCCATAAGCCAATGGCCTCAAGTCAACTCTGCACTTGCAGTACACTTCATCTGCAGTAAATGTCTTACTTTCTCATCACGTTCTGCCTAAAACGCTTCTCTAATCAGTCAAGGCGAGCTGTTTTTTTGTTTGTTTACAAGTCAGACAGTTTAACATCGTGCCTCAGATGCGCATACGTTGCATCTGTTTGTATAGATTAATCAAACCCATCTACACTGTTGGGTTCATCTCCGGGGGTTTCTGTGAGACCCCATTTGCTGGGTTCTTCTCAGGGTCCACTGGATTGAGTTGGCACGTTGGTTAAAAAATATATGTCTAGTGTTCACACAGACAGTTCCTTTGAATTTTAGCAGGACGAGACACAAGAAGGTCAGCATTAGCTCAGAAAGCGCATGCCGCACTACCGTCATCAATAAAACCTTTGCTCCAGCTTTCAGCTTATAAAATAGAAGAAAACTGATTACAATGGCGAGCCAGCCAAGTACGAGGTGATTTACAGTACTTAGTAAATTAGTTTTAGTGAATATTTTTGTAATTGACAACATCTGGGTTTGATCTATCAACAACTTAATGTTAAATAATGAGCCACTGCTTCATCTTGGTTATGAAATCTCATTGTGTAATGCAGGAAAAAACAGTACAGGGTTAGTCCTCGCCGGGTAACATTTTTTTCCTCGTACTCCGTGTGGTCTATTAAGAGGCCAGAGAAAGGGGTGGAATGAAAGCAGGGGCCTGTATGCCTGTTGCCTGCAGAAAGAGGTAAGAGTGTGTTTAGTGTTGCTCTGTCTCTCCACACTACTGCGCTGAGGAAGTGCTGAGCAAGACCTTTCCAGCAGCCGCTGCGGAGAGGTGTAGAGCAAAAGTGGGACTAGATGAGACGGGATATGGCTCAAGGACAAAGCACACGGTAGACCCGTCTTATGCTAAGATCGGGCTGTATGCACTTCAAGTTAAAGTATACACTGCAGGTTAAGGATTTTTATTCAACTAGAAATGTAGTTTGTTGAACAGATGCATCAAAATATCAAAAATTAGAAAGCGTTTATGAAGAACATTGTACAGTGAGCCCTGAAAGTGTTTGGACACTTAAGCTACACTTAAAACCAAGTAGCATCTATAAAAATGATACTAGACGTTGATTCAGAAATAAGTACTATGGTACATTATTAACTTTTTCATGGAGTAGTACATTACGTTTGACTATAGACATGTTTCAGAATGTTGGCGAATCAAAATGGACACCTTTAAATGCTTGAGAAGTATACTTTGTGCTGTTATTTAATGCAATGACATTCATACATTCTTAAGTGTGCCGCAAGTGTCCAAATGCGTTTTAGGGTCAACGTATGTCTGTCTGTATTTATAAAAAAAAAATCATGGAACAGTGTAAACCTTTAATGTAGTAAGGGAGGTTGAGAGCGATTAAGTAAAATAAACAGTCTTGACTGACGCTATGACAAGCCAAGCTTAGCGGTGACCTTTGCAAACATACAGCTCTCTGCTGTTTGTGAACCTCAGACAGATGCTGGAGTTCTGCTCTTTCCCAACAGTAATCATCTTCCTAACTGCCATTCTTTCAGGGAGATAAGGATGTTAACCATTAATATGTCTGATTTTGTTCTGAGCCTTATTCTGAAGGACCGATTCAAGAGAAACATCAAGACAGGCTAAACAATGTGGTGATCATATTCTGTCACACAAATAATGAGTAGCGTTTGTGTGACAGCCTGAAAAAGGTTTGTGGAGTTAACTTTTGGAAAAGAGAAAAATAAATGAAACATTTGGAAATAAATTTGAAATCTGGTAATTCAAATAAAAATATATGAAAAAAATCTCTCTTTTATCATAGTCTTCATATCTACAGAGTCTATAAACAGACATTAATGGCCAAATACAAATACACTTTCAGTCAGTTTTTGTAAAAACACAATAACAAAAGTTCTTAATCAGGACTGAGTTGGAGCGGTTGTTGGACTATTGCAGAAACAGTAACACTTGAGGTGAGAGGTGGGTTGAAAATAAAGGAAACTTTTACCTTTGCCAAGAAATCCCCAAAGTCTCCTCTGAGCCATATGACCTGATGTTTTGATTCACGGGCCAGTCACAAATCCTCAGCTGTCAATCAAACACCTCTCAGTCAGACAACTGGGCTAGCACAACGGCAACTAACACACATTTAGCATGCAACAAAACCTGCAGCTCTAGACTCAACACATATTCTTACATTTTTCTGATATTAATCTAACATTACTAGAGACATAAAACGCATTACTAACACTCAGGATTAATAGATTATGGATTACAGATTAGATTTTTAATCATACGTTTATATGTCATAGGTTGGGATATTATATGTTCAACACAATAAGATTCTATTTAAACTTCAGAAAGATAAAAATGAAAAAGGCAGTCGTCATATGTGGCATGCAATACCATTAGTGGTCTAAATATTAATCATCCTGAAAGCAAAAGAAGAGGTTAGTATACAAAACATGGGGGCTGGGTTACATGAAGATTATTCATTTATCCCAGAATGCATTGGAATGGGAGGAAGCTCATGCATTCCAAGTGGTGCATGCAGTTACGGTCACTTCACGGCTGTTAGATATTTTCAAAGCAGCCTGTTTTCACAGAAGCATTACATGAATCATGCTATTTGAGAGACTGATTTTAGTCGATAAAGTTAAACTATTCTGGTTACAAGTATTGCTGTTTTTCTTTTGAAGCTGTCAATGTAAAAATAAAACAAATAAATAGCACACAAACATGCAGCAAACTGTATGCATGACAGTGTAAGAAACAAAAATGTGTAATGTCTTCCATAAACAAAATGTAATACACCTACACGCGCACACGAAAACGCAACTTTACAGTAAATGCCAAAAGCAATTCAATCCGAACGCTTTTCGAACTTTCCATTTGGCTAATGCACGGTGTTCTCAGCAACAGCACACTCCAGATGCACAAGCTGCACAAATACTTTCATCAGGAACCTTCGCTCTCTGAATATTCAATCCCACTTTTTCCCTGTCAATAGCTCTAGCCATTTCTGGAAAGCACCTGTACGCTCCCAAATCAAATCCATTTCCATCGCAATAAATCTAGCAAGGTGAATAATTGATTTTCTATATTTACTTCAAAGATGCTTTTGTACTCTCCCAGAGAGTTTCGGGCAGCTGAAATACACATTGCCCAGAGTGAAAGAACATAAATTAGTCAAGCTCTGAATGGGAACTTACAGGAATTTCACTGCTAGCTTGGTGGCCATGTCAGGGTGCTGTGGCTATAGTTTAAAATATACTAGGTAACTACCCAGATAGCACAATCCATCTGGCTTACGTCTATTTGACGTCTGCAGTTACATCTGCAAGACATATGCAATACATAGCTTGCTCATCTGCAAAACGTCTCGGAGACGTTAGTAATACGTCTGCTAAAGATCTGGAGATCTGCTGTGTAAAAACATCTGCTAAACATCTTAGAAAGAGCAGCTTTACATCCATTCTAAATCATAAATATCTTACAGACATCTTCTAGATGTCTATGTGACGTCTGACAGCAGACATCTCCGAGACGTATTGCAGATGAGCAAACTATGTATTGTAGATGTCTTGTGGATGTAAATACAGACGTCAAATAGACGTTAGCCAGATGTATGTGTGCTATCAGGGTAGCAAGAAAAAATGTGTGGTGTTTCGTTGTACGTTATTTACAGTGGGAGACAGTAATATAAAAGTATGTGAAATATTTCATACTGTTATGTGCGGATATCCACCTCCGTCAGTACTGCCAGCTCTACTTTAACAAACTCCACCAGTAAGCGTGATACAGTGTTTGTGTGTGTTCTCCGGCGACCTGAATCCAGAAAACAATGGCCGTGGGGCAAAATCGAGGTCAGCTATCAGACTGTTTTGGTAGTGCACATTCCTTCATCCTGTTTTGGACGACCCCACACTCTGAAAAAACACACTCATACAATACATGCTGAAAAGGTCCTGGATGTGCTCTACTGCCTGTATCCTAAGTGTATAAGGTCACCAATCTCACCGAGCAGCTCGAGGGGCGATTTTAGCTCTTTGGGTTTAGGTTTTTAAGGGATAGTCTAACCAAAAATGAACATGTTTTATTTGATCATTTACTCACACTCATGTCATTTCAAATATGTATCACTTTCTTCTGTAGAACAGAACATTTTGAAGTAAGTTGGTCACCAAACAACATTGGGGCCCATTGACTTCCACTTTATGGACACAAAACCTCATTTCTCAAAATATCTTATTTTGTTTTCCACAGAAGAAAGTCATACAAGTTTTGAGTGACATGAGGGTGAATCAAATATTTGTTTTCCTTCTGCAGAACACAAAAGATGTTATTTTGAAGAATGTTGGTAAATGAAAACCGTTGGTCCCCATTGACCTACATTGGTTTTGTGTCCATACAATATAAACCAATGGGGAGCACTGTTTTTTGTTTACCAACATTCTTCAAAATATCTTCTTGTGTGTTTTGTAGAAGAAAGACAGTCATACAGGTTTGTAAATTATGAGTCAATTATTTTGGGGTTCACTTTAAGGTGAAATATCCCTTTAAGCACAAAATGTTATAACAAGCTTTAACAAACTGTACAGCATACAATTTGCACTTACATTCATTTTATACATACACCTAAATATTATACAGTGAAATAAACTGCTACTTGTTTGAAGAAATCGTTTTTGCTTAATTGGTTTCCGTTGCTTATTTTGTAGCAGCATTGTGTTGTCATCATGGGTTCGATTCCCAGTGAATGCTAATTAAATGCTAAAAGTCATGCTAAGTCACTCAATAAAAGCGATAATGTAAACTGCTAAAAGGCACGCTCAAAACATGTCACACACGCTATCTCTGCATTAAACAAGTGATAGCTTGACCCCCGGCACCAAACCTGACGTTAGCGGTTAGCTGCACATTCCAGGTCCTGCCGCTCACAGGTGCCATCTGTCACTGTCACTACCAGATCACAGAGGTGCACGTCAGCATGGAAAACGCCCTCACAGCTGTGTACTGCTTAAGCAGGTTAGCATTGGAGCTAAGGTGACACAGCATCGATGGCTCTGGGGAGAGGGATGGGTGTCAAATAGACACAGGGGCGTGAAATAAGGACCAAAAAAGTATAAAGGGCCCCTAGGGGGGAAGATCAGTCTCATGAATCTACTGCGGCTGCACTTGGTAAATGATTTTCCACAAAGCAGCGATCGCACATGGGTAGCATGTCCAGAAGCAGGTGTCTGTAAAGGGGTTTGTAGTGCATGTGAATAAGCCTAACTGTCCTTTGTCCTTGTGTGTTGGGTTAGGGGGTAAGGAATTTTTTGGGTGATTGTCTTGATTTCGACAACAGGTGCGGGCTCAGTTGTGAAATGTAATACAGGGATGACATGCTGGGTAACATATCATTTGTCTAAAATTGTCCTGCATTTTCATGTCGTGTACATGGTCGCGACCCAAGGATGTGCTTAACACAGTTATATTTGTTCGATAATCATAACCAGCACAAAAGCGATGAAACAAGCAGGTACATATAGAGGGTAGACGTTGTATTCATGTTTGGAAATTCCCAACAAGATTGTAGAGATCGTAAGTAGCTCAACACCCATTACAACATAGAAATTTTCAGCCAACTTATTGAATTGCTTTCATAGTTACTATCGCCCTCATGGTCTGGGGTGGGTCAAACTGGTATGCCTTACTTATCTTGTCTTCTGCATAATACGACAAAAGAAGATGAGTTGAAGGAGATGTCGAGTACGCAAACCCCAGCAATGGACAGGGCAACATTGACTTCCATTGTAGATACCCCAAAATGGCACATAAGAACCATTTTCAAAATATACTTGGGCAATTTTGGTTCCACCGCCAGAAAGCGAGTCCCACTAGAAGCAAGTTGTGCAGTCACTTGAGGGGGGTGAATAAAGGTGACTGGGCATGTTTATTTGTGTGTGGTTGGAACTCGGAATCCAACCGGGTTGGATAAAGGTAGCTGCATTTATACTGTGAAGTGAGGCATACAACATCCGTACAAGCCATATTGGGATACGTATATTTGTGTTCAGCCTTGGTCCATAAACACAGTTTAAGGGTAGTAGGCTCATCTCTGGGTCGTCAAAGTTGTCCATACACTCAAGATAATTGGTATTCTTTATAGCGTTATCGCGGGGGTGAAACGTGTCCATTACGCAATGGCCACCGGGGGTCCCCAAGCTGCCATGGGTTGGCGAGCCCCTATCAGTGCAGGGCGTCTCCACACACATGCAGCCATCATAAGTGGATACGATAGCGCACGCGGCGCCACGAACAGGACAACAAGAACATTATATGAAGGACCCAGCGCCACAAATCACGATCAGCGATGTCTCGCATAGGGCGTATGAGCATAAAGATGGTTCTTGTAGTAATTAAATGAGCTTAAACAACGTGCTGAATGGTACCAATAGGAATGAAAATTAGTGTATGGGTAGGGTGGGCAACAGCCGACGGGCGGGGGGGGGGGGTGTGGATTTTAGAGGACTCCGGAGTATGAGGGGTACGGGTCAGGGGTAACGAGACGCTGTGTGAGGTGGTTTAGTAAAAAATAAGGAAGTCCTTATGGTAAGGGCGCGTTTGAGCATATACAGAGACCCTCTCGCATGCCAAATTTTTAAGAAAAGCGATTTAAGTTAGCTTAACGCGAGTGAGCTGAAGAGAGTGCAAAAACCAAAAGAAGTGGGGGCCGAGAAACACAGAGAGGATGAGAAACGTGTGATAGGGGGTTGTTCTAGAGTCGAACCGAGACGAAACCGGGGCCAAAGACGGCCGCTGAGGCGTCTGAAGCGGGTTCTCGAATATCCAGACAGTCAGGCTGAGCTGGAGGCCTCACCCTGCCCCACAGCATGCTGGGAAAGGAGCGCGACGGGTGCGTCGGTTGGGGTAGAGTGGGTGTACGCACGGGCTTGGCGTGAACGTAATAAAATCCATAGAGCGGCCCCAAATGTCCACATCCCCCACACCGGCAAGCCTCTGAGGCACAAAGCCCAGCAGGACCACAAGGGGTTTCATACGTCTCATGGATACATCCCACCGATGAATCACCCAGAATAAAACTAAGAGCAGACATATTTACCGCGCGGGGTTCATCATTTGTCCTCAATGTTACCAAGATGGGGGGCGGGGCGGTGGAAGAGGGGGCGGGCGAAATAATAGTGAGGAGGGGGAAGAAGAAAAGTAAAGATAAAAAACAAAAAAAGGAGAAGCGATCGTGCACAAAGTTGAGTGAAGAAGGTGTTGGAATTTGTGTACTGAATATTATATACATACGGAGATCGGACAGCACCTACTCTTTTTAAGTGTGGATTTAGAAAGTTGCTCTAAAAGATTCTTTTTTTAACATTAGATGAAAATTTAGTTTTTTGGTACAATCGCTACAGTTGTGGTGCAATTACAAAGTTTAACATACTATGTTACTATGACAAGTTTAGAATAACTACCCATCTGTGGGAGCGCCCAACCCTCGACTGGGCAGAGCGAACGACAGCTGAAAGCTGTGTACGCCTGTCTTTTGTTCTTCATGTTCCATTAGCGTCCATACTAAATACAAACGACCATCGTTAGACTTTCTGCTGTCCTCTCTACTCTAGCAAAGTCGTCACTTACAGAGGGCCAACAAAAGCTCCGTCTATATACACAGGCTGATAGGTGGATTTATGACGTAGGTATCATCCTGTCTCCATCTGATCCCTCTCCCTGTTAAATGAACTATAGCTAAAAGACAAGGGAGCCCTTAGCAAAGGCGCTAGTACGGTCAGTTGGAGTGGGACCGCCAGCTAGAAAGACGGACAGGTGACAAAAGGTGCTCGTATCTGCTAAAACATGTTATAATGAACATCCATCTCTACATGCACTCCATCCATCGGTCTGCGTCGCTTTTTGATCTATACATCACGGCTTCAGAAATAAGGTCTTATGGATAATATTATTAATCTAACCAACGGCAATGTGTCCCCTTTTTCTGGTGTGCATCGTGATAAAATCCCTTCTCAAACAGTAAATGCCCCAATGTTTTTTAAATGAGGCAGTCGGAAGTACTGTCCCTGGTGGTGAGCTGTGCATTAGTTGGGCAGGAGGCCTGGCGCCAACTATGGGCCAAACCAGAGAGTAATAAAAGCGAGTCTTGCCATTACTGTACTCAGGAATCGGAGGGCAGGAGAAAAAGCCACTATTGATGGCTTGTCTAAGGCCCCGCTTTCAGATGAAATTCAATGGGGTATTAGGGTGGAAAAGGTAGGCTGGCCGTCAAAAGAAAGAGGGGGGGGACGGTACGCAGCCCTTTCATCTGCAGCTGGGCCGTCGGCCGGCACAGCGCTTCCAACTCTTTTTCATTTTACAATACGGATGAAAACGCGGGTAGTTGTGACCAAAGGACGGGGAGTTGCATGATTCGCAGTAAATACCGAGGGGGGGGGGGAGTTATAATCACTGGTGCCTGACAGGTACAACCAAAATTGTGCCCCGGTGAAATTCTGCATTTTGATGTATATCATTTGGTCCATTTGAAAACAATGCTTGCTACTTGGGGGTTCCAGGGGCAGTAGTTGTTGTACAGATGTGCAAGACAAGATAAATGTTACGTTGAAATGCGTCTGGATAAAGGCCCTTGCGCAGGGAGGTGAGGTCCAAGAAATGGCCCCAGGTGTAAATAAACCTATCAATTCTGATAAGATCGGTGTTATTAACGGTTGAAAAATAGATTAAGATTCGACTACTTGGACATACTTTTTCTGAATAAAACAAACGCTTTTGACTCATTTAATTCACATGAACCCCAAAAAGTGGTTTGGAACATTCAAGTCAGCACTTACAAGACAGCATGAATCAAGATCACCTCGACAAATAGGTTCTTTCGTTTGAAGAATGTAAAAGAGTAAGTTGTTTTGACGATCACTAGGGAAGGGGGGGGGGGTCCATAATTCATTTGACAAACTACATCTCTGGTTACTTCTAAAGGACACATACGTAAGGTAATGTAAATAAACACCGGGGAGTGCCAAGGTGCTTCTTGTTACCAGTTCTGATTCTGGGGTGGTAATAAAAAAGGATCCGCAAATCTTAGCTTTGGGTGGATCAGGTCATAAAGGGGGGGATTTGCAATGCATCTAATGCAATGAAATTTAACTTAGCTCTAAGTATCTCCAAATCCTTTTTTGAGTTGCTGGATTTACTGGGGAAACTTGCATTAAAAAACAAAAACAAAGTTTAGTCACAGCTCTTTGCATAGAAAAAACGTTGGATTTCGTATCTATGAATTCATGGAAACCTATCATTGCTTTTTCATAACGGTAACAAAAACCCACACTTGCAAAAACCATAAACCTTTATACGTGACTGTGGTAAAACAGCAAGTGGAAAGAGGTTTTTCATAAAAACTGTTTATTGCAGACACTGTTTCACGCCAGGAAAAGTGGGGGTCAAATGCAATAACAAATGCTAATAATACAATGTATATTCTAAGGACGGCAGAACAGCGGGAAATCCTTCTGGGGTAAAGTCGAGCTGGGGTTAAGAAAATATTGCTTCTAGTTCACAGCGGGCCACGGAATGATGGTACACATTTAAAGGGGGTCAACCTTATAGGGGTTTGTGATGTGCGGTAAACCGTGTGCTTACACCTGTTGGGACTAGCAGAACGAGCTGAGGGGAGTTTTAGTAAAGACAGGAGGGGAGGGGAAAAAGAGGAAGGAGGGGAGGGGGATGGAACGTATCTCACCTGTTGCGTGGGTGAGACAAGGCTGGGTCTCTTGGGCTCAGTCCCACAAAACGGTTGGCAGTGGGGGGCCTGAGCCGCATAACCTAGTCACATACACAGAACACACTCGTCATATCTAACACTTAAATGCAGTGTGTGTTAAAACAAGTAATGCAATCGAGTTAAACTCACCCATCTGAGGGGATGTGTTACTTGGCTGGTGGGGTGGTCGGGTCCATGGAGAAGGAAGGAACGAGACCGAGTCTGGAGGGGGGAAGGGGGGGGGGGGGGGAGGGGGGGGTGTGTAGAGAAGGATAGGCAAAAGGGTGGTACACGCCTACCTCATTGTAGAGGTACTAATTTAACTCCTTTGAAAATTTATATTATCGATTTAAGAACGCAATGATAGCATTGATTGGGTTACTCGCTATATTGCAGAAGGAATGTAAAACTCTAACTGTGCGGGGGTAGAGATCGAATGAAAGACAAAAAGGAGTACCCCTACTTTCAGATATTTTCAGACACTTAAGAATAGAGGCGCCCCTAGATTCCGTGTATTGGTTTTCTCCTTCTGATTGTGGGGTGGCCCGCCTGTTCTTCCCGGTTGTCCCGTAGGAAATAAAAACCCTTTCCCTCAGTACCTAAAAATTACCGCTCTTTTGCGGTGAAAAGAGAAAACTTTTGAAACGGGGTAGGAAACAAACAACGGATCTTTATCATACCATGGTGGTTTAAAGTGCTGTGGGGCCGAGAATAAATGTAATGTGTGGATGCTGTATTGCTGGGTGTGCAAAAAATGTTCTAAATGGGAAGGGGGGTCCCTTCATTGTTATGTACCCTGTTAGGCCGACTAACGCAGCGCTTTGATGTTCACCCATCTTCCTTTGCCATCAGAGCTACAAGGACGCGTTACAGGTGTGTAGGCATGATTTTCCAGACCCATGTCGCCAACGGGGGTGGTGATACAAAAAACCAACAAGGGGGTGAGGGTGAACACACGAGAGCGAGAGACCAGACAGGGTACAGGTGAGAATGCGTAAATGCGGGTCATCCCACCTAATCCCACTTTGACTGTCATGGAGACAGACTCTACAGAATTCCCAGGAAAGAGGTAGCGGGAGGCCTAGAAGTTCAAAACTGGGAAACAGCCCTGTGGGTATGACGAAGAGACTGAAAGTGTGTCCCGTGGGAAAGGGGTTGGCCCGATTGGTAATAGAATTTTAATGTAGGGGGGTGTACTAGGATAACTCTGCGTTTAAAAGCATGCAATAAAACCATCCTGGCTTACGCCAATAACGCCGGGCAACCCGGGGGGGAAGCCAGATTGATTGCCCGCGTGGTTATTTGCAGAGCGAGTGCGTCCCCCCCCCCACCAAGCCCTGGCAGTACCGCCCAGCATCGCAAAATATTAACGACTGTTGAGCGGGTTCCCGACCCGATGCGGCGGCATTGGCTTGTTCTCCTGAGTAGACCGTTCCATGTGCGACGTTTGCTTCGTTCAATCTATGAGCCCTTTGTTTACCATTTCGGCGGCGGGATATAAAACTCGTGGTACCCGGGGGGGGGGAGGGGGGGGGAGGGGGGGGGAGCAAGGGAAGTCCGGGGGGGGGGAAAAAGGGGGGGGGGGGGAATGGGGGGGAAAAGGGAAGGTCGGGGGGGGGGGCTGGCGGGGGGTGGGGGGAAAGGGAAAAGGGCCCATCGGGAAGACGGAGATGAAGAAAGCCGCTTAAAGAATCAGCTTTGTGTTTCCCAACGTATCACACCAAGGGGGAAAGGGGGAGGGGGGGGGGGAGGGAAAAAGGGGGAAAAATTGGCCATCAAATTGTTTCTTTGAGCACTAGTTTAGCAGCTTTTTAATTAATGTTGCACAATGCATTTGTTACAAACAATCGTTTTTTCTCCGGACAGGATACAATTAGTTACACGGTTTTAACCACTGCTCTCTGGGCTTAGTCAAGATAGAAGCATTTACTTTATATGAATAGCAAATTTAACCCTTACACAAACCCAAACTAAAAATGAACTACAAAAACATAAATCATATCATTTGGATGCATTGTCAGAAATTAAGCCAAATAAAAAGGTGTTAACCACTCATGGTCTCACAAAAGTCATTTCAGTTTCCTCTTATAAAATGTTTGGAGAAGCCAATCACTTTTTAAGTCATTTCGTGGAACTAATTAAGATGAGTGGGACAGTCTGGGTTGCTTGGCAGAGATGTCGAGTTTTTTTAAACACAATCTCACCAAGAGCTCCATCCATCACCTGCTAAGGAGGAGGAGTTAGTCACCATGACCACAGCAGAATGAAGCTGCCGAAAACATTACGTTCCTTCATATCAAAGATAAACTATTAGACTAAATGTTCAAGTTGGAATGTTTGTTTATTTTGTTTCCCTTTATCACAACCAAATCAACAATTTTAAATAATAATTATTATTATTATTTCTATTACTATTACAAAAAAATGTTTTTTGTTTATTTTGTTTCCCTTTATCACAACTAAATAAACAATTATAAATAATTGTGAATTAAGTAATGTTGGCCTAATTAGCAAAAGCCAAAGAATGATGATATAAAAATTATTATTAATATTATAAAAAATGTCCTTCACCTTATTACCCTTATACAAGAAAACTCTCAATCCATCACTAAAATTGAGTAATTGAGTAAATAGAGCTAATTGTCTTGCCGTCATGTAAATTAAATTTCAAAATTCAAAATGAATAAAATGTAGTGCCTAAACATTTCTTCGTAAATACGTTTTGTTACATATACAGTACATAGACCTTTTAAAAAAAACAATGTATATAATGATATAAAATAATAGCACAATAAATACAATTATTATTTTGCCCAAGTTTATTGCAGTCCTAGCTCCAGTAAACACATGCAGAAACAGAGCAGGATCCACATTGAGCACATATGTGTTTGCGCAGTGGCGGGCCTGGTTGAAGTGTTTATTGACTCGCTTTTGTTGTTGCTTTCGCCCCCTGTCTTTTCGTTCCCCTTCGCTTCCTTTACGCTTGTAAACAGAGCCGCAGCAGCGATGGAGAGGCCGCCGGTCGGCCCCGCGTTTCGCTCCGATTTAGACGAGGCGGCGACAGAGCAAACCACTAATGATTTTGTGTTCGTTAGCTAAACTGGGTCAATTACCGCTGAAACAATGTGGCCTGTTAATCAAACTTGAGCTGGATGCAGTGGGAACAACCAGAGACATTTAGAAAGACGGCAAAGGAAAGCTGCGCTGAAGCATCTTTGTGTATACGAAATCTGCTCTTACAATGAGGCTCTCATTAGTTTTAGGGGTACAGCAGCGTACGCTCATGGTATGGTTAACACATGTGACAACACGATGATTATGTTGGACAATTTACGGCACACATGATGCATATTATTTCTAGTACGTTGTGAATCCGTTGATGCTCCACATATGTGCATTTCTCAGGAAAGGGCCTATTTCAATTACTATTGAGACGTTAAACGAACACCCTATTTTAACAGCTGGGATCTATTATAAGTTGCAGACAATGCAGACGCAGTTGCTAGTGTTAAAGGCTCTGTTCCAGTAGAGATAAACACTGTACTAATAACATATGATTGTGTTAGGGTTAAAGTTCACGCGTGTGCATGAGGGCATGCGTGAGTAATCCAGACTTACCTGGCTGCTCTGTGGACTGGACGGGTCGTAAGACTGCATGTAGTTTTTGAGGGAGTCTGGTGGGTTGAGGTGTGGTGGGTAGCGGATGGCGCCGTGAGAGATGTAGGGCGAGGGGGCCGGGGGAAGGATGGCAGGGGAGGAGAACGGCAGCGGAGAATGTGGAGGTGGACTCCTGGTGGAGATAACTGCACGCACACAGAGAACAGCAATTTAGAGATGGATTTTGATTAAATAACATGAAAAAACAAGAGTTGTATGATCAACTGCTTCTCCTTAGGTGTTATCACATTGTAGTTTTGGGGTTACTTTGTCAAATATGTCACACTAAACCTTTTCATTAAACCCCTATGTTTTATTAAGCAAATTAATTGTTATTTATTAAACCTTACACGTCTTCATGTTTTTATTGGAATATATAAAAATACACCGATAATTTGCACTGCAGAATCGTACCACTGTGGCCGACGGTGGTCAGTCCTGGGTGGTGGTGCTGGGGGAAGGTGCTGAGCCGAGGTGAGGAGTCCTGTGGAGATGTTGGACTAAATAATGGCTTATCTGGCTTCTTCATGGTGGGAGAGGACATGTCTGCTGGAAAAATAAGACAGACAAGGTCAGAATTAAATTGAACTAACAGATTATAAACCAAGTACGATTGACAGCTTGAGCATCTGGTACCTCAGTATCAAAAACAAAAGCATAGTATGCCAACATTTTTAATGGTATGGAAAGGAAAAAATAATGAAATCCGTTTTAACAAAAATCACGCTGCCAAAGATGTGCTAAATAGCACCACGCAGTTGTTTAAGTTTTGAATGAATTATGATATTGTGCTGTGGACATGTTTGTTTAGAACGGATGACAACTCACTTAAGCTCAATTTCTTTCCGTCTATCAAACCAACATCCAGATTGCATGTGAAAATTTCCTTCACATCTACTTCCAACAAGAGACAGAAAGAATCCCATCACGTGCTTCTCCAGCAGACGTGGAGGAGACAAAATGATTGGCAACCTCGCGGACAATCACAGATGAGACAAGAAAGGAGGCTGACGTAATAAAACAGGAATAATGAACTGAAGAATAGTGAAGGAGAGGAAAACATTTAAAGGCGAATGACATCAGCAAGTGCCTTGTGTTTTTACAGCTTTGAAGGAAGGAATACATCACTACACTACATTTCTCTCTTCTGCAGTCTATCTTTCGCTCTCTCTCTCTGTGTGTGTGTGTGTGTGTGTGTGTGTGTTTGTGTTTGTGTGTGTCTCTCTCAATCTCTGTGTTGTGATAGTAGGAAAAGTTACATGCCCTGGACTTAACAGCACAAAGGCATTGGAATGTAGGGGGATTCCGTGTGTCCTATACACAGGACATGATAACCACACAAGGAACATTTTGTAAAACGCAACGCACCAACTACACTTCCACAAATAGACTTTAAGCATAAATCTAAGCCATCACAAACCCATAACAAGCCTTTTGGGGTTGCATAACTGTAAAAAGGCATGTAATCTACTAGACATAATCTACAGATAAACCTTGATCACAGAAAGAGGTTTAACAGACTGACCTTACTCACTCTTAATATACTTTGTAACTCTTAAAAGCTTTGTATATATGGTTATGAAATAGTGTATATCAAATAATCCGATATGTTTGCGCAAAAAAAACCAAGAGCTGTTCTATAGCAAAGAAAAGAGACGTGGAGACCCAATTATCGTCCTTTCTGTGTTTATTTGATATGAAATCAGGAAGGTATATTTTTGTTTGAGCGTGTATACGTGTGTGTGTTTTTCTGCACATGAGCGCTGGTTTGGCTGAGGCAGTTTCCTTCTGTCAAGGCCTCATATGGCTTTAATATTCATGCTTCGCTCCTTCTGATATGAGTTTTACAAAACAAACCCCTTTCTCATGAGCTCTATCCCTCTCTTTTCTACACCATCCCCCTCTCCAGCCTCCATCCGTCTCAATTTTGTCTTTCTTTGTCTCTCACAGTGAAACGTCAGCAAAAGAGAAGCATATAGCAAAATCAAGGGAGGAAAGAATAGAAATACAATTAAATCAACAAAACAAACAAATAATAAGTTGGACAAGAAACAAAATTAATAGTGAAGTAGGCAGATTTCTCAAAAACAAAAGTTTTGTAGAATCCGCTGAGGGTGGTTCTTTATTGCTCTCTCTCTCTCTTTCTCTGTCTCATATTCTCATATTGGCGACCTGTTAGCTGTCAAGGGACAAGTTCAAACAGACGCCATCACACCTGACCAGTGTTGGGTGTAACTAGCTACTAAGTAGTTAGTTACTGTAATTTAATTACTTTTACCTTGAAAAAGTGAAGTAAAGGATTACTCTCATTTTTTTCTGTAACTTAATTACATTTACTTCTGATGTAATTAAACTAAATATTTTGTGTAATATATGTGTGTGCAATAGTGGAATTGACATCGATATTCAAAGTCTAACTTTAAAATCTGTGCTTTAATGTATAATTCTCACATTTGTAATACGTTGGTCAGTTAATAATAATACTTTATGTAGTTTTTTATTTCTTATTTGAATGATTTAAAAGAGCCGTTTCAGGTCTTTCCTTGAATCGCTTCCTTAATCAAGGTTGATTTAGGATATAGAAAGTAATTAGTAATAAGTAGTTTTTGTACATTTGTTAAAAAATGTACTATTTTTGTGGAGAGATTAAGATTTGTACAGTAAGGAAATCTAGGGGGTAAGCTCTAATTACGACGTCTTGATGATTTAAGGGAATTAGTGGAATGAGGGGTTACGTTTGTTCGAGTGGGAGTGAACGGGGGTTAACCCAACACTGCACCTGACTGATTCACTATCTCTCTCATACAAGGCAACATAAACAGTACAGGCACGATTATAGGTAGAAAATAGTTCACTTTGCACACATGCAAAAACCATTCAATCATACAAAATCTGCTAAATGATTTGAGACAATGGCAATACGAATAGGAAAAATAGGTGGTAAAAGAGTGGAGTGTGGTTCAATACTCATATATAGTTTTTGTATACTAAAATACTTCAAAAGGAACACACAAGTTGTGGGGGATGTGTAGCCCTATATAAAAATCTGTGTAACCATTCATTAGGGAGCGTAACTGAAACATCAATGTCTGTTTGGGGTGCACTAGCCAAGGAATGAAAGAGTTGGGTGCTAATGCTCGTCGAATTTTCTCCTTTCACTTCCCCCGCGCCATCGGCGGGAAAAGTCGGGGCATCTCGTGTCTAAACACAAAAGGTTTCACAACAGGCCCTGCCCTGACCTTTACAACAGGCGAAAAACGCCACTATATAGAGGTCAGTGATCAAGGGTGTGGCATGGTTGCCGACACGACAGAGGGCAGGGTCCCGGCTTGTGTGATATCTGGTGAGAACATGGCGCAGGTTCAAAGGTTACCTCGCCCACTTGCAGAGAAGGCCACCCATTTAGATTGATTTACCGAAAATTAGTTTGTTAGGGGGTGCTAGATGTACATGATTGTTGTACAAATACTTAAAGGTCTATAGTGTGAATGGAAAAAATATAGAAAGGGGGAAAAAGGGAAGCCACGGTAGGGGTGGGAGTTGGGTTGAGAAGTTGTGCAGACGAAACAAAGTCGATCAGTCTTGAACGCTATGGTGCACGTCGAAAAAGACTTCAGTGGTGTCTTCGTGGTTGGCTCGAGTGAGTTGTAGCCCTGGAAGGAGAGGAAATCTGAAAAATATTATATACTGTAAACGACTCATTCTTATTATTCATAAAATAAAAAAGAGATGTTCTAAAGTTGATTTTTGAGAGTAAAAAGTGTTAAGAAGTCAGGTGCAGGGGGTGAGCTAGATACTGCACTGTATATATCTAAGTGGTTTCCAGCAGAAGACCGTTAGGAAACGGCCGCGCTCACTAAGGCTTTTAGTGCTAAGCATCGTGATCCCGTACATAGATAATTCCATGGAGATGGGGACAAAAAGGATTCCAGATCAGTAAGAGAAACCGTTGTTTTTTTTTTGGGTAGCACAAGATCGTCTAAAAATCTTCCCCAAGGAGGTTGCTTTGATTCGGATCAGTATGTGAGAAACATTGTTTGTTAGAACCAAGATATGTTGTTGTTGTAATATTAGCTGTGTAACGGAGCAGTTTTGAGGATCATTGTTTATCTGGAACAAGTGTGCTGCTTGTAAACACTTGTGTCGTTTTTATTATTCTTATTTTAAGAATAAGATAATAATTTTATTTTATTCATTTGCTTATTTTATTCATTTGCATTATTATTTGCGTGGTCTTAAGCTATGATAAAGCTAAGCATTTCATGATTGCATTGCACAGCACATTTTAGGGCATAGCTTGCTAACAGTTAATAGCAACGCTGTTTAAGGCGTTTGATCGGACAGCAAGATAGCAGTAGGAAGTAAGTTAGTAGACGTTTTCCCCCCCTTTGTAAAGTCAGGGACAACCATTTTTTTGAGTAAGTTTCTCCGTACCACAGGTTTATAGTCTTGTAGGAAAAGGAAAAGAAATGCCCTTAAAGGACTAGTTAAAAGAATATCCTATTTTATTTTCTAAAACAAGCATAAACTGGACTAGGAAACTTATAGAAACCATACCTAATACTGCCACACACATAAGACAGTTCCGCCCTGTGAAAATGTGACACTTCAAGACAACGAGCTCTTTCTCTGAGAGTTGCTGTATGTTCAATTGTGGAGAATGCTACGCTAATGCTGACTGATGGCTTTTTATCACATTTGCATGAAGCCTGGGGTGTTCGCTGAGTTCTTAAATAGTGAAGATCAACATCATACTTTACACCTGCAACCTCCGGTAATCTCTCTCTCTTTCTCTCTCTCTCACTCTCACCTTGGTCTCTCTCATGCCAGGGTCTGCTGGCCGGTGATCCGGGTGATGAGTAAAAGTCTGGCCCGGTGGGGCTGGTGTCCATACTGTCCTCTGGGATGGTCTTAGGCCTTTTACTGCAGAAGACAGAAGAACGTGCATTAAAACCATAATACAGACCACTGAAGGTGCACCTGACACACATTGAAAACCAATAAAAAATACATAAGTACTACAGCATTATTTTAATATTTACAAAAACAAATCATTTTCCAGCCCCAAAATGAAATTTTCCAGGAAAATTATTTAAACTGGAGTAACAACTTATAAAAAAGAAATGTTAAATATGTCAAAACTAAATATTTTATACTATTAATATAAAAAAATATTAATGCAAATTAAATTATATGTATTTATTTCTTATATTACATTATATATTTTATATATTTCATTTAAGGTCATATTTTTAGTTTATAATCCTATATAAAATACTAAGTTCTATATACATATACATACATACACATATTGTACATATAAAGATATATGATATTTTTAATGAAAACATGACAGATTTGAACCATTTAAAACTACTTATTTCTATAAAAGGATTTGTTTTGAGTGGCTTGTTTTGAAGTCAAAGTATGGTTCCAAATTTGTGTGGTAATTCAATTAAGAGTTCTTAACCAAAAGTCAACAGAACAGTAGAAAATGTGTTTATGTTGTAAATAACACGTGTTTGTGTAAGTGCATGCTAACCTGCCGGGTGGAGACGAGAGGGAACGGTGTAAACTCACTCCTGAGTTCAGGTCTTGATAGTACGGCTGACTAGGCATGTCGGCCATTGTGAAGTTCACACCTGCACCCTGTGTGATAGGAGCTGAGAGAACATGGAGACATAAGAGATTATGATTTGAAATAGGTACGACTGTTGAGTATCAGATCATTCATTCAGGTGTCTTTCCTAGTTAAATCTCACATGACACTCTCGCTCTCACACACGCTAAGCCGTTATTCAGGACAACATTTGCATGAAGGCAGACCCAAACATGATTGTAATTCAATCTGAGAGAGAACAGCCGTAGGGGCTGTAACAGTATGAAGTGTGTCAGAGATATCATATCTACACAAAAACCACAATATCCAGAGCACCATTCAGCGGTCTAACCACTGCCCACAACCTTTGTGTACATACAATAGCGTGCCACAGCTAGTTTAAGCTTTTATGAACAGAGAACACTGTAAAGCCACTGTTCATCAATATGTCTATGATTTAACATCTGGTTTGTAGGACTGAAAAACAATCTTGCAGTTGACAGTAACCAAACCTTTTCAATGATTCAATGCATTTTGCATGTGTATAAATCTAACCCCAAAATAAAAGAATAAAAGACACATTCACTTTATTCTGTTTTAATTCTATAACAACTGATAGAGGAATAAAGGAGATATCATTTCAACAGTTCAACTTTAGTGAATGTGTGCGAAGAATATCCAGTACTGAGTGTGTGTGTTCTCTCAAATGTGCCATGAAATGGCCCGGGGGTCTTAGATGAAGGAACCGTAGGTAAACATACTGTTAATCTCTGCTGGCATTGAGCCCAAGACCTGCTGCCACCACAGGAAAGCAGTATGCAGGACAGGTATGACGTTTGTACCAGTATCCACAGTTACGACTACTAATATAACAGCATGATGCTTTCACTCTATTCAGTGCGGTAATAAATGCACACAATGCTTTAAAATTCTTCCTCACCCCTGCAAACAGGATTTTTTCTCCAATCCAAGTCATTTAAATTTGCATGATTAACAGCCACTTACAAAACAAAATGCCTGAGCTTCTTTACCCCCAAGCGGTTGAAGTTCACTGTCAGGGATTATTTAAACGGGTGTTTAAAAGACCCCCGGGGCACCATCAATGCTGATGGTTGTTAAGTTTGTAAAATGTGACAAAAAAATGTGTTAGATAGGGGAGGCAAGACAGAAAAGGAAGCGTTTGAAACAACCCCGGTGGTTGGCAACTGTTGTACTGATGTTTCGCTTGTGGTGTTGTTAAGGTTTGTAATTTTCTTACAACTCGTAGATCAACACCTACTCTAAAGAGTAGAGGATCAAAAAGGTCACATCGATGACAGTGTGTTTACGTGTTTGTGTTGTGTGTATGTGGGACAGAACGCGAGCGTTGTGTTACACGTAGGTGTGACGTGTATCAGTTACAGTGTCACGGAGTGCATCATACACCCTCAGGGTAAATATGAGCATGTGTGTGTGCCAGGCCCTGACAGACCCTTCGGCAGTGTGTACACATTTTCCCTTAGGGCGTCATTGTCCTCAGCCATCAGAGAAAGATTTCCTTATGGAACATCTGTCATCGTCTTTGATGAGGGCAGGCATGTCTACACATAACTTCTGCATGCTTGCACTCCAAAACCACTGCATGCACACAAACCAACACACACACACAAGACCCGCCAGACTGGATTTTCCACACATGTTCTGGGCAAGTCCCTCCCTTGCTAAATCAGGAATGCTTTAGCATTAAGCATGCTGGTTGTTAGCCATAAGTCTTGTCTTGTACATCATTATATATAAATAATGTATAATAATGATGTAATATTTTGTGTAAAAATACTTATATTTGAAATAGCTATAAATAGCTAGGTGTGTCTGTGTGTTTGTGAATAAAGAATGGAGACTTACTTCTGGATACTCTCACCAGCTCTGAAACACTAAAGACCCCTGATTTAATAAAGCTGTCTTCCAAGTAACCTGTGGGAACCAAAGGATATTCTTTAGATGCATATCCTGACATAACACACACACATGAAGACATTTATGCAAAAAGTCTGTTAAATACAATTTTATATATTAGTTTCCACATCAAACTGTGCCAAAATAACCTTTTAGCCTCATATTTCATAATACATCCAATACTTTTATTAATATTAGAAAATGTGTGACAACACTAAACGGGCTGTTGGCAGACTCACAAAACACTGTTTACAGTAATACGGAACACTGCATTAAAAAAAAGGCCAGTCCCTGAGGGATAGCCTCACATGGCATCCAAGCCCTTCCCACAATGCACCGCAAAGTCAAATAGGAAGTGCAATGATGGCCAGAGCTTTTGCAGTAGCAGCATTAGCCGGGTCTGAGTCGTGACCTAGGAGCTTTATTTTACTTGGCAGGGCAAATCGCACAACCTGCTTCGGAGGTAAAGAACTAATTACACGTTCCATTATTTTCATTTCATTTTTTCATTCTTTATGCGTTACGTAGCAGTGACAGGACAGGGAGAAAGGTGGAAAAACATTGAAAGAAAACACAGGTCAGTCCAGGGGAACAAGCAACCTCACTGGAATGACAACTTGACGAGGAATGAGAATCTCTCCATAAGCAAAAACAAATTCATGGTGGTAGTGCAAACAAAAAACTGACAGAACTGATGATGTCATAAAGTGACTGGCTGTATATAAATTGAATTTTTGTTTTCCTTATAAAAATCACAGACATGACATGGTTGCATTTTCAGTTGACTTCAATTTGTGCAGAGCAATTATAGTCAAAACCAACATATTGGGATCAAATAAACATGTTTCAGTATAATTTCTTTAAAAGAAGAAAAGCGTGAGGATAGTTTTCTTTGGCAGTGGCAAAAAAGTTGTCACAGGTTTTTTTTGGCACATTTTAACGTTTTAGCCGTAATACACCTTCTAAATAACCACTTTGATTCTTTCCTTTGAAAAAACACTTGGATCATGCTGACTGACATGATGTTATGACAATATATCAAATGATTCTGTATGCTAACTGCTCCATGTCCTTGCGGAATAATCACTTCTTTTGTTCCTACACACAAGGATGTCATGCAGAAGTTTGTTTTGGATTCTCATGGCTATAGTATATGTAAAAGCTTTGACTATAGATGTGATTGTATGTTAAAGTGTGTGTTGTGTGTGTGCGGCTGTGTGCATTTACATACCTGGAGGGTTTTTGCCAGGCTCATTGTTGCTGGGACTTCCTGACTGCTGCAAGTCTGTAAACACAAAAAGGGTTCTGGATAAGAACACAAAAGCAAGTTCTATAGACGACAGTAAAGCACTTTACTGTCATTTATCTTCCTATGTTATTTCACTATGTTTGTTTAGCTCTTGTGCATTATGGCTTGTTGTTTGGACATAAGGAAAAAACCTGTATCAGAATTACACAGAAACACCATTTATAAAACAAACTTGGATGTTTTGGAAAACGCCTTTTTTATTTTTTTGTACAGGAAAACCGCTGAAGACCATAAAGAAAACTGCACATCTTCCAGGGACAGATGGCAGTTATTGTCCAGAAAAGGAAACTACATTTACTCATTCCTGACAGACCAGGCCAGATGTGTGCAGAAACTTGCATTTTCCTTTCAGTGACGGGGAACGAGAGGAGGAGGGAGGGAAGATACAGTAGAATACAGATACAGATGTAAGTAAAGTCAAACTCAAGGCTAAAATGTGCCTCACAAAGGTTTTTGAGTAAACACTTGCTACACCTCATAGTCCATGAGTAGATGGGAGAGGGGAGGAAAAGATTAAAAAATGAGAAGAATCTTGCCTGTCATTGATATGAGCTTTAATGTTCAGGTTGATTAATGATGTTACCTTACAGGACCTTTGGGAAGACATTCCACAGTGCTAATGACACACCTGGCACAAGTTCCTTTTACAAACTTAAATAAGTTATCTGCACATTTTATAACTTAGCAAAAAACACTGCATTATAGAATGATGTAACTAAAGAGAAGTTTCAGAAATTCTGCCTAATATTGTAATCGGTCGATATCTCTTTTCTGAGCCTCCTATAGTTTAAACAAAGAATTGGGGATGTGCATGTTGACTTAACTGCTAAAAAAACACATGCTGCAATGGGCAGGGTGAACAATACAATGCAGTCGAAAAGTATTCATAATACAATTTCATAACCGCAATGAGAACACTTCACTTTACTACACAACACACATTAATCAAAATTAACTAAATGGAAAATGATATATATGGCAGACAAGGACTGTGTGATATATCAGTCTATGCCATGATAGAGACAAAATACAAGAGAGAAAGGTGGAACATCACTCTTGTACCGCATAAGCTCTACTTCAGAAAATGAAAGTTAAAGGGGGAGAGTAAGAGATAGAGGGAAGAAAAATAAATCCCAACCCCCTCAAAAAATGACCATTAAAAGAGCTGCAAAAACAGAATGTTCTTGGCTTCGGCTCAACAATGACAAAGAATGGGAGGGAACACCATACGTTAAGAAGAGAAAGGTCAGAGAAAATTTAACGGAGGGCGATACACAGCGAATAATCCCGACTTGAGGTTTGTCCAGTGCATTCCAGTGAGTCTTGAGTTATTTTTGCATTAAGCTAACACAATTCTCTTCCCACCGCAATAAATAACGTCTTAAGTGGTGTTTAAATCAGGAAAGCCTATTGGACCGTAGGCCGGCAGCTGAGCCTTTGATTGGATGGCAGCAGGTTGGCATTGTGACAGTGCCCGTTCCTATGCCAACTTCCATCCCCCACGATTCACATGCAAGTTAATGCCATCCATCAGTCTGGTTAGAGACATATTCTACCATGTCCGATGCCCCGTGAGAGAATAAAGAAGCGGAGAGAGATAGAGGAATAGTTCGCATTTATAAGTACAATATAGCATTGAAGTCGAGTGATTGAACGCGGTGTGTACCAGCTGCTCCATTGTTGTGCCCTAGTAAAGAGCGCTGATCCAAATACAAAGCTGACGTTATGAATAACTGTACGCCCAAGGATGCATTACAGGGTCAATGATATACCGTAAACTAACCAGCAGTATTTTTTAAATAAACATGGAAAGATGATCAAATGTTGTTGAAGTTTTGCAATAAGCAATTGCCAAATCTTTTAGTTATTTTCTCCAAGATAACACTTGAAAATCCAGTATGACAGGCGATGTATATATACATATGTGTGCGGTTGTGAGTTTTGCACATGGTGAAGAACTGGAACAAGCGGCCAATGGTTCACTTTGTAAATAAACATCTATAAGCCACACATTTAAACAGTTTGGCCATGGCAGTGCTGAGTGTGTGTGTGAGAGAGATACAGCACCCAGAAACACTCAGAGCTTCTCCAAGCACAACAACCCTTTGGCACTCGACAGGCCTGCCACTTGTTTAAACAAACAAACCGTCCGAGGAAGATACAGGGGTAGACAGGGGGACGGGGTGAAACTTTACGGTGTTTTTACAATAACATGACATGAGGAAGGAATAGAAAGTAAGGTATCAATTACTATTGTGAATTTCTTAAGAAAATGTGAAAGTCTTGCAATAATGGCATTTCTGTGTGGCTGCCCACAAGCAAAAAAACACTCAGCTTGGGTCGCAGGATTGAACTTTTTTGCATTCAAATATCCACAATCCTACATATTTGTATTAGTAATAGTGATACTTGCATTGGGACGCTTGTGTCTAAGATGAAGACATTTGAGCTACTGTATGATCATTTCCAAATAAAAAGGCGTAAGATGAGGATCGGCACGCTCTGGATAAGCTTCATAAATACGAGTGCTAATGTATCGTTGTGCCACCCTATCTTCTGGATCCTATCCACCCAACTGTCACAATTACACCTTGAGCGCTTCTTCTACCTACAATGTAACAATGTTATTCTGCATGAAGTGCACCCATCAATACCTGAATCGTGGATCTACGAATCCAAACACTCGAGCAAGCGCCCCTGCTCTTGGCTCAGACCCATGTAACCCGACCAGCCTCTAGCCTTTGTTTTGTGCTTGGTTGAGAGCTATCACATACTTCAACAACTTTAATTCACTGTATCGCACCCCCAACTCAGCAAGCGCAAAAAAAGACCGGCCGCATGCACGCCGTCGACATTTCAGGAGGAGGCGTCTGGCAGCCATTTTAGAAAGCTGCACACATGTACTGTTCTGCTTGCCAAAGAAACCAGGCCCGAGCCAAGTTCCCTCTCTCACTTCTCTTCTCACTCTATCCTGAGCCCTGAGCCAAGCACCCAGAGAAAGCAGAGGGAGGGAGACAGAGATAGAAAGCAGAGAGAAGGCAAAGAGATGGAGGTTAAAATATCTCCTAATTATGGGGTGCCCTGGCCGAAATGTTTTGAACGGTGCAGCTGCAATAGCGTAAATATTGTCAGTGGCCGAGTGACAGCCGACGATTGAGAGCGTGTTTGTCATTGGCCGGCTCTTGTATGAGACGTCGTGACCTCACGGTACGTCAGTGAGATTAAAAGCACATACACGCGGATCTTCGTTTATCTTTCCCTTCCATCAATCGACCCACACTCTAGCTTTCCTTTTCTATCTATTTATACATCCATGTCTATCAGCATCATTATCTCTTCCTTCGTTCACAGTATTTACACATTTACATCATTGATGTAAATGCACGTCTTGTCCTCTTTGTTTTAGTTTTTTTCCTCTTTTCGCTCTCTCTTCTCCCACATAGTGACTGTTTAAAGAAAAACAGCTTCTTATCAAAGTTAACTGCAACCCAGGCAGAGATATAATGACGAAAGCTGCTTCCCATTCTTGAGACAGAAAATGTCAGATTGGGCTTGTGTGAGCGGGCAGTGGGCATATTTATGGGCATCTCTGGGACTGATGGTCATTTTACAGGTTCCTCTAAATGCATTTATTGAATAAATATTAACATATTTGGGTAGTTGACGAATAAAACCGTTAATGCTTCCTATGGTGTGGCAGCAATAATTTTGAAACAAAAAAAGACTTTGAATATATTATTTTATATTATGTATATTTATAATATAAAATAGCATAAGAGAGATTTGTCTTCATTGTAAGTTTGTTTTCTACATTTTTGCCTGATCATTTCCAAAAAAATAGAAAAGTTTCTCCCAAGCCACACATCCACACATTAACACTGGCCTCCGTTTCTCGGCCGAGCTCAAGCACTTGATTGCAGACGTAAAGAGGGGAAGTCAGTCTCTGGGGATGAATGAGAGATGGAGCAGAAAGAGAGAAAGAAAGGGGGTGGGAAAAAGAGACAGAGAGTTGAAAAGACGGCGAGAACAATGGTAGAGACAGGACGGCCTGTTAAATAGAAGTGGGTTGTATTGAGCTACGACAAACTAGGGAGAGCGAGAGAGAACAAGAGTGAAACAAAGGAGAAACTGTGTGTGTGTGTTTCAGACTGCCTTCTGTCGGCTCAGAAAAGGTGAAAATAAAAAGAAGTGTCTGGAAAAACAAGTCACTCAGGGCACCGTACACATACACACACACACAACTTCAGGCACACGTCTCAACAATAACACACAGCGACGCTCCGTGTTAATAAAGACCTGCAGGCATAATGCGCACCCAATGATGGAGACGCACACCGCATCATGCAGAGATCTCTGATATACACATGTTCCCATGTCAGCGCAACACTGAACTCAGGGTGGCTCATCCGTCACATTAAAAATGACTGGACCGCTGTGACAGCCCTCTGTATGTTGTGCGTTTTCAACCTTGGCGACAAAAGAAGTCTATAGAGGGCCTATCAAATCAAACTCGGACACAACTGCTGTGTCGGTCCTTACAAGCTCTAGGTTTTGACAGAAAACCTTTTGTCGCACTTTCTTTCCAAAGGGGCCGTGGAACTTCGTCATAGCGTTGACAAGTGTCGACCGAACCTCTCTGAATTTCCCCCTGACAGCGTATCACTTCTGTTCGCATTGTCGTTTGATTGGACGAGTGGACGGCCATTTGCATGAGTGTGCGCGGAGACCCGGGATGCCACCGTCGCGCGGATCCGTCCGTAGCTGTGGCAAACGTCCAAGCCTTTTTGTAGCCGTCAGACGTGAGGAAGGGAGGAATGGAGAGACTGAGACTATAGATTCAATTATGCATGCACATTTTCCCATTCATACAGGGTTCTACAGACGGGGGGTGGGAGAAGAGAGAACCAATGACATTCTGTCGTACGTAGCTCCTGTCGAGAGGAACACTAATGAGGTGACACTCAGTGGTTGGAGCCCAGCCAAAACAGTCCATTAACTCCACACAAGTAGTTAAGAGGCGGAGATATGGGGAGGGGAATGGATTGAGAGGAATGAAGGAGAAGAAAGAGTAAGAGAGAGAGAGATTGTTATGAATGACACAACAGGAGGCCAATGGCTACGTGAAGCATGTTTGTGAACAGTAGCAGTCGACTGTAGTGAGAAAATGTGTGCGAGGAAACTAATTAAGTTCAGTGCAAAACCCTAAACCACGTGCACCTTATCACAAGTGAGTGCAGGCTCAGAACAAACGTTTGTTTGTGCGAAAGTGTCATCTTACACGGAGCAAGTCCTGGCAAGAATAACCTTTTCGAGTGAGGTAGTGAACACTGCATTTAAGGAACTAACCATCACTAACAATCTAAAGCAATATTCTCCTAATGC
The DNA here is from genome assembly GCA_006030095.1 of Triplophysa siluroides. Lineage (NCBI taxonomy): Eukaryota > Metazoa > Chordata > Actinopteri > Cypriniformes > Nemacheilidae > Triplophysa > Triplophysa siluroides. The sequence goes on along the minus strand of VCII01000052.1, from coordinate 1,088,081 downwards.
TGTTTCTGTGTTTCATGAACACCAGATCTGTGTTCCCACACGCTGAAACTGAAATACAAAATTAGCGTTGCTTTTGCAACTCCATGCATGCACACTGACATACTCTTGCAGTGTGAGAAGAAACCCTGTTTAACCGCTTCGCTATCCCTCCACTGTCAGGACATGTCGTAATAAGTGTACTGTTGTTGCACACGATGTGCAGTTACACTCCTTTAAGCTATGTCTGCACGCACAAAATAATGACACACTAAAGGTTACAAAATCAGAGAAGTGAGGCAATTATTACTCTGAAGTATCAAAATGCACTGTACTGTTCGATTTATGCTAGCAGTTGACTTGAGGTGACACATTTGCATATTGTAGCAAACATAAACCATGCTAGCATTACTCCTCGGGGGTTTCTGTGGTCTGTGAAACAACAACGGGACAGTAGGGTTTTTATTACATTTGTAATAAAGTGGAAAGCAGTCAAGGACACACTTCTGGCGAAGGTCTTTGCCAATTCTTCTCACATTTAGGGCTGTATCCTAATTAATATGACACATTAGAAGTATGTACTTTGCTAATGATGAACAAGTGCATACTTTTGAGTGTGCCGCAAAAGATTTTCGTTATGCCAGTATTGGGACATACGTCAAAACTGGATACATGGAAGTTTTATTTATAGGTAAACATTAATCAAATGTATCCTTTTACATTCATGCATTTAAAAACTGGCCATACACCACAAAAAGTTTATCGCTTCACTGCTCCCCATAGGCAACTTTGTCTTGCTATTTCAACATACTAATTCTAACCTTGCATACTGCTTAGGATGAACAAACTGGGACACAGGGTAAAAAGAGCACACAGACCAACATCCCTTATGCAACCGAATTTCCTTGGGCTGCGAGGCATCACAGTGCCAACCTCAGCTGATAGCCAAGCTTCCGTTACAGTGATGGCCAATGGGGTATCAGCTCAAGCATGAGGAGGCGGGGCAATGTGCCAGCACAGTAGAGTAGTAGTACCCAAGTATGGCCTCTCTCCAGATGGGCCAGAGGCGACAGACAGCCACTGTTTAGCACCCATACACACACACACCCACCCACAACCTAATTAGGATGTTGAGGGAATTATTGGATCATATAATGCCACATCTAAGGCGAGATCTTGGCCCGAAACAGACAAAGGAACAAAGCATGCGCTCATTTAGACTGCTCTACTGGCACTCGCTTTTGGAACAAGACGGGGGGAAATACTGTTTAATGTGTCATTACAAACATAAAAACGGACTCCCAACAATAGCCAGCAGATGTCTAAGCACTTTTATAGTGCTATGACACAACAAATTTCAATGCAAAAAATGTTGCCTGAGCTAAAATAGATGCTGTAGGTGCAACAGAACTGTTTTCTTCTTAATAAAATGTTGAATTATAAATCTCAGTATGCTTAGTCTAGTCCCCTGGTTAACTGTCAACAGGCTTGTCATGCATGCAAGCTATTATAAGTTCTGGGATACGACTCAGAAAGCATGTGTCAAGAGTCAGTTCGGGTTGGACCATTAAAAGTGAATCTTTAAAAATTTCTAATCCCAAAAAGTTCATCACGTTATTTATTATCTGAAGACTTGAATGGCTTTTCAATAATACACCTCATTATAATATCATTGAAAGTCTATGTGAGTCTAAGTCTAGCGGAGGCCTGAATCCATCAGCTCCCTGCAGAAGTTGCTCATCTTACAGCAAACAGTTCTTGTCCAATACAACCACATAGACCTGCTCAGTTACCTCTGTGTCATTTACAAGCATCTGAGAAAGGAACGGTGCATGTTCAACAAAGTTCGGTGCATGTTCAACAAAGTCTGAATTAAGACTTTTGGACATAAGTTCTAAGAACATCCCCAGTTAATACTCTGAAAGACTTTACCACACTTTAAATTACCAAGTTAAGCTACAGATACATAAGGAACCTTGAAATAATTAAGCCTTTAAACCTGGGACCAAAAGATTTACATCTTTTGATATTTGCCCTCCACACTATGAGTCATTGTTTTATAAGGCAATTAGATCAATCATCTTCTGTAAATGCTTGAGATTTTTGTCATATTTAAATCGGATCCAAACATTGTATGACACATCTGAAAATATGATATATGACATTTCCTTCATGGAAATGTAGCATAAGTGTGAAATAGCTTGCGGAGGAAGAATGGTGTTCCCCTGACAAAGAGCGTCAGAAAGCCAGTTGTTGATGATTAACACAAGCATAATAAAGGCGGTTCTCTCTCATCACTCCGAAGACCGCACACGAGTGCCGCAAGGTCAGCAGGCGATCGGCCAATTGACCGGTCCCTCCGCAGCAGCTATCCAACAGTCTTAAAGAAGTCCACCAGATTGGGGAGACGCAATCCCATAATTCACGTGGCAGGATCCCTCTTCCCTGGCAGACGCTCAGGCAGGCAAATCCTCCATGTGCTTCTTTGGCTTGCCAGGGTGGCCTTGGGCTTCAATAGTAACATGTGGTTTGGCTCCAGTGCTCGTTTATATGGGCAATGGTGAGAGAAGGAACCGCTAAATTAATTTCAGATTCCGTTGTTCTAAAACCAAAAACAATTTTACACAAAGCCTGGCATTAAGGAACGGGGCCCTGGTTCGAAACAAGAAACGCTTCTAATAACAGATGCAAACAGCTTTGTCTTCATCCTGTAACCTGTGAATCACTCCTAAGATAATGACGCCCTGTAAAAATGCCCTACTCATGTACACATCGAGACAGAATTACTTTTCCCATAATTCTTTGAAAATGTTGCGCATCAGGTTTTCTCTTTTCTCAGTAAACATGTACAGAGATGAAAGGAAGCTTTATGAACAACTTACAAGGCCATCAAAAAAGTGCAAACAGTGTCACAAATTTTATAACACACGTTGTCTAGAATAAGAGTTACAGCAGGCATTCCTGTGCAGTGTGGCAACGGGCGCCCTCCCTCGCTTTAGGGGCTGGAATGCAAAAGGCCTTTGTGTGCAGTTTAGTTTTTAGGGCAAGTTGCCAAAACACTAAAATGATATGAAGAACAATGCCCAGCTGTCATGCCGCCTAATTCAGAGGAGGCCTGTTAATTCCCCTGCACCTAAAAAGGTGGTATTTCTTAACAAACCACCCAGCGGACGCATTCTGAAGGACAGAGCGGTAAGAGAGGCTGGGGAAGGGTTAAGAGAAAGAAGGAAGGGCGCAAGGCAGCTTTGGGAGGCCTGAGATGTTAGTTCACGGTTTTTGTTCAATTGACCTCAAAAGCCAAGTTCACATGTTAATCGCATAAGAGCTCCTTTGTGTGATCCATGTAGCCTCCCCTTCATAAGAATGAAGTGGCGGACGGAGCTCTTAGTCCCAACACTCAGCTTTTCCAAGAGCCGGCTCAGGAATTTCCCCTCCGCCATTTTTTCTTCTCCTGTTGTTTTTTCTTTCCTGCCACTTCCTCCGTTCGCCGCAACTGTCTGTGAAGGACTTGCCACTTTTTTAAGAACCAGACGTGTCACCTTTTCCTTACAACCCTCCAAACACCGATTTTGTCAAGTCAAGGATGAGCATGTTGTCGTATATAGGGCAATACACGGCACGTGCTGCATTCAAAGAACAAAATAGCCTTGAAAGCAACATGAGAGAGAGAGAGTTTGCGTTTTGTATAAAAAGTTGTTCAGAGGCAGGACTCAAGGAAACAAGCAAAGAAAATGCTAGAAAAGTAAGTGGATGAAACAGCCCTCACTGTGCACGGTGTGACCCGATGCAGTTTTTCATCACTGAGCCCCAACCTGCCCAACGCACCCTCAAAGACCTCCAGCGGTCCTACCTATTGCCACTGTACAAGACAACACACACATTGTTTCTTTTCTGAAGTCGCTGCACGTTGGGATATCAAGACTTAAAGGCACGCCCTGTCTCTTCACCTCAAGAAGAATGCTTAGGGCCAGAACACTTTTAAGCTCTTTTTACGGGCCAGGTATGCTCCCATCATGTGCATTATTATTATCGCTGGCAGCAATTTTCCACCGTCTGAGGAAAAACCCTTGCTACATTTTTACTGCCCTTTTCCCCCCTGCCCTGTATGGCGCTGCTGTAAACGCAGAGACGTTTGCTTTCAGATTGATTATAACACAACAGTGTATGGTTTATTTTCTCTTTTTGCAATCACAACGGTGCAGTTTAATAGTAGAAACCAACACGTGATCATCACACAAGTAGAAACAATAACACACGATGTCAATTGATCAATGACAATGAAAACAAATTATTTTACTCACCATTGGATGTGTTTTGCTAAACGTTCCCTGAAATAGTCAGCCTAGTCTGGGGGCACTAATAAATCTAGTAGCAAACTGGGAACGAACACATGTTTTAGACACTCCGCTTCGAGTTCTATAACTCATGACGCTCTTCAAATTTACAGTGTGTGGGAAAGAGCCGCAATTTTTTGTGTCCAATCCAATTAGGGCTGCTTTTGTAAACTTAACTAGACTGTTACCAATGTAAGCACCAAAAATACAGAAATGCGTTTCCCCCCACAATAAATCTTGCTTTAAAACATTACAGGCTAATGCTCAAATGATACTCCCCGAACGCTCGGAGTGGCTTCCCAGCAGAGGCCGTAAAATGTTATCTACGCTGGGCCTGGATGTGCCATTGCATCATGGGAACTGGAGAGGATATCAAAGAGCCACCACTAGATCCGACACAGTAATCCACACTCCTGGCAAACGTTCACATGTACGTATACCCCTGCATTTCAAAACTGCATCACAGGACTATTTTGTTCTCAATGAGAGAACTTTTTACAACGCTCTCTAGAAGTAATTTCAATGATGCCGCAGACACCAGTGGCAGGCGTCGGGCAGCAGGGCTTCGGCCACAGTCCCAGGCGGTTGGCAAAGGTGCTGCAACATTTCCCCTCCGTGGCCCGGGGCCCCAATCCAAGCCACTCGAGTTTGGCATGCCCCACCTGGAACACCCAAAGTCTCCATTTGTAAACATTCACTACTGCAAACCCGGGAGGCCATAGCGTCATACCGCAAAATGTACAGTAAAAACACATCCTAAGCAAAGCTAAAGGAGAGCCAGACGGAAAACGGTGGGGGAAGGGCCTTTATTTAAGTTATTCATGCTGAGCGCACAAAGAACAGGGCATGCAAGGTGGGGTTTTTATCATTTGAAGGAATTATACAGATCGTATGTCACCATATGGAATTCCTTTTACACATAATGCATTTCCTTCATGGAGACGGTCTGCGAGAGGCCATATAGCATGTCTACAGGGAGCACTTTTTTTGGGCAGGGAAAAAACTTGAGTGACTTTCGGTGCACGTGGGGTGGGCCTCTGGCAGGGGCGGTCTCTCTGCGCTGAAGAGAAATATGCCATATGCACTCGTTGAACTGGGGCCTGCGCGAGCTTCTCTCAAGGTTATTAGAAAATCCTGCACACAGAGTAGCCAGAGCAAAAAAAAACACGGCAGGAACATCAAGGAAATGCTGCTATGGTTTTCTCAAGCACTCGGACTTGCTGGTAGAAAACAAAACTTTAGAACAGTTACGCAGTTAAACCAAAACTTAATCTTTGCATAAAAGAAACTCATCTACTTGTAATGGGTCACTAACCCTGTTACTATGACAGTGATTGTCTCTGTCCCAGATAACAGAGCTGTTGCCTTTGACACAAAGCTTCCTTCCCCTTCAAAGCGGCAAGCCCCGGGGCCGTGCATCCGCTGCCGCACCCCCGGGCCCTTGTCCACACAAAGGTAGGAAACGACAGCCACAGCCGTTCGTATTGTGACCGGCTCTCTAAATCACATCTTGTTTCATGCGCTGCTTTTATACAAGTTTCACAAGAGGAAACCATAAACACAACAGTGGCCTGTTAAGGTATCTGCCCATAGCCATTAGAGTGGTCGGGACAAGCAGGCAACTAATTGAGTAACGCCATGGCCTGTTGGAGTGGCATTGAGTTACGGTGTGTTGTAAACAAAACCAGCACATCTACAGACAAAAGTCTTTGAAAAAAGGAAATGGATACTATCGGGTTAAGATAGCAGAATCAAGGTGCAGATAGTCCTACACGAACAGGGTGTGCTTCAAACTGAAACGTAAAGGGATAGTTTATCCAAAAACTGAAATTCTGTCATTAATTCACTCGTATGTGGTTTATTATATGTATTAGTGGTTTTGTGTCCATGCAATGGGCCAATGGGGTGGTTTGGTTACCAATGTTCTTTAAAATATCTTCTTTTGTGTTCTGCAGAAGACAGAAAGTCATCAAGGTTTGGAATGACATTTCTGGACAACCTATCCTTTAAAGGATAATTGTTTTCTCTTTTTTCGTAAAGCTGCATTTACAAGAGTCATATTTAAAGCATGTGCCAAAGAAATCTTTCGATAGCATTCACATGTATTGGTACACAGGAAAGTATATGAACTGCTAAGGGACTGCTGTCAGCCTGCTCTCATTAGGGGGTGCTTAACCTGTCAACATTCTTTCCATAGCCTAAATAGAGGTCTACCACGATAGGCAGTAAATAAACAAGCAGGTAAATGAATTGGTTCCTTTGCATTAACAGACCATTAGCACCTCGTAAAGGAGCTGTTTTCTGTTTTACTACAGATTAACCCCTGTATTCATAAAACCAGATGAAGGAACTCATCTGCCGTGGGTGTCTAACAACACGAAGACCTCATAGTACGAATTGGGCTTGAGGACATCATCTTTAGAAATCCCTGTTTTCCAGCCTTATAACTTCAGAATCCTGAAACAGGACCATTCATCATCATCATTGCTCATACCATTTCACCAGGCTGTAAATTCTTGGTCATACAAAGTGAGCAACTCCATGTTCCTCGTAAAGAGGTTGACTCCTTGGATCACGTGGTCAGGAGCAGATAGTTGATAGTAGTTGTACCGCCTCTGTCAAGCGTCTTATCAGAGCCTGTTTAACAGAAACTAGGTCATAAACACGACAGCAAAACACAGTGGTGTTCCAAAACTCAAGCGCAACACAGAAGCAATGAGGGTGGATTAGATCCCTCTCGAATGTAGACTCAAACCGTTTAATTTCACGAGAGAGTCTTTAGGCAAGCTGGGTGAATGGTAACTCCTCGGATTTGCTTTGATTTTTATTAGCCGTGGTCTTTGGCTGCTCTTTGACAAACTGGTCTTTGTTATTAAAAGGTCACGAGTGCCTGCTCTGAGAGGGGAGGGCTGAAACAAAGGCAATAACTAATCTTTTTTATTGGAAGTTATCACTCCATTTGCAAGGCTGACTGATAATGCGCCACTAGCAGAATTTATACAAACCTCCCAGCTCTCTAAAGTGGGCAGGCCTAATGACAAACCGGCCAAACTTGATAGAAGTTTTCAACAAGTAAACAATTTGCTATCACCTTATTTAACCTTGGCAGCTGCTACCAAAGCTCAGCGGAAGACGTCTGTAGCATTAACCCTTAGTGGACACAAGGTAAAGATCCCTGAGCTGATGTGCACTCGAATAGCACTTCATAAAACACGGGCCTGGGTCCCGGGAACTTACCAAAACAGTTTAATTAAAAAAACAGAATATGTGATAATCAGATCTCCATAAAAATATCTGCAGTGCAAATAGAAGGATAATGATTTTGGCAGATAAGTCAAATCCTCAAGAGTACTTGCAAGGTAGTGAGCAGCTTCCACGCTATACACATGCCAATAAAGTGTTTTCTTAAGCTGATGATATTTGTTCTGCCACATATTAACTGTTTCCTGTCCTACTGAAAAGTGTCAGTGTTAGCATACAGGCTGTATACTGAGCTGCTTATTTTAGACTTCACTGCTTAACCTCTACTGGGCCTCTAACCGTACGCCCGCTCACGACTTACATACCTTTGTTTTCTTCTCGGTCGGGGCTGCTGCTATTAATTATAACTTACATCTTTCTCATGAGTGGCTCATATAACTGAATGAGGTCCACATTATTCTAGCCAAGAACCAAACTTATTTCTAAATAAAGTTCTTAATAAATATTGCATATTTATAGGGTATATAGGTCTGTTTACGTCCGCTCTTCAGAGAAAGTGTTGACAACATTATGAAATAACAGTGGTATCTACTGATTTTTGAGGTAATCTGCTAATCCATCTTGTTGTTTTCATTTTTACGTTTGATTTTATTTTTATATTTAAATCTCAGTGAAAAGAAATATAAAAAACCTTTAAATATCCATCTGCATGTATTATGTTCATTGATTGGGCTAATATTCAATATATTTTCTTAAATGCATTTTGAGGAAAATAGCGCTTTATAGCACTAAAAGTGGTTCTTGGCTCGAAATCATAGGGGAACCACTTTTAGTGTTATATAGAAACATATTCTGGTGCTTCAGTGGTTCTTTAGCGGTTCTTTGGGATGACTGAGTACTATAGAATGCTGAAGAACCATACAGGGGCTTAACAGGTTCTTTAAAAAAAAACGGTGCTATATAGCACCTCGGTCACCGAGAAGAACCTCTGAAGAACCACTGAAGCCCCAAGATATGGTGCTATATAGCACTAAAAGTGGTTCCAATATGATTACAAGTAAAGAACCACTTTTAGTGCTATATAGCACCATTTTTTATATAGTGTATATGTAACAAGTGCGTACAAAAGACCTGGGGCCTCATTCATAAAGCGTGCATATGCACGGATTTGATCATAGAGTGTGCGTACGGAAAGATCCACGGCAACATTCAGATTTATAAAAACTGTCTTTGACGTCTAAAAGTGCTTGGTGCCACGTCAGGGTCTGAGCAGATCTACGCACTTTTGCTTGTCCGAGTGCTGCAGGTTGTTGTAAATATTAGCCATTCTTGATGCTAATAAAGGATTTGGACGGTGAGAGGTGCTCTTTTATATATCAATGATATTAATTAGAAACCGTTAAAAGGCAGAGATTTGAAACAGTTCAGCTGCGCACAATTTCAAGACTAATTGCGATTTATAGATTTCACATCTGAAGGAGAGGCGTACACACTTTTTCTGTGCGTAAGTTCGTTCTATGAATCACACGTACGCACTTTGAGAAATGATCATAAAATCAAACTTTGGACGGGTTCTACAAATTTTTCTAATTGTATAAATGAGACCCCTGAACCGGATGCAATGTTTTCCGGTTTCTGCATGTGACATTCAGCATGAAGCTTATTATTTTGTAATGATTAAGACTGCCATTTTAACAAATTAATTTGGTTATTTTTAAAAAGTAATTATAAAAACATTTTCACACTAATTAAATTATTACATAAAATATTCAGCAAATTTAAGTTGAGTTTTCAATTGACATATCATGTACTTAAAGGTTTTCTTGACCAACTTGACAGTAGCTGGAACTCTGTACAGTCTCGCTTACAAAAAAAGAGAGACAGTAAGACTTTGAGGAATGCAATCAGAGCCCTTCTGTTTGGAGAGAAATCAGTGTGCCAAGGATAATATTAGGCTAGTGTGCTAAGTAATATTAAGATAAGTGATACTAATAAGAATCGCTATGATTGGCAAAATATTTCAAACGGCCATTTGAAGGCTCAAATAAACACTGGCCATTTTACACTCAACTAAGTCCACTAAGTGTAACAGCCCTGTTCTTCTCCTCAGTTAACCTGGAACAAGGAAATCATTCCTTATCAAGGTTCTGCATTGTCTCCTTTTGTTTCCTGTAACCCAGCACATCACAGAAATGATCAAACACAAAGCATTTCCTTATAGTGTGTCACTAAACAAAATGTGCTACGGTAAAAGATGCATTATTCACTTTCCGAATGGCTGCGCAATAAGATGATATGACCAATGGAGAGGTGAAGGCTAACGATAAGCTAACTCTCAAAAAGTGTCGATCAAGTCTGAGTAGGGCCAACTCTAATGGAGCACATGAAAGTCCTGGTGCAAGGCTTGGTTTACATTCCGTCTTAGTGGTTTCTACTGTGTGGAGAGAGGATAAGCATCAGCATCGCTTTATCTCTGCAGCAGCACTCTGTAGAAGATATAAACATTTGTGTAATCACGTCTTAGAGGCCTCCACTGGAAAACGGGTGGACGCATGCCATCGGGACACGAGGTCACCACGGTAGGCTATCTCCAAGTCAATGAAGAGTTGGCGCTTGAAATAACTAGACGAATATTGTGACAGGGTTATTTAATTATTTATATATATATTTTTTTTTTTACATGTTTTGTAGTTTAAGTGTCTATTTTTTGTTTATTTGGTATAAAAGAAAAAAAAATACAGAGTCATTCGATTTTTTTTTATAATTTAAATATTAAAAGCAGTATCTCTTCATGCTTTACATCAAAAAATTTAAATATATACAAAAAATTGAGTTTGTTTCCATTTTGCCAGTTGTGTGCAAAATGCATTTCCATTTCATTTAACAAAGTTTTTCTTTTAGTTTCCATTCAATTGAACACATATTAAACTCAACCACAGGCCAATGACCTAAAGCAGGTTCACGTTGACCTCTTTTCTCTTCAACATCCTTATCACAGTTCTGGCAATGACTTCAACAACGTCCTCAGAGACAAACCAAAAACTCATCACCACCCCCCAATGCCCACAAACAAGCAACTCTTCATTTCTTGTCCTCTACACAACAACCGCAGTTTTAATATGGAGGCTATTTCAAACTGATTAAGCATCGCAGAGCACAAACAATGCTTTCCCTGAAACTCTGGGAGCCTCTTTCAGGGGACGGGGGGAATGAAAGAGCTCTCTGTTATACCTGGCAGATGACAGACGTCTGCATGCGAGATATGTCTACTCATTCAAGCGCAGCACCCAGCGCAACTCTCATGCAATGCTTATCACAGAGCAACCGCTCGTGTAACTTTCGAGCGCACCAGCATGGCAGCGAGTCACGCATGTGTGCTAATTGCTTAAATCAAAAGACAGGGGATTGGGACCAATATTTCAGCAAAATATTGTTTTCAGTAGATGAATAACAGTGGTCCCACGAAGAAACCTCAGGTTATGTCATGGACATGTCGTGTAACATATCCCTTTCTGCCAGTGTAAACACAACCGAATGGCAATGGCGTCTGTGTATGCTGACTAACTTAAGACAGCAACGGTGCCTCAAATGGGGCTAAACAAGTCACCCTGTTTTCGTTCAGCTCATTAACCCAACAGAGCAAACGCGGCCAAGAATCACATCATGCACACTGTACTCAATGTAATGCAATAACTTGAACTAATAAGTTCAGTGCGTGCTATTCTTGCTAGGTCTTACAGATGATAAGACGCCATGCAGGAACAATAAAATAAGAGTGAACTACAGTAAAGCAAAGATTTGAGTCTTTGCAACAATGGATGGCCATACACGTGCCAAAAAGTGGCTCATTATTGTGTCTGTAATTTTTAAAGTGTTTTGTTATTAAATAATTTTGGCGGTACCTTGTGTTCCGACAGACATTCCACTTTATCTGACGCGAATCATGAACTTCAGTCAACAAAATTACCAAATAATTACCAAAAATTACCATCCATAATTTGTACACTCCTTCTTTAACCACAACCAGTATAATTCCCTCACCACTGCAGTATAAACAGAACAAGCAGATATTCGTTGTCTGGTGCCGCAGGGTTCTAATAAAAGACGAGGGAAAAGAAAGAGTTAAACTGAGAGTCTGTGAAGCTTGACAGTCATGTATACAGTCCAGCTTACGACTATTCTGCAGGTGACTCTCAACCCTACAGCCTGGTATGCAAGCTCATTTCCTCATTACAAGTACATGCAAGTGAAAAGCTTTCAGAGAAAAGGTTGAGCGAGATGGCGGGAGAGCAATATTTGGTTAAGGGCGCTATACGTGAGCTTAGCTGTCACTGCTTTGAAGGAACATAAATGCTCCAGGCCCTCTGGACACACACCCTGGCAAAGTCAAGGGGATTTAACTGTTCAGAACAAACACACGTTTTCCAATGGCTTCCTGATAGTCAAATATAGGTGTGTGCTTTATGTTATTTCTCATGGAAAAGCCTGTGAACTAGAACTCTCCCTGAAGCAAAGAGACTGAATCATGACTGGTTAAATGATGTCTCTTCAAGTGCTTTTGATGTACCACACACCAGATATGAGTACACAACCTACTTGCATTTACACTATGGGCACAATATCAAATTCTGTATCAAAGTGTTTTCCTTTATCCACATCTCTGCTTTCAATTTGAAGTCTGGAGAGCCATAATGGCCAGCGTGTTTTGCGGTTGACTGACGCATATGGTGTGTGGTAGCACTCGGGTGAGACGAGGAGGTTGTGGGATTTATTTTTGCAGTAACAACAATAGCGCTGGTTTATATTAGTGCCTGATTTGAGTGGAACGGCCGCAGCCACCAGAACATGAGACACGAGTCCCCCACAGAAGGATCACATGTTTAACGTCATGTAGCGGGAATGACGATCTAGTAAAAACAAAAACTGTTCACAACCAGTTTTACCATTATGTTCTTCTCTATTATGTTGACTGCATGTCTATTTTTTTTTATTAAAACCAGCTAAAACATTACCTGAAGTTCATTTTTCAAACAAACCCACACCTTTCTAAAAGCATCTTTATAAAAAGAGTTTGTTTCCAAACTTTATACAAATTTGTTCAAAAACCATGTTTTTTATTATCTTATGTTATTATTGTGTTAGTTAGCTGTATTTTTTGTTTGTTGGTTATTATGGCTTGAATCAAAACAAACCAACTGCCGTTTGATTGATATGCACTATAAAAACATTATTTTTGACCATTTTTCTCATTTTGGAAATGAACTCTTCATGTGTTCTCCACACATCGTGCCTTTTTTTACCGGCTTGTAGTTTTCAGGTCGCTTTTGTTCGTTTTCTCTCTTATCAATGTCCCTCCTGAGCTAATCTCTCCTCACAAAGCTCTCTATTTTGTGTTTCTTTCTGGAGATACTGTTACAAGCAGCCGCGACACAACTCACAGGGCCCGAGGGGAGGATCGGGGGGTGGTGAATGCTGGGAGAGCACAGGGCCGATTAGCGCACTTCCGCCCTTCTCAGTATGCGCACTTTGTGCCGTAACGCCGGAAGAGTCGGGCGAGCAAACGGCTGTTGAGAGGAGATGATGTCACCTGGTGGGAATGCAGATGGCCAGGCCAGTGGAACATGGAGTCGCATACGGTGGACACAAGCTAATGTGTGACTCATAAACTATCATTTATATCCCTGATCATCTGTGTTTTTAATATTCCAAACATGGACATTTTCCTTATTTTATAAAAATTGCTGCATAACTTGACCAGCATGGTTTTTTACGCTGGCTTATGATGGTAAAGGCTGGTCTACTGGACTATGAAGGCAGACTTTGGTCCCAGAAACCATGCTTTACCATGCAGGTTGACTAAATATTTTGCTGGTGAACAGCCTGGCTATGCTGGTCCTGTAGCTACCAATACTGACCATCTGAAAACTAATGTCCAAGCAGTTTTTAGAAGGGTATATTTCAAGTTATCCTCGCAAGACCAAGAAAGTCTGGACGATGAAGCTAGAAGCTAAGAGGCCTTGTGGGAAAGACCATCCAATTCTATAATGCTGCTCTTGTCAAGGTTAGAAGGTCTTTTAGAAAAAAATGCATCTGACTTGTATTTATTATCCTTATTCTTTAAGATCTTTTCTATTCAATGTGGTTCCCCTGTGACTGTTCACTTTTCCTTCTGTATTCTCTGCATGCTGCATGCCTTGTCAAATGATTTTGAGAAGTTTGGCAAGCGAATTACTATTTGTAATAGAAATGTCAGCACGCATTCAGATTTCTTCCTGCAAACCAACATGTAAATTCACAGTAGATGGTTATCAAGAGGGCTAAGGGGACTTATCGCAAACCCAATTGTGCTATCTTATCTGCCCTCTGTGTGTTGTTTGTCACTGTTAACATGGAGGTCTGAAGTACAGAGTGAGGGTTTGGAGTTCCCCTGAACTGATAATCTAGTAAAATGAAACGGCCGTGAATGTGTGTGTACATGTGTGTGTGTGCGACGTTGGGGATGGGTTGTGCCAAGGAGAATTTCACATTACTTGGTCCCTCACACACACACATACTTTTTCTGGACAACTTCTTAGGTGACCACTGACCCGAGGGTCATTCAGAGTGTCTCTTAATTTGTATTTCTTGGAAAAAGGAAATAAGAAAAGAAAGGAATTTTCTCATATGCAGGAAAGGGAGGCACGAGAGACCCCCACACAGCGAGCTGGTATGGATGAGAGCGAGCGAGAGAAGGAGGGCTGACAGGATCTTTTCCTCAGAGGAACGGAGTGATGGGCCCAGTGTTTACACAGGTGTTTTACGAGCTTGGCAGGTTGAGCCTCACGTTCCGCAGCATCTCACTATAAATACAGCTCCACACAGACACGTACTACATATCCAAACCGCAAAATCCACGAAACAACTTTAGCTATTAAAACATGTTGACTCTCAGCTAGCAGAACGACAAAATCGGAAAAACTAAATAATCATTTGTTGGTTGGACAAAAATGGTAATTGGTATTGGTTTTATGACAAAACTGACAACATTTCTGCTGTTGTTGAGGATGTAACAACAGCTACATTGGAATATGTTACTTTTTTGTCAGTTGTCTCATCAACTCATACCACATTGTATAACTCAATATAGATGTGTTTTGTAAGGAGGAAATGCTGTGCTAATGTATATGTAGTTTGCGTGTATGTACGCAGTGCTTGGGTTCAGTCCAAACCCCCCCTCAACGGAGAGCTATCCTGGCAGCTTGCGTTCAGGGTTGGCAAGGGTCAGGTGGAGGGCGTGAGTGTGAATACCTCAATTTATTTTATATTTCATTGTATATTATCTGTATTACATTTTACAATTAAAATTACTCAACAGTTATCAGTTCATTGCGGAGGTCTACTGGAAGTTAAGTTTGGGCCACATAATCTTTGTTTATGTTGTTGCAGCTGAAATCGTCTATAGAAAGTGATTCACAAAGATATCATATTTAGCAGTTTGTTCAAATGTTTATACCCTCGTACTTTTATACGTATGTCTGATTTCTGACTTGTTGGGGATGTAAAATGTTCTTTATGTTTATCATAAAATACTTTATAACATCCTCTATATACTTTCGGCTGCTAGTTTGGAGAACACCTGGAATCTAAACCTGTTATATTTTTATAAAACGTCCAAATATTTATGTCTACAATTTCATATAGAAAGCAAATGCTCAATGTGCAGCACAAATTACAATAAAAGCAACCATCTTGGTGTAAATCCCCAAAAGGGCATAGGGATTAACTAGCAAAAACGTCAGGAACGTATATATAAGCATTATTTCCCTGTCATATAAGGTTATAAAGATTTTTCAGTTTTATGTTACCGCCATTTTCCAGACCATTTTGTCAGGCAAAGCTCACCTCTCAGTCCCTGGAATGCAGCCGTGGCTCCGCCCACTGTATGAATATTCTGAGTGAGAGAACCTGAAGGCAAAAACTGGCAGTGAGCACGTTCAAGACCGCCAGCAAGCCAAAACTACAGCTGTGAGTAAACTTGCCGATGTAATGTTCCAAGCTCTTTGCTTTGACGAAGATTACAGGCAAATACAGAGTGTATGCCAAACACAACACATCTCTTATGCTGCATGTGTAGGCTATATGGAACGAATAGCACAAAACATCTTACAATATCCTATATTACCAGTGAAGGGAATAAACTTGTCACAGTTTCCTTACAAGAAACTTAAACGCTAAAAAAACATAATATAAACATAATAGAGGGCTAAGTGTGTGGGTGGTGAGTTTGGTTGGTTGGTTGGGTCTTGTAAGGTAAATTAAAGGAATTTAGGTCACTACTAAGGCAGTAGAGGTATGTGTCCTGTACATATTAAATAAGGACAGGCCCCAACACACACAGTCATAACACTGATCACACCATAAATACACCTAGGCTAGAATATCTCTAACAATCTGTATCACAAATGTAATGTAATGTTTCAACACACCCACTGACCCACAGGAATACTAACAAACTATAGTGTGAGGCTTTTAAAATGAAACCAATGCTAAATAATAGTCATACAGCATTCCAGTGAAGTTTAAAATACATGACATAGTAAGAACATTGACACAATCCCCTGCTACTGCATATATTGCCGAACAGCTTCCTTAGAGGTCAACTGTTATCTGGGTTTACATGTCAAGGAGTTAATTTTCTAGATAACATAAGGATTGTCCTAAAAGGGACAGTTTACCCACAATTCTGTCTTCATTTACTCACCCTCGAGTTGATCCAAATCTGTGCACATTTCTTTGTTCTGATGATCACAGAGAAAGATATTTGGAAGAATTTTTCAATTCAATTTCTTGGCCACCGTTGACTACCAAAGTAGGAAAATTGCTTTATAAATGTCTTTGTTTTGTTGATCACAAAAGAAGACATTTTGAAGAATGTAAGAAAGCAAACAGTTCTGAAGCACTTTTGCCTACAATTGCAATTTTTCCTACTATGGTAGTCAATGGTGGCCAATAACTGTTTGGTTACAAGCATTCTTCCAAATATCTTTCTCTTGTTGTTATTTTTATTTTTAGTGAACAGTCCCTTTCACCCCGAGACGTCACACAGGTTTGGAACAACATGAGGGTGAGTAAATGAAGACAAAACTTTCATATGGGAGTTAATTAACACCTTAAAGAAATGTGTTTAATAAAACAAAAGTCTCGAAGAAAATGTGTGTTTTTAATATTTTTATTCTTATTTGGGGGTAGTTTAAAAGAAGCAATGGGGCACCTGAGGCTGTATCATATTGTCGACAAAATGCTTTAGTCTTGACAAATATAAAAAATTTTGCGTGAAATTGTCTTTCTTTATCGCCCTTTCTTTATCTCTCGGTAACACCATGTTGAGTCATTTAAACACACAGCTTGATAACAGTCGAGATAGAATGTTTTTTTCAGCCTTTTTCTCCTCACACTGTATTGTTACTCTGCACACCTATGCGTACCAGCAGACAGACATGTGCCTGGCACTCGAGCGGTTTCACATACACTCAGACATACACACGCACACAGACTGTAAACACTCTTTATGGAGACGTGAGGCCCTATGCAAACACGGCAAGCTTCTATTGAGCACTCGGCTAAGAGGGCTGCAGAACAATGGCAGGCCAGAACATCCATCCGCAGATGTGTGTGTGTGAGTTTCTTGCAGACGGTGTGAGTAAAATCCAATTATCAAGGCCATGGCATTAACATTCCTACAGTCTGGCAGGTGATGGCAGGGTCTTTTCAGTTTGTAGGGCCGCCACACCCCGACAAAGGGCGACGATGAAGACGTATAGATGCGGAGCGGAGGTCCCGCCGGGGTGTGCTCACAAACACAAGGCCATTCTTAAGGAATTCATGGCTTTTGTTGTTGGGGTACAACAGGCTGTCTGTGTCATTTGACTACATGGAGGCTCGGGGTGAGAGTCGCAGTTTCCCAGTGAAGACACGGTGCACTAGACAGAGAGGGATTTTAGCACTGGCGAGTCAAATTCCATTACAAAAAATAAGCTACTAGCCATTCGTAGGGAAAAATTACCAATGAGGTCTTTGATATCTCAACTGTTTCTCATAGGTGGAAATAAATGAGGAATGAGATTCGCTTGGGATTATTTGATTACTATAAAAAACACCCTAGAAATCTCACGTCTTCTTAAAAGTTTCAGAAAAGATTGCAGAAATGTTTGTCAACGTCTGCATTGAAGTCAGTGATTTCAGTGTTTGGTTATAATATAACAATTTACATTCATATTAATTTATATAATATTAATTTATTTTATTGTATATGTTGTTGTCGCTGAAATGTCTGAATTTCAAGGTTTTCCAAAAAAATGTAAATGTTCTGGGATAACTTTGAATTAGATTTATTAAGTGTCAGATAATAAACAGTTCAGGCAACAAGCAACATTTTCACTGGTGGCTATTGGTCCAGTGATATTTATATTTGTGATCCCAGCAACTCGTACTGTGATTTATAGCAGTGTTGCTACACAGGGTGTTCGTGACTAACAGCATGTCACACGCTACATGCCAGTCTGTGTCCTGCCCTGAACTCAAGTGAATATACATATATAAATACTCTCACTCACACACACTCTGTCAGCACGCATGGGCACTTAAGAGAGATTTTTCTTGTTGCACATGCAAGCAATGCCCTGAGAGCTGTAAAGTCATGTGTGATTTATGATATAGCAATGATGTAGGTGCTGACAAAGTCTTTCACACACACCCACACACACATTCAGGGTGATCTGATCTCCTTGGGAGATGCCAGACAAGCACAGTAGCAGAATGATTGGCGGTGGCCCTTTGTACTTTACGAATCCGCAGGTGCAGCACAAGAGAGAGTGTGTGTGTGTTGTCACAAAGCCCCGTGCTGTTCTGCTCGCTGCACTTACACAACTCATCTAAGATCAGATACTCCTTTAAAAATACCAGCCTATACCAGCTTCCAGCCAAACCGCAGCATTAAACAGAGCTGACTGTCCAAATCCCACAAGATAACATGGGAAAAAAATGAAGAAAAAAAAAACGAAAGCTTTCCTCTCAAAGCTGAGGACTTTTTCCATTCATGAAGAAACTGGCACCTCTGTAGCAGCGCCGCTTTCTCGACAAGGTGAATAAAATGAAAACGGAAGTGCAAATGTTATTTGAGGCTTTTCGGATCCTGTAAGTTCTCCCCCTTAACTTAACTAGATCACTTTTCGAAATGGAAGCAGAACTGGATTTTTGCCTTTTCTTTAAAAGAAAAAGTATGTGGCACTTGGTCCCTTGTAGGTAGTTGCCGGGATGAGGCTGCTAGGGTGCTTGCCAACTAGTTTAAGAGCACATCCTACCTTCAAAGTCAATCTGCAGAATTTTTCCACCCATTTTTTTGTCCAGCATGCCAATATTTTAAGTCCGATTGCTTTTAAAATAATAGCACACCTTTTGCATCATTTGTGTGCATGGCTCATGCAGTGCAGCACATATTACGTGGCAACGTTTTTTATTTAGTGTAGAAGTTCTCGCTAACTGAGACCAGTTTACTGCAAAAAGGATGATACCTGCAAGCAATCTCCCGCAGGCCAAGGTGTGTGTGTGTGCTTTGGTGTATGGGAAGTCACATGGGCTGCCAGTTCACAAGGTCTTCTGAGGTAAACAAAACACAGTGTAGGCCAATGTTTACCCGTAATCTTTAAAGAAATATAGAACGAAGGATAACTGATCTACAAAAGGCCTAAACATTAAAGTTAGAATGAAATGACTTCATGAATGAATACTGTGTGTGTCGGCGTGATGGGGTTGGTCAGTCTTGCCACGGTTGGTTTCAACTCCCCCACACACTTCCAAACTTTCTCTTTCTCTTCAATAATTCTCTGGCTTTGTCCACAGCCAGAAGGATCGAGCCTAATTATTCTTGGATTCGGAGTAGAAAAAAGTCAAAGCCGTTTCCTCATTCACTTGATTCATTCATGCTCTCGGCTTTACTTTACCATTTTGAGCCTGGCATCTCTTTTCCAAACTCATTTTATTCCACATTTAGTCACAATGCACTCCTGACCTTACTGTCCATGCTTCTAACAGCCAGGAAAATTGAGACCAGATCGTAGCTCTTCTCCAAAACCTTCCAAGTTCAAGCATCAAAACGATTGACATCAGCGTGCATCTAACCCTAGATATGAATATGTGAGAACACTGGTCTCACAAAGGGTGTCTATTCATTCGAGTCCATCCGACAGTGACCGCTGCAACACACACTTCATCATTACAAACCCAGTGGGAATGTAGTCCCTGACAAGCCACTTCCCGCCACACGTACACACAAGCCAACCCAAGCAGCTGTGTAAGTGTGCATGCTTTCGCGAGCGTCTTTGTGCTGCATTATAGTGACCTAAATACCTTAACTACTTCTATACATAAACACTGTGCATGTACTAATGCTATTTAATACAAAGGTACTCAGTTGACCTATACAAACTTGATTGAGCTGGAGCGGCAGAGCTAACGTCAACTCAATAAAAAAAACGCAGAGCACTTGAAAACATTTCTCCACACTCACATACTGTACAGATTGGCTAAGCCAGCGGGAGAAGGGGCAGGTTGGCTAGCTCTGGATTACGGTCTGACAGTGGCCCATTGTTAATTGAATGCCATGTGTGAAAGCTACAGAGAGATTAGTTTGTACAGCTGCTGCCATTTGTCATAACTGCCCTTAACAAGACACACATGGTGGGTTGTGGTTCGAGCCGCAAGAGTCCCGGCCTTTTTCGTTCTCACTGACCAATGCTTTAGCATTAGCTCAAGAAGATGTTTTAACAACTAAACACAAGGGATGGGCAAACCAGTAGAGTCGGTGGGTTGCCTAAGCAACAATTCAACTGATCAGTTTTAAGGAAGCCCTCAAGGCAGCAAAAACCAGAGTGAGGCACAATAAATAGGTTTCCTAATTTTACCTTTTATCTTTGAGTTGACGGCATTTGTCTTGATGGGTCTCATACTGATAAAACTGCTTTGACCTGGGCATGGGCTACCATCAGCATTTTCAGGACACATCAATTACCATTAAAATGTGGCCTTACTTTAGCATTACCAATATAAGCTAATTCGCCTGGTACTTTTCCATCTAGAGAACTGCTCCCAATCTAAAGCAATGTACTTTTACTGCAGCTGCCTACAACACAGGATGACTCTCATGAGTCGATAGACCAGCAGACAGACAGACGGACAAAAATATTTTTTTTTCCATAATCATACTATCTGACAAACAATTTCTCTGGATCACGTGCAAACCCTCACTATTAAGAAACAAAAGTTTACCAATCATGCATTTGTCAATGTAGGGGAAGGCTAAATTCAATACATCCTCTCTGGAGAACAATAGTCAACTTTCCTCTAAGTACTTACTATGGTTCAGAGTCTATATCTAAGCAAAGATGGCATTGTTTTGAAACTTGAAAAAGACACTGCCAACCATCACACGCATTGTCATACATCCACACTGATTCCAAAGCACATGAATGCATTGGAAGCATTCCAGAAGTTATGGATTGGAATGTTTTGAGGTTTAGGAGTATCCCATTATTATGTGTCCTAGAATGTCAAACATCTTTTTTTTATAATTAAAGGTCCAGTGTATGAGATTTTGCGACATTTTGTGGTGAGGTTGCGAATTGCCACCAACGCCTCACTCCACCCCTTCGTTTTGAAGCACCACAGTGCTGTCACAGGGCTGAGATGTTGTCACGTTTTCGCTTCTTTGCCAAAGGAGACAACGTATTTACGAAACGCACTCTGTGAAGCAGTTCTTCCATTTAGGAATACTGTACAACATGGTGAATTCCATGCATGGGGACCCGCGGTGTGTGTAAATAGAAATACTGTAGCTCATTTAAAACGCTTCATTATTTAAAGTCTTTATAAACCTCTGAAGACACAGTAATGTATATTAAATTGCATTTCTGTCGATCCTCAAAAAAAAATACACACTGGACCTTTAAACACTGCCACAACTAAATGCACGAAAAGGAAACAAGTGAATCTTTGACCCAGCAGAGATGAAGTAACTGTGCTTTCTCTGGCGCTCCAATCTTTATTGGACCACATCATTACATTATTATTTTGGGAAAGAAACATAATGTAATTGTGGGTTCAGGGCCTATGCACATGTACTAGCCTTAATTACAAACTTCCCTAGCTGAACTTGGAACCCAATCCTATAGCGCTTACGCTCAAAAATATACTGGCAGTACTGACAAATGCCATGGTGGAGCTGCGGTTATCAAGGCTGTACGCCTGATTTTGCCTAAATGCAGGCTTTAGGGACTGAAGTGTGGGCGAGCATGTGTGTTTTTGTGAGTGTGGAAGAGTATGCGTGTGGGTGGGTGCATGTTCTACAAAAGTCAGAGAGGCACTGGGGTTGAGAAGGAAGGAAAAAAGTTAAGATTCCTGGGCTAGGCAGAAAGTCCAATTTGAGAAAAATTCCAGTAATCCAGAGCCAATGCGTATATCCTTTCAGTTCATGCTCTTGTAATGAGGAACATACGTATCCGTTAAAGCCCTGCATTCATTAGCTGCCCGTTATCGGCAGTGTGCGTTTAATCACCACCACCCGACTGGTGGTTCTGCATCGAGTTTAACACACCGACTTCCCAGAATCCACTGCTCTGAACTGTCATAGGATAGGGAAAATGACAAGAACAGACTTCTTTAGAAAGGAAGATTAACAACAAGTCAGCAGTTGGTGACAGGTGAATACACATTACACACTCTTGTGTGCTATTTTTTTTCCATTAAGGGGCAAGATATCAAGTTTTACAACCACTAACAAATCACAAACATAAGCCAAATATGATTCTTCTATTTATCTTTGTATATAAAAGCAATTAAATTGAGGCAATAAGGTTAGGCTATTGAAAACAAATATAAGTCATAAAAATGTTGGGTTATTTTCAACCCAACGTAGGATCAAAAAGGGACGAACCCAGCATTTTGGTTAAATTAACCAGGAAAATTTTACATTTGATCCAAAAATGAGTTAAAACAACCCAGCATAAATTCACTTACAATCCAACGGTTGGGTTTGTCCCTTTGTGACCAACGCTGGGATGAAAATAACCCAGAGTGTATGGGTTTGTCAAGACATTGGGATAAGTTTTTAGGAGAAACATTCCTTCATTATAAGGTGTGCTGAATATTTTCTCTGTAGATGCATTGGTGATGCTCAACTGTGAATGAACATCTCCTGACTTTCTTTTTTTAACCAAAGTCTGGCCTTACACAATGATGCCGTGTGAAAACAGGATGCTATTATCACTGGGGGAAAGCGAGTGGACAAGCGTGTTTTGACATCTGTCGTTCCCATGATTACTAAGGACTGGTTATAATGTTGTTCTACCTCACAGGATGTCCAGCAGTAATTACAGAACCTATACTCATTCCTTTGCAATAACAATCAGATGCGTACATTTCTGGATGTTACTTGCCTTGCCGGTCTAGAGGTAGTTGATTTTATTGACTTTCCAGGATAAATCAGAATAAAATTAAAATGCTAACCATTCCTTAATATGGTAAACACACCTGTCTTTTGTTGACAGCACTGACTGGTGGCTTAATGAAATCTGCCTTTAAGACATTGTAAATCGTAATGCTCTCAACATATGTTGGACGAAAGGATAAAGGCAGATACCTCCACAAAGTGTGGCACAATAGGCTATGGATAACAGTTCTGGCATAACTTTTAACTCAACAAAAAGTCATTCATAAAGTGTTTACGACTCTGGGGCCGCCTATTCGCAAGGCCTGACCCCATCATGGCATCCCTCCCCTTCCACACGGTTACCTCTGGGTCGTCCGTCTCAGCAACGGGAGGTACTGTACCAGACAACACAAAAGAAGAGACGGCCATCACTCTGAATCCTGTCTGCCATGAAAAGACTTCAACTGTGGACAGAGGGGGGGAGAAGTCACTGTCTCCCATGGCAACCTCCTCGATTGTCTCTGGCCTTCTCTGGCAGCTATTCATCGGGCCGTCCCCCTAATGAAGGACGCCCATCAGCGTATAGACGTGAAAGAAACCGACTGTCCCACAACGAAGGAATCCAGACTTGCTCTCTCTCTTTATGTCTGTCTCTTGCCCTCTTCAGCTCCCCAGGTCCTGCAGCTTCAATACGGGTTCTTGCACTACCTTAACCCTAAACCCCCTCTGACACTCTTTTGTCTGCTTCTCGCTGTCTGGATGATCTCCATCGGCACAGCTATGTGATAAGCATGTTGGGTTGATGGAAGAGCGGAGGCCATTACAGGACGGTGCTGGTCCGGTCTTGGAGCAGGGAGGGGTTGGGGCAGGAGATCCAGACACCCCATACAGTGAGATACAGTAAGGGAGGATGGGGCCATCCATCTTCATTTAAAGAACGCATAGAAGGGAAGGAGGGGTTGGTGCTGGTTCCCTTGTCAAGAGGACCCCAGGGAGTAGCATTGCCTTATGGGTTCTCACAAAGCCCCTGTCTGCACTGGCAATGTGGGGTTTAGGAAAAGACTAACACAAGATAAGTAGTGGGAAAAAAACGCCAGAAAAGTCTGTGAACCCTGAAAAGAACTTTTCAATTTTTTACAATCGCAGATTCTGGCATCCAAGTCAACATTAATGATAGGCCGTGTACTTCCACCACTTTTGATCATTCCAAAGGGAATATCCCTTTCTCCAGACCACACACTCACGCACACTGAAGTGAAGCAAAACCCACGTTGTTGCACAGACCATTCAACACTCCTCGTAACCACAGAGATTTATGTACGCATTACAGTTTGTAAAAAAGAAAGAAAAGGAGGTTACAGTGCGCTTAAGCCTGAAGGTATTCAGTCAACAAAGAGTCCCGGAGACAACACACAGACACGATAAAAATGCACCACAAAAAGAAAGGAAGGAGAGAGAGAGAACATACAACATGGACGTGCAAAACTTAAAGCGATAATTAAATAAGATAAACGAGAGGAATGACACAACGCATAAAGACAGCTCGATGGAAACGAGAGAGCGAGAGAGAACACATGGGGGGGTTCCTTTGCAGCAGCAAGTGGAGTAACACTACACCTCTGAATTTAACCAACAGTGGGGCAGGGAGAGAGACACTGAGGACAAGAGAGCGATTCAGAGGGAGGGGGGAATCAATAAGAGAGGCCAGAGAGAGCTGGAGGGAGCTCTAAATGGATTAGACTAAGGGAATGTGTTCGATAGGTTATGGCTTTTGCGTGAGATAGTCACCACGGGCCATGCAGAATACTAATCAGCACTGCGCCCTCTGCTTTACAGACCTCACTGCACCCTCAGCACAAATGCAACAACCTCAACGCCGAAGCTCCACGAGATCACAGACGCATCTGTGGATTTGTACGGTAGATCTGTTCGCGGTACCCGAGCGGATCCCACGTTTCTCAGTCGCATTCCAGCGATGCTTACATCATAGTCTTTCAGTGGGATGTGATCAGATGGCCTGTTTGGTTGCTTTGAGTGGAAGGAGATCAAGTTCCTCCAAAGAAAACCAAATGGATGGTAGAGGTTAAATAAGGCCAGCACATGTCTGACTTTATCTGTGCTCTGGCATTCAACAGCTTGCACGAGCTTCCCAACATTCACATACGGCGCTATAACGTTACAGCTTACATACTTTCGAAAGCAGCCGCTAAAAAAAACAAAAAGGTTTTGATCCCTCTTTTGGTACAGATTTCTTTCTTTTATAAAGAAAAGAAGCAAAAATACACAGAAACGCAAAGAAATGTGTTTTAGTCAATCAGGCTCTTTAATCGGAGGAAACTCAGCAGAAAAGCACTCAAAACACCCACAGGCCTCCAAGATTATCGTGTGGATTCAAGTCGTAGTGGCAAATCCTTTCACCGCCCCCTCCCTCCTTCTCTTTCCCTCTTTATGTTTAATGTGGCGGTACACCAGTGTACTAAAACATCAAACAGAAGCTATTGCCTTTCATTTCCACAACTGAAACCAAGTCGTGCATGTTGTAGTTCTTTTCTGAAAGCAAAGTACCAACAAACGCTTGAATCGGGGAGAGGGAAAGAGGAAGCGAAAAAAGAGACCATCTGTACTGATTTTTGGGAGCCAGTCAGTAGCTGCGGGCCATCAAGTGAACGTGCTGAACACTTTTTGTTTCTCTCCAAAGGACAAACTCATGACTGCCTCTGCCACACGGGCTGGCTGGAAACAATTAGCAAATAAATAAATAAATGACTAAATGAAAACAAATGCTGTGGCTGTGTTGCGTTCTTTATGCTTGTAGCTCCGTCAAGCTTTGGTTTGGGCCTCAAACTGTCAAAGGGTTTGTGTGTATTGCATCCCTGCCAGCAGTCCATTTAATTCTCATTTTTACACATTACAGTTTACACTGTGTCAGAGATTGCTGCGGAGCAGTAACGTGGATGAGAAATGTAAGAGTTTGCAAAAGAGGCCAAAAGTTGAGAATATTTTCATTTCTGATGGACGCAATTTCAAGGCATTTACTCACTAATAAATTTAGGCGAGTCCTGTTACACTATAATAATACGGAAATATAGAAATTAACTTGATTTATTTTATTACAAACCGAAATCCAAATCCCTTACAGTATATTATTTCTATTATTAAAATGTACAAAATGACCCAATCCCTTTAATAATCTAAAGAAGAAATGTGTAAATCAAAATAAAGAAAAGAAAAAAAAAGTAACAAATAAATAGATAAACATTTTTAAACAGATAAATAGACTAGGAAAAAAGTGAGAGTGAAGAAACTACAAGCCGTACGTCGCTGACAGGGGTCATGACCTCCAGGTCACGCTGGCTTGTCCTGACCTGCCGTATATTCAACCAGCTAGAAAACTAGAAGCAAACAGCTTCTCTACACACACGCAGGCCCAATTGGGAACTCAGTGTGTGTGTGCATTTGTGTGTTGGGGGTTTTGGCAAGTTGAGAGAGGGAGTTTGATGAATGACCAGCTCTTCTCAAGGAGCTGGCAAATGCTCCGCTGACCCAGACAACAAGAGGTCACCAGTGAGCCGGGGGTCCAGGTGCTCCCCAAATCGACCCCCTGGCCTGCCCCCACGCGCCACAAACCGCCGCCTCGTTTTCAAAGATCTGTTGTGCTCAATTAAACTTCACATGACACCTTCCGCATCTTTAGCTGAGGTCTTGACACGGGGGGCAAAAGCTAAGTCCTGCAGTCGTAAAACAGACCCCTTTAACATGCTAGAACAAATAGGATACAATTCACCCGACACTAGAAAAGCAGCCAATAAAACACCGGCTAGTTCACGGGGGACCAAAATAAACATTAGAGAGTTTAGAATAGGAAATCATGACACCTTTACACTGTTATTGCTATCTTAAGCTCTTGAGATTGTGTAACACCTTATGGTTGTTTAGTAACACTGGCTACATCTCCAAAAACATGCGCTTTTAACAGTAATGAAATAAAAATGAGAGGTAGGTAAATATTTTAAACAAACTAACCGTCAGACAAATGTAAATAATAATGTGAGGCTTGTTACAGCAATTAAATCACATAAAAAAATTTAGGTTTTCTGTTTTGAAAAAAACATCTTGCACGTTTAAAAAATCTCAACACTATCCTTTCAATTATACTTGTGAAAAGTAACGTTTTTTCTGCAGAGAATTAAACACAGAACATACTAAAACAAAAGTGTGTTAACTACACAGCACATCTTCAACCATAAAAATCCAAATAATTAGCATACTTTCTCTCTCTAAAATGTGGCCTGGCAAGTGAGAGTTTTGATTTATGAGTAAAATAAACATCGCTTCACATGTTCAGACAAGGCCAGTAAGCATCAAACAATATCAATAGCAAAAATAATCCATGCAACTTCTATCTAAAGCAAAAGTGCTTTTCATATAAGAATAAAACAGATCACACAAATGGAAGTGAGCCAACAGCACACAACACACGGATTGAATCTAAACCCAATCGCTCAGAAAGTGCTACATTAAAAGCCGTGTACTGAATTTGGTTTAACTGGATAACTGTGATCTTGATAAGGTTATAATCATTTTACGAGAGAATGGAGCTGAACAGCTCACACACAAGCACAATGGCATGGACAGGTTTGGTGAAGCACAGAGGCAGGGCATGGCGCGATGCCCACCGACAAGCCTGCCGCCCCTCATTCCTGTCCTATCCACCACCTTTTCAAAGGACCGAATTTACAAGGTGCTATTACAAACACTGGTTAGTCTTCGAAGACTCTGCCTATGAACTCGATGCAAAGTCTCTAATGCCTCTACAGATGCCATGTGCAGCGGTTTGCTATAAAGCACCTTTAGATTTAAACCAGATCAGGTCCCGACACGAGTCGTGTCTAGTGGTGTGTTAAACACAATGTTACTAGAAAGAAAGAAATTGTTACCAATTGTTGGTTGTCACCGTACAAATAACTTCCCTGTTCTGGCATACAAACGTCAAAAATCTGCCGAACATGATTTACACATTCAATTCTCAACCACAGACCACAACCCACAATTTCCCTTATGATGTGGGTAAAGATTTCCTTTTGCTTTAAATACTATGTTTTATTTTGTTGGATTTTGAAGTGAATAACGTCAGCTGCCATTCCACCGCTGTCAGAAAACTTTCCTCCGTGCCCACTGCATTGCGGATGCCAACTAACGAATCAAAGGCATGCAGCAAGCAGACAAAGAGGGTTTGATACCAACCGCCATCCTCTGTCACTGGCACTCTCCTGGCACAATGCTAACAAAATGGCCGCCCTGGGTACACTGGCACGATGTGAGGGCATTGTTTAGAGATGGGCAATGGATACTAGAAGCAAAACACGCTGAACTGTCAGAGTAAGCCCCTAAAAGAGAACCCACCGTTCAATTGCTGACCTTGTTCAATTGCTTTATCAATATTGTGTAATACTAATATTTCAGATTACTAAAAAGGGGAGAAAATTTCCTTAGTTACTGTATCTGAGATGTATGACATCATTTTTACAGATAAAACAGATAAAAATCTTAAAATATATATCTATAAATGTAAATAAATTACGAGTGTTCATATGTGAAACATGTTACGCTTCTTACATGACAAGAATTGACATAAGATAATAGTGGCCACTTTGTATTGATCTATTCAGAGCAGTATACGAGACATAAGCTACAATGCGAGAGCCAACAAGCGAATGAACGCCATTTTACGAAGACACAAAAGGGATTCTGATGCCAACCATGGTGCCAGTGGCAACCATTATTGTCCCTCCGCTCTGCCTTCTGCTTACCCTGGCACTTCAGTTTCACAAAATGGAGGTGCAATGCCCGACGATAGCCCAACTCTTTTTGAAAACACTCACATACACACATAACTACTGAGCCAAAAGCATTATAACATTATTTGTGGTAATAAAATACGAGCTGTTTTGAAACGAAAAATGAGAATGATACTAAAATACTTTTCAAACAGAAAATCTTCAAGCTGAAAAAAACTGTGAAGGAAATGTTTGCCTTAAAGCTATTCTCATCCAGACGCCGCTAAACGAATAAATTGAAATGAAACAGAATATTTACCAAATGAATAACAACCGAGAGGAGGAAAAAATAAAAACATGTTATCCACTAGAATTGGATTTACTTTTCAACTAATCCAAATTTAGTGCCGTGTTAAATTCTGATACTGGTCTTATCATTAAAAAGTGCACAAGCTCATTCTAATAAATAGAGGACACTTCTAAAGTTAGCATTTATACGAGTTCTTCATCTGCAAATGTAAAAATGACTTCTAACTATTTAAAACAGACTGGATTAAATCATTCTTGCTTCAGTCATTTGTGTAAAAAATATTAATAAAATAATCACATTTACATTAAATGTATTTGTCTCAACACCATTTAACCCACTAGCTAACATATCACTTGTAATGATATTTGAAATGTTTCCATCTTTCTACCGCTTACCTTGGTCATGGACATAGTATGCCAGAAACAAGTCCAGCTCTTTCACAGAGACAGTGATGTGGTGGGGCTGAACGCAGAGCGCTGGGTTAGTGCAGTGCGGGGACTTGACCAAACGCTCCCCGTCTGTGCTCTCCAGCGGAATCCCTTTAAACAGGATGACCATGACCAGGTCCAGCCGCCACACTTTGTCAGCCTGCCTCAGGCAGTCGATTCTCCGGATCTTGCCCTTCTGGTCGGGGTTGGAGTGAACGCAGCACGGGTGCTTTTTGCCCGTAACGCTGAGCACAAAGTCTTCCCGGTACTCCTGCCGGATGTCCTTGCGCAGCTTGGCCAGGAGACGGGACGCCCATTTCTGCTTGATTTCGGGTTTCTCGCTGAGCAGCTCGTCTTTCACTGCGCGTTCTTCGTCCTTGGACATTCGCTTTTCGTGCTTCTTGAAGTACTTGCGTTTCCTTGCCTGCAGGTTGAACCAGGTGTAGGCTATGGCACGCACATGAGGGAGCAGCGCCTCGATGAAGGGATGAAACTCATCCTGAGAAGAGAAAAAGAGAGAGAGGGGAAAAAGAAAAAAATTAGCAGGAGCAGAAGTGACCTTTTGGCATGAGTTCTCGCCTGAGTTTGCCAACGGCCTGCGCGGCCAAAAGCAAAGCAGAAAAATATGTTTAAAAACACTGTGAACAAAAGCTGTTTATAAGAAGCTAAAAGTAAATAAAAGTGACCATTTAATGATCCATTAAAAAAATTTAAACAGATGGAAATTTAACAAATAATTTCAAGAATGCAATTGATTTAACAATTAAAGTAATGTCATTGTCTATCACTTCCTCCTTTTTAAGAAATTTGAAGCACTAAAGTCATCAATAAAACATTTCAAGCAAAAATGCTCATCTACCATTTCCACTTCGACTGCAGGCTGCGTTGGCCTGCCTGCAGGTGTTGAGGCACACAGAAGAAGGATGCCACT
This sequence comes from Triplophysa siluroides, assembly GCA_006030095.1. Classification (NCBI taxonomy): domain Eukaryota; kingdom Metazoa; phylum Chordata; class Actinopteri; order Cypriniformes; family Nemacheilidae; genus Triplophysa; species Triplophysa siluroides. The sequence continues at coordinate 1,057,664 of VCII01000052.1, read as the reverse complement.
GTTTTCTGCGTCTGCCCGTGCCGTGCCAGCACAGAGCGGTTACAGAATCGCCAATCCCTCACTCCCCTTCTTTCTCTCTCTCTCTGCCCCCCTTCTATCTCACGCTCCCTCTCTTTCTCCAGCCATGCTCAAAGAACCTGTCCGTGTGTTGGCACAGGAGACCAAGCACACCCCCTACTTCCAGATCTCTTATCAATGTGTCCTGCATTCCTGATACAGCCCCCATTACGGAGCTCCGCATAACCTTTCGGAAAAAGCTATAGAGAATCACCAAATGCCTTGGACAAGGACAGCTGAGCGCACTGTCATCAACCACGCTTGGAAAGACGTCAAGACAAATTGGGACATGTCCTTTGTCTAAAATGAGAGTATAAAGCTTCCCAAGGCCGGAAATAAGTTAAGGCTTTTAAATAGAAAGGCAAGAGTGAAGAAAGTGAAAATTGTGGGGTGGGGGACAATTTTACACCTTCACCAAGAAGCTTACACTCTTTTTACTATGAGGAGGTGCTTGCGGTCCTTGGGAATCACTTAATTTGTTATCATTAATGTACCGCATTTTTTTAAGCCTCTTCAAAATCAGACCAACATGGACAATGAAAATGGCATCTTGGCACAAAAGGCACATTCTTTGGGTCCCAGAGCCGTTTGGTAAGAGTGGCATTAAAATGCCAAACCAAACCAAAACTAACTGACTCCTCAAAAACAAGGCACATTTAATTCTGACATGTCGTATTCAGCGCAAGCCTTTTTTGTCTTCATATGCCCCAACTTGTTATGTAGCATTACACTACAAACTGAGCAAATGCAGTTGCCAATGTTTTTCCATATATATAATATCCTAATCACCAAAAGAAAGTTATTCAACAATGTAAGGAAATATCAATCATGTTTTAATACACCATTTTTAACAATAATCGCTGACAGGAGGAAAATGCGACAATAAAATAAACAAGACCCTGTTGCTTAATAGAAAAAAAGAGAAAGTAAAAACAAACAAGTTTGCACTCCATATGAGAAGGTTTAAGAAAAAGGTTATGAGGATACAAAAGAGTATTTGTGTGAAAACTCTCATGATACTGACAGCGAAGAGACAACCCTTCACACACTGCGCAAACATCTCTGAATTTTTTCCACTGCTACACTGAACTATGAACAAGGAAGGACTGATGCGAACTAATCGGAGGGAGTTAAACCACACATTGTTCTCCATGCTGAAGGGCTACGGCTTTCTGGGAAACCACAACCTGCACACCACTGCCTGTATATCTGTGACAGTCCCACAAACATAACCCACACTCAACCACTGCATAAATACCAACAAGACTGCACAACTTAGGAATGTTTGTGCAAACCTTCACTCAAAAATTTGCAATGGTGTGTGTTGCACAATAAAAAAAGTAAGTCGCCGAAGAGTGTGAGTTTTCTCAGTATGTCGTGTAGTCCAGGAATTTACAAAAAACTAAAACAGATTTAAAATGTTGATTTTGTTAAAGCATCAGACCACATAGTTTCATATTACTGTTATATAAATAAGTTCAATTAAGAAGTTTCACATACACCCTCATGCTACATTAAATTCTCCATTAACCTATAATCCTCCTTGCCAAACATATAGGCTACATATATACGTATTAAAATATACATATTGAGAATTGGCCAGTATGCAAAAAGTAATTGATTTAATCCTATCCGCAAATTTTTTTATAACCGAATAAAAATGCAAAAATAAATTGACCATGATATTTTACCTCAAGAAAGCCCAACCATTTCAAAATTATTACTAACTTTGAATTCATATTTTTATAAAAGCTTGGTGGTTTTGATAGATAACCCTCTGCCGTTTCCCAACAATATCATATTAAAAATAAACATTAGAAGTCTAGTCACTTAAAATATTTTCGTAGTAAAAATAGCCAAAATAATTAAATATATTTTCTACTCAGCATATTTAGCAATGCCATTAAATCCAATCATTTTTCAAGTTTAAAAAGTAAACGTTTATAAGTGTAGGACAGTAGGCTACACTAGGTGTTGGCCCGCGCAGGGTCGAGCTCTGCTCTCACCATATCTCAGTCAATCACTCTCTCATGCCAAGTTAAATATAAACAGTAAAATTGTGTCAGCCAAACCCAGAGGACTCTGTCCAACCACCGAATCAAACCTTATCATTGTTTTCATCTTAATTCGCTCTGTGAGAAGAGCTCCCAAGACAAACTAAAGCACGTTTTCTTAAAACCGATGAAACATACAGATGCGTCTAAGACAGCGGGTTTCAATAAGAATTCTCGCACAGTGAATTTAAACTCACTGTCTTGAATGGACGTTTGCGTGAACAACATAATTTACCTGCTTTGCTTTTTTGCATCTCATTTTAAAATAACATTTGTAAAACAAACTGGTTGATTTACAAACACTGATAATATTTGTAAATAAAATTGGATAAACTTTGGGGGAAACTTTGGTCTGTTTAACTACACCAGTTATTCAAATGAGCGCACTTAACTGCACTTATGCGGTCTGAGCGGTGTCAAACCGGGAGAAAAACTGCGCAGTGCCTTCACTACATTCTCCCACATAGCCGCTCTATACATTAAGTTATCCGCTTTTAAAATTCACATTTTTAAGCAAAGCGTTTTTAATTTAACATCGATTCATATTGCAGTTAAGTCTAAATGAATCCACTCCCTCGCGGCTTTATTTTCCCACAGGCCTTTTGTACAAAGATACAACGTCGAAGAAGTTGTTCAAAAATGAAATGTAACTTTAAAATGTACAAGAGAATCGTCCAAGAAATGCGCATAATGAGCAGAGAATAATGCATAGGCTATACTGTAACAACTATAAGCAATTAGCACAGACCATTCAAAATATATAATACATAGACAAAGATAGAAATACTGATATCAATACCTGTGTTAAGCAAATCGGCGAATACATCATGACCTTGTTCGCCAAAGCAAATCGCGCGGTTATCAAAGTCCTGAAGGATTTCACAGATGATCGATATTATCGGTTCATTCTTCAGAGCGCGTGGTGCTCCGTGCACGTATGAGTAAGACCTGATATCCTCATTCAAAAAAACACGGTCTTATCCGGCAACGGAGGACAACTGGAGATCCCGCACTGTGCATTTAACCGATGCCGTCGACTATTTAAGAGCACAACAGATTACAAAGCGAGTGAATCTATAGACGCATCCCACTGCGACTGATCTGAGCGCGCATTCGAGTGAAAACCCAGCGGAATGCGAGAGTTAAGTTTAAAAGACGAATGCCGAAAAAAACATCGCACGTGCAATAAGAAAACTTGTAGGCGCCTTATTTCTGATCCTATGTTTGCTTTTCAAACTTGATATAATATGGGCCGGTAACACCCTCTAGTCTGCTGGAGCCTAACAAATCAGTCTGAAGATTTTTTTTCCGCTTTAATTACACACTCACACTCCTCCTCTTCCAGCGAACGCATATCCCATATCTCCAGCCCACCTCGACTGCACCTCAGACCATGACATTGACAAAGATTTAAGCAATTTCCCACTTTTTAGCCAACTGCCATGATTATAGACGAGGACTTTAGACGAGCATGTAAAACTGGCAATACGACGCAGCACAGCCTGAGAGCACAGTACAGAACAAAGATTTTGCTGACACCTCCAATTAGGCTACGATCATTTGGGCTATTAAATATGTGTTTGCAATAAAAATGACGAAAACAAATACACAATTTGATGGCCACTTTTTCTTTTGATTATAGCCTCTTAATAAGGCAAACGTTTAGGCAAAGATAAATTGCATGATTTGTGAAGTATACAGCAATGGTATGAAACACACAAGCTCTGAAACACAAAAGCATATTTATGATGTGGATGCAAGTTTGGGCCTGCAGATTTCAGTATGCAACTAAAGTAAAATTAGGGAGGATTTATTCATGTTTAGTGTTACTTCTGTGCTGTTTGACAGTTCAGTGTGCAACATTTAACAGAGGTTCAAATTTGGCGCCTGTTTGTAAGAATGAAAAAATATACGATTTATACCAGTGTGGGATAAGCATAGGTCTGGTTTGTTTGCTGGACAGATAATGCCATAACGTTACACCGGAATATTGCGTCAAAGTCAAAGCCCCCCCTCTCTGTCCAACTATGAAACCCACGACCGTCCAACTATGCTTTTATAAAGGGCACATAATCTAGTTAAGCACAACAACGTCTAAATACCTTCAGGGTTAAACAATTAATCGGTTTGTAGACACGTACGGCTGCCCGTCGACTTTGAAAGGCCTTTAAAGATAATAAACATTTGATTTGAAACAAAGGGGCATTATTCGTGCGCAATATCTCCTTATTAGATTGAAGTGTCATTTATCTCCTTTTATGAAAACTTAATAGAGTTTGACAGAGAATGTCATTACGTAAAACAGAACCACCAGACAAGCATTTCAATGAAGGGAACTGTGAAATGGTGACTGACAATAGTAAATATCAACACAACTTGTCCAGGTATTCACGCTAATGCACCGTGCCAAAGTGCACAGCTATTCAATAGGGGGAGAGTTTTAGCTAACACAGGAATCATGCCAAGAGCGGATCTCCGTAGGCACAAACTCTGTCACCAACTTCTGACACAATGACATGACCCAAATAGGACGCCTGCCAATACATGACATAAACAATCCAACATCTATCGTTTTCCGCGAGTTTGCAGTTTAAGCGTCTCGTCCAGGGAAATGAAAGCTACGCTCTACAGACGGTGTCGAAGAAGTTACACGCGCGCCACACAGACACAATATTCACAAAATGTTAGTAAGACAGTGTTTTCTTTTATAACGTACCATTGCACTGTATTGCATGGAATTGAAGGGGATTCCTGGAGGCCGGATGAAAATGAAGCCGGTACGTTCACATGTCTCAAAGTTAAAAAAATAGTGCTTTTTTATTTTTCTCTTTCCTTGTCTTTTCACGTTGTAGTGCTTACAAAAATGAACACCGGAAGAGAATTCTTGGCAGACAGGCGGCAAAATCAAGTCAGCGAGCACCTCTGATATTTTTTTCTCGTCCTTCCTCTGCGAGTCGGTCGTTTTGGATTGCTTTTTGGTGGTGGAGTTGAACGCGGTCCAGAATAGGCTGAGTTTTTAGCAGTGGGGAGGTCTGCGCCTTTACTTTCTCTGTCTGTCGTAGCTGTTGCTCGCTGCAGTCGAACTGAGCTGCGCATTTGGAATACATCCTCGATTCTGATTGGTCGACGATGCGCTCTGCGTTCCATGCCCAAGGCCCCTCACTTCCGCTCGGCAGGCAGTGTCACTATTTGCATATTAACATTGACCAAGTCCCATCAAAGCGAGACCGACCGAAATTGAGACTAGTGCCTGAGGTGAGGTCACATTCCTGAGTGGATTTTGGACTTGGACATTAGTTTTTTCATTGATTTTCTATTTAAAAAGATACTTTAAACAATCAATTTATTATATACATGTTAGAGGGGTGAAAATGATATAAATCCGTTCTTCCTCCCTTTCTGATTGTGTGTTGTAGGTGTAGTAGTTTTTCTGCTTTGAATTAAAACAATGAATCATTTAAAAAAATGCCATTGACAGGCTATGTTTAGATAATTTTAAAACATAAAGGTTGTTACTGAAACATTGTTAGAAATGTCTATGGTACTAGGAAGAAAGACAGCACTGTTAGAGAGCACAATGATGGCATTGATCCAGAACAGAACACCACCATTACATACACGGTTCTGCGGCGAATCCAATAATAATCAAATAATGCACATTTATATGAGAATGTTTTCCGATGCACTTTCGCATCCTTAACGTGTAGACAATATACCACACAGACAAGTAGATACATGAGTAATAAAACTGTGTATGCATTATGTCACCTGTCTTAATAAATAAATGGAAATCATACACTGCAATGTAGGCCTATACATTATGTTATTATGTTGAATTTTAAATAGTTATTTTAGCAATATGATATATTAAATATTTAGCAATATAATATGGTTTATATTTACCTCAATTAATATAGCCTATTAACTCTCAACAAGAATATTTTTGTTTACTTTATCTTTCCGACTTCCTGCTAAATCTTTCAACGTGTTTTACAGAACCCATACATTAAACACTCTGTTATTGTTGTTTGTTGATTCCGTATTTCGTTTTGAACATTTCTTAATTTGTTCATTATATTTTAATTACAATAATATTTCATCTTGTTGCTGTTGTTGTTATGCTATATTCCATTTATTTATCTAATGCATAGCCTAAATGTAATTATTTTCATGTGTCGCTCCGGACATAGACTGAACTGTCACTCGCGGCACATAATCTAGGATACAAATTATACAGTGAAAAGTTCATGTTGGTCGTGATAGTCTGTAATCTACTCATTCCCAAAACAAAACGCTACTAATGAAAGACTTCAGTTCTCAAGAGAAATTAATCGTTTGGAATTAACCGGTAACCGTGTTCTGGTTTATAAAACCACACTTGTGAAAACAAACACACGGCTTGTTGGAGCTTTATATCAAGTAGGTGGAGTGTGATACGAAATGAAGCGAAGGGGCTGCAAATTCTTAGACATAAACTTCGGCAAGCACAGTCACGAGCATACGATAGAAAATCACTTTTAACGCAAATATTTGTATGAATTAACACAAAGATGGATCGATGTTCTTCTGGATATTTTTGTTTATTCTGTTCACTTGTGGCTGTCAAGTTTAACATGAGTTTGGATGTGTGTCGTGTGCGCGCAGAGAACCTCATACAGCCTCCGACGTAAGTTTCCATTTTCTATACAGAGGTATAGGCTCTCAAAGCATCCAACGCCACATTTTCTATAAAGAAGTTATCGTTTTACCTGTACGTTATGTTCCGCGGACGCAGTAGGCGATGTTTCGTTTCAGAAGTCTCTAGAAATGATCAACAAGATTCTAAAGATTCCGATTATAATATATATTATATATCTGTACTCATATAAAATCAGGTTTTCACAGGTTAGTAAAATTGGTGGTTTGCTATTCAGTCTCTCGAGTTTTATATATCACCACTATCAATTAATCTGTTGTATCATGATTCTCCCAACGTGCACATTCATTTTTAAGTGTCGAAGTATCGAAATTCTTTAATTAAATGCAAAATGATCACTGCTTTTGAACAATTTTCACCACACATTAAAGGTGTTTTATAAGACCATAAATCAATTAAGCGGACAACAAAGGGGCGCACGGCTAATTTAATAATGGCTTAAAGACGAGCCTTACCCCGTCGTAAGATCATCTTCTCTACGTGCCTAATCTTTACGTCATATTTTTTCTCAGAGTACAATTAATAGGTCTAAATGTTTATGGTTTTAAACATTTTATTGTTTTATTATATTATAGTAACATGTATGACATAAATCAGTAGAATCTTTTAATTCATTGGATCATTCATTTGTGTTCCATTTATGCCTTAAATTGTTATGAGCCCAAATGTAAAATTTGTATATTCAAATTTCAAAATAATTATTTAAGTTATCATTTATCAAATTTTGGTAGGAAATGTCGAAGTTTCCAGTTTCGTAATGATAAAAACACAAACCATTATATTATATTGCTCAACACTTCTCTTTGCAAAAAAGTATTAGCATTAAAAAGCATTAAAAAGGTGCTTGCTGTGCAGTTGAGCTTGGATGGCTGGGTTTAACACCTAAGTTTATGTCGTCCACTTTGAGCATAAATGAGCAAACATCTGTACTGGACAAAATTTAAATGTTAAAGCTACCTTATGTGTCCCCATTCATTTATTATACTACGTTGCTTTACATATTCATTAAATGTTACATAATTTGAAAAGCTATATCATTATAATTAGAACGCATGTGTAGGCTAATGGACATACATGTTTAGAAGGTTTCCCAGTTATTCTTTTAATGATTTATCTTGTTTTTGTCTCAGTTAACACAGCCACAAGCGCAAGGCAGGGTACGTTAATTTTTCAAATTTTGACATTTGTAAAATAATGTAGTTTTTATGAAATATAATGTAATAATGTAAAATAATAAAAAAAAACAAAGTGTTCTCCATTAATAAGTGCCCCGACATAAATGCATTTTGAACTCAATTAATATTTTCATTGCGCCAAAAGCCCCCAAAAAATGTATCAGCGGGCCTCGACTGCAAGCATGCGATGCTAATCAAAATATATCAAGTGGTGTTTGTAGAGTGCACTTGTTTAATTATACATCTATAAAACACATTTCAATCATTTATGGAAATAAGTAGGCTAGACCTGCAGCCTGTTTTAAAGTGATTCCCGCGCGAGAACTATGACCCCCAGCGGAGCTCAGTCGCACGTTCCAAAAAACACGTCATTTTAGAATGATATATCTAATTCGATAATGTCAATTTACCTTAAATAATAACAATTATTTGGCAATTTGTAGAGACATGACTTGAGTATTTTTCTGACATTTTACGATATTTTATTAATCCGTTACTGTGAGATTAATATTTTTATGATCACAGCGTTCCCGCAGATTATTTAGTTAAATTAATTATGACGTGAAGCCCACGTGTCATAGTCATAGTCAAGTATTTATCTTGACATTATTGCCACAGTCACACCAAGCATATCCTCACAAGTTATAGGCTACAGTGTTGTTGTGTTTAGAGTTAGGTTAATTACTTAATAAAACATATAGCACTTCACTATATTATTAAAGTTAGACTGTAGTGAATAGCCTGCTTACGCTCATCTGCTTCAATGGCTCGCCGTGATCGTATAGTGGTTAGTACTCTGCGTTGTGGCCGCAGCAACCCCGGTTCGAATCCGGGTCACGGCAGAACAATTGATCAAACGGGCAGGGACATTTATGCTTATTCTTGATTCATTGTGACATTTAAAAAAGAGGAAAAGCTTCAGGTTGTTTGAAAGCTTTTTTAAACTTAAATAGTCAAATTGTAAACGATCTAATCTACATGTACTAGAATTAATGAAAACATCAACGAGAAGAGTCGTATAAAAATAAGAATGATAAAACAGCTGTGACTGAAAATGTAGTCGGCTTGATCGTATAAAAACAATGACAGCACTTTGGTGAACAGGATTTTCAGTACCCCACAGGTATATGTAATGTGTGGGCCAAGTATGTGTAGACATAGCAGTGCAGTTTTGTTTTCAGTCCACGAGGATGCAGTAGTGGACTGTCTGGCGTGAATTTGGGGTGCGTCGTGATCGCAGTTCGTACTCTGTACATTGTTAGTACCGATAACGTGTAAGCATAACATTATATCAAAGTCAGACGTATTTAATTTATTCATACTGAATAAATACATAACTTTAGTGATTTCCAAACAGCTTTTTACATAGGCTACTTTGTTTTAATTAATATGGTTTAAAAAGATTCAAATAGAACCATATATTCTCTACTTTATCTATTTGAATGTTAAGGCTCTTATAAAAAAGGCATCTAAAGGCCTCTCCGTACAGTTTCAATATAAAGACAACATATCATCTAACCATCTAAGCACCAGAGGGCAGCAAACTACAACGTATAGCGAAACCTCTGCCTTTAATAGATAATTAAATAAAATCGGATTAATTTCTTTACTATATCAATACAGTATATTAAGCAGTTTTAGACTATGTTGCTTTAGCGCTTTATTGTGATGACAGAGATTACTGAAGGCACAGTGCAATGTTATTCAATAGAATGATTGTAAAGATATATTTACTATCAAACTCATCAAATTGCTTTGTTTGTTTCATTTCATTGTAGTGATATTTAAAGGCGGAAGTTGGAACCAATAAAGCTGGAAACGTGCATTTACGTGTCTTTTGTAAGAATATGTGACTTTGTTTTATGTTTTTCCCAAGTCATCCCTCTTTGTCCTGTCATCTAAACTAAAAAAAAAAAACCTCTTGCATACACACGAGCAAAAACCCAATCAAACACATATAGCGGGAGCTCTTCTGCACCTGTTGGCAACCATAAAGGCCCTCCTTGTTCCATTCTACCACAGACCCGCCATCAAGAAAAAGATCAACAACGAGACGCACGCTCAAATAAACAAGGAGAAAGCTTATAGTAAACATGGAATCCTGCCAAAACCACTGTGTCCAATTCACACACACACACACACACACATGCATGGCCGATCCTTCAGCTACGAGAAAGAAGCAGCAGGCCCCCACAGAAGAGCCAGGCAAAACTGCTGTGTACTTGCTTTCTCTCTCTATGTGCGTCTGTCTCTCTCCGCACTTCAATAGGTCTTGACTGACAGGACAAGCATGCACCTATGTCGCATGAAATGCGCATCCCTGCAGGCTTTTGTCTGGTCACAGAACACATGTTCCTGTAACAATGTGCATCTTCATTAGCCACAACATTGGAAGCATCACGGTCTAACGTTTGATCTTTAATTTGAAGGGGTTTCCTATGCTTAAAACAAGTACAATTTAGTATCATAACACTTTTAAAGGGTTTTTGAATGATTAATATGCAAACTTTAAAAAGACTTTAACACCAGAAAACATGCATTATATTTTTTGCTCCTTGAATTCAGCCAGGAGTTCACTTGATATCCATTGATATGCATTCAATCGTTATTTTTACCAGCGGAGGACAAGTGAGCAGATCATTGGGGTCTATTTTCCCACTATCACAGACATACCCCACAGGCTGCATCCGCAAAGCCACCGGTATTGTGAACAGCCCCACACATCCCTCATTTAACACTTCAACCCTCTTGCCGTCTGGCAGGAGGCACTACAGAAGCATTCGGACCCTCATGGTCAGACTGCATAACAGTTTCAACCCCAAGCTATTTGACAGAACGGCCACAACGACACAGACACACATATTGGAATTCCATGTTGGGACTTTCTATAGACATCATGATTTTACTGTACAAACTATACTGTATATCCCCTTAACCTCACACACAAACCTCCCTCAGCATTTTTCATTTTCAAATTTAGTTCATTTATAAGCTGTTCTCCTCATAGGGACCTAAAAATGTCCCCACAAGGTCAAAGATGACCGGTAACATTAATCCCCACACTGCATGGTTTACCAGGACCAGGAGGATTAGGTTCTTATTCAAATTTTTGTAATCATTTTCAGATCATTTAAATGTGTACAGTTAAATATATGTCTTTTGTTGTCTCACATAGCACACTGGTCCTCAAGGAGTGTTGTTTTGTTTCATTTTGCACAAGCTGTGTATGGTTGAACTGAGATTAAAGCTTATCTGATTCTAACTAGTTGTCCATTTTATGTGTATAAATGTAAATAATATTAAAAAGTTCTATGCTGCTGATGTGTCACAGTAGCAATGTAAAGACTGGCATCAAATTATTAAACCCTTCTGTCTGGTCGTGGTGACTTTATGCATGTTGGGCACTTGATGTACAGTATGTAAATTAATGTAAACATCTCATAATAAACCTAATGAAAATAAACTTCATAAACCGAAAACCTTCACACAATTTATTACACAATATTGATCACTTTTAAATCTACAAATAGATATTTGTGCACTAACATCAGTTCCTACGTGCAATGCTAAAAGTGAACAGATTGTGTTGGCACATGCTATTCCTCTATGCGGCACTTCTTGCTCATACCTTGATGCTTCCCCTGTTTCTCTTTTTCTTTCTCTTCTTTCTCAACGTCCCTTCATCGACCCCCCCAACCCCGTTTAGAACAAAGAGGCTTTATGTTCTCTAATTGCCCAAAGCAGATCTTGGTCAGGCATGGCTACACATTGCTGTAGCAGTTAAAGAACTCTGTTCCATCATTTTCTTCAAAATGGTCTCCATCTGATCTCTAGAAGATACGTTAACTGATCTGTCAACATGTTTTGTGTTTCATTGGGTTTGAAATTGCTCTCTCCGTGTCTCATACTTGTTTCCAGAGGAAAGTTAAAACACATTTACTTTTGCGAGTACATCCATGTTGTGGGTAATATTGTCGTATCCTGCACTGATTTGTAAATGGATCTTTAGCCATTATACAATAAACATCTAATGGGTCTTCTGTTAAGTGACAGATGAATTCATGGCAAAGTACTGGGGATTTGGGCCACATTTTTCCTGTCTGTTAAAAGTTGATTACATGGTTACCTGCATTTTATTAGTTAATTGTTTAGTATTGTTTTTTCTGCTATAAGACCTTTTCATTACAGATCTGTGAGCCGTTTTGGGGCCACCAGTTGAGAGTCACTGATCTAGACATGCTACACTGACACTATACAGTGCGAGCAGCATCAGAAAGCAGTTAGGGGGAAGTTGAGATTGATCCCTCTGATAAGGATCAAGCGAACCCGAGGTGTGCCCAACAAGCGGAATAATTAACACTGTGATTACGGAGAGAGTGTAGCTTGCAGACGAACAATACCGTTTACTTATAAGATCAGTTAGAGAATTTGAGTCTAGACCAAGGGCACCAAGGTGACCCATCTGAAACCACAACGTCACCACTGTCATAATGTCAGGTGGCACTATTCCCATGTTTTGATCAATGCTGGTCATTGTACAGTTTGACCCCAAGAAATAATTCCTTTGTCCTTCAGCATCGGAAATAAGAAACTTGGTTTATGCACACACATATGCGTTTACTTAGTAGTCATAATTGACAGAATTAAGCAGACCACACCTGACACAAGACGTGCATTCATTAGATTTAACAAGTGCATGTTCTAAGCAGCGCTTTGTCAACCCATTATTGACATGTTCCCATCATCAGAACAACATCCCGGAGCATCCCAGCCCAGTTCTCATTCAAATCAATATCTTTAACGCAGTTGTCACCGAATTTCCTCATTTAGTTCTACCCCTACCGCTAATCATTTTAATTACTGCCTTACTCAATGCTAATGTTATTCATGATTAGTTGGTATTATGCTAATCTTCGACCCACATTCGGCAGGAGCATCATCTGAAGGCCAGATTGCTGGGAGGCTGCATGCAGGCTGACATCGGTCTCCCAGCTGCACAAAGCAAGCCAGACAGAGGGACCTATGCGAAAAAAGAAAGAGACCCTCAATAAACAAAAAAGGGGGGGCTGCAGTGTGTACCTTAATGAACGACTGTTGGCCACAGGGATTAGCCATAAATGCTACTTTCCTCTCTGTGAAGCCCACCCCAGCATCTGCTGAACTTCTGATATTTTCTGCGCCAGTTTCTTAGTTTTGGTTTTCTGAGTGGCATTCCAGACTAAACCATGTCTGGACCCACGTCATTGTTTAGATCATTGTCAAGTCCATCTGCAGGTGAGTCGGTGCCAGATTTGAGATGTTATATGAATTATATGAAATAGTGCACCAGATTTGTTTGTGTAATTAGGAGAGACAAGAACAATGTAAATATTTTCTGTTTTCTACATTTTTGATGGATATTAAATTGGACATAAGGCTGTCAAAATATATTATAAAATATATTCAACTCAATTTCGTTATTTTAAATAAATTAGAAAGGTAATTGTATATATGAGTAAAGGGTTTAAATATAGAAACAGATCTACAAAATATATTAAAAATAAATTTATTTTAAGTTAAATAAATAAATAAAAATCTGCCACAGTCTTTATAATTATTCATTATCATAAAAATATAATTATAATTATCAAAACTTTTGCAACATTTATTAGAATTTCAGTATGAGAATAAAAACAGTCGGAAATGACAGAGTAGCCACAAATAAACAAGTTAAATATAAAATATGTATTAAAAAATATATATATAAAAATAACTTTCCTTAAATTTACCAAGCACCAGTCATTGCAGTTTAACAAAATTACAAATAAAACAATCCTCCCGATAAATTAAGCAGCTGTATAATAATGAATAATGTCATTTCAAATTAGGTTTGCTTCTTTTTAAAGACGTATCATTTCTCAAAGAGTTTCAAAGACTACTTTAAACACTGCAGACCAATTTTAAACAACTTACAATTAAAGAAATACTACAAAAGTGTAAAATATTCGTCTAGGGCAACAAAGGTTACTAAACAATTTAATCTAAATGAAAGTTTCATAAGAAATAAATCAACTTAAAACAGTGATTAACACTAACAGTAAGCATCTCCATTTTTCCATCTTTATCTGTCATGTGAAAGTAAACAAAAATATAACTCACAAGAGGCTGGCAGGAGAAAAAAAAGCAAGAGTTTGAGGCGAAATTAATATTCATAGTGGAATCAAAACCAGCAGTAGCTTCATTGAAAGCAAAAACTCAAACAAGAGCCTTTTGTCTGCCAGGAGGAAAAATGGACAAACGCAAGAAAAATGTCAACAAGTGCAGAGGAAGAGCCCATCTTCTGTGACAATGTTTATAAGCGGCATTGCCGAGTCCAAGGAGCAAGTCACGACCAGAAATACCTGGAGCATGTTACACGTAAAACATCTTCTGGAATAACAAGATAACACCATTAATGTGCCGTCTTTCTCCTACTGCATTTTTTCAGATTTTCTTTAGTCCCTGACTGCAACGACTTTGACGTAGCGTCACAATTTAAAAAACACAAGAACTGGGATGGACACCTGATACGTTTAAGGTATACGTTGAAACTAAAAACAGTACATGCTGTGGTAAGAGAAGGGGGTTTGTGAAAAAACTTGACCTTGTGACACAGAGTCTAACACGGGGTCTTGACCTCACCTGACACCAGTGACATCCCTATCCAACACGCGCTTTTGTAAATAACAGCACGTCACGATTAAAAGATTAGGCATAGGATTAGAAAAGCTAAAAAGTATTTAAGACACAAAGGGGAAAATATAAAAAATAAATATACTCTTTAACAAATGCCACAGAGGGTTTCTGTAAATAACTGTTCTGTAAATCTTTTCAAACAATGAAATGATTAACATTTGAATAATTGCCCTTCGAAACATTTTCTCTAAGACGTGCACTGAATTGCACTGAAGGAGGAGTTACGTCATTCAAAAACTGGTGGGAAAAACTCGCACGCGAAAAAAAGTTCCAAAAAACACCAAACTTACCATCCACCAGGTCCTGGCTGACATGTCATAGCATAGCTGCCATTTGATGGAGCTGTCTGCTGTTTTCCCAGCCATTCCCCCGTCAGTAGCTTTCATCAGGAGCAGCTCAGGAGTAGATAACACACTAATCAAGCCTTCATCAGACGCCACTCTCTCAGCCCCATGTAGGCCAATCCTTATCACACTGCATTATGGGAGAAAAGTGCACACACACACACGCACACGCACTCACAGTCCTGTGCTCCAGCTATGACTCCAGCCTCAGTGCTGCCTATAATGACAGGATCAGGATCTGAATCCCTCAAAACACACACACACACAGAGCCCCCCACCTCAGCTAGGGCTTTAATTTTTTAAGCTGTGCAGAACAGGAGCATGGATCTTTCTTGGCATCTTGAGCGGTACAACAAGTGTGCAACCAATGAGGTGCTTTCACGAGAGGATGCTTTTCAAAGTTTATTTGCATTTTCTTCTGGTTTATATCGTTGATTTCTGGTGTTTGGAATTCCCCCCTCCAAACTCATAAATAGACACACACTTTGCTCCCCCTCCCTTGAACGGTCCTCACTCTATGTCTATGAGGGGAGGCCCAAATGGGAATTATATTCCCTAAACAAAGACAGGGGAGTTTCATAGACATGAGAGCCGGGCACGGTTCAGATATCACAGACTAATACACCAAGTGAGAGAGAGAGACAGAGGCGGAACAGGGACGAGAGAAAAAGACACGCGTAAACACAGACAGGTACACCAGATACGTTCAATTAATAGGTACTAGCTTCAACAAGATTTACACAGGAGTGCTTAACTGGTTCACGAATTAACCTGAGGTGGACAGTAAATTGCATTAAAGATTTTTATGTCTTAAAACATTAGCAGGCAATGTGACACATTTACAAAACATATCATTTGGATTCTTTAAATTGTTCATTTAGAATCAATTTCATCTGTGGACAATGTTTTGTGAAACATTATAAATTATGTTTTTTTATGTTGTGCTTGAGATTGAAAAGAAAAAATTAAAGCAAGTTTCAATTTATAATTTAGAAATTCCCTCTTTAAATTATAACATCTAAGGGGTTCTAAATTATATATTTTTCAGTTTAAATTAAGTTGAATGTCCAGTTTAAGCATCCTGCAACATTAAATGATAAACCTTGAGATGGTGAAGACAATGAGTGTATTGTTCCAAAATCCTTAGATGATAAAAGATGGGGGGATGGAATAAATGAGCATTTATAACAATTAAACCAGTTGAACTGAAATCATGATCAAATTTAAAATTTGAATTCTAAATTTGCAAATCGAAAACTATTCTAACTACCACCAAATGATACCGACCATTACATTGTTGCATTGCATCTTTGTCTTTAGGTCTTATAAGGTTGTGGAAATTGCTGTGTCCTAGAACTCACAGTTGGTGTATTATTTTGAGAGCGTTTACGTTTTTTGGACATCATCAGATGCTGACAGCACCATTCCATGCAGGTATGTATGTGTTGCTTTGATACATTAACACTTTAATTTGACGAATAAGGAACTTTAGGGCCCGGTTTCACAGACAAGGCTTAAGGCTAGACCCAGACTAAAAGGGATGAGTGACCTGTCTTCACTGAATATAACTTGCCAGAAATGTCTTAAAATATTTCAGTGCCATTGTTTTGTCTCGAGATGCACACCAGTAATGTATTCTTCTAAGGAATTTTTATAAAAGCGACATAAATATTTTAATTCAACTAATGCATAGTCCTGGCTTAAGCTAAGCTTTGACAACACATTATGTAATCATTTAAAAAAAAGTAGGCTACTGTGTTTCCTGAAAAACAGCAAATTTGGACATACATTTTTAAACTGTATGTTAATTTTTGCCTGAAACTTTATTAGCAAATGCCACATTTATTTAGCATTTTAGCACACAAGACATGTTCTAATTTGGGTTCAGATGACATACTTTCGAAGCATTCTGCCTTAATAATGACCCACCATATAAAGCTAACATCTGACACACTGGTTATAGCTGGCCAAGGATCTCACGTAAAAGCAAAAAGCGACAATCGAAATAAATTCACCCAGCTGTGAGAGCTAACAAGCCTCTAGAAGGCTTTCAAACAGTCAAGCGATCAGACATTTACAAGAAATGAGAGCAAAAAACATTGGCTAGCAACGTAACTGGCTTGCGTTAATAGCGTTAGCACAGCTTTGGCGGTTTAAAGCAATGCAAAGTAGACTCTGGTGACATTAACCAATTATAAGCATTCTCTCACACTGCAGGGCAGACAAATCTAACCATGATCTAATGGAATCTGTGGAGCGACTGATATACAGCTCTACTACAGGCTGCACAATAGAAGACAACTCATGTCTGAGCATCCCACTCCTTTAGATTTACATTTAATACACATACATGCAAACAAACCGAACAGTGCTCACGCGTTTGACATTTGCAAATTTACGCATCAACCTGACTCTCTGCTGCGAGTAGTGGGGTTTAACGCTCAATGCCAGCTTTGTTCCATGTTTGGGACTCTCTTTGTAACCTATCCAGACCTTTTTCCCTCGGCAGCGCATTCCCAACCTCCACCTCCTCATAGAATGTTCCCGCCCGCAGCTGCTTCCCTCCACGTGAATTGTGGGATTGTGTGAGAACGTCTCGCGAGTCACAGCACAGCGCGTCTGGCATTCAGGGACCGTGGTGGCATTTCAGAAGAAGCACGAGCAGAAGAATACCTTGAGTGTTGTTTATCTTCCTCGCCTTTTGCTCTGTCTTTCTATTCATTTCCGAAACCTGTCCCACATTTTCAGATGATATTATACTGTTCACTTTGGTGTTTCAGGATCTGGAAGACATGATGTTTCATCCATTACATCCTTCTAATACAAGTGCTACTCATACGATAAAGATGAATCTTTGAATCATTTGTTTGTGTTGACTATAACAAATAAAAGTGAAAAAATAATCCTGTCATTATCTGTTGCCTGTTGTTCATTATCGGTTTTCCTGAACACATATCTATCAGTTTCTTCTAACTTCCTCATAGCATTCTTTTGACATTTTACTTGAATTTCCCTCATATGGCGGATATTGATTTTGACTCTGCAGATCTCTTGCCTTTATTGGATTACATTTAAACTTTTATGTTTTTAATAGGATTTCTATTCTCTTTCACTGAAATATCTGTGAAGTCTACATGAAAAATCAATTGGGGAATCAATAATTCGGCAGCATGGAAGTGAACATGGTGGAAATGAATTTGAACACCTGCTACTTTCTAAATACAAAGATCACTGTGTCTATATATGTTTGGGTGCAAAGAAAAGTTTTATTAATTCTTACAAGCATTAAATGTAGATACAATACAAAGTTGACTGCTATTGTATATATTTTATTGATATCTTTATCAATTCAGATATGTACAAATTCTTATTACATCATTAGAATTCTAACATAATCAACATAAATCAAAGCTAAGGGACATTTAACGTTTATTCTTGTTACTTAATGTACAAAGCGTGGACAGCCTCGGGTTAAAGCTGACCCATATGGGATAGGCAGTCGGTAATTAAAAAAATAGTCTGTTACTAATTTGTGACTAATAATATCCAGAGATTCCTTTTTAATCCCAGCCTAGCACTGTCCCCAGACAATATAAAACCTCCAATTATATCAGAAATAGATGTGTAAAAGGAATATCACTCCACATATCACTCTCTAGAGACTCATATTAGATTTGATTAAGTTTTATTCCCATAATTCCTTCTTTGTTTAAACAGATGTCCACTCGTGCAACAATAACAGACAATGGAGTAATCCTGGCTAATTGTTTTAAAATGACAAAATCCATTTCCACAATATATTGCAGTGTCTAATTTGCTCTCAAATGACCACCTGTTGTCCCAGAGAAGAAAACAATAAATGACTGCTTGAGGACAATGGAGAGGAATCAGGGTGAAGCTACAATGTAAAAGCCAAATGTGCAGTTTTCTGGGGATGCTTTTGCCCTTAGAACATATACTGTAGTATAAAAAATCAGTAAAACAAGTTTTTCTTAAAATAATTCAAAAATAAACCATTGAAATGAATTGTTATATGCAGTTTAGTTAACCCGCTGGACTACAGTGAAACCAAGGTAGACAAAATGCCAATTTTTGGATTTGTTCGGGAGGATATCTTTGTGTTTGGCTCATTTGAACTTTTAACATTTAAAGGCACAGTTCACTCAAAAATGAAAATTCTGTCTTCATTTACTCACCCTTGAGTTGTTCCAAATCTGTATACATTTATTTGGTCTGATGAACACAGAGAAAGATTTGGAAGAATGCCTTTAACCAAACAGTTATTGACCACCACTGACGACCATAGTAGGAAAAATCACAATAGGAAGTCAAAAGTGCACCAAAACGGTTTCCTACATTTTTCAAAATATCTTCTTTTGTGTTCAATGGATCAAAGAAATTGATATAGAAATCACTATGGTAGTAAATGGTGGCCAAGAAATAATGGTTACAACTATTCTTCCAAACTTCTTTCTCTGTGTTCATTAGAACAAAGAAATTTAAACAGATTTGGACTCGAGGGTGAGGAAATTATGACAGAAGTTACATTTTTGGGTGAACTGTTCCTTTAATGTAGAGCAGAAGTTAGATAACTAATCATTTTGATAAAAGACATGGACAAAGGATTTTTATTTTTTCATGTAAGAGGCCCTACAGAAGACAAACATGACTAAAAAACAAATAATTAATTAATAAAATAATACAATTAAATAAAAAATGTAAATGAACAATTAATACAAAATAAAGCTTATTATACTTTATATTAAAATGATCACTTCTAAGTTCAGATATACTGCACTTCACAGTGATGAATTTTGAGGAATAAAATGTTTGGAAACACTACATGATTCCGAGATCTCATCCACTTTCTCTGCTTCAGAAGTTAGTCAAAAATAAATAGTTTGTGCCCCAATAACAAGTAGTCCATCGCAAAAATAACTTGTCAAAACAATGACATGAAGACGATTTTATTGTCATGTGAAAAAGATTTTAAATGTGCTAATTCAGTTCTTTAGACATGTTTTAAATACATCGCTATTTAGCCTGTGTGCTTCCGACTCAGATTCTTCTTTAAACATTATTAATGGAAGTCATGATGAATGAACAAAGCAAAACAAAACAAGAATCTGGTATTTCACTCAGGAAAAAAATGCATTTCTTGTGGTGACAAAAAGTGACGAGTTAAAGAAAATGAAGTCAAATGAACCAAAAAATAACCGCCTCCTACTGAAGGACCGTAATGGAAGCCGAGTCACTTCCAGTGGAGTTGCCCATGCACAAGATATGTTCTAGATTAATTTTGGCTGAGAGGAGCAACGCCGGCAAACACTCGCTCAAAGGTCATGACTCAGTCTCTCAGTGAGAGAGCGACATTAAAGAGTCCCAGCCAAGACTTTTTTTCCCTCTGGGTTGAGGTGGTCCTGCCGTCACACAGGCGATCTTTTAGGGTAATTCAAGGGAGGTACTATCTACTGTCACTCAAGTGAAGAATGCTGAACGCCGGGGAGCCAGTCATTGCTGACAGGGGCCGTCATTCACACCAGCGAACAGTGCAGGACACACGCGGGGCCAATCAACAGAGGCCCCTACTGGGAATGGACAGCATCAGGGCGGGAGGCATCCAACCGTGGCAGGGAGAGAGAGGGTGGGAGCGAGTGGGCGTGGGACCTTTTGGGGCAATGCCAGAGTTCTACAAGAGTTAATGGAAGCAACCATTAGGATTAGGGGTTAAGATAGAGATTAGTTAAATGGAAGGCCTTGACACCATGAGTTCTCGTCATTTCCTTTTTAAATGTACAAGTCCTGATGAAAGCACTTAATTGTGAACATTTACAACAATCACGCATTGAATGAACCAGAAACCGAAAACAAACGCCACAGGATATGAAAAGGCAGTACGGAGTTCAAACAAGGTGGATAGTGAACAGAAGTCTCGCCACGGATCTGGTTCTTTCTGGCCCAGACACCACCTTTCAGCAGGGCACGACACATGCCCGCGCGCGCACGCATTTCACTGAGCCAATGAATTGTTCTTTATCCTGCGCACCATCCAAAGTTCTCTCTCTAAAATACGTCTCCTCGCAACCGTCCCCTGTGCTACAGTATTAGACCTGCCAGCCTAGAGGAAGTGCATAAGGAGCTCTTTGTTAGGTTATACTGGAGGGACATTGTGTAAAATACAGTGGCTGCCCGAGATAAAAGGCTTGACTTTCCTCTCATCTGAGCTAAGTTTATCCTCGCTGAAGTCTCCCCTTTCTACTGGCCAGACAAAGGGATGACTTGAGTTTACCTATCAAAATCTTCATCTTCACTAAATCTGGTTGAATTATAATGCAAACTACCCCGAAAGATGTAAAAAGCCCCTTGTATTGTTGAAATCCAGAATGTTTTTTTTAAACGGATAACGGTTTGTTCAGTTGTTTAAGCTAGACAGCACCTGCAAGGGTCTCTTTAGACGTTACAGGTAAATTCTTCACAGGATTAGACTCAAATTGAGTCTTGGCTATCAGGTGGTCTGTTTAGAGCAGTTGGTAGTAAAAGTCAGTCAGTTCATGACTCAGGTAACAGAGTTTTCGCTGTGACACTGAAAGCTGTAAGGGAAAGGTAACTACAAAAAGGGTACATGATGTATATTTCCACGACAACAAACTTTGGCAACCTACATTTCACAGAGCTGGCAACCGCCCCGCTCATTACAGCGTTTAATTATATTTTTTATAAATCTTCATTTTTCTATGGTGTCCAACATTTTCGCTTTTTATTCAAATTTGTTATTAAAAATGTATTAAAAACGTTGCATTAAAACCCCTTAACTGTCAAAGCCCTTTTTGAGGCTACACATGAAAGCGCACTGTTGGAACTACAATGACTGTATCTTATGAATTCTTTGGAATACAGATTTACGGTTGGTCTCGTTTGAAAGAAGAAATTTAGCAGATTATTGCTAAGAAAACAATTTTTTTTAAGCTATTTTGTTATGTTTATTGTGACAAAAAATATCAAAGGATTATGTTTTTCATTTATAAAAAAAATTACAGATCAGCAACAAAATTTCACAAGTCCCAAGGGTCACCAAGTGTTGTATCAAATTTGGTTAGATACACCAAATTTTCTGGTGTGAGTTTTTTTGTCGATCTACCACCAAAATCCACTAGGGGGCCAATGGGCTTCCATTGATTTTAACACTTGATCTGAAATTTAACCACAACAGACATTGAGATGCTTTTTGTTTATTTTTTTTACAATTCCAATTAACAGACACAATGAAAAATACAAAAGCACAGAAACAATATAAAAACAATAAATTTGTATGAAACTATAACTTTTACCTTTCACCTTTGAAACTATCACCCTTGACTACCATTTTTTGACTACCCCAGAAATGTCAGTAGCTAACATATTTTCAAATATCTTTCTGTGTTCAACAGAACAAAGACATTTATAAAGGTTTGAAAGTACTTGAGGTTGAGTAAATGATGACAAAAATGAAAAACATTTTTGGGGGGAGTATCCCAAATATTGGGGAGTATCCCAAATATTGTACAAATACAGTATCCGGACACTTCTTTTGGCCACCGATTTCGACTAATGTACATCTATTGCATTCAAAATAATGATTGAATAATGTAAGAGAACGTATTACAAAGCACTCTCTAGTCCAGGGGTTTTTAAACAGGGGTCCGGAGAATGTTGCAAGGAGTGTCTAGCAAAAATTGTAAAGTCTACTGAACATCATTATCGTTTCATTTCAAGTGTTAACTGCTTTTTTGCTTCTTGCATAAAGTCCAGAATTGTTTATATTTGTATCTTTCTAGAGAGTTTTTGTCACTATAGCTCATTTCAATGCACTCAAAGTAAAATTTGTTACAATACAAATAACCTACATTGAAATATCTATTTATCTAACAGAGTTTAAATGTTTCTTTACACATAAAAATGATAGATAGATAGATAGATAGATTTTAGAAAGGTTGTCCCTCACAAAAGGTTCATTTGGGAGTCCTTGCCATCATAAAGTCTAAAGCCCGCTGCTCAAGTAAAGATCTCACAAATAAAAAATGGATGACAATAAAAATGAATTGCTAAATGAAGAAGTCAACCGAAAATAAGTATTTTGTTAATGGTTTCATGTCAAAGCTCTTGAGAACACAAACCTAATCCGCCAGACCTTGCATGTTTTTCACCGACTGGTTAGAGAGATATTGGCCTTAAGTATGTCTGTGTTGCCAGGGCTTCCAACTGGAACTCCAAACTGGCATTAACCGTCACTGTGACCGTGTGTGGAACAGCGCCTATCACCAGAGAGACCCTGGCACACACCAGGGCATGAGACACAGAGGCAGGCAGAGAGGGCATTGGGCAAGCCGCCAGGCACATAGAGGGCTGCTGGGAGGCAAAGCACCACTGCCATAGCCAGCCAAATCTTGCCAAAACAACACACCCCAAACAAAACCTTTTAACAGCCAAATGAAAGGTTATTCGGCAGATATATTTCCATCAACCATCTTTACACATAAAACGGCTCAATAAAAACAGGTGCACCTTAAAATTCAGTTCATTTTCATGGCCGACCACTGTAGAATTTAATATCTCCCTTGGTTGACTACACAGAGCACAAACACCACTTATTGTTTTCTCGGTGGATTAAGATGTTTGTCTTCACTGTAAACACCTTTAGAACAGGTGGGGAACCAGCTGACAACTCGCATCGTGTCAATCATTAGATAAAGTAACCCAAGGTGTACAAAATGTCAGCTGCTGTAATCTCATCCACAGGCCTAAGAGCTAATTGTTAAACCGTCTCAAGAAAAGCTTTTGACGCAAAGGCCAAACACGAAACCATAGAAGAGAATAAATCCGGCGTTACAAAGCTCCTGTCCAGACGGTCAAGCGTGTGGCTCTGGATGCGGGTAGCTTAAACACGTGCGCGCGCACATGAATGCGTTTGCTGAATGAAACGCTCACTGGCTCAAAACAAAGTAGAAATGTAAAGGTATCTAATCAAAACTGAATGGAATGTTACCAAATGGTGGATAACAAATCCGAGAAGCTGTAGAAAAATTCATGATGACCGCATAGGTTTTCAATGTGCCGTAAAAAGGAGAGATTGTGCATGGGTCTATTTTTTTAAGCATATGGAAATAAACAAGAGGATTTGCCGCCAAAATTCAATAGCAGATGGGGGGATTGTGAAGAGGGGGTCTTCACATTGTGGTAAAACGATGTGAAGAGAAATCAAGGGACAAATTTTGACAGCAAATTTGAGTTAAACTTCTTTGGCTCGCACAGCGGCAACGTCCTGTAGTGGAATGAGGACCCCATTTTACGATTCAACTAACACCTAAATCATCCCGAATGAGTCATTTGAATTTCACCAAAAACCACACACAAATAACGAATCATCAAGCAAAAAATGTTTATTAAAAATGGCTTCATAAATAATTTATATCTGATATACTTCAAATCCCAATGCTTACAACATAAACACTGCGACTGACACCACAAATGAACCAAAGAAACAGAAACACCATGGACCTGAAGAGAGTCACTTTCCTAAACAGCACAGGGATAATAGTTTCAATGTTCACAAGGAGTAAAACTGTAGTAAAATTATGTTCAGTGATCTTTACCCATCCATACAATAGTAGTATTTGCTAACAGTGAATAAATTCTAGCGTCCCTTATTGCTTCACGATGGGGATACAGATACATAAACATGGGCTATACAGTATCAACAAAACGCTACAATGAGTACTGGTTTTATATACTCTCTTTATAATTTATATAAGGCTATTGTAAGGATATTATAGTACCTTAATGGTAAACATATTACATAAATATGTCATATATGAGTCAAGTAATGGAATCAAATAGTGTCTGCGCTGTACCAATTTAACATTCTCACACATATTACCAACAAAGAGCTCATGTGAATGGCTTGTATTTAAAATACAAAGAAAAAATAAAAACGAAAAAGTTAGATATCAGAAAGAGGTGAGAAAACGCACATTAATTATAAAACACCCAGTAGTACTTTCAAATTGAGCCTCTTACATTAAACAAATCGCAAGATATAAAAAATTAAAACTGAAAGGAACGAGAACAAGGCAAATAAAAAAAATAGCAACTGAATCGGTGAATGCATGATATTCACAATACAAGTAGTTCAAGTAGTAACTTTTCGGAGCTAGCGATCTCAGTGTTAAATTGCTGTAACACAAAATACACAAAAATAATACCAAATGTAACCATTTCATAACGTTCTATTGGAGTGTTTCGCAAGATAACACATTATTATGGAGCTAATCTTCATTCGGCAAACTCATCCAACCACATCCAGGCTATGATAGAAGTGCCTGCTTGACTTATGTAATGAAATTCATATCTTCTACCTCAAACTGTGTATGCAATGACGACATTCACTCTAAGCTATTACCAGCTACTACTTTAATTCACAACTAAGATCCTGTGACCACAACTATCAAGACTATAACATTAACCCAGGCCTAGTAGTCAAAATTCACTATTGCACATTGAATCATTTAGTGCATGTGCACAATATTGTTTTTCTTAATGGAATAGTTCAAATAAAAATGCTGTCATTATTTACCTCTATAAGGCCTCTTGTCATTTCGAACCTGTATGACTTTCTTCTGCAGAACACAAAAGATATTTTGAAAAATGTTTGTAACCAAAAACCGTTGGTCCCCATTGACTTGCATTAGTGTTATGTCCATACAATTGAAGTCAATGACGACCAACGGCTTTTGGTTACAAACATTTTTCAAAATATCTTTTGTGTTCTGCAGAAGAAAGTCATACAGGTTCGAAATGACAAGAGGCCTTGTAAATAATGACAGCATTTTTATTTGAACTATTCCATTAAGAATAAATATATTTTTTTGTACTTTGAAGAAGAAAGATTATCACATAGGTTTAGAATGACTACAGGGTGAGTAAATGATGACAAAAAAATTCATTTTGAAGGTAAACAATTTCTTTAACAATAATAGACAACGGCTCATCAATATAAACATGAACTAAAATTTGCTCACGGATCCTTATTGTGTCATTTCAAAAGTTAACATGATCTAAAACCACAACATGTCATGGTGGTACAACGTGGACCTAATACAACGTCAGTTATTATACAGTTTTAATTGATTAT
Source organism: Triplophysa siluroides (assembly GCA_006030095.1). NCBI lineage: Eukaryota > Metazoa > Chordata > Actinopteri > Cypriniformes > Nemacheilidae > Triplophysa > Triplophysa siluroides. The sequence continues at coordinate 1,031,457 of VCII01000052.1, read as the reverse complement.
ATTAAAGATTTTTTTTAAATAACTGCATGCTTAGAGGCACTTTAGAAAATTGGTGATTTGTTCCCAGATTTAGAGGCGGTTTAGAAATGGTTACGAAAGTAAATTTAAAGATTTGCTAATGGGCCTCAGCGTTGGGCAGTAATCATGTTGAAAATATGGGCAAAAAACGTAAATCACAGTACATCATGTTTCATCCTTTCTGTATGGGTAAGAAATAGTACTTACACATCAGTAAAGCAAATTAGAGAATTTTGATTTTAAAATGTATATTCTTTGCAAATAACATTTACTTCTTGATAACAATGCTAATTTCAAGCACAAAACTTTCTTCATAAATTATTATTGTTTTAACAGCTCCCTCAAATAAATACTCATAATCATGGTTATAATGTAACTTGAATAGTCATATAAAAATAAACGAGTACTTAAAATAATACAAATAAGTAAAAAATGGACTTCAAAAGGCACATAAACAGAAATTAATAAAAGTAAAGATAAAAGTGTGATAAAATGCAGCTATAGTAGTCAAACTATCAGTAGAGGCATAAGTAGTGTTTGGTGAGGTATGCTTAAGCATGTGCACGATCGTGACAACTGTAAACTGTGTTTCTATTTATTATCGTGTATATCTGTAAGTGTGTGTGTTAAGCTTTTGGATTTCAGCAGTGTATTTCACTCATGCCAGAGGTCACGGCTCACCTCTAGAGCCATCAACCATCAGTGCCATTAAGGCAGACAGCAGACTCCACCCCTTCACTTCTTTCGCATGACAACCGTTCACGTGACCCGGACCTGGGGGAGCGGGCTGGGCCGAGATCTAAACAAATAAGGGTTGCCCTGGATACAACAAAGCCTAAGAATCAACCATTTCCCTGTAATCCTGTTTCACTAATATAAACCCTGACCCAAGACAAACAACCAAATGATCTACAGTTTCAACGTGACACTGATTGTACAGCTGTATGCAGGTTTATGCATTCATATCAGTAGTTGAACGCTCTCCATGTTTATTAGAACCTGAAGGGGTTTGAGCCGTTTAAGATGCTGAGCCATTGTGAAGAAGATGCTACTGTGAACAAGAGGAGACGAGAGAGAGAGAGAGAGAGAGAGAGAGAGGGCAGAGGGTGACCTTCTCCACTGGATTGATGTGTGAGTCTCTGTCTGTCTGTCTACACATGAGAGCGGGAGGTCAGGTTGAGCATTAGAGGCTGTCTGCTCCTGAACGGCAGGAACCAAAGGATCTTCCAGCGAGTGCCAAACACCTCGGCCATCGCTTGCTGCCACGACCGCCGCAGGCCACTGGAGGACAGGAATAAATTAAATGATAAACATGACATCTGAAATATAAGCTAGTGAAGTTAAGTAGTATATTTAATTACTAAAAGACAGCGGTGGCGGTCTGTGAGGATATTATCAGGCAAGCTGATGTGAAAATTACAATCGATGAAAAGGATTCATATCTTTTCATTTGTCAAGAGGAACTTCATGTACATGTTAATTATGCCCAATTTATATAAGGCCAAACATGTTTCGAGATCCTTTAATAATTTTAACCTTTAACCTTCCTTTAAGTTATTATTCAGCATTCCATCGATTTATTAATTTATTTTTGTCTCTCCACCTGTTGACGATGCAAGTAAAACTGGTATCTAACTTAAATGAAAGAAAAACTTCTGGCATAATACGAAGAGGGCTTAAAGGGATAGTTCGCCCAAAAACGGAAATTGTCATCGTTTATTCATTTCTGCAGAACACAAAAGAAGATATTTAAAAATTGTGTGTCAACCAAAAATCGTTGGTCCCCGTTGACTTCTTTTGTATGGACACAAAACCAGTCCAAGTCAATGGGGACCAACGGTTTTCATTTACCAGAATTTTTCTAAATATCTTCTTTGGTGTTTAAAAAAAGTCACACAGGTTTGAAATGACAACAGGATGAGTAAATGATGACAGAATTTTCATTTTGGGTGAACTACCCCTTTAATTTAATTTCTTCTCCCTTTTGACATACCACAATTCAAATGAAATGCTTATTTGCATAACCATTCGAATTGGTGAATTACACACCAGAGGACCGTTTAGTCTCCTCCGGCATCCGTGATGTGATTCTGCTCGCTTAAGCTACGACACATAAAACTCAAATAACCCACATCAAAAACCTTCTCTAACAAACCACCGTTGGTGTTTGACTAAAACGCAGCAAATTCAAATACTTACATGTCTTCCATCAAGTTTGACATCTTCTCTATGGTAGTAGTGTCCTGTAGCGAAAAACAAGAAGGATGTTGCTTGATATCACCATTGAAGCATTAACGTCATTTATTATCAATATCAGACACAATACAACAACGATTCATGAAATGATCTATGACAACGAGCCAGTGGATACGAGGGGGTGAGCTGGATTTCTTTTTGATCTTTCCCACGCTGGGATTGAAAAACGCTACGGCGTACACAGAGACAAAAGAGAGACAGTGAAGCTGACAACAGCAAGACTCCCTTGGTGCCCTCCTCACCTTGCCAAGTTGGCACGGGGGCAAAAGGGCATCTGCCTGCGGACAATAGGTCCGCGTGCATAGGGATGCTAAAATCCCCCCTGCTTGCCAGGTGAAGGGACGCGGCAAACCGAAAAAAAAAAAATGTAAATAAGTCTGGATGAAAAGAGGCGAGACTGAGGGGACTGTTTGTGTTAAAAATGGTGCGAATGTGATTGACGTCGGGTTTCTCAAACAAGCTTTCCTTTGTGCGTGTTCCAGCAAACAAACATATAAACTTAAAGCAGCTTCCCAGAAGTCACCAGATGTTATGTAAGGCTTCCTGTAAATCTTTAGCAATGAAGTCAAATCCAGATCCTAAACCGCTACTGGACACACTTCTGGCCCGGTGAAGCAAGCACCGTGCCAATCCGGCCTGGCTGTGATTCAGGCTGAACTCAGCTGGCCTCAAAGAGGATGTGTGAGGAAAGGATCTTAGCAGGGATGAGTGCTTTAGTCTGCTAGTTCAATTGCTATGACTGGCACAGAGCGACCGGCTAACCACCCCGCTAAATCTTGTAGCACATCACAACATGGGATGGTAGGTGAGGGAGCAGCTTGTCTGTAAACATCAGTACGTAGAGGGTTTAAGGACACAGGATAAGACAGCTTAATGTCGATTCTTAGCAACAGGAGTTAGATTAGTGCTGTCAAAGTCTGAGGTCTCCTGAAGGTGTGAGTTAGCGTCAAAGCTTGGATTAAAGAAAGGCTGAAGACAACTTTTAGAAATGGCTAAGATTGTGCTATACCGTTCATGGGTGTTATTTTGAAAAAATAAATCATCAGTCTGTAATACATATATAAAAATAAACATGTTCCCGATTATTATTTGTAATTGAATATACAGTAAACCTTGAAAATGTGCTGCGGTAAAGACGCAGCTAATATTGCAGCTAATTGGCAACTAGCAAGGCCTACTACATTAGTTTTGACTCTTAGTATCTTAATATACATGTAAACTGTAATATACATTTATATCAAATGAAGTTCAAAGAACAGAATTACTAAACTGTATGGTAAGGACACACAATACTGACACAGAAAAGATGATATTTGCTTTATATTTTTGGGGATCTTGTGAGTGAGGTAGTGAGGTGGTAACAACATGTGCTCATGTTCAAATTTCTGTTTCAATAGAAACTAGACTTACAGATTAAATGTCACTGTTTTCATAAGGAGTCAAATGTGTGGGACGGGTAAATTTACTTGAAAATCATAAAACTGATCATTTATTTACAGCAATTTTTTGTATAATTTACTATGTATATTAAACAATTCCATTTGAACTAATGTCAAATTGTAATTCAAATAGCTTATTTTAAGTGTCTTCACAGAGTTGTGGGACATGATAAATGCTTATTTTAAATCACACTTATCATGAATTATATTTTTGTCAAGGTGTGTAATGACTATATACCTATATAATGTGAATATATCTATAAAGCAAATTTAGACATAAATAAAAAATTTCACTGCTGGGACTTCAAAGTGCCCGTGGTTGCAGACACACCCTTATAATATTGTGTACACTGCAATGTAGTCAGTTTGGTTGCTTCTGTGATGTTGAAAAGAATATGAATGCAAAATAGTGACAGGACAACCTGATAAATAACATTGAACAAATCAGTTAATGATGAAAGAGAGGGACTTACTGCAAGTATTCCTTTGACCTGTGAGTAGAAAAGGCTGCTTATTCCCCCAAACATCATCAGGCCCAAAAAACAGGACACACGTATAAGAGCTAATTCATGACGTACAGCAAAATCCTCCTGAGGGGGGAAGAAAACTGTTAAACACACGTCTAAACAGTCAGATCCGAATCGCAACATCTCACTTCTGGCAGCTGCGTGAAGTGACACTCAATGTTTGTTTCCTTTGCTAAAGGCTTTTCTGTCTTTCGTAACACCAAACATATCCGAACACACAGAATCCACAGTATGGGAAAATGGCTTTTCCGGGAGATAACACCACTATCTTTCCCACACAAGCGTTTCGGTACACATTTACTTTATTGCTCGTTCCATATTGTGCGCGAATAAACAGACGCAAGTAAGGCGCAGAATAAACAACAGAAAATTGAGCGTTATGGGCTTTTATTTGCAGGCGGTCACCAGTTGCCATGATGGCTCAGCTGGTCGGGTGTCATTGTGAAAGATTGGCATTCAAGGTGCTCTCACAAAATCCTTGGTGTTTTGAGTCGGTGGTCATCACGCAACCATGTTTTTTGGCAAGTTTAACAATAATAGGTAGTTTAGATGGTTAAAGTTAGGATAGGAGTAGGGGAAAGGTTTCAAAAGAATTGAAGCACCAAGGATTTAGTCAAAACCAACAAGCCACGCCCACAGATCGGACTCGAAACACCAAGGATTATGCTGCCGTTTCAAAACATTTCCTGTTGAATCAATAGAGTGCTAACGTTACAGAGATGACGTATTTTTGTATCCAAAAACCGAAGCGAGTTAGCATTTCCAGTTCCATCGTCAACGGGTTTTTGGTAAATTGCCTCAAATAGGGTCTTTGGTTAAAACGTCTAAATATTTTTACTTTTTATTCTTTGATAAAACACACAAGTTATAACCCCTCGTGACGTTTTAAAGATTTAATGTGTCTTAAAAACGGCGGTTGCTAACAAGTTCCTAAAAACTAATACATTCTTTTGACGTCATCACGCATATAAATCTCACAAATAATGCAACACGGACACAAGGGTCTTAAAACACGGAGGGAGATTCATTCACAGAATAATTACTTACCAGGGAACACCTTTTTAATAAAGTTAGAAAAAGTTGGTAGAGGCTGATATCAAGCAACCGTAGAGTAGTCTTTTATGTTAGCTTTTTACATCTGGCGATTGTATTTAGGCTTCAAAAGCAACAAATGTTGTGTTCATTTGTAAAGATTATTTTGATAGACAAAACATGCAAGTATCTTTGTTAATCACAGATCTAATTTTTTGCAGTCTCTCAAAAGTCTATGGGGAACATCCATAGGCTTTCAATCGGGGGAACACACTATTAAAAACATGCATCCCCGCACCACTCTATTGTGTTGTTTATTTGTGCACCAAGGTTATATTATTTTGCTCAAATTAAAACTTTGAAAACGTTTTGATTTCTTGAAATCAAATAAAATATTGGCTTTAAATTATTGGGAAAAAAACTAACAAAAAATATAAATGTCGCCTCAGAAATAAACTGAAATAAGTTTCAAGCACTGAAATTATAATAATAAACAAAACTAAAACTAATGAATGCTATATAGCAAAATAAAAAATAAACAAATAAATAATAAAACGACAGAAGCATATAACAAAGTTGATAAATATTTACTTAAAATTCACATAAAAACAAAAAAATCTAAAAATAATTGCTAATTTAAAATATATATAAAAAATAAATACAACTTAACTCAAAATTAGAATATCTCTGTTGTGCACACAATTTTTTGTTTTAGCCTACGGTTTACTAAAGAAATTATGGGCAAATCTGGAGGGTTTGTTCTGAACCGTTACCAACAAAAAATCTTGTATGAAATTCCTTAAGCGCTTACAAGAGCTATAGCATTGAAAAGTTCAGTTTCTCTAACTCAATTTAGCAGCCTGTAATACTTAGTAGTAAAGTTCATGCCACCTGAAGGTCCCTAATCTCAGTTAAGAGGTGCAAATCCTGTGCTAATCATCTTCCTTCATTGTGAAGATTCTGCTAAATCACAGAATAAAGCTATAGCAGCCATATTAAAAATGGCATACCACCATCCTACGTGTACTATTACTGCATTATTATGCAACTTATCTGCATGGATAAGAAGACTTGACATCAAAATGAACTGGAAACAACCTTATTTCCTTCGTATTATGATTGTTTTGACTGGCAAGTTACAACGTTACTACAAATGTGACAGCAATATAGCATCCTACTATATCACAGAACACTTACAGGCCGAATACAGGCACTTTTTGCAAGGAGAATATGGAACTTTTTATAAAAAAAACATTGTGATTTCATCACTTGCATTTGAGATTTGATATGTGTTATATAGTGTAACCATAATACCAGCCATATGTATCGTGTTTGCTTAAAACAATGTTCACTGAATTCTGAAGGAAATGCGGAGGCTCCACCCAAACCATCTAGTGGCAGCTCAGGTGCTACAACTCTTCATTAAAATAGTCATTAAATGATTTAACCCTATAAAACACACAGCGTCATAAAGCCCTCGGGACAGTAAACACGGAGGTGTCTAAATGTATGCTGGCCTTACCCGGTCCACCGGGGACACCGTCTGGAAGTAGTAATACTGGCAGAAGTCCAGCACAAGAGTGTAAAGACTCAGAACCTGAGTGTAAAAACACAGCTGCAAAAAGAGCCAGTGGTTATCCTCCCCAACACAGTTATTAATCCTGCTCAAAGAGCCAGAGAGAGAGAAAGGGAGAGAGAGAGAAATAGGTTACAATTAAAATTGCCAATAACAAAACTAAAAAAAATAAACTAACAAGCTAATAAGGAGTAACTGATAAACAATATAAAAGCTTTTTCATTTTTGGGTCAACTCTATAATCAAATAAGGAACATGAGTGAGGCGAAGATGGTTAAAACTGGTTAGAAGAGAGGGAGAGCAGGCCAGGTCCAAGCATTATTCAAACGAAGACGGAAATCGATACGGGCACTTTTTTTTCTCTTTGCCATTACAGGCGATGACAGGGAGTCACGATTTGCTGAATCCAGACAGGCAGCAGCCTTCTTCAGCTGTACTTTAGGGGCGGACTTAACGCGGGCTTCTCTGGTCACTCGATATGGCCTCTCCCTCTGTTTTACCTCTCCACAGAGACCTCATTAAACTTCCTCCACACAAAACCCAGCAGGAATGTAAAGCAGTCTGAGGTACAGGGTCTTTTAAGGTTATACTGTGACCTTAGGTCAACAAACCACATTATAGTTCATATCCCAAAACATAATATAAGCGTGACTTAGTTTTGCTTTTTGTTCATTGCCAATAAACTTGTTGAGATTTTAAGACACATTCTCATTCATAAAGAACATTGATTTTGTTTTTTAAAAGTCTTGAACACTGCTAATGAAAATCACACAGATTTTTTGCTTTACCAGGGGCAGTGGTGGTCCATGCGACGCACACAGTGGCCGCAGCGGCTGCAGTGATGTGACCTCTTTGGCCTCATCAAGTTGCATTTATTGCAGAGTTCCCAATTGTCTCTCTCTGAAACAAAGCAAGAAAACATAATTTAGCAATAATAAAACCTTTACAACCTTTTTTCAGGTGTTAGAAACAAACAAAACTCTCTGGAAAAGGTCTTTATCGCCATCTAGTGGAAGATAGAGAATGATTTTCATCTTTATTTTGTAGCGTGGTATGAAGATAATGAAACAAAGACAAAATATCAAATACGTAACATATTTGCCTTCGCTCGTACATGAAGACAGATTTTAGAAATTATGAAAGAGAGGGGTGACATTACTAGTGCATTGACAAGTACTGATTCACAAACCAATAAAATAGTGTTACTAAAATTAATACATAATGAAACAAGGGGAAAATGCTAATGTTTATGTTAGAGGAAAGAGGTTTTTTGTTTCAAAAGAGGAAAAACATTCATACAGGTTTCAAACAACATGCATGAGTGCGAGTTAATGATGAGAGAATTTGTTGTGGGAACTATTCATTTAAATCTGCCTGCCAAGACAGTATGTTCAAAATCCAATGGATTGTGTGCATACTTTTGTCTTATTATGGAAATAACTTGTTTATCAAACAAGTTGTACAGTAAATGTAAACAGTAAGATATTGTACTGACTGCTGAGCTATACTGCCATCTTCTGGTTGGTTGAATGAACTGTAAAAAAAGGATTCATAAACTGAACATCTGTTCTCTGCCAACAATTCACCTCATTTAAGTCCCATATAAAAACATACAATTATTCCAAGTAAACATAGCTCTTCCTTACAACCTGCTAGTACTTAGACTATTTATTTGCATAGGTTAAGAGTCTATGAGGCCTTTATAAAAATGAGTATTTTAGTTAGATACAGGAACTTCAAGAACCTTAAAACAGCCCTTAATCCAACTACAATACAATTCAAGTGCAATAATGTGACAATAGATTCACAAATCATGACTAAATAAATCGTTGTTACATCTGTTTCCACTTTTTAGGGTTGTGTGCATTAAAGGAAAATTTCCTTTGTAAATTCCCTGGTTCCTTTGAACACAAAAGAAATTTGAAGAATGTAGTACAGCAAACAGTTCTGTGGCACTTTTTTCTACCGTTGTCATTTTTCCTACTAAGGTAGTCAATGGTGGCCAAGAACTGTTTGGTTACAAGCATTCTTCCAAATATCTTTGATCAGAACAAAGAAACGTATACAGATTTGGATCAACTCGAGGGTGGCTGAACTGTCCCTTTAATAGCGAATATTAAGTCAATATGTTTATAATACAGTCTTCAACCCACAAAAGAAAAACAACTATAATTGCAACAATTTTTAACAATTATTTTCAAAGATGTTAAAACGCACGTAACACACGCAGCTTCTGCCATTCTCATATTAATCTTGAGACACTCTCGCTCTTGCAGGTTTACACGTGGGCGTGCTTTTCGGGAGAATTGTCCAATAAGGGACTAACGCTGTGTCAACACCGGACGCGATGTGACACGACACGACAAGACAAAAGACATTAGAAACGCATTAGAACTCATTTGTATTTTACATATTGTCCACACTGGATGCGGAGCAACAAACCCATTGAGAACAAGCAGGCTGGGTCCGGTTTAGACACGGGGAAATAAATGTTTTTACGCAAGACAATTTCATGTTCGAAAAAACTTTCAGAAACCTATACAAACTGTAGAGGAGTGTATCAAGCCCAGAAATACTACGACATAGTTTTGACTTTTTGACAAGTTGACCATGTGAAGGATGAGAACCCAGCACGTTTAACATTGTAAAGAAGTCCGAATGCATGAAACACTGTGGCACCTCCCCTTTAAAATAAAATCAGCTGTCAGAATCTTGCTTCGTATTGTATTTGGATTAAGGGTTGATTTTAGGTTCCTGAACTTGTATCGAACTAAAAAACTAAGCACTTGTTAATTTCACATGTTTATAAAGGCATTAAAGACAATTTGCATAGCTTGAGTGTCCGAATCTGCTTTTTTGCTTTTATCTCACCTGCAAGTGGAATTTTGGGATCCTGAGCAAGTTTTCCTGGGTCAGCGGTGGAAGCCCTGAGCAGTGCAGAGACACACAGCAGCGATGCTAGATAGTAACCTGAGAAGAGAAGAACAAACAGTATGTTTTGAACTGTAATAATATATTTTTCAAACATTCTGGTTTAGAGTATCTCAAATCCCCCTGGTAATACAATATTGCAAAACATACAAACTTCCTTAAAATGTTTTACAATTTCATGTAAACTGCTATAGACTTCATGTACAGTATGTGACAATAAGGCATCACTTATTTGATTTATTAAATCACAATCTCTCAGTTGTGGCTAAATGAATGTGTTGAATGTGCATTGATCTGCACTTTTAATTTTGTGACCTAGGCGACTAATTCTAATTTAAAATACTATGAAAGTCAGATAGTATGCAAATTGGGACACAGGGTACACATTTTACTTGCAAAACAGACAGAAAAGACATGTACTGACTGTAATGAGTGTCATGACAACCACAAAGTATCGTTGAATAACACCATTGTAGAGTTTCTGTTAAGGTTCAAAGACCACAAAGTTTGCAATTATTTAGAGAAGTGACAAAGTGTACAAAACCTGCCCTGCAAGTTGCAACTCTTATCTAATAACTACATTACTATGTATATGTACTGCTCTGATCAAGGAGGAATCCAGGTTTTATCTGACTCACGTGAAGCCTCAGGTACTGCACAAACCAGATTCTAGAAGACTGAAACGTTCTCCTCTGGCTACGGTTTACAATGTGATAGGAGCAGTTATCAGAGGAACGTTGTCAAAGTCCTTTGTCTATAGTAACTTACAGACCACGGGTGCAGCAGGTATGTGTCCCTCTGCATAGTGTGGAAACAGCACCAGCTTGGGAATGAGGAGGGTGTTGTAGAGCCAGATGAACAGCACTGTGCTTATGCAGAACCAGCCCATAGGATCCACCACGAAATGCAATCGCAGCTTCATCTTTCCGGATATTGTGTGTGGCAGGATCACTGAAGCAGCTCCTAATCACAGACAGAATGCAGACATCAGATCAACTGTAGGCAGAATAACCTTTTAATATGGAACATATTGATTTGTTTGAGGCCAAAACAGTATGTGAAAAATGAAGCGCTTCTCTTCACCATTCACACTTCAAAGTGAGTGTCAGTGTAAATCCTTAACATATCGCACATTACAAAATACCTGTAGAAATAATAAATAAATGTAAGAATGCAAAGACTGGAGGTTGGCGGGAAACCATGTAGCCGTGACAAACCCGTCACGTATTTACAAACCATGCACACCGTTCTCTGAGTGAACGGACAAACGTGTCACAGTGAAATTTTCTCTACTTTTAAGTTGCCACAGGTCCCCGAGGTCTTACTTAAAAAATACCGGTGCTTACAATGGTAATTGTAAGTATAAATAATCTTTATTTGCAGCTTTGCCTCGTTCAGTTTGGAGGATTTCCATTGAAAACAAAATAAATCCATTTGCTCTCTTGTCTCCTGTGAGGCTGGGAACAGTGTTCTGTGTTGGTCTGTGCAGCCAACAAAAGAACGGTTATCATGGTTTGCTTATTTTTGCCATGGTGTCGGAACTAATTCGCATGCGAAAACAAAAATGACGGCGGCGCCATGGGTGGACACGTTCAGAAAAAGGGGTCAGTAATATTATAATATGAACGACTACCTACATCAGAAAGGAAGCGAAATCTGAACGGCTCTTTTTCTTACAGGCTTGCAGAGATAGGCTCACATAAACAAAGTTACTGTGTTGTCATTTTTCATGTTTTCTGAGTTGGCAGATGCAACAGAGACCCGATTATAGCACTTAAACATGGAAAAGTCCGATTTTCATGAAATGGCCCCTTTAAAGGAGTCATGAATTAAGACATCAATTTTAACCCGAGCTTTTGTTTTATAAGAGGGAATCGTATTCAAGCGAACATCCTGTAAATGTCAGAACTGAAAACGCCCTTACGTTACTGCAATTACAACTATTATTGACACAAGGCCCAGCGAACGTCAGGTCCTGGAATGCACCTATCTATAGGTTGAACACCGCCTCCACAGAAGAATATAAACGTCTACTTCTCTAGCCCCGCCCACTGGTTCGCGAATGACAGTACTGAAGTTACACAAGCTGCGCGGAACCAGATAGAGCAGACCATAAACATTGTGCAAAATATTGTGCAGTCAGTGACTGGTTGCGGAAGAGCACAGTTCCTGCATAACCTTCCATTAGAAATGTGGTTGAAGTTAATTTTTAAAGACGTTCCAGGTCACGTGGATATAACATCGAGCGTTTGTTCGCTTCATTTCACCGCAGATTCCTATGTGAACAAGGCACAGGGCAACGCTGGATTTGCGGAGAGACTTAAATTAAAAAGCAGTGCTGTGCCTTCAATACTGTATTCGATAGGCATGGCGCAGCAATCTTATGCGCGTAAACATTTTTGTGCTATGTGTCACTATTGCTTTGTTAGAGATCGCTTGATATGCCCTGATAGCCCTATTTGACAGGATTAGTATTACCTGGGGACCTCTAGTCATTTGTATTAATTGCCGAGGTTGTCTGTGATCTTAATCCCGTGCGAATCGGCCATGTCTGTAATTTGTAAAGTAAAAATTCCCCCACAAATTACCTACCATATTTTGATGAACACCAAGGTCCTGTGATAATATTAGTCCCGTGTGAATCGGCATCTCTGTGATTTGCCGGGCTCATATATCATTTTTCAAGGTTTTATCCACCGTTTGCGAATAATGGAGGCTGCTTTGAAGTGTTTTGAAGTGCTGGGTCAAATCCATAAATTACCTGTCAACACTGTTGTTTTGGCCAGGAGTCTCGCGTTTGTTTATTTATCATGGAAAATCTCGTAACATTGGAGACTCGCGCTCGCGGTGATCTTCTGTCCGGTTCGCAATCACAGGTCTCAAATGCTGACAGGAATGGTCATATATCATTAAACACCATACAACTATAGGCTATACAAACTATACGGAAAGCCTTGCCATCACATCCGGGAAATAAGTAAATATGAGTTAAATCACAGGCTTGATTTATCCCGTGCGAATGCGCCACATGAAATACAGATGTGGGGAGTTGATTTCTAAGTCTCACGAGGTCCGCAGATAATACTTATCCCGTGAGAATAGGGCTTATGTGTAACCTAACCAAATTCACAGGAGGCTCCAACTAAGTTTACTACGCAAACTGCTATCCAATCATAGCAGTCGGCTTTTACTTGCAAGTCTTCAATGTTGCTCGCCCATTAAAACCGAGCGTTTGTCGAGCTGGCCTCAAAACCCAGGTAGAAAATAGCCTATTACTTATGATTTTGATGTTTTTGAATGTAAAGAACACGCGAACGTCATAAGTAGACCTCATACAACAGTATAAAACAATAAACCAGGCCAGTTCATGACACCTTTAAATGAACTTTCATATAAAGCAGATGGACAAACCAGCGAGAATTGTACCTCTTTAATGTCTTCAGTCCACAGTAAGCACAGTGATCTTTTCCATGACAACCTGAAAAACCAAATATATGATCGTTTCATATTAATGACCCAATAAAAAACAATAAACCTTTCCATCCATTATATGCAGCTGTTGTTTTTTATTATTATTATTAAGACTGAGATGCTAGGAGGGAAAACTAAACAAAAATGAAACCTCTCACCATTTAAAGATAATACATTCTTTTTGCACTCTTTAGGCGTGTCTTCAATAAAAATGCTATAATATGAAATGACTGATGATGTCACGTGAGAGACACCGTCCTAGTGGACTACACTTGCTTTGTTCAGGTTCACGCCCATGTAACTTAGATCTTGCGAAATATTGAAGCATTTTAAGTACATAACCTTGTTAATATGCATTAAAACACAGCATGTTGGTGTTGTTGTATCATTAAACTGCTCTTAAACCCGTGTTTTCATAAGGAAGACAGAATGACAGTTTTCTTGATCTTGTAATAACAGCCACAGTTTAAAAACAAAACAATTGGTTTCATAAACAGTTGCGGATATTAAAACACAAATCATATTTTTGTCAATGACTGTACATTCATTGTAAATCGTTACGTTAAACGGGAACTGGCAAAGCCTCAGTGATGCCCATGAGGATGATGACACAAACCTACCTGGACAACATCTAAAGAAAAATCTCGAAATATAAACCCGTGGTGTGAATGCGTGTGAAATAAGATGAAATCATATTTACCAGTGTCTTTGTGAGGTTAGCTCAGTTGTCTGTTGAGGGTTTGGCGCTGGTTTTGTAAAGATTGAAAGATATCAGCTCTTCCTGTGATTGTACGGAAGCCGCAACGTGCGTCAGTGAGCGCCGCGAAGTGTCAAACATGCACGTGCGTGCGGTTTGTGTGTGAGAAAATATGACTGTCCACTGGTCCACAAAAACATCTCTCTTCTTGACACACACATTGACGCACATGAACACACTTTATTTTGTTTCGAGGTGGATACTTTCCAATGATTTTTGGTCTTGTTTTATATTGAGCCGATTATTTTTTTATCCTCTAAAAAAAACATCACAGAAATTAAAAGGTGTAATGATGGGAACTGTATTGGTTTTAATGGAAACTATAATGGTCTCAGTTGGTAATGTGTTGGTATGGTGCTATTTGTGGATAAAACCAAATAAACACCATTAAATCCTATTGGAATAAGGTCCAGAAACTACACTAAAGTTATATAAAAGAAATTAGTAATGGTTTAATTTATATTTACATTTAGTCATTTAAGCAGACGCTTTTATCCAAAGCGACTTACAGACAGTTCAGGGAGCAATAAAGCGATTTGTCATACAGGAGCAATAATACAATAGGTGCTAATACCAAGTTACTAGTTTCTACAAAAGCCAGAACAGTACTTGTTGAGAGAAAGAGAGGGTTTTTCTTTTTAATGGGAGACAGATGATGGTTCATTATAGTTGCTGTAAATATTAGGATTCCCGTTAGGAAACCATTCATTTTTATTTCAACAGGGATATTGAGTTGATATGTTTATTTATTTATTGTGATTACATATATTTTGGGTTTCCTATCATTTATGTTGGACATAATAAACATAGTTAGCTCGTTGAGATATGTGACTTTTATTTTGAAATATTTACTGTTACTGGATTCAGACCGTTGTGCCTTCGGTAGCTTGAAGTGTCAGCTGCTAATAGTTTTAATATGGACTACACATTTTTAGATAATTGGTACAAGATAAAGAGTTAGACAACAACCATGAATACTTGTGTTAACGGCAGTGATGAGGATAGTAGGATGTTAACAGTCTCGAAGTGTCTGCAGGATGCGCTGGAAGCGGCTCTGCGCAACGCGCTTGAGCTCGCGCTAAAGATCGCAATGACTGAAGTCAGCCGTCTGACGGATCAGGCGCTGCGAGATGTCAGGGATCAGATACATGAAAGCCATCAAGAGAACATCACCCTTAAACTACGACTACAGCACATCCATGTTGAACATGACAACCCAAAACTCACAAATCAGAGCAGGATTATATCAGCGGGGGGCGTGCGTGAAACGCAGGAGTCTGGTGGTGTCAACGCTGCAAATGTGAACAGTGAGAGGCTGAATGAATCTTCTTATGGATGTTTCATATTAAAGCATATAGTTTAAAAAAAGTTCTGATAACCCTCTAGGATAGATGTTTCTCAAATACTGTTTTGCCTTGATGTATTCTTTGTATTCGTTCTTTGCATAGTTTAAGTGTCTGTTTTCTGTCTTGACGTGATGTTTTACAGAGGAAGATACCTCAGACCCAGAAAAGAAGTTTAGGACAGATCACACACAACACACAGATAACATACAACAAGTAGACCCCAGGGATCAGGACCCATCATTGTCTGAGCTTGTGTTTGAACAGGTTAAGGTGGAAACTGAAAAGCCAGAACCAGAGGATCAAGGACCCAGCATTGGTAGTGGTCAAAGACCAAAATAATAATAGGCCCTTTTCACAATGACGTCACTGAACTTACGCCTTCTCGCAAAGCAGTGTATCATGACATCCGTCTTGCAACGAATAAGAAGAAGAAGAAGTACTTCTGTTTTGCCGTTGCGCTGGAACTTAACAACAGTGACAGAACACTTATTCAAGTACTTCTCCTAGAACCTTCGCTAACACAAAAAGAAAACAAAACACTTACCTTCATAATCAAACAGGTACTGTTCAACGAAGTATTTGTATCTAGGGATGGCTGACGCGAAACCTGCATTTCGACACTGTGTCGAGATCCCGAAGCGCAGATGTCAAAACACCCATGTCACGTGACTACAGCTAAAAGACGCATGGGGCGCTTCACAAGTGTTTCGAAGCGCAGCATACCTGCTGAATCTGCGTTTGATTTACAGCCTCGGGAACGAACCACACGATCGCACATCTGTCTCAACTAAACTCCCACAAAGTATAAAAGTGGCGTAAAAGCGAGTGAGATTTTGACATAGTGGATGATTTGCGATA
Organism: Triplophysa siluroides; assembly: GCA_006030095.1. Classification (NCBI taxonomy): domain Eukaryota; kingdom Metazoa; phylum Chordata; class Actinopteri; order Cypriniformes; family Nemacheilidae; genus Triplophysa; species Triplophysa siluroides. The sequence goes on along the minus strand of VCII01000052.1, from coordinate 1,015,246 downwards.
TAGTGAGATTTATAGTTTAATTTGATTAGTTATATATAGGTAAGATTAAAAGTTATTATTAAGATATTATTAGATAGGCTTAAACAGTGAGGAATAGTTAGGATAGATATAGTGGCACATTCATAGGCTAAGTTAGATAGTGACAGATATAACAGCATACGTTAGAGGTAGGATATCATGGATAGGTAGATTAAATAATAATGGAGGCTCTACGTAAGAGATGTCGTACATATGTGGTTTGGGAGCATTTCCACACTTAAATGCAACAATATTGTGCTTAAGAATGTTTTAAAATACATAAATACATCTATTAAAAGTTTATTATAATGAAGATACTTATTAAGTTTTACCCGGGGCTACAACATGCCAACCGAAAACACTAATCACTCCATCACTTATTCGGTAGGTAGACTGATACAACATTTGTGTATTCAACTTGTAATCAAGACTGTTTCGGAGCCATTTTTGAATGTGAACACTAGGTGTCACCGTAGAGACGGGTGTTGGAAAGATTCAAAGCTTCGACACAGTGTGGCACATTCGCTTCAACTGTTGTAGTGTTTCATGAAGCCTCGCTCTGCCCACCACTATTTGTATCTTTTATCTAGCTTTGATCTTGACATAAGCGAAAATTTGTCTGCAAGGTGTTGTACATCATCTAGCCGTATTTGTGGCAGCTGTGCAAGGGACTTAGTAAACTCCATTCTGAGGCGCTAGCGGAAGTAACGATACACTGCTTCGCGACAGAACGGAAGATGCGTGACGTCATGTGAAAAGGGCCTATTGTAAAATATTGTCATTATTTGTGTCGTGTGGTTTTCTCTGCCTTGATGTACTGCTATTGATAAGTTCTGAGTTTTGTTCTATATTTCATGCATATTTCTTTAGATACTTCAGAAATCAGTTTGTCATCCAGTGGCTGTGTGTCTTCATTCTCCACCCCATTTGATGGCCTCAACCAATCAGTAGACAAGACTTCCCTCACCCAGTTGACCCAAAACTGTAGAGAATCGAGAACTGTCCAGTCCAGTCTATATGTTTGTAAATTCTGTGGTTATGCATTTTATAGTGAAAGTGATCGGCGTAATCATCACATGCAGTATCACAAGACTGCATTAAAGGGGAAGAGTGTAAATGTGACCAGGATGAAGAAGCAAAAACAGCAGCATTTCCCACCTGGATGCAGCCCATTTCACTGCACTATTTGCAACCATCGCTTTAAACGCCTGGAGAACTTGAAGACTCACTTGCGGATACACACTGGTGAGCGTCCGTACCCCTGTTCTGTCTGTGGGGTACGGTTTCGTCATGCTGGGGTGCTGAAAAGGCATTTTCGCATTCACACTGGGGAAAAACCTTACATATGTTCAGAGTGTGGAAAGAGTTTTCGAAACTGTGGAAATCTGCGCTTCCACCAGAAATCCCACAGTCCAGTGAATTCTTTGAGGAAATGATGGAATATAAGAGGGGAAAGTGTTGTGAAAAAACACAGACACATTAACTTAAAGACTTTTACGGATTTAAAAAAGTTGTCCATTATATATGTATTTTATTTCTGTTCACACGAAACATGTGAAATATCTTAAATATTAGTTGCACATCGCTTTTCGTGGTAAATGTTTGGAGTAAATAAATACTAAATAATTCACCGACCAGTTTGCCATTTTTGACGAGCGTTCCTAACTTTAATGTGATTTTATTTATAATAGGGTCCCAAATTATTTGCTATTTTTGTAAAATATAATTTCTGTAGAAAGCTAGTTGAGTTTAGTGACTTTAATTTTGAAGGATTTCCGGTTCCTGGATTCACTGTTGTGCCTTCTCTTACAAAAAATACGCTGCAAATACTAATAAAATGTGCCATTAACCTCCGATATTTTGTATCGGATAAAATACTATTTTAATACGATGAGTCCTCGTCCGAACGGTATTAAAGAGGATAAAATCATATTAGCGGTGTCAACGTGTCTGGAGGATGCGCTGGAAGCGGCTCTACGCGGCGCGTTTGAGGTCGCCCTGGAGATCGCAGTGAAGGAAGTCAGTAGATTAACGGTTCAGGCGCTGCGAGATATTCAAGATCAGATACATGAAACCAAGCAAGAGAACATCAGCCTCAAACTACAACTACAGGAGATCCACACTGACCAAACCAACGCAAAACAACTCAGTGCTGCTAATCCAAGGCGGAGCAGGATCAGACATGACAATGTGGGTGAAAACACACCGAGAAATGTGTGTGAAAAGGTGTCCGAGAAATCAGATGAATATGTGAAAGGAACTTTTTATGAAATAGGCGATGATGGTCGTCCACGCTCACACGAAATGCGCAAAGCAGCCACAAATGGTGAGGTTTCTTCTTGACGGATGGAACCAAGGTTGCATGTGAAATCAAATAGATTTTTTAGTTATTACACTACCACAGTTATGAGTAACATAATACATTAGCGTTTATCTTTAAAATAAAATGATGATAAGCTGTCATTGTATTATTTTCTGATGATTAATGTCAAATTGGTGTGACTTATGTCTTTACAGAAAACGATACCTCGGATCACATACAACAGGTAGAGCCAAGTGATCAGGACCCTTCATCATTTCAGCCAAAGTTTGAGCAGGTTAAGGTGAAGAATGAAAAGGCAGAACCAGACTTGGATGGCAGTTCTGGGTGTGATTTTGATGCTAGACCAGACTGTAGTTTTGACCGAAGGTCTAATAAGGAGTTTGAGCTGGACAGAATAGCTTTGGCCCAGTCTAAACTGTCAGAGGATTGGAGGCCCGATTCAGAGCAGCAAAAGAATGAGACTGAAAGTTTGGATCCAGGACCAAGCCTTGGTAATGGTTTAAACTATAGCCACCATCTGAAAATATTGTCTTTGTGTTGGCTTCCTAAGACGGATGTACTGTTATTAATGAATTTATATATATTTTTGTTATATTTCATTTATACATCTTAGGTACCTCAGAAATCTTTGTGCCATCAAGTGGCTGTGTATCTTCATTGTCCACTCCATTTGATGGACTCTACCAATCAGCAGACAAGACTTCCCTCACCCAGCCACCCGAAAATTGTAGACACCAAGTGTGGACAAATGTGCAATCCAAGCTGTATGTTTGTAAATTCTGTGGTCATTCATTTCATAGTGAAAGTGATCAGCATAATCATCACATTCAGTATCACAAGCCTGTAAAGACAGTAGGGAAAGGTGACAATGCAACCAGGCCAAAAGAACGAAAACAGCAACTTTTTCTTCCTGGCTGCAGCCCGTATCATTGCGACGTGTGCAATCGGGACTTCAATCGCCTGGAGAACTTAAAGACTCATTTGCGGATACACACCGGTGAGCGTCCGTACTCCTGTTCAGTTTGTGGGATGCGGTTTCGCCACGGAGGGGCACTGACACGACATTTACGCATTCACACTGGGGAAAAACCTTACGTGTGTTCAGAGTGTGGAAAGAGTTTTAGGAACTGTGGGGGTCTACGCTTCCACCAGAAGTCACACAATCAAGTACATTCCTTGCGTAGTTGATGCTGCAGTGTATATATGATAGATACTTTGCCTTTACCAAAGGGAATTATGAGTGAACAGCAAACCGCTCTCCCAAGATTCACATTATCTTTGTGGTTTAGTTGATCGTGTGTTTGTTAATTGTACACATCTCTTGTTATTAATGGAAGTTAATAACCTGAGATTTGAACCATTGCAGATATAACATGAATTCAACATCAGTTTTAATGAGAGAAATGCACTCAGTTTGTGCCTTAAACCCAGTGTCATTAACCTTTGTGGCACATGCAATCATGTTAAAGGTCCATAAAACAGAACCCTCTGTTGGATCTTGCTTTAAGATTGCTGTGATAATAAATAAGAAATTGTGAAGTAACTGTGAGGCTGTGCAACAAAAAATTAAATTTACAGTTGTATTTAGATTTTTACCTGATCTGAAATAAATATCTCAAAATCTACAAGAACCATGTTTTTCACATCAGTGTTGCGAGTACTGTTACTTAGAATTAAGAAGAACAAACATTTGTTTCACAGTGGAGATCATGGAATTTTTTTGCATTGGCTCCAATTAAACCGTGTGTATGGAGATATGTTTTGGTTCCGTTTCAATTTACCATTAACAAACTATATGAAATATAGACTGCAGCTATGATGTTGGACAGGGAATTGAAGTTCAAGTTAACAGATTGTATCGTCTCTATGAAAAAATTGTAGGGTCAGCAAAAGGTCTGAGCTATTATTATTAATATTATTAAGAAAAGAACGTCCAGCTAAAGGTGTATGTCTGGACAATTTCTGCAACCTAGAAGGGCTGTTTGGATATGCACCATGCATGCAATGTTAGTGGCTATCACTGTTCCACGGGCAAAAGAGTGATACTAAAAAATGTTTTTTTATGAAAGCATGTCCAGCTGTGAGGGACATTTCTAGGTTCTTTATTTCAGTCAGCAGGAGGGCTTGCTGCACATTACATTCAGCCTTAGTAAGCATTACACCTGCTTTTAGGGTAATGAATTTAATGTTTGTTATTGCAGTGCTACCACTATTCATACCGCTTTAAAGGATGGATGTGATATTAAAGATGAGGGTTATGTATGCAATTGAATAAAAAATCGGTTGCAGTCTTAAAGCATATTATTATTCAGTTTGGGAGAGTAGACTGAAGACCTCAAAACACAAAGTTGCATATTTATTTTGTCCATAAAGTTTTATTGTCTGAATACTGAGATGTTTTCCATAAGTGACAGTAAAACTGAAACACAGAAATCAGATGCTTTGTATTTGTAAAGTAACCATTACATTGGTTTGATTATACTTTGGCAGGAAAGATGAAAATATCAACCCACTGATAAGAGATTAATTCACTTGCTGTGTACCATTTGGTGGCTGCTTAAATGAGATTTGTGTCACTGTGCTTTCTGTTTCTCCCACTGCTCTGGTGTCAACGTTTTCTGCTCGAACGCATGGATCTCTTTCAGCTCCTCAGCAAGGCAATTATTCACCATCCTAAACAACAAGCAGATAAACAAGTACAGACATTTATAAAACAGTGCATGATGTCATGGAGTCTATTGATCCCAGCATGCCTGTTTCTCACAGCTCCATCCTCCAAGCACATGGCCCTGTACAAGATGTAGATCATTCCTCTGCACATTTGCATCTATGCTGAAACTCTGTCAGCAGCTGGGACTCAGGATATCAACTGCACAGGAACTATTTTGAAGACTCTACACTGCATTATTGATTTCTTTTCTCTTCCATGTTAAGGTGTTCAGGCTGATATAGAATCCAATTGATTCTAATATGAATTACTGCAGTAAAATGTATTGGTTGAGTAAATCCACATACTGAGAAACCTGTTAGCCCTTACATGTACGTGTCTCTTCCATGCTGCCACATACTAAGACATTCAAATTTAAATTCACAATTTTCAGTCCAATTGCTAATTTATGTGTATATATTGTATACCACATATTTCATATTTTTTAACCACAATAAAAGGATATAAATGTTCATTGTATCAAAATATTAAAGTAATAACAACAAGTAAAATACACGCATTCAATAGATGAGACTTGCAGACCACTATGCAACACAACATAACTTTTTAGGATTTCATGCAGAAAAATGCCAAGGAACATTATCCGCACTTAACTCACCTGTGCCTCTGCAACAAAGGTTTTCCTTCAAATTGAGGAGAAACTACAAGAACTTTAAAACTGGCAGCACATCTATTTGGAGACGTGTCTTCTACGTCCTGCAAGAGAAGCGCAAGTGATCACTGACCTGTCATAACATAATACTAAAGGAAAATGAGCCACTGCCTGTTTCTTTCACGTCCAAGTCCCACTGAATTTACAGACCCAAAACTCAGTTATGTATTTCTTGCCTTATCTCGATATACAACTATTACATACCACGTGCATCGCACCGATCTCCGCTATCAGTTTCTCACGGATCAGATCTGGAGTGACTGACATATCTCTCGGTGTAAAGTAGACTCTACTGGGACAAAAGTGTTTTAATAAAGAACTGGATGAAGAATTGAACACAGAACAGTTGCTGTCTTAATTATCTGGTAACTACCGGTATGCTTTGAAGAGGAGGGGTTTGGAAATAAAAGCACCCAATTGGGCTTGGAACACCAAACAAGCCGCACCTCTTAAACGCACTGTTGGCCAGAAATCAGACCAATCATAGCATAGAATGTGAGGTCCTAGTTTTCTTTGGGGCTTTCTTGATTTGCCAGATAGAAAAGTCTCTCTGCGGGGAAAAGATAAAAACTCAAAAAAATATTTAACTTCGAAATGATTATTATTGAACTAAAATATATTTTACTCAGTGTTTAAACTGATACATTTAAATACTCAATACCTTAATCTTTTATAGTATTTTTGCTCAGGCGATATCCGGCCATCCTTTACGTGCAAGTTTGAAACGAGAGGGCTTACATAATGAAAACATATGTTTTGAGTTCAGTTTACAAATTGAACATCGTTTTCGTAACACGTATCATATTTCATTAAGCTTGAGGATAGTTGGATTATGCTATACTATAGTAACAGTGCTTTAAATACGGAAATCGTAAAAGAGGATGTTTAAACGTGCAGAACATACTCTAGTAACCTTAATCATTCATAAAGCAATGGCAGCAGTATCCTCAAGTTACACTAACGTTACGTTTAAAAAATAAATCTCTACTCATTCCTCTTTAAATCAGGTTAAACATCTGCCGTTATTACTATGGTGGTGGAGGTCGAGAGTTTTTATGGAGTGTATATGTTGTATTGTACGAACCCTAAATTTAAGGGTAGAATATACATCGGCTTTACTGTGAACCCAGAGCGCCGAATCGGTCAACATAACGCCGGGAGACACAGAGGGGGAGCCAAGAGAACCAGCGGCAGAGGACCATGGTGAGATGTCAGCTAAATATTTCACATGGTGTTTACGTGATACATTGTTAATTCATTTAATGCTTCTTTTAAAGGGAGATGGTGCTTATTATTCACGGCTTTCCATCTGATATTGCAGCCCTTCGGGTAAATATGTTCTTTTTGTGGTGCTTTTTTATTTCTGGTTGTCTTTCGTTTCTGTTGTACAAAATAATATTGGTGACACAAATGCTGCAGGAGTATTGTGTATTGTTTATGTTAATGAATGTAGTTAACTAATATTAACAAATGTAAGCTTATTGTGAAGTGTTCCCAAAATAATTTCAGTATTTAACATTTATTTGTCTATCATACCCTAGTTTGAGTGGGCATGGCAGCATCCGCACATCTCTCGTCGACTGTCCCATGTTACCCGACGTACCCGTAAAGAGTCGAGTTTGCAGTTCCACTGGCGTGTAGTGTCAAACATGTTACGGGGTGCACCGTGGTGTCGACTCCCACTCACTGTGCGCTGGCTCAAGCAGGAGTACCGTATGGAGTTTGCTCCTGAGCTGCAACCTCCTCTGCACATCCCTCTAACTTTTGGCTGTGTTCGTGCTAAGAGGAAACCACAGCAAGAGTGCACGGAACAAGAGGAGAGACGGATAGAGTGGTGTGCGCTGTGCAGAGAGCTTGTGAAGGTTGGTGACACTCTAGTGTAAAAGTAGACTAGCTCTCAATCCTGATCCCAATAACATTGGCTTTTTCTTGTGATTTCAGGCTGCAGACAGGCTGTCTTGTTTTCACCCTTCATGTCAAATGGTTTGCCATTCGATCTGCCTGGCCCGACATTTTTTAAAGTCAGACCCTTCTCATCTACTTCCTGTGGAGGGAGAGTGTCCCGGCTGCGGTCACTCAGTGATGTGGGGGAGTTTGATTCGCCACAAAAACGGCTGTTATGGTGATTTAGAAGAAATAACCTCATCATCTCAGGTACATGATGTCTCTTGCTTAAAATAGATTGCTGTTGGAGTTTTAAAAACATATTCTCAGTTTTATATCATGGAAATCTAAGTTAATCCACTTTGATGCTTTTGTTTTATTGAACGTTATAGTAAGAGTAATTAGAGAGAACTGTTGATCTCTGTAAATACGTTTAAATGTGTACTCTGTTTCTATTTTTTTAATAGAGTCATTGGACAGATGAACTACAGTTATGAGGTTGTTATCACATCAAGAAGTTTTCATGAGACAATGAAATGGACAGCATCACACTAGGGTCAAAAGAAGAAGTTTATGAAGATGTCTAGATGTTATTAGGAAATGATGAGAGCTTGAGCATTTAACTTGAGCCTCACTTGCCTTTAGCTGTGATCATAAAGCTGAAAAGAGTTTTCACACACAAGTTTATAACATATTTTTACACACAACATATTTATAAAGCATTCAATAAATGAACATCATGTGTAAGCTTAGTTGACACAAGAATATTGTCTGGATAGGGATTTTTATAATTATGTAAAACCTTTTAAACGTTTGTATGTAACAATCCTGTATGGTCATATGTTTTGTACAATAAATCATGGTCTTTTTATAGTTCATGGGTCTTCAACCGTGGGTCCAACTGCAAGGGGTCCGCTAATTACTGTTTACTCACAGGCAACTTAAAAAAAAGTAAAGCATTCAAAAATAATACAAGCAATGTTCTCTTTAAGCTGCGCACGTGCGCTTCCGCGCATTAACTTTAACCTGCGTGCGGACAAAAACATCCATGCAGGCAGCTGAAGCGATAGAAGAAACATTACATCTGCATTTTTGCAGTTTACGTCACCAACAAATTGCCCCCAAAATAACGCGGACTCGTTGCATGTTGCTCTCCTAACGGCTGGAATACACTACAAGACATGAACATATCTTTTTTAAACTAGACATCATACACTTGCAGACTTTTTGAAAGTTTCAGATAGAAACACACTAACTGATCAAATCTGCAGACTAGTACAGACTTTCTGCAACAAGCCTACAATGAAAATTTGAGTCTTAGTCTTAGAGTCTTACATAGTTTGCTCATCTGCAATACGTCTCGGAGATGTCTGTAAGATGTTTATGATTTAGAATGGATGTAATGCTGCTTTTTCTAAGATGTTTAGCAGATGTTTTTACACAGCAGATCTCCAGATCTTTAGCAGATGTATCACTAACGTTCAGACGTCTCCGAGACGTATTGCAGATGAGCAAGCTATGCATTGCATATGTCTTGCAGATGTAACTGCAGACGTCAAATAGACGTAAGCCAGATGGATTGTGCTATCTGGGAACGGAGTTCAGAATTATAAAATAGCGATGTGTTCTGCAACACACAGAGAAGAAAAATCATTACACTTAAAAAAACGGCCTGCTTTTACAACAGAATGAATAAAATCTGCACTGATTTCTTTCGCATCCAGAGAAGACCTCTACCTCCACTAGAATAGTTTTTGTGCCATTAGCAGGTTCAGTCATCTCATTGAAGCCTTAATAAAAACTAAGGTTCAGGACAAGTAGATGTTTAACTGTACATCTCACAGTAGAATGAAAATGTATGATGCTGCAAATCCCTTAAAATAATCAACAAAGAGCAACAATCTTTATTAACAATAAAGTAAATACACAGAAAAGTATGTATGTGCAACACTAACATGCATAATAGTGCTAATGTAATGTCTTAACATAATATTGCTGTGACAATAAGACATTAAGCATGAATTCACAGTACTTAGTCAAATATATGCAACAGGTCTATATATACCTGTTATACTGATAGATATTGTTGATATTGTTCCTTTTCCAAAACTCTTATCACTTAGCGTCTGCAGGTCTTTCCACTGTAATTACCGGCTGTAAGAAAATAAACAGAGTGACCGAGTCATGTTATTATACACTCAATACAGCATCATGAACCATAAGCTGTATTTTAAGTTTGAGAATGTACTTACCACACCAGATGAGGGTGAGCAGCACTCGATGACCTTACAGCAGTATGCAGCCAAAGTGGCAGAAAGTGCAACCTGCACTGCCATCACAAGCTTTTGCAATAACTGCAGTTGTCCAAAGCTTTCCTGTGGGTAAAAACTATAAAATAACCCTAACAATACAACCAGCAAAATACATTTATCCATTTGACAAAAACGTCCGAAGTGACATGTGGTGCATTTGAGACACTTTATGAGTCATTGTAAATGTTATTAAATTACAGTCTGTGTGTTGTGGGATGGAGACTGGCATCAAATAAAAGTGGCACTGTTATTTGTGCTGGCATTTAAAGTCAGAGATGTATTGAAGGACCAAAGACAGCAGAACTACTGCTGATATTTTTAACAGGACTAGATGTAAAAATGTTGTATTAAATCAAGCATAAACAAAGAAATCTGTAACAAGCTATTGCTGTTACAATAAATGTTTTTGGCTCACTTACATTCAAGCTTTTACACATTGTTCCATTCTCATCACAGTAAAATGGGTACATAATGCGAATATGCATTATAATGGAAATCACTGAGCCCACGCATGTCACCACTTGCATTCCAAGACAAGCCTTTATCTGAAAGAGCATATAGACAAAAATATATGATTCATTTAAAATATATGCAGATCATATTTCAATTATTTAAAAATATAGTCTGTACTGTGCAATGGTACACTGAAAGAATAAAAATGGAAAAAAAGCTTATAAATAGTACATCCAAATCTATGTGCACAGCATAGGATTTTGCTCTCAAAACTTACAGTTGGAGGGTGAAGATTTTGTGCAGCTATTCCAAGACTTCCAGCAATAATCGCCTATGATTGTGGAGAAAGTGATGGGTTATTTCCAACATAAACCTTTATTTAGATCCTACTTGAAGCACATTCTAGAATAAGGAAAAAATACATGAAATTGTGTAATGTTTTAGAAGAGTGCTTCCAAAACTGCAGGGGGTCTGTACTACAAGGGTATGGGATTACTTTTGTGTCAATAAAAATGAACATAAACTTAAAAAAAACAAACAAAAAAATACAGAGAAAGAAAAAAAATCACTTTGATAATGAAAACGATAAACTCAATCGCAAAAATGTGACATGATTTTCAAATAAACTGCTATATTTGGAGACAATACAGTGCAACGAATTTTAGAGAACGATCTGCATGCTGTTATCTTTATTTGTACTTAAAACTTTCTTATTTAGTTAGTATATTAGTTATTGGTATTTGAAGTTGGTAAGTCATGCGCAGTGTGGATCCAAGCGTCTTCCTCGTCATCGTCCTTATAAGTCAAGTACTGTATCTTTCTTTTTAAACTCATGGTGAATGCACAATATTATACCAATTTCTTTACATTCACAGAAAGCACACCTTATAAAACAGTACCAATACAGAAGCGTAAACGAAAACTCTAAAAGCGCAAATGAAAAACCTAACAGCGAATTCAAAACGATGATTTGCAAAAACGAAAATTGTAAAGAAAACTAGCTGTTTATTTGAAAATCATTTCACATTTTGCAATTGAGTTAAAAATGTTTTCATTATCAAAGTGTTTTTTTTCTTTCTCATTGTATATTTTTCCTCGTTTTTTAAAGTTTACGTTCATTTATATTGACACAAAAGTGATCCCATACAAGGGCTCGGAAGTAACGTAAATTACGCAATTTTCTTGACTGAAATGTGAACAGTGATTTTTTTATTCTGTATTCACTACTATAAATACTATGGCTTCGCTGAAGTTTTTGATACGTCTTTTTAAGGTGCCTTAACACCTAAGTATATTAAATAGATCGGTAGAAAAACGATCATAAAACCATCAACTCAAATGTTATCATTATACATACTTACGATTAGAGAGATTGGCACAGCCACGGCGTCTTCTACTGAAGCGTGTAACAGCGCAACTACAACAAACGTGTGAAAGAAAGCCAGAACAATTTGCGTCGTCTGTAATAAATGAAACAAGTGCGTAAAAAAGTGTACTCGAAAGTTGAGCTATAAAGTAATGTAACCTTCAGGAAAACGCACCCCTAATATTTTGGGCTCGGCCTCTAAGTATTTGAGTTTTCTGGTGGAGCTTTTCCGAAAGCTGATGTTCACGGTTCCTCTCGGGTTCGGTTCTTCTCTGATCTCGATTTGCGGTTCGTCTGTTGGGTAACGTACAATTCATGGTTGACCTAAGTACACTTCCATGCATCGTTTATCAATCTGACAAAAAGAAATAAGCGGATAGAAGCAATGTAAGTATTTTAACGCAGATCTATGATTTAACTTGCCTGCCATCGTGTGGACCCACCAGTCATCAAACTAATATTTTAGAAAAGTACTTCAGATGCTAAAAACTTCTTGGCCTGAACTCTGTATCTGTTTTGGAATGTGTTCCGCCCCGTTATGAACCCGAATAACAAACACTAGTGAAACGAGCACGCGCCCGTGCTCAGCACGCTGTTTGCGTAGCGGGCGCTGTGAGGAACTGGAAACAGACTTCGATAAAACTCATCTAAGCTCCGCGGGTCAGATTATATGATATGTAATCCTTTCATGGAATATATGCAATATCATGCTGTAACTGTATTGTTTACAATGTCTTTGTTTACATTCCTCAAGGCCTTTAAGTGTATAAATAAAACAAATACTCTTATTTTGAGAGGTAGTTTTTATTTTATTTTACAAAAAGCATCACGAGGCACTCACACCAACAGCCATTCACATACAAACGCCTCCAATAAATGTTTCAAAACAAAAATGTACATTTATCTCCATCATATATAAATTATAAAAATAGAAACTCAGAATACGACATACCTGTACATCAATTAACATATTTCATTGTTAAAAAAACAAAACAGAAAACAAAGAAGAGCACGTAACACTAAATGATTTGTTATTTCTTGACAAGAACTTGCTATAAAAACGATTCAGAAGGTGGGGGGGTCTGCCAAAAATCACCACAAATAGAGGATCAGAAATACGATTTTGAGGATTAAAAGTGTGAATAGACAGAAAGATATTTGTCCAGAAGAAATGAAATATATTATACATAATCCAGGGGTTACCTTCATTTCGACATCCATCCATCCATTTTCTACCGCTTGTCCGAACTACCTCGGGTCACGGGGAGCCTGCGCCTATTCATTTCGACATAATGTTACAAAATATTTTATTACAAAAAAGATCTACGAAATAAATAAATAGAGAAAGTAAGACAGATCCATATTTGTGTGTCAATGGCAGAAAATGGCAACATCAAGGATGAAGAATCACTGTTTATTACAGTTAGGAAGGCTCCCTCTAGTGGTGAAAACCACAGAGAGAATAAAAAAACAGTTAAAAGATCTTTCTCCCATTTTCTTGTATATTCACAGATATTTACATAATCCTGAAACAGACATCATTATGGCTACATAAATATAACACTCATGTATTAGGAGTGCTTACGTTACTCTGTAGCCCCGATTATAACTTTACACATTTGAAGCTCTGTCCCATGAGCTACGTGTCTCATGCACTTTATTGGGGATACGTATACCTTCAAATAGGCACATTCTCTGTCTTTAAAGGGAAACTCTTAACAATCACCGATTTCCTTCACTTTCATTTGTATTTATGCATTCGTGCTACATGTCCTTCATTTTGTGGTCCTTGTTGTCTTCATTAAACTGTGCAGATTTTTATTAATACATGCTACATTTGGTTCTGTATGGATGGCAGTGGTACGACTGCTTTCGAATTGACACCACAAAACGTCCCCAGACTTATTTCATACACGAATAAATGTGGCAGAATCGTCTGGCAGTTACAAGTCCAATTCGCCGTCTACCGTCAGGACTGACGTGGACTCACATACAGGGACAAGTTTCTCTTTTCCTCTTAATGTTTTCAATTCAGTCGTGCCCTTCCAGTCAGACATCCTAAAGAGGCCGACATTTTACTTAAGAAACTGTTTTCATATTGCACCGAGTGACCTGGAAGCCTTACATATGCCACAGTACCCGACAGTCCTCAGATTACCACTCTGTCAGTATAGCAAAATGTAATCATGGTTCTGTTATCCCTCACGAATAGATTATCTTCTCCTGACAAGCATCACACAGTGTTTTTTTTTGCTGAAAAGCCCTTCATATGGTATTAAATCTGGCTGTGTAGAATGGGCAAATGTAACACGGCTCTGTGCCTCTCTGGTCTGCAGACGGATAAAGGTCATTTCCCCTTTGAAAGAGTCGTGGAACCGGAATCAGACCAGAGCGTACTGAACTACACACAGACTGTGTATGCATGTGTGCACGGCTTTGAGGACGGCGCGTCAAAGTGCTGATAGCTGGCTATAAAAACCACTTGCTCTTTATCTTACCATCGACCTGATCCAACACATGCAGAAACCCAAGAATACACACAGAACTACACGCAGCACATAATGTACACTGGAGTGAATGGACTAGATGACAACGTAATGGAGTACAATAGTAGAGGAACGTCTAGCACACGTATTTTGTGTACGCACATGATTGTGTGTGTGCTTCTTTGTGTGACGGCTCGCGCTTCTTATATATTTGGAATGTATGTTGTCAGTTTCTCTGATTGTCTGCTGCCTCCTCCTCCAGCAACTCAACACTTGGAAAACACACAAAATTGTGTTGTCTGTGTTTGTCAGCATGCATACTCGCCCTTTTACAGATAAAGGGCGTGCCGGTCTTCAGATAGAGCTCTCCTCACATAGTGCCAGCGGTGCTCCTCTTAGACAAGGCAGCTTGGAAAACTCCTCCTCCATCTCACTGAGCACATCCCCAAGCCCCTCCTCTTCTCCATCTGGCCCCGCCCTTTCTCTACCATCCAGTTCCTCTGCCAGGTTAACAGCTGACTCCTGCAGTTGCAGTCCACCTGAGTTGGTATAAATATGCCTTCCATTTAGACCGCTCGAATGCATGCCGTGTCCGTTCAGAGTTCCATTTCTTTTCTCTGTTAATGGCACGGCCTCCGACATGAAACTGGCACTGCTTGGAGACTGGGGGGTGTCTGTGGAAGGGAGCAAGTCCCGCCCCTTTTCTAACGTGGAGGATGAGTGCCCGCCACCCCGCATGCCTCCTTTCCGTTTGTAAATCACAAATAAAAAGATGACACCGATAATAAAACCAACCACGAGAAATATGATGTGCGAGGCCAAGAAGTGACGGCCACCTGCGACGGCCATGTTCCCCCCCATGCTGGGGTTGTTAAGGGTGAGACGGTACTCGGCTTTGCGACAGGGCGGCTGATCTCTGCCAACTTCGTCGCACAAACAGACGTAGTTGCCTAGGCTCTCCGGTGTGACCTCAACCTCCAGGTCATAGTTGTGGCGGCGGGTTTGGCTGAAGGGAGGAGAGACCCAGTGGCAGGGACGAGGGGACAGTTGCACGCAAGAAAGCAGAACACGCAGACCCTCTTCGACACACATTTCAGTCACTGTTGGGGAGCAAAGACCTACAGAATGTGAGAGGGAGTTAAAAAAAACATAAATACCAATAAAACAAGCGTGGTATTTCGTTTACATTTAGCAGATGCTTTGAAAAAATACACAATTTAGCCATTTGTTTTATATTTGGGGTAAGGAGTATATCATTGTTTCTGTCAGACCTACCTTCACCTTTGTTGCATTGGCTGACCAAATCTTCCTCTTTACCATGCCTGAAACACAAATGAACTAAATGTAAACTATTTTGTAACGTTAATTTTAGTATAAATTTGTGCAAACGTTTAACTTTTTATTCCATGAGGGTTTCATTTATTTTAATTTCATTTTAATTTTAGTTTTTATTCCCAGTTAAAATTTTAGTGCCTCAACAAGTTTTTTGCTAACGAAGCATTTCAAATTTTTGGTTTACTTTAAGTTTTCTAAATAACATTTAGTTCACCCAAAAATGAAAATTCTGTTATCATTTATTCACCCTTTTGTCATTTCAAACCTGTATGACTTTCTTTCTTCCGCAAAACACAAAAGAAGATTTTTTAAAGAATGTTGTTAACCGGCACCCATTCACTTGCATTGGTTTTGTGTCCATACAATAGAAGTGAATGGGTGTCGGCACTGTTCCGTTACCCTGTTCCGTTTATCATCTTAAAAATATCATCTTTTGTCTTCTGCAGAAGAAAGTCATACAGGTTTGAAATGACAAAAGGGTGAGTAAATGATGATATCATTTTTATTTTCATTTTAAGCCTATATTTCATAAGATTTTGATTATCCATTGTTTTAACAGTTAACAATAATAACCCTGAAACGTACACAAAAATGACACAAACAACATGAATGTTTTGACTATAAGGAAGCAACTAAAATTGATTTTACTCTCATGGGTTGTGTATGTGAGGGAGTGTTTGAGTGTGAATTACTTTGCCGTATCACAAGCTTGCTCGTTGTGCCTCCACACACAGCCGAGGCCCCGGGCACGCGCACACACCTCACAGGAAGTGTGTACAGAACACTCCCCTATGGATAACTTCACCAAAGAGAGAGGAGAACCAACCAGAGCGTGGTTCTGCAACAGTTATCCATTCGATAGTTATTCATTTTTTGTACGATTTTAGGAAGGGGGAACAGGAAAAGAACAGTACTGCTTTATATCACAAATTAAAGAAACAGATCACAATATAACATTTAAAAAAACTAGATATATGTGTTTGTGTGTGATTACCTTGTATAGCAATATGTTATTCACTGGCTCTTGTGCAGAAAACAGGGCGACTTCTTCGATCAGAGTTGCATTCGGGCCAACCACGGCAACTTTGTGTAGCTCTCCTCGATCTATAATACACACAAACACACACATGTACAGTACATTACCCAGATGAAGACATTTCAATTCGCACTCAGATGAACATAATGACACAATTAAATATATTGTGTTTTACATCTATTTACACAAAACCCCTACCCGTTCCAAGATGCAAAACCGTGACCTTCTGTTCATTAGGACCACTGCGGGGTGTTTTGAAGGTAACTGCAAGTTTGGTGTATGTGATGCCTTTCCTGATCATAAGCGGTGCAGCCACCACATTGTTCTCCATGAGCGGGTGATCCCGCATGAACGTCAGCACTTTGTCAGGCAGCTTCAGGCTGGACTCAAAGCTCTGTTCCCTCAGAGCGCTGTTCAAGCACTGACACAGAAGGCAAATCATTAACAAAACCCAAAGTGAAGCCAGCCAGTGCTGATAGTGAGTGAAACAGATGCTTCTGTTGGGTTCATACAGGTTCAATGTTGTTTGGTGTTATACTGTATAACAACTACAAGTAATTCTCCACTTTGCCTTTACAGTAAGCACCTTGTAATATTGTTGTGTACCATGAAGTGAAGTATTAGTGCAGTAAAGTATATAATTAGTGTAGTATTAGAATATTACTGCAGTGTAGTATAGAACAGTGGTTCTCAAACGTTTTCGTTGCAAGTCCCCCCTTGTGTGGGGCGCATTGCTTCGTGCCCCCCTCCCCAAATAAAGACTTATGATCTTAAACTTTGGTTTTAATTAAACCAAAGACATATTCAATTTTACAATGCTGAAACATCAATTCATAAAATGCCACAAAAACTGTGGACCCACTGGAACCACTTGTATAGAATGATATATAGAATATATGGAATAGTATAGAATTAGTACATCATTGTGTATGGAATAGTGTAGAATTAGTACAGTATAGTCTAAGTATAGTATACAATAAGTACAGCATTACAAAAATACAACTGCAGTATAGTAAAGAATAACATATAGAATAATATACAATTATAAATTATGTACCGATATATATATATATATATATATATATATATGGAATAGTATATAATTAGTACATTATAGTTTAGAACAGTGTAGAATTATTACAGTATAGTATAGTAATACAGTATTTGTATAGTATATAATTAGAACAGTATTAGAATTTATTACTACTGCAGTTTAGTATAGAATAATATAGAATTACATACTTTACATACATACATATGTGTGTGTGTGTATATATATGTGTGTGTGTTGAATTATGACTGTATTGTAATAGTATAGTACAGAATTAGTATATTATAATATCAATATGGTGTAGTATAGAATTAGCGCAATATAGTGTAGCGTAGTGTAGTACCATATAGTATCATTACAATATAGTATAGAATAGTAAAAGTACAGTAGACTAAGATACAGTATATTAAAAGATAGATATTTAAGAAGTGGTACGCCACGGCACAGAACAGGTTACAGTAAAGCGTAAAGTATTATATCTTATTATTTATTGTAATATAGCATTATTACAATAAATAGTATTATATTAAGTAACACTGTATCTTATGATCCAGTTTGGCATGGTATGGTTAAAAGCATCTCTTGTACTATTTTATTGCGAAATGTGTGGTAGTGAGGGTGCAGCTATTTACTTGTCCTGGTCTTGGTGTTGGTATGGGCTCCGGGTTAATCCTGTTCTCACAGCTCTTCTTTAGCTCTTTAAAGGGGCCATTCAAAACCTTAGTGATCTCCTCCAGACTGTACACACACACGGCAGAAAGCTCCTCGCGTTCCCTGCACATCGACACAACACAAAGGTCAGGTGGTCATACACAAAATCAATCACGGAGAAATGAAAAGCAAAGGAACAAAACACTCAGAGATGAGATCATCCCAGATATTCAGAGAAGGTCAGATCAGAGGTGAAAGCGATCAATGTACCATTGCGAGGTGAATATGCCGTAGAAGTGTGTGCTGCTGGGGTTTCCAGTCTGGTGCTGTACAGTAAAGACATCTGTCAGAAACGTTAAAACGCTGTCCACTGCCTCGATCTTCACACACCAGCTGGGCCTTCAGAAATGTCGTCCACCTCCTCTGCAGAGTCTTCATACCACCTACATCAGACTGGAAGACAGAGAGTGAGATAAAACATACAAATATGAGAAAAAAGTATACATGTAATATTTGATATAATACTACAGTAAGCGAATGGAGAGGAAAACAGACTGGATTAGTACCTTGCAGACTCTTGCCACCCTGGGCACTTTGACTTTGGTGTAGAAGTCATATTCTTTAGCAACTTCAGTGAAGAAGAAGTAAATTTTGTCATCCTCACCGGTAGGGTTATGCTTCTCATCCTCTTGGATGAAGGCAGAACTGACAAACTCTGGATCTGTGTAAAGAAATAAGCAGCGGCCATGAAACTCCAATCAATAAATGGAAAGTAAACTTTACATTTGGTGGATGTGTAGTAATGAAAATGTTTGTTTTGCATTGAACACAGAACAAAAGCGTGTAAAGTTGTGGGGAATGTCTTACCACTAAGCCAGCTGATGGATTGTTCGGTCCGGATGCGTTCCTGCTCGATGCCCGTTGCCCTGGAAATATCGTACATTGTGCCAAGGAAGTTACTAGTGGCGGCAGTGTAAAGAATTCCTCCTAAAAAGAAGAGAGATTTGGAGAGTTATCAAATATGATACTTAGGTTACATTTGTTACTCATTCTGTCATTTATTTAAAATAAAATTTAATATTTAATTGTTAACTGCAATAGGGAAAAAACACACAAATAATAGCATTTAAATTGTATTAAAACAAATTAAATTAAACAATTCAATTGATCTGTTAGTAGTAATAATTTAAGATGGAAGAAATGATCTGCAAAAATGTAATACATAATGAAGCGTGATATTTTAATTAACTTAGAATGAGCTATTTCAATCTACATACACCGCGGGTCCAGTTAAATGGAATTCGGCATTTTGTTTCTACAGTAGCCCTAAACAGACAAACTGCTCGACAGAGCGCGTTTTGTAAATACGTTATCTCCTTGGCCAAATATGACAACATCTTAGCCCTGTGTCAGCCACCATAGTGCTTCGAAAGGGAGGGGTGGAGTGAGTCGTTGGTTGTAATTCACAACCTCACCACTAGATGTCGCTAAATTTTATACATTAAACCTTAAAGTATAGCATTCAAGTATGCAGTAATTACTCAAAAATGTAATTTCTAAAATAAAATATCATACAATAAACAGACTTCCATTTGCACATTGTCTAAAGACAATGATTGTGCAAGATAACAAGTCTGATCAATACATTAACAAGACAGCAGTTAGTAGAATATTTTTATTGTGTACCACACCTGCCATGACGGCAGTGTAATGCTGGCGAGGTTCAAATGGGCACTTCCCTTTCCCCGTCTCCATCTTCACATTGCCATCCTCATGCTTCTCCAGTGAGAATGAAGAGATGTTCTACACACAGCAAACATTGACAAGTGTAATAAATATGTGGCCCAAAATCCATTAGAATCTGGTCAAATGTGTCTTCATATGTATGAATGTTTGCTTCACACATGCACTTACAATGAATGCACACTGAGGGTCGAAGGCAAAGGTCCCACAAGCATATATTCGTCCATCTCCCAAAAACTCTAACAGACGGACGTAGTTCCTGCAATCGCCCTGTGAGGGGCAGCAGAGTAAATGACATATTCAGAAATAGTACACAAAAGTACAAATCATGCTCCTTGAAGACCTTTTAATGCTTTTCTGTAATTGTACCTGAAAAGCTACAGAAGAGCTATGATGACACTTCTTAAATACAGTTGCACAAGAAAATCATAAATGGTTTTATTTCAACAGTAGCTTTATCATGTTTGGCACACAAAATAAAATAATTTGTACATTTGGTGAGGGTACAATAAAGTACCAGACTCAAGAATGAAGGACCTTTTGGTTAACCAGAGTACGAACAACATTCTTTAAAGAACAGGGAAATTTGTTTCTTTCCCCAAACTTACATGTATTCCCAATTAAAGGGCACCATTTTATTGATATGGGTTTGGACCCTAGGCTTTCTTACCTATAAATACTATAGCAGCTTTTGCAAGGAATATATATATATATATATATATATATTTCTCCATTTATTCATCATTGGAGTTTGGGTTCCTCACCACAGCAGGGCAGTGTTGACTTGCTCACCGGGAGACTGCATCGATGTATTTATTTATCAGATATTTTTTATTAGAATGATCTTGCTTGGTCTATAAACACCATGCACTGTGCTGTGCTTTACCTTTCTGTGTTTTTCAGTTTTTCTTATTTGCTCCTGTAAAGCTGCTTTGGAACAATGCACATTGTGAAACGCACAATATAAATAAATTGAATTGAATAAAATAACAGCGAAACCCAAAACATCTGTATTGGTAAATTATAAACTATAGGGGCATGATGTATATGTAACCTCTACGACACCTTTATGCCTAAAGCATCTTGTTTTTTGCATTTTGCTGGTGTAACATGCATCGTTTTACCATTTACTTGTTTTTTAGTCAATTAAAAACTATGTGTAAATGCATAAGACGGCAAATAACATTCTGTCTCCAGCACAATACTTTTTACAGCTCGTATTGATGTTTTAAGGGTGACTTTGAACCTTTACTGTTTGTATTTCTGTATCTATGACAGTGATTGGTAACCTGAGCTATGCTTGAGACCCCCAGACGTTTTCTACAGTAAGACCTCCACCCCCTTATCCTGTAACAGGCATGGTAAATCAATCGTGATTGACATTTCACAGCAGGAATAAGCGAAGGACAATTTAAAAAGCACAGACGAGATTTTTTCCCCCACAAATCTATTCTGGCATAACTGCAAGGGTGGGACTTTTCGGTTAAGAAGAACCAAGCTCTAATATATTTTACTGAAGAAACATTACATTTGTGGATAAATACAACATGAACAAATCAATAAAGATGAATATTCCTCTCTATATTTCTCTGTTTGTGTGCCAGAGAAGAGAACATGTGTATTTCAATGAACAGCAACATATCTGTGAGGTCAATTATCTTACGTCTTCAGATCTTTCTCTTTCGCTTCATTTTCTTCTCCATTCTATCACTCACTACATACCTTTTGTTTGCCTAATCACGCCCTTTCTGCCCCTCCCCCAGTGAGGCCTCGGCCCACTTGTCAATCATCCACAGGTCCCTCCCCCAACATGCAGTGAATGCAAACCACAGATAAGTGAGCTCATTAACTCTCTCACTCGTTCACATTCGTCCCAGGCGTCCCCCTCAGCATAGACAAAAACCGAGTCTTGAAATATAAGTATACCTACAATCTTAAAAATATTCCTTAAAAAATACAAGGCGAGCAAATGACTTACTTCAAAAGACAGTTCAGACTTAATTCAGATTCAAACATAATTTGCTACCTTTTCACAGAATTCTTGTAATTTTCTGCTATTAAGTTAATAACATCACCGCACCAACATCTTCAAGCACACACGCTCACCTCGGTTTTTCCCTTAGCAACACAAGATCTCCTCTTCTCTTCTGCAACACTCCACTCAATCTACATAGATATAGTGGGAGAGAGAATAAAGAGAGAGAGAGAGAGAGAAAGTACTTCAGATTCCATGCTTGTTAAAAAGAAACTGTGTCAGGCCTGGATATTTAAAGATTGTTTGGCCTGTAGATACAGTGTGAATAATAACATAAAAATGTGCAAAACATCCCTCATCATTTTGTCATTTAATGGTCAAATGCATCCAACCATTCTGCCAAAATGTATAACTTTTATCATTTTTTTGGAGGATCGATTGAAAGAAATGCAATGTTTTTATTAACTTAGAATGAGTTATTTCTATCTACATACACCGCGGGTCCCCTTACATGGAATTCGCCATGCTGTCTCTACATTACGACAAACTGCTCTACAGAGTTTTGTAAATATGTTATTTCTTTCGGCAAAGAAGGGAAAACATGTTGTCATCTTAGTCCTGTGTCAGCCCCGTATGCTTCGAAAGGGAGGGGTTAAGTGAGCCGTTGGTTGCAATTCGCAACCTCACCACAACATGCGGCTAAATTTAGTATACTGGACCTTTAAACCGACAGCAAAAATATACATTCTTTATTTAAATTCAATATCATTCCCTTATGGCTTCAAAACATTTTAAATATGTTAAAAAAAAGGAAATTACATTTACATTTATTCATTTGGCAGACGCTTTTTTCCAAAGCGACTTACAAGTAGGAGAGCATATAAACATTTTGTCAACACGCTAAACAGTACCGTTAGTTTACAAGGCCTTGCTACTAGGAGGATTAAAGCTGGAGTAAGCAAGGGAGAAAATGAACAACAAGACCTTTTAGACACAAGACATAGACAGTTATTGGTTAGTCCAATAAATGCGGAACAGGTATGTTTTGAGTTGTTTTTTGAAAGTTGTAAAGGATGCTGCAGTTCGGGTGGAGGCTGGCAGTTCCTTCCACCACAGAGGAACCCGAATGAGTAAAGGATTTGCAAGCGATTTGGTGCCTTGATGTGATGGAACAACCAGGCGTCACTCCTTTTCAGACCAAAGATGACAGGAAAGGTCGAGACCTGGAGCAGTGAGTTAAGGTAAAGGGGCGAATTTGCCGTTACCGTTCTGAAGGCCAGTATCAGTGATTTATACTTGATGCGGGCGGCATTGGCAACTGGCAGCCAGTGAAGTGAAATCAGGAAGGCGATTTGAATTCAAATTCAAAAATCTAGAAATTCAATGCCTAGGGCTGTTCATATCAGCACAGGAAATGAGTTCAAGATATCAGTGCAATGATCTCAGCACAGTAGCTCACTTTTAACTATCTAACATTTCATGACACATTACTGAGTCATTTGGCTACTAGACAATGAGCAAAGTGCAGATCGAGGAAGGGGCAAGAATGTTCCGGGCTGTGACACATGTGCGATGTGCTTAGGGGCAAATGGACGTAAAGCCACATTAGAGAGTGTGATACACTTTGAGACTGATAAGAGCAGACAGTGAGCTGCTGGGTGAAATGGGAGGGCCGCTGGGACTGGGTTAATTTAGTTAGCAAACTGCACTAGCGACCAGGAATGAGATCATTCTTCTTAGCTTGATGAAAAGCAGTGTGTTCAATCTTGTTAGGCTGTCTATTATGAGGACTCTGTGTGTGTGTGTGTGTGTACTTGATACTGTAACATGGCACAAACCTTTTTTATTGAATTGGTATGACTAAGGTGATTTTAGCTTTCCACTTTTTGTTAATTATTTTCTATTGATTATAGGAAATACTGTTCCTCTGCAATGGCTGTATATAATAAAGAATAATGAAAAACAGAAGCCATTCACAACACAAGGGAAACGAGAGCTCACCGTCTCTTCCTCTTTGATAGATTAGCAGTATCCACGGCGACGACAGCATCCCGTGCTCCCAGGTACAGAATCCCAGACGAATTATCCATCAGGAAGGTGCTGAAGTTATACACGCTCCCAAATTCACGAGAACCCAGCTTAGACATGACCACTGGGAGAAAGACAGAAGATTTTGTTTTATTTCACCTATTAAAAAACGCATCACCTAAAATCCAAGTAACACACAATTGAAATATAAAAACAGACGCATACTTGCATTCACACAGAGTATTAGTAATTCTGATCATTAAATATCTGCAGATATGTGTTATAGTGTTGATGCTATAAAAATTTAATAGCATTTAAGATGTGCTATAGCTCACATGCCTGGGGCAAATTTAATAAACCATCCGAGCTGAGCAGTTCTCTTTCATTTAAAATGTAAATATCACTTTAATCATAAATAAGATCTATAAAGAAGAAAGTAAGACTAAAAAAAAGTGTCTTACAGGACACAAAAAAATGATCAGGGGGTGTGTTTATGCAACACACAGACACACTATTTTCTAAATGAATGCTGCCCCTTAGCAGTTCAGACTGTCCCCCCCGTTCAATGTCTGACCCCATGAGGACATTAAATAGTCACTGTCTGTGATCAGTGGCCCTGTGACCTTCATGACTTCTGCACTTATTAGTGTGCATGCATGCATGGATGTGTGTTTGCCAGTTCGTGCTTGTTTGTACTGACTGTGCCAATTGGGACTGAGCACACGTGATCAGATTAATTTATTCTGGGTAATCTCTTTCCACCTATTCACCCCT
Source organism: Triplophysa siluroides (assembly GCA_006030095.1). Lineage (NCBI taxonomy): Eukaryota > Metazoa > Chordata > Actinopteri > Cypriniformes > Nemacheilidae > Triplophysa > Triplophysa siluroides. The sequence goes on along the minus strand of VCII01000052.1, from coordinate 990,431 downwards.
ATTGTGTAGCTACCCAACTTCAGAGATCTCGAAGGCCACAATCAAAACATAAATGTAGCCAAGGTGATGACAACAAACAAGCCTGCCTGCTTACATCCGTCAAGAGTTTGATTTCATGCATCATTACACAACAAAAATAGAGCACACACGTGTTCGTATTCTGTTAATACCAAGGTCTATATCTACTTCATATTGTAATGCAATGAGCTTTCTAAACAAAAATAAGACAATAAGACAAACAGTTTCTTATAAAGATCACAAGTGTCTAGCTGAATAATACTCAATACATTAGCAAATGTGACAAGACAAACACCCACAAACTAGAATAGAAGGTATTTTAACATGAAAATGAAAGCTGTGATCATTTAAAGTTCACCCAAAAATGAAAATTCGGTCCTCCTTTACTGGCACTCAGACTGTTCCAAACCTGTAAGAATGTCTTTCTTCTGGTGAACACACGGCCACCTGGAAGATTGTCAAATCTCAACCCCCATTGACTCCCATAGTATTTTTCCCCTACTATGGCAATGGTGGATGAGATCTGACATTCTTCCAAAGTTCTTCCTGTATGTTCGGCCAAACAAAGAAATGTATTTTGGTTTTGAACAATCTAAGGGTAATCTAAGAGTAAATGATGACAGAATTCTACTGCAGGTAAATGTATGCACATGTCGGCACATGGTCTGCTAAATGTATACATGTAAATGGCCGTTCGTTTGAAACGCAACTACAAAATAGTGCTGTAACATTTTAGCGCTTTGTAAGTCTCTTCTAACCATCTGCAGTCTGCAGGAACCACTGCTTACATTCACTATAAAGGTAGCGCATGCCATGCTGTACGCATGCAAGTAATCAGATGAGATCACAAGAATGCCTCAACATTTTTCTTCAGTCGCCAAACCTGCTTTTCTGACTCAGAGCACAAGCTAACACACACAGTTTGACAGGTTGTTTGTTTACTTTTAAACAAATTCATAAAAGAACTGGAGTGGATAGTCATCTGAGTCTATGCTTGTCTGGGTGCCAAAGACTAAGCTGTGAAACCACAGACTTGTGTGCTTTCCAAGGAAGAACATTTTAGATTCTAAATTAACTGTAAAAAGTAAACAAAGTAATGACATTAACAAGCTTCCTATAGCTTTCAATTTCAGGATTGATTTGATAAAAACTTGAATGTACAGTAAGACAAATGACTACTTCATTCGAGGTGCATTACAATTATCAATATAAAACATATTTCAGACATAAAATCTGAGAGCTGGGGTGTCAAAAAATTGAGGAGAATTTCACAGCTCTACTTGCTCTCCTCTTTTCACAAAGTTTCCTGTCATCCTCTTTATTGTAAAAAAAATATGCAGCTCAGTGGTAAGAGCTTTGCGTTAACAATGCAAGGTTGTGGGTTCGATCCCAGCGGATTGCACATACCTATGTATAAATGTATAGGATAATGCAATGTAAGTCACTTTGGATAAAAGCTTCTGCCAAAAATGCATAAATGTAAAATATATGCACAACTGTAATGGCACATTATTTGAAATAATTGTCGTCTTAGTTTCTCTCATTCTCCTCTTCCCGCTCAATCTGTGCCTTACAACCTGCCAAAAAGCCCCACCCACTACTGATTGTCACTTCCAATGAGTGACAAGCAAAAGATAGAAATACTAGATGAAAACAGATGGAGACATTTGCTTCAGGCAAGGTCCTCCCTAAATGTCCTCATGTCACACTGCTTCCTGTCCCTCTAAGTTCTACCTCAAAGATCGACCATCTGCCCCCCAATCCCCCAAACCAAATGCCAATCCCCAAACTGTGCATCTGACGGCTCATCTGATGGCCTTGTTCTTATATCCCGGTGGGGACCTAAACCTGAATGCACACAGATATGTGTGTGTGTGTGTGTGTGTGCACATGTGTGTGTGTGAATGAGGGAGACAGAAAATAAAGCATTTGATTGGAGCTGATGCAAATAATTTCCAAAATCCTGCCGCATTTACAGTTTGCATTTAAATAGAAATGGTAAAATGTCACTAAAGCTCAGGCGATGTCATAGGCTGAAAGAGGAGCCAACACCAACCTTCATCCATGAATCATTCATTCAGTCTCAAGACATTAATCATGAATGAAGAACCAGAGTTGGGGGGATGCTTTCTTCATAGCTCTCCTTAAATAACCCAAAATGTTCTCCTTATCTTTCTTATCCTCTGTCTGCTCTACTGTGACCACACAATGTGTTAAGTGGGCTACATCAATTCTCTCTGATGCTATGGCTGCAGGGAATTGCAGTTTTGAAGAGTACACTGTAAAATTGTTTGCTGTAGTTATGCAGCTAATTGCCAGTAACTTACAGTAGATTTATATTTATCTCATTTATTGGCAACAGTTTGGTCAAAGATAAATGAACATTAAACATAAACAAGTCTTTATCTTTTCAGAAAAAATAAAAAATGCAAAGTATTAAGGGAACCAGAAACGCTCATCAACCTTTTTCTCTTTTTTTCTAATTTTGGTTCCCCTATCTGTTTTCCCTCGCATGACACCAGTACATTACATAAATGTAAATCTACAGTAAGTTACTGGCAAACGCCTGCCAGTAATACTTTTATTTCTACAGAATTTGTATACAGTGTATATCTTAAAGAATTTACTGTAAAACTGAAGCGTCAGTCACAGAAAAACAAAGTAGGTGAAACTAAACACATTTATAGGTTTTATACATAAACATTCAGGTTACTTATTTAAATAATTAACAAAAAATTATGAATGATAATAAACCATATTCAATTGTAAGAATTCTCCTAGTTTTACCTAATAAATCTAAATGTAAATGTGATAAAGGCTAAATTAAATATTAACAAAAATAAAAAATATTATTTTTAATATAATAATATTTGTCCATTTACTGTAGACTATGGCTCGACAAAGAAAACTATTATGTCGACGACAAGGAAAACCCCTTATTGCTTTCAGGCATATTACTAACACTAAGGGGCTTCAAGCGCCCGCACCCGGCGTTTTCAGCCGCGTAAAAGCGCCTCTGTGGATCTGGAGCTGTTCACACACTCACCTGGCCTATTTTTCCAGTCACACTTCAACCTTGACTCATCCAAAATCATCATTCCTACTGTGGTTTTCCTATTGGTAATCTTTCCAAGCCATATCTGCTGTCTCGAGAGAAACAGATAAAACGCTGAATCCATGATTTATGATTTATTCCACACAATCACTGCATGGTTCAGCGTGTAGACAGTATTACAGCTGACTTGCTGAATTAATAGAGCCAGAGCGTCTGTGAGAAAAGAGTAATATAGAAGATAGCAAGTTGGAGTATCAGTGGAAAGCACATGCAATAAATGTAACCTCAAGCATTTAATACACCATTAAGACGTGTGGGCGTGATTCATTTTGAGTTAGACGAGAACACCAGACGTGACTCTAAATGATGTCATAGTGGATCATACCTCACCTTATTCATAAATAAAACCTCAACAACAGAGATTAGCTCCTCTTTTAAAATATTGAGAAGGTGAAAAGAGACGCTACTGCACTTCACAACCTAGTCAATGTTTAACTGTGAAAAGGTTTTATAAATAAGTTTGATTTATACAATATGCTATTTAGTTATTTGTTGTGATTTATGTCTTTAAGTGATGCAGTGGCTGTGTCTTTTGAAGCCAAGACACATTTCCCTCTGGGACCATAAAGTATACCTTAACCATAAAGGTCCAGTGTATGAAATTTGCTGGCATCTAGCGGAGACGTTGCCTAATGCAACCAAAAGCTCACTCCAGCCCTCCCTTTTGAAGCACTGGCTGACACAGAACAAAGATGTTGTCAAGTTTTCACTTCTTTGCAGAAGGAGATAAAATATTAACATAACATGCTCTGGCGAATTTCGTGTAAGGGCACCCGCGGTGTATGTAGATAGAAATAGCTCATTTCAAGGTAATAAAAACATAAAGCTTCATTATGTAGGGTTTTTATAAACCTCTAAAGACATAGTTATGTATATTATATTGCATTTCTGCCAATAGATCTTCCAAAAAAACACACATTGGACCTTTAACCACATCAGAACCGAATGAAGATCCTCCATCGGTTTCTTACAGAAAATGACAAAAGGGTCAAATTATTAAAGTAAAATGGAGGCTAAAAGCTTTGCTGCTTTGCATATGGCCTTTAGGATATTAAGTAACATCACTGTAAAACAATCTGGAGAGGGGGTTATTTGGTTACATCACAGATCATCGTTGTCTTGAAAACATAATAGACAAATCTTACGTTTCATAGACAAAACGCAACAACACTAGTGTGTCACAGGAAATATTTAAAATTCATTGACTCAAATAGCCAGCAAACAAATATCATTAGTTTTCCTTGAGTTAAAGAGTGATTCCCACAGCTCTCAGTAGCTTGGCGAAAGATTCTTAACTGAGGCTTTGTTTAGGTTTCCAACCTGCTTGTCCACTGTAGTGACACTGAATGTGAATGTTGGGGACAAGTTCTGCGGGAGCGGTCTGGTAGTGGCGTATAGTCTATATGTTGATTCACTGAATTTCACTAACAGCCTTTTTCAATACATGTCTGTGGCATTCATGTTATATTTCCTTCTCCAACCTGTCAGCTATTAATGTAAACCAGCAAAGTAGTTAACTGTAACCATTTGCAAAATGCAGATGTTTTAAATGTAGATACATACATAACTATGATCTATAACTGTAAGTTCTGTCTTCATAAATGTATCAGTCCCCATTCTCGTGTGAGGCAGTCATGACATTGACCCTTACATTTCTCCGGACTTGTCCACACATTCAGGGATCTGTTTGACATAATGCATAATGACTGCCAGGCTGGAGGCTAGACTGTAAACAACATCAGGAATAACTTAAAGTGACTGCAGTGTCGGAAGCGTGGTGAGTTTGCTTATAACACCAATGTTTAGCAGCTCTGCAGAATGAATTTCTCTTTCCGTTAACAAAAACAGGACGTAAAATGTCAACAGTCCATTTACCCCTAACACTCTGTGATAAATAGATATGCTCAACATCTGTTCGCCACAGAAACACCTTGAAAGAACAGCTGTGATCTTGACAAACTGTAGTTTAAAATCACAATGGGTTTAATTAGTTTGCACTCTGAATAATCTGTGTAACACTGATCTGATGTTGTCTATAGAGAACACAGCTGTAGTCTCATGTGCTCATACTGAAAGTATCTTCTTTCATTCACTTCCTTCCTCTAGCTTACATATGCTCTTTGTCATTCTTTAGAACCATAAAGGTTTACTTTGTACATTTGAAAAACCTGCCTGTCCCATCCCCCCCCCCACACACACAAATATTCTCAACACAACAGATCACAGCCGGTGCATGGATGTGTACCAGCTGCACATACAGTGTGTGTGTGTGTGTGTCTTGTGTGTGTGTGTGTGCGTGTGTGTGTATGTGTTGCAAGTTTTACAATAGCTGGCTCGGCCGACTATAAACCTTGGATTAGACTTGATGTTGGTTTATTCTAGTCCAGTATTAATCACTGTTTCTTTTAGACGTGCACTGTTTAAAATAAAATAAAATATCACTATTACGTTTCATTGTCTCTTGCACATTATTCATCATCTTTGTGAGCCATTTCATTTACATAAGCCATTCAATTATTCATGATTTAAAGGGATAGTTCGCTTCAAAATGAAATTTTTTTCATCATTTTCCCACTCTCATGTCTTTCCAAACCCATATATATTTCTTCTGCAGAACACAAAGGGAGATATTTTGTAGAACATTGGTAACCAAACAACATTGGCCCCCATTGACTTCCATTGCATGGACATAAAACCACTAAGTTTTGTGTTCCACAGAAGAATGAGTACATACACATTGTCAGTTTGAACTACAAGAGGCTAAATAAACAATTACAATTTTAACTCACTTCTGGGAACTCACAGACTCAAATACTACTAAGACAGCAGTACCACAAAGTATTTCCACTGTCAGAATGCACAAAGTTAGCTTGTCTCATATATCACTCATAAACATATTCTAACAGATGTATGTACTCGACAGACTGATTTCATACTGTATATGAAAGACTTTAATCTTTTGATATGCATGGTACACACGCATATGTTTGATGTGTGTCTCTCTGTTTGCAATCAGCTAACCGGCCACATTGTTATAATGAAATGCATTGTGCATCTGGTGATTGATGACAGAGGTCAGCCACTAAACAACATCCTGTTCACAACAGAGTGGGTGCGCGTGACCGCGTCAGAGAATAGCAACCCATGTATCCATCTCAAACATGTCCTCAAAAGGTTATATTGTCTCCCAGTGATACTTCTGTTCTTTAAATGCTTCCGTTGGACTGGTTATTTTTAAGATTCCATTCATCGCTGTATTTTTTGTGTAGTTTGTCAATTTCCAAACACTTTTGTCATTCAAAGTGATGTCTAGTACCTGCAGGAACAGTCTGTTGTTGCCAAAGATTTCAAACTCTCCATTACAAATATGCAAGAATACTAGATTTAAATAATATTAAGGTTCACCCAAAAATAAAAATTCGGTCATGATTTACTCACCCTCTTATCATTTAAAACATGTAAGACTTTCTACCTTCCGCAGAACACAAAAGAAGATATTTTGAAGAATGTTGTTAACCGGCACCCATTCTCTTCCATTGGTTTTGTGTCCATTCAATAGAAGTGAATGGGTGCCGGCGCTGTTCGGTTACCTACTTTCTTTAGAATATCTTATTTTGTGTTCTGTGGAAGAAAGAATGCTATAAAGGTTTGAAATGACAAGATCATGAGTAAATTATAACAGAATATTCATTTGTACGGGTCTTTTTTTATTCGTGTGACACCATCATTTTCAAACTTCAAATGATCAATTCCCGAAGGACAAGGACAAAATTGATATTTTTCTCCATTTCATGCCCACTTTAAGGTCCATAAGAACCCTATAAACATTTACAAAAAACACACCAAACATTCACTAAACCTACAATAATCAATGCAAAGAAGACTCAAAAGCCTCAATGCTTTAGACATGCGCCTTAACAAGCGCTTAGAGAGCTGAGATGACCATGCTTCAGACAAAGTGAGAAACAGGACAAGAGAAGAAGGAAAAGCTGGGAAACGGACACGTAAGAAACACAGCAGCATCCTGTGCAGGAAGGTTTTGCTTTATTTCCCTCCTCACTGGTCTGCTCTAGGAGATATGGTAAGAGCGTGGTGCCATCATCACTAATCGCACTTGCCCCAAATACACTGCTGCTCAAGAGGATTACGAAGAAGAGGGGGACCTCAGCACAACTCAGAAAAACTGTGTAAATGTGTGGGAGGCTGTAAGAACTGAATCATCTTTATAGACCATCAGTTTTTTTCATAGATTAGAGGTCTTGGGGGAGAAAGTCATTGAACTGCACCTTCTGAGAGCGTTGTTTTAGCACCCAATTTACAGGACTGAGCAAAGCTGCTTCAGACTACAGTCCGTATTCTGGCATACATTACTGGGACTAAACAGTAACACTCCAGCACTGCAGGCCAGACACCTGAATTGGCTGATAAACACTCATTTGACTGTATGCCTGGTTGCGATGCCCTTCTCCACGAATAAATGAGTAACTGCAGCCATTACGACTAGAACATGGTACTCGGAGGTATTAAAAAATGTATTGCTTTAGTTGCAAAGAACATGTTACTTTTTGTGATGCATTGTTACTGTGATAAATATCACATTCATTCATGTAAATGTTAATTCCCTTTATTCAGATTTTTGTCACCATGTTATCCGTGTAAACTTTAATGTTTTTTACAAAAACAGAGTGTTAATTGAAATGCCAAGGGTATCACATAATAAATCAGATGCAGAAGATAAGAATGCACCATCCGTGTAAGCCAGTCATAATCTTGACACATTTCCAACAATAATAGGCCAAGTTTTACTGTTCGGGACCCATAAGAAGCACTTTGTGTCAGTAGGTCATCAAGGCATCTCTTTTAAACTGTGCTAAGGCTTTTATAATCTCACTAAATACTTTGAGCACCCAATCCTCAGTCTTCAGCTAGTCTTGGACGTGTGTCTGCCCGTCTGTCTGCGTATCTATTTATCCGCAGATCTATTTTCTGTTAAATACAGATGGCAGAGTGGAACGAAGGTTGGTTTTCAGGGGAAAAAACATAATATAATCACACACCAGATGGAGCAGTCCAAGCATGTCAATTTAAGTCTCGTCTTCCCATTGGGTTGGGTTCAGGGTTCAAAGGGCTGTTGCCATGGGATCAACTTTCCTGCTTCTAATGATCAGTGTAAACACTTACTGCATCAGTCTGATGGAAGTGACTAAACATTTAGATTCATGCTCACTGACGGTTCTTAACACACTGATTTCATTTCATACACTCAGCGGCTTATGCTATTATTACAAAGACCGCCAGTTAGAAGTTTGGGCACACCTAGTACTTATTCTTTTTACAGTATATAGCGACCATAAATATTTCCTTACAATTTGTCTCCATTTAAGCATTTAAGCATATATCTTTTAGATGTTGATTTCCAAAATCATTCAAACATTCGGTCAAATGTGTCTGACTTTTGTGTAAATATGCAAGAGACAAGTATATTGGTATTTGGACATAACATGACACAAATTGCATCTTGACACAACATTTTCCTTCATTTACACATGGTACAGGATATCCTTATACCCTTCTATGGAAATGTCATAGGAGTGTATCAATACACTCACAATACAATATAATACTGACAACACAAACAATACTGAGTTCACGATTATGATTGTATCACAATATTTTCCTCAAAGAGAAACTAGGGTAGTTGTCAACTTAGCAAACTGTACAATACCTTATTAACCATTTTTTTCTAAATATTTGCTGTCACACCATAGGACACACACTTGTATTGTTTATTTGTTAACTACCCACAAAAATTCAATATTAACCCTTTTCAGTAACATTTGTTATTTTATTAAAGAATTGACAACATTCAAGGTATAACCTCCTGTATGTAAATGAATAAAATTCTTAAACTGAATTTTAACAACATTAAAATTAGGCAAGGAAATAAGAAAGCTAAATTCAAAGACAGAATTTCTTAAAGCAGTAAAAGCACAAAATTAAATATGATAAACTGATATTATTACACCCCTAATATCCAATTTTTTAAACTGTTGAAGCACCATTTGTAATTTGGCATACTATTGTATATATTATGTATATTATGCGAATAGCAATGCAGCAGAGAGAGAGGGAGTAAGGGAACCGCATATCAATAAGGGCTTTAGTTTTGACTTCCTTTGGCACGTATAGACATTCTGCATATTTCTGCCACAAGGCTGCCATGGGACAGTCATATTATCATGTGCATGTCACCCACAGAGTAGTGAACATCTAAAAAATAGCTTTTCCGAGCCTCATTGTTTAAAATCACTATGGGCCATTTGCGGCGCATAATCTCTTATGAAAGTCTCGAAAACAGGCTTTCATCCTGCAGCTCTCATATGTCAAGATCTCACGCAGGCAAGCCGAGAGTGCCGGCTCAATTCTATAGAGAATTATCTTTGTAAAGTAAGTTATCGTATCCTAAAGAGCTGCAAATGAGATGATTTGGTGATTTAATTTGACCATTTTACTTGCATATTATATTATCAGTATTACTATTTGAGTGAAAATTTTAATATGAACTTAAATTATGAACTAGCGTAGACTGCAGAGGTCCCTGCAAACCTGATGATTAAGTGTAATGCCAGCATGATAAGGTAAATGTCACAGATTTGCTTACATTTTGTAGCATAGATATATAGTGCAGATTGTTTCTTCATTTTACGTCATGTGGTGGCCAACTAAACATACATCTAAACCAAACATACATCTAAACCAACTAAACATTACGTATTTTCATCACCAACCACCAACTAGTTTCTCACAGTGCACATATATAAGTGAAATTCAGGCAGAGATACCGTTTGACTAAACGGGTTAACACACACTAAACTAAAAGGGTTAACACATATTTACATGAGGAAAAACACAAAGTACCAGGGGATTTTCTAATCATTTCCTCCATCAGTGTTAAATATTAATCTGTACTGTGTGTGTCCTGTCCGCCATCTTATAATCAATGTTGAAAGCATTCTCAACGTCCATGCAAAAATACATGCACACACACACACACACTAGATATCAGCAGATGGTTCAGTGATGACTCAGTTTCTCTCTTCTCCCTTACCCAAAATCCTCTCTCTCTCACAATGTCTCTTGCTTCCCTCAGTGTTTACTCTTAGGATGACATACTGAAAGTCACTTGGCTTAAACCGGATTCTTACTTCCTGATACGTATGTGCTCTACTTGGCTCAAAAGTGAACTTTATAAAACCCTCTTTCTCTCATCAACCTCCACCTCTCTGTTATGTCTTGTCTAATCATTTACCCATGAATCATTGACCAGATAACCTCTGACCTCGCTTTATTGAATTAGGCAGATGATGTGTGGGTGTGCCAACTCCACTAAATGGACCGGTGGGCTCATGGGACCGGGGCACATCTACCAAATTCTCAAAAACACAACAAAGACTGAATCTACACAGCAAAACCTTGCAGCCTGGATCTGAGTGCTACAGTATAGCTTATAGAGGATATAGCAGACTGTCGTGATCTGGCACACTTTGAAGTGACTGCATCGCCCAGAGAGAGAGAGAACAAGCTGTGCCCACAGTGGAGTAGACTTCACAACAGACTATTACTTAACAGCTCATGTGGCAAAGTATGGACCCAGAGGATCACTATGGCTGAGGTGCCATTAGGACAGATAAGAGAGACATGATTAGATGTTTTTTCACTCAACACAAAAATGAAAAGTTAGATGAAAAATTATAAAACTATGACGTTTATGTATAGTTAAAGCAAGTTTTTTAACCTTAAAATAATGTCTCTAAAATGATTCTCTTAACTGGACATGCAAACTTTGACAACACAGTACTTAATCATTTAAGAAGTATTTTTTCCATTTCATGAAAAAAAGCTAATTTGGACATCCGAGGTTTCTGAAGGACAGCAAGGATATGAACCCAAGAGAGAAAATATATTATAGTTAGTGGGTTGAATTAATTGAAAGACACACTTTACACTTACAGTGCAATCATGTTTTGGTCCGGACCCCCCAAAAAATGAAGTCCTGGTTCGCTTAGCGTTCAGACTGGCATTTTAACAGCAAACCTAAAGATATCGAACCTAATCGCTTACGTGTAAAGTTGCAACGTGACTGGACGGCTTTTATGATTTAATTTTATAATTTAAAACAGAACTTATCGGTCATCCAAAAAAAGGCTGTGTGCTGGGTTATACATGCTCAGTGTGTGCCTGCACATATGAGGGTACTTTTAGCAATCCGGTAACTCGCATCTACCTCATGAAGTGTTTAAAGTAGTTAAAACGGCGCCGGGAATTCCTCCGTTACATTCGCAAGCAAATATCTAATAAACACTCCGTTTATATTCCAAATCACTTGATTTCCGGGTCGTATATTGCGATCACTTCCTGTTTTTGGTTCGGTTCGATGCCTTTGGTCCGTGTTGTGTTCATATTTTTAATTGAATCGCGCCAGAGTTCGTTTGAAGGTGCACCGAGACCCATCTCATCATTTTTGGTCCGCTTGCTTGGTGCCAACCAGGGTTCGGGTGGCAGCGTTCAAACTTACTCAAATAAACCGCACTAACAGAGTTCGTTTTAATCACAAAACATGGCATAAGTGAAATCAGCCTTACATCTACATTTACTGAATTTGCTGGTCTCTCTCTCTCTCTATATCTCTCCAGAACATACAGACACACACAAACATACACAAATTTGCTTACCTGCAGAATAAACAGTCCATGAAGACATATTGGGAAAAAAGAGAAAGTGGACATCAGTAAATTGTACAGCTCATGTTTTCTAGCACTGAATTGCTGCACGAGTCACTGTAATGTAGTTTTTTATTGAACAAAAATATTGGAGCTAGCTATAACATTCCAGTTGTTTTCCCTATAGCAATGGGATCAAATGTAGACTTCTATCCAAATCTTTTGCTTCTTTTCCTGAAGAAACCACAGAACTTTTACAGTGCAGCACAGCCTTAATAAACGTTTACAATTATTGTGTCATTTTTCTCTTAAAGGTTTTAGAAGAATATCTGAGATTCAAAACATTCATACGGCGAAGAATGGAGATCATGGAAACACATGGGAAAAGGTACTGCTGGTCATGCATGTATCTCAAGGAAATCTTCGGATGACTGGGTTTGCAATAATATTATGCTGATATGTGGGCCTATTGTATAAAGAATTTATTCAGCAAAGTCAGTGAAATCCCAATATTCCACCTGTGGCAAGCTGACACGTCTGGAGACCTCGAGCTGGGACATAACAATCCCACACTACACTGATAACCCAAAAAGTCAGACATAACAGCTTCTCTGCTTCTGTTTTACTCTCATACACATAAAACCCCCTTTAACACATGCACAAACATCAAACTATCAAATAAGCCACTGTTCAGACTATAAACACACCCACCATACAGTCAGACACATGAGAAGGCTTATGATTCAAATAAAAATCTTTAAGTCACATCTGCGATTCATTTCTTCTGGTCTGCCTCTGTGTGTGTGGTACAAAACATCTTTGAAGCACATGCCATGTTCTCCAGAAGCTCTGGATTCAGTACGGCCACAAAGCAGCCAGTCAGATCAGCTCTGGAAGACAACAACAGGCCTGACGGACGAAACTACAGCACATGTCTGACTCTATTTGTGGCAGCTATTTTAAAACAAAAGTGAAGTGTTGGTGAGTGTGTGCTTGAAGAGAGAGTCTTTAGGAGCACTTAGACGCACTCAGGACAGAGAGACATTTCTGTAGGATGCAGATTCATCAATACACACAAACGCACACACACACACACCACTTCCAAAGAGCCAGCAAAGTTGCTCATTGTTCTTCATCTCATAAAGAATGGCGGAGAGGGTAACAGAGCCCCTCTGTCCATCCCAGTGTGTGTGTGTGTGACCCATGGGAAGGGAGACAGCCCGGCCATTAAGTAAAATTTTCCAGGGATTTCACGGATCTTCTGTTTAATACGGCCGCATTGAGCTACATATCAACCAGAGCAAACTGACAGATGTGTAAGTGCATGTGTGTGTCCAACAAAGCACGATTCACTTTGCTCCACATCGTAAAGCTCGACTACTATATTAACCTCATATAAGCGATGATCCCCGTTCACCGTCAAATACACGCACGTTCATTGCATCGTCGCTCAAAACACAAGACTGTTTCCCGTCTGCTGAGCACTGGAGCCCCGGGCCAAAGGTTTAATTTACTGCGTCTGCTATATTTATCTATGCATTAAAATGCAAGCGGTTCAGGCCATTAAGATCGTGTCTGTGGCCGTTTGATGCTGGTGTTTCATTTTCAGCAGCAAACTAAATCTTAGAGCAAGTAGATTTAAATTTTGTAATGTCAAAGACTTAGTCCCACCCCGGCCCCTTTTTAGGAAGTCTGCCTACAAATGGCTTGCTTTTAACGTATTCTTGACATTTTACAATTTACTCTTAAAGGGATAGTTCACCACCAGTAAATCCTGTCATCATCTATTCATGTCATTTTTTTTCTGTGCAACAAAAAAGAAGATATTTTGAGAAATGTTTCAGTGGGTTTGTGTCTTTACAGTGGAAGTCAATGAGGCTCCAATGTTGTTGGGGTACATACGTTCTTCAAAATATCTTCTTTTGTGTGCTGCAGAAGAATGAGTCACGTAAGTCTGAAACGACATTAGAGTGACTACATGATGAAAGAAATTTCCCTTTTTCATTCATCTGTCTATATATTCAGATTACTAAACATAGTAAAAGGAACCAAACCACTGCTTTGACTATTCACCACTAAAATTAAATGTTAACTTCTTATGTCCGTTTCTCTGTTCCTCGTTGGTTTTGTAAACCATCTGTTTGACTCATCTGCTATCTTCCACCTATTTACTTCTACTGTTTAGCACACAACCTCATCATTTCGGTGTTGTTTACAATTGGCACGTCCTTCCTTCCACATTTCTCTTTTCCGCCACTTCTCCCTCTTCTGGGTTCACACAAATCTGAGTGCCTCTATTATCCCTGTCCTATCCCATGCCAGCGGGAAGCCTCTCCTGCGAATCTCATCCCTGTCCCTCATTAGAGTTTCACACTCCGGGACAAAAAGCTGGAGGACATTAGTGAGCTTTGCAAGACTTCGCTGCTGCCCACAAACAAAATGCAGAAATTGCGAGGAAAACTTTTGTCTTCTAGCTCCGCAGGAGGCCAAATTCGAGCCAGGCCTTTAGGAGAACAGCTTGGTAAAGAAGTCAAGCGTGGATGAAGAAAAGAAAAATAAAGAAAGTTGGAATGAGTGACTTTTGAAAGAAAGGTACAGGAGCAATAGCAATAGCAAGAGAGTGATGCTTTCTTATTAAAAAACACATCTTGGTGGGTTAGAAAAAATCCCTAAAAATGTTATTGCTTGAACTGTTACTTTTTGAGACTAAATGGAGTGCTAAGATGTTTCATGTAACAAATTTGTCCCTTTGGATATCCAAAAACAGCCCCAAATGAGTAGGGCATAGTTCATATAATTTGTTCTTGAAAGAATTTAATGAGAGTCTTTGAGTTATGCTTTCTTACTTTTGATAGCAGACTTTTGAAGTGGAGATACTCTAGAAATCTCATTTGAAACCCTATGACACGTGAGATTAATGCTTTTTTAAGAAGGGAAAAGAAATACTCTATTAGCTCTCCATTTAACGTCATTTACAATATACAAAAAAAGAAAAAATATTTCATGCCAGTTTACATATAATATGCTTCGGATTCCCATTAAATAACATTGAAACCCTTAAAAGGCCATTCAAATAAAAATATCAAGTGTAAACACAAAACATCCTATTTCTGGTCGCAAAATACCATCTCTTTATCTCTATTATTTGTCTGTTCTAAGACAAAGTACAGGGCAGGAGACAATATTTTGCATATCAGCACTGATAGTACAGTTGGCGACGAAGGACAAGTAAATAAACAAGTACAAAAGGTCGTGGAAAAAACGAAGGCAATGGAGACTCAACCTTAAAAGCCACATGAGGCAGTTTCTGATGGAATGCAAATAAGCCATCAGCAGGTGTAGAACATCTTTCCCTCCAGCTGAGGAGACTCAGTCCACTGGTTACGAAAAATACGACTCGACCCAAAATAAAGAGATAAAATAATAAACAAACGCCAACATTAAAGAAGATGACAGTTTTTACAGACTGAACAATTCTGAACCCAGGATGCTTTTGCACATAATACTACTAAGTGTTCAATACATGTTTTAAATAGCATGCTTTCTAAGGCAAAGAGATCTATTCATCTTACAATACTGTCAAACATGCTATCTGAAGCTCACAACAACATCACAATGAACTATGAACTGTGATCAGCTGATGCCCGACGGTCATGAGCCGCCGCATGAGAAAAGAGTTGATACCACATGATGCTAAACATCAGGGGCAGTTTTTTTTCTCGAGGAGGTTAAAACACAAAAGTCTTTGTGCGAGAGGGATCACAGGTGCGGAGCATGCACGAACACAACACCACACACACACACACACACACACACACACACTGCAGCCTCAAAGAAACTGAATCGGTCTTGTCATCAGATACTGCTTTAACTTAGTCTTTTCAAGGGCCAGTGTGTCCTTCCATTCTTGTTTCTGTCTCTAAAAACACACGTCATCCAACCCCCCTAATACTGATTTCCAGACACCCAAACATCTTCATCCTTCACTGAGACTTACAGGGAAACAAATAGAAGCCTATGATAAGGATAAAGAACCTCAGGATGAAGAGAGAGAGAGAGATTCTCATTTACTAAGTATATACGTATGAGCGTGCTTATTGGTTTCAATCTCTACACACGGTAGATCAAACTGTAGTTTTCTCATTAAAAAGGTAGCAACTACAATCTAAAAAAACACAATCATTTTTTGTCTCCGTAGTTCAAACGTTTTTGGGAAACGTTCATTGATAGTCAACAAAAACCCTCTTTCACAGTGCCCATTACAATCAGACCAAGTCACAGATTTCAAGGCGGATACAGTACATCAGACGGCTCAGTGCCATAAAAGCATCTTCAATGAATAATTCCTGCTTTTCCTGTCTCATCAAAGAGAATCAGAGCAGGGAACATAATGGTGACAGAAGCGAGAGAGAGTAAGAGAGAATAAAGCGAGATTTAACAAAACTTCTCTGAAGAAACCACAGACAGCATAGCTGACTCATCTCACTGTTACTGAACAAATTAATTCTCACAGTTAATATGTGCGAAATGTAATTTTTACAGTAACAGAGCCTTCTTATATATCAAAGTAGAACTCATATGCTTTTCCTATCCAGAAGTTCCTCCACAGGGCGATCATTTATCAACGCCGTGCCCATATCAACTTTATCATCTTTGACACGGCAAACTTCCATTTGTGATTACCCATGAAGAAAATCCACTAAATCTAAGAATGTCATATTTTTGCCGCATCTTCAACCCAAAAGTACCTTCAATTTAGACCTTATGCACAAAAAAAAAACACGCGCAAGAAGCGACCCCCGTCGCATTGGCTGCAAAACGAAAACTTGCATGCAACATACCTAAATATGCAAAAGTCCATTTACAATGACTAATCTTTTCAAATAAAGAACAGAGAGAGACAATATTTGATGAGACAACACCATAAGAATAATGTGTTTCTGATTAAGGGTGGTCTCGTATGTGTGAAAATGTCAGCGCGATGTGGAACATCCTTTGTTGCTTTCTCATAACTTTATGTATTGTTATGCACTATTACACAAAGATCAAGGAGTCAACCTCTCTTCTTTTGTAGATATGCATAAAGGCAGGTGTGTGTTTTGTACTGAATTAATGGATGAAAAATCAACGTGCAGGTATGTGTTTGTGCTCTAAACCTGCATTCTTAACAGGTGATTTTCTACCTCAGCCTGTTTGATAGGAAGCTTTTCTACTTCCTGTAATTGTGATATTTGACTGTCAACTTTAGGCTTACCTGGCCTCAGGCGCTGACAGTAAACACATACATGCACAGTTTGCACACATTCACTCGCACACACACACACACACTACAAACAAACAAACAAAATGCATGCTTTGGTCGAGTGCTTTCATTAAAATCACTCAAAAACGATTTGTTATTTTTCCAACTATTCCAAGTCATTTACAACCGTCTCCTCCCCTCCCTCTGACTACATCTGACACAAATGTGAAGCATGTGTCATATGTAGTTCTTCAGAGCGGCAGCCATCAAGGCAGTGCTATGGGAGGAAGAATCAAGAGATGTGGTGGGTGGTGGGTGCCGGGGCAAATCTACCCCCAGCCCAACATGAGAGAGCAATTTAAGTGAGGGGACGGGAGTCATAGTTCAAAGAGACCTTCACACCTACAGACCTTAGAAAGGAGAGGGAGTGTAGAAGAAAAATATGTAAAGACTTTTTTTATGAAGACAATAAGAGGTTATAAAAGTCTTCAAAACAATAGATTCAGGCCCAGCTCAAAACTGCATAAACCCAAGCTTTTTATGAAGCTTTTGAAATGGCCGATTCTACATCAGCATATTGGATAATACAGTCACAGTTTTAATAAAGTTGATTTTATTGCAAGCTTAATGAAATAAGAGCTGCTGTGATTCTAATTCATTTACTTTTCATTGGTCAAAACAGCACAGTACTAGAGTTAATAGGACGTGAGTATAGCCAAGGCTACATGTGAAACTTCATCCTAAACCGAATGGAAAATTTGATGAAAAGGTTATAGTTTTCTCTCCCTATAATGTCAACTTGCAGTTTAAAAAGAACTACATGAAATCACACTAGAAAGACCCCAGAGTTTATCTTTGTGAGGCGTTTGTAAAGAAAAGGGGCTATTGGAAATGAGAGTTCAGCTTCATTGTTAGTTAAGGTCAGCTCTAAAATAAACAAAACCCAACAAACCACAAAAAAATGACATAATTGCTGAGACAAAATTAAGCAATTTGTATCCATAACATTGTGCAACACTTGCTCCTATTAATGAAAAAATAGGAGCCTTCCGTACACAAAGAGGCCGGTAGAAAGCAATATAAATAAAGTAAAAAAAGTGAGGGAAAGATAAATAATGAAAAAAGGCATGTGGTTTATTTCTAAACAGATGAATCATGTAGAATGATGAAGGTGTTTATCTAAATAAAGGGATGAATCGACCGCACCATGGTTCATTATGAGCAGACGGGTTATTCTGAGATCAGAGAAGAGAAAAACATTTAAAAATGTAACGCAATGGCTGTCACAAGAGAAACCAAGACACATCGAACATTGAGAGCAAGAACATTTTAAACAACCTTTCTTATACACGCAGACGGCTTAAGTTCAAGAGTTTTCAGGCACAAACTTCTAAACATGAAGCAGACAAGCGTCTGGACTGATAACGGTTCCAAATGTAATGGCTTGGCTTTATCACGCTGCCTAAGCAGATACTTTATCAGTTAACGGGAAATTACATGCTCCACTTAAACAAGAGCTGAGGTTAAAAACAGCCTGTCCTTGCCGCTCTAGCAATAGAACCATAAAACCACCAAGGCTGACGGAAGCAAACGCGACAGTGAAATTAGTTAAGTAAACAATAATAAACTATGTTACCCATGTACGAGCACTGATGCAATGGTGACAAGACACTTAATGGCGGAAAATTGGAATTGGAAAGTGTACAGCAAATACAGTATTTAGTCGCATTAGCTGTAAAAAAAAGCCTATCCGTTCCTCGTTGAAACACACAATGTAAACACAAAAACTAGAGAGAGAGGGGATGGGTGTTTTCTGGAATCCGTCCCATCGATCAATAAAGCTTTCCTTCCACTTAAGACCCCTGATCACATGACTCACTTTTGTAGAGCATCCTGCAAAAATTGAGGAATAGAGAGAAACAGCAAACTGAAAAAAATTTAGCAGAAGAGAGAGGAAGAGCAATATGGAAAGAGAAAGAGAGAGGCTATTTGGAAGGTTTTGTCTTTTAGGATAAATTAACATAAATGAATGTACAGGCAGACGGGTAAAAGGTCCAAAAGCAACATCAAATGCTAATGTTCATTTGTTAAATATGCTAACATCCATATAACATTATTATTATTATTATTATTTTTAGGGAATAAAGGTTTAACCTGAATAAGCAATCTGATGTGCATTTAAATATTTTGTCCATCAAAGACAACAATATTATTTCAGATCTGTGTGTGTGTCTCTCTTTTTGCAGAACTCTATGGTAGTGTCATGGATGTGTATCTTTAAAAACATACAGTTCCATTGCCCAAAACCAACAGTGAACGTTAAAAAGTGTCAAGCGGGCAAAGAGCCAATACAACCAACATTTCCATCCTTACAGAGTGGGAGATTTGAGCAGGCCTGTGGGCAATGACATGACTGTAGGACTGCAGTAACCCCCACCCTCCTCAAACACAATTCATTACTCTCCCATTCCATTAAACTACATAGACACACACAGACACACCCACACAATACATGGATGTCCACACACATGCATACAGTGATGCTTTCCAGCCCATCCTGTTATCAATCATACGTATGGGACACGAGCCATTATCCCATCACGCGCACACATACGTACAGGCATATATGCAAAATGCTGACAAAGCTCAACCTAAACCACTTCCAGCAGATGTGCAATGATTGAACACCAACCCTTCAGAAAAGTACTCTCACTTACACCCTCTGGCCCACCCTAGGCCAAATGCATCCCGGCTACCATGTACGTCCAGTCATTAGGCCTTCTGACCGAAGCCAATGAGCCATTTGCCTGCAGCAAAATGAGAAAAGAAAAGAGGTGCCTCCTGACTCGAAACCACATTTGCTAGTGGAGGCACTTCAGATTGCATCAGCTAAAAGCCCTAAATGGCCATACAACCCAATAAGATCTGCAAAACATCAGATTGTAGTCCTAAACCCCCCGAGGAGAGTTAGTTTTTTTCTGAGCCGTGGGTTCCCTCTGGAATTTTGAATTGGTTTCTAGAATAAAGGTTTTTGATTTGGATAACATTTCTTGAAAAGGCTGTGATGTTTTGTTTGTTCAAATTACAATGGTAGTCAAAAGTGCTCAGAACGGTTTGCTTTCCTACATTCTTCGAATTATCTTCCTAATTTTTCCTACTATGGAAGTCAATGATGGCCAAAAACTGTTTGGTTACAAGCATTCTTCCAATTATCTTTCTCCGTGTTCATCAGAACAAAGACATTTATACAGGTTTGGAACAACTTGAGGGTGAGCAAATGGTGACAAAATATTCATTTTTGGATGAACTGTCCCTTTAAATTTCAAAGGTTTTTAAGTTTTTTATATTTTTAAGTTTCTAAATACATGACTGAGGCAGATAAAACGCTGTTGTCTGCACAACAGTACAACCAAAACCAAAAGTTTTCAAAACACACCACTCCACCTAATGACTGGAAACATGAACTAAACTCACACCACTGGTTGAGGCAAAGGTTGACAGGTCAGAACACTCAAGTAAGCAAACAAACACAGAATGTTTTTGATACTGTTGCATCATAGTTCAGTCTAAGGATTTACGAATAGTTTTTGGCATAACGCATATTACACTAAAAGCTGATGTCTGACTTTTAAGTCTTAAGTTTCTATAGCATATATGTCACATCCCCTTTCCCATTATCAGTAGGAGTGGTTACATGTAAAAGTTTTTCCTCTTGCTCTGTGCACAAGCACGCAAAAGGTTAAAAATCATTTCCCTCTTTGCTGTCTCCAATGGCATCAGCTCACTTGGTGTTGGGATGGGAAGCCAGGGGGCGGGGCTTTTCCTTCCTGGCTGGCTGTCCAGCACAATGGCAGGGTTTCCCAAATACAACAACACTGCTTGAGCACGGCTGGGAAACTGCCGCACACAAATGAGGATAGAGGACAAACAGGAAGGTTTGGGTGAGATGTTGAGCGGTCTGTGTGTGTGTGAATGACTACTCCATATATGTCACTGAAAGTGATACGATAGCTCTACCTAAAATATGCCACACACATTCTCTCCCCAACATAAATACTTTTATCCTGCCCATCTAATCCTGTACATTATTTTGATATTTTATAAATAAACTCATAATTCAATTAGATAAAAAATAGGACACAGGTGTCCTAGCTCAGTAACCCACAGGTGTTGTTCATCACATCACCGCTAGATATGTTTAAGTAGTGTGACGGTAGGAGTTCCTCTCAGCTTGCTCTTTATACAGTGAATCAGTTTATTATAAATACAAATTACAGTATTAACATTAGCACAGTAATGACCCAATTAACCACAATAAAAATAGCTAACTCATTTTCTATAATCTATAGGAGTATTCATCATTTTCCAAATACCTTTTAAAAGTGGATAGACTAATGCACCCGTCACACATTTTACATAAGCGCAATTGCACTAGCCGAACTCCAACTCAAACAAACACATACAAACGTGATCAGAGCTTCATTTCCTGGTGTCAAGTCTACCCATAAGACCGGTCAAACAGGTTCAGTCTTACTCATCTGCAGGCTTTCCATGCATTATTATTAAAAGAAAAGAATCACCTCCGCAAGCCACAGATGACCTCCATTCCCTGAGCATTACACATCAGACCTGACAGACCAGTTTTCTCACTTTACATGTATCCCCCTCAAAATTCAAATACACACACTGATGACCAGCGAGTCTGTGTGGGAGGACTGAGAAAATGTGTATGTTGGATTCTCTGTTCCTATTTTTCTTGATGGGGTGGTGAGGACATTGTGTGTAAAGGGGGCAGGTGCACAAACAAAACCATCCAACCGTGAATGTGTGTGTGAGCGTTACATAACAATGTAATCCAGGGTGACTATGAATAGGATGTGAAAACACAACTTGGAAAGAAATTAAAACTGTACAACGTGTTGAGATCGAACAAAGACATCAAAGAGATCTGTAATTCCTTGTTTTTTGGCTACGCAACACACCCGCAATTTGTGTCACCGGCTGATAAAGATAAACAATTTGTTTTGTTTTGCCAGCACGCCCAACAAGGGTGAACCAATCAGCAGAGAGATCACATGACATTCCCATGTAAATACACACCTGTACTTCAGCTTCTCAGAAAGTAGTCGTTTGAGCTTTGACACACAAACACATGAAAGAAGTGTGATAGTAACCACTGCCAATTTACAATGACTTTCCCTTTGGCCAAAGCACCGTTAGATCGGATCTGTCCATTTAGTAAGAAGTGAGTCTGGAAATGAATGACTAATATAGTCCAGTTATAAAGGCCAGAGAGATACTGAATCCTCCCTTGCTTTGTATTCATATTGAACTGGTCGTAATGCCCCATGCGTGTGTGTTAAACCCCCCTTTCTCATTTTTTGATGTACAGTAATCCTGTAGTTTGGTACCTAATCTTCTTTCCCTCCCCAAACCTCTTAATGCCCCATTCTTACATTAATCCCCCAAACCTTAATTACTTGAGTCCTCTACTGTAAACAGTGTATATGTGGTGGGGTGTTGGTGGTCTTAAACCCTCAGTCCTCCACAGACACGTGAGAATGCTGAGGGATTCTGTGTGTTGCAGAAACAATGAGGCAAGAACAAGGATTATGCAAGCACCAGTGGAAGATGAACAGACTGTCAGAAACAACTGACCTGTAACTCTACAAGATGCTATTATATTTCACCAAAGAAGGAAGTTTATTTACACAGTACAGAAGTTCATATGAAGGTATTGAAATGAAACGAAAAACGTAGGATCAGGTTTGATTCTGATGAAAAATACAGACATATGCATTAAATGGAAGAAGTCTGACGATGAAGTGAGAAAAATGTTGTAAAACAGTGCTTCAGAACTATAGTGTGTTAAGACCATTTCACACCCAGAGCAGACTGCGTCTTTTTTATGACAGTATTAATGACGATGAGGTCATAGCTTGTTTAATGTGTGTTGTCTGAAAGAGGGTGTGCATGATTCATGGATTGAGTTTCACATTTATTGAATTTCTTCTACACGTGTAATATAAGGGTATGACTTCATGTATTTGTGTGAGGAGGAGCCTAGTGTTCGACAAATTATTTTTAATGGCCGATGCAAATATCTGACAGATTATAATTAATTTAATGATAAACAAAAAAAACTAAAAATAATATTCTAACAAATGACAAACATGGCTGTGGCTCAGTGGTTTGGATAAAAGCATCTGCCAAATGCATGAATGTAAATCAATATTGCCATCAGGAAATGTTTATTATCCATTTGCAGGGTTTTCTGTATCTAAATCATCTTAAAACTGATACAAAGCTAGACATGTTTGTTAGTCGGTCAAAATGTTGTAGGAAATTGAAAGGGGATAGTTTACAAAAAAATGAAAATTCTGTCATGAATTACTCACTCTCTAGTTGTGCCAAACCTGTGTCAATTTGTTTGGTTGAAACCAGAGAAATATATTTGGACGAATGCTTGTAACCAAACGGTTCTTGGCCACCATTGACTACCATAGTAGGAAAAATTACAATGGTAGTCAAAAGTGCCCCGGAACTGTTTGCCGTCCTACATTCTGCACAATATCTTATTTTGTGTTCAACAGAACAAAAGTTTTTTGTCATTTTTTCATAATAATCTTTCATCCTATGGTAGTCAATGAGGTCCAAGAACTGTTGAATTCTTCCAAATATTGTTCTCTGCGTTCATCAGAACAAAGAAATGTATACAGATTTGGAACAACTGGAAGGTGAGTAAATGAAGACCGAATTTTTACTTTCAGGTTAACAATCCCTTTAAGATTATCAACAACATTTTTAACCACTAAAAATTGTTTTACTTTTGTTAACTCGAAGGTAAGTGAATGATGACTGAATTTTTATTTTTGGCAGAACTATCCCTTAAAAATGCCTAAACAATCAGTCAAGGCTAAACTGTAACGTGATTTAGAAATGATGTACTGTACCCATTACTGTATGTGTTGATTTACTCACCAGCAGTCATTTTTAAACATTAACTGTGTTCCTGTTTTGTCCTTATCACACACTTATATCGCCAAGCCAAACTCACTTCCACTAATAACAATGGCACAGAAACACACGCTGGTATTGTTTACAGGTCACATTAATCCATATCGCACACTCAAATCCCAGCAATACAAGCTCTTTTTCAATTACACTGCAGTGATGGTGTTTAAAGAAACAGTTTAAAAATATTTGCTCATGAGGCTCAGTGCAGAGGTTGATAAGTCCCACGTTCATTCATTATTAATGATTATCTAACTCAGGGAGTGCCTGGAATTCGGTTTAGATCCTGCTTTCCCTCTGCGCTTTTCTCTCTGTGTTTTTCTCTCTCCAAAACCCCTTGAGAGAGTAGATCGCTTTGCATCAGTATATGTGTCTCTCTGTAGCCGTGGAGAATGAATAGATTCAGACGCTTTCAGTGTTACAGACGGACACACGGCTCATTCAAAAGTAGAAGAGTAGAGGAACATTTATCAGCAGCCCACTGACTTTCCCAGTGAGTGTCCTTGACCAAAACAATGGCGCACATTTGACAGCACAAATATATTTTAGATAAACCCATTAACCACGGATCAACATCAGACCTCTCTCTTTTCCTCTCTCTCTCTTCTTATACTCTTCCCTTCCTCTCTCTATCCATTTATCATGCCTGATTCTTTCTCAGTAGACAGTACAGTATGACTTCATTTTGCATTTTACCTTCAAATGCCATTGCCGCAGTTTATGTGTGTGTGTCATATAGACTGAATGTGATGAACAAACACTTAACTCCTACCACACACCTGTAAATGGCATCTGGTCTTTTAACAATGATAAAACTGAAAACATCTTGAAAGCGCAGTTTTGATGAAAATGCATTCGAGACTATGTTGTTTTTTACTCCAGGGAATATGGCCAAGTATATGTATCATTCTTAAAGTCAATTTTATTTAGACGCAATACCTTATTAATATGATCTTGAAATTAATGTGACAACTTAAAATAAATGACACAAATGTCTTAACTTGAAATTGTACAAAATAACAAATATCCTCAAACCACAAGTTGAACTCTGTTGTTTACATGTACAGCTAGTGTGTTTTTTATTGTATTCCCTTGTTTATCCGACAACTATTACAAAAACAAGGGGATTTTACTTGGGAGTTTAGAATTCTCAAAAAAAGGTTTGAAACAAACACATAAAACTAGAGTCAGATAAAAAATGATTGGTGAAATTAAATTTGTATAGTTGTTGATTCAAAACCTTGTAGTTTTTGAGTATTCTTTAAATATTCCCAGTTTAAATTGTTGTTACTTTTCAATTGGTGTTCCTTTTGTCCACTTATGTAAACATTATGTACCACTTTTCAGATTCTATATTTATAACTCAAACAAATCTCAGCTGACTGTCACTAAGCATGGTTGCCTTGTAACTATGGACACATGGTGCTCTCACACAGAGAAACCTTAAGACTACTCAGTGAGAGAGAGAGAGAGAGAGAGAGAAAGAGAGAGAGAGGGGGGATGATGTACAACAGCTGTATGTGTTCACTGTCTTAAGGGCTATGAAACTGTAAAACAAACAGATTTAATCATTCATAACAGTTTAATATTTTAGTACTATACATGGTGAAAATAATATAGATAATCAAATATTATAAATACTACGTACATAAATATATCCTTTAACTGGTAAAAATGCAACTGCATTGCTTAACTTAATGTCATAACAGAAGATACGGTAGAATTTTTGCATGGCTTATTTCACATCCCACATTGTTGTACTGTACGTCACTGCTTTAGCTCAGAGTGAAAAGTGTTTAGCTAAAGTATACCGAGTTATACCCACCAATCCAATACATAAATTCAATGTGTCTAACCTTTTGACTGCTACTGTATTTTGCCCGCTTTGTATCTGTAAATTGATCTGCCACATATTTATAAATTGATGTGATCGACCTCTGTGTGCATATGACATGTTCGACTTACAGTCCATTAGCATGTGGTTTAATGTTTATTGACCCAATGTTACTTTGTGTCAGTTAAAGTCAAAGCACTGTGAGGATGTTAGAGAGGTCACTTGCTTAACTATTAGGAAACACTAGCAGTTTACTCTCACTTAAGAAACCCATGAATATTCAGAAGCAATAATAGCACCGAAGTGATGGAGATGGCATTTTGAGTACTGTAAATCACTTTGAATGCTTTCATGCTTTCAAAGTCTAACATTTATTTGAAATGAAACTAATGGATGCATTGCATACATATGATCGATGGAAATGCAATAGTAATTCACTTTCAATCTTTTAAAAAATTTTTGTTTCTGTATTCACAGATTAAAACTGGTTTCATTTATGCAGAAATTAACATCATCCTTTGGCCATTCAGTTCAAGATATCGCATTAAGTGGTTGGTAAACAAAACGAAAGACCTATATTATAAGATTAAGAGTGCTTCCAAACATTTTAAATGTTTTCCTTTGTCTCAGTCTAATTGTATTTTATGGTAGTTTTTAATACTTAAATGAGTGAACTTTAAGTTTTTTTTATGATTTTAAAGCTGTAATGTGTTGGGTGTGTCCTGCATTGTTCTTATATGGAAACACCGAAAGAACAGCACAGCTCATAAACAGCGAGTAAGCTATAAACCGTTTGACAACTTCCTTTGTAAAACTACACTGAGACTGTATTTCCTGTCTTCGAAAGACAGGATGAGTTGGATGTGTGCCTCTGTGTACCTGTTTCCATCACATCCTAGTGTGAACTAATGTTTGACTAAAATCAAACATGCATGTCATTCATTACTAGTTCAATCTAGTGTTTTCAAACTACAGAAAAGTACAGGATCTTCAACCTGATATCCAAATCTAATGTTCACTCAATGACTAGCACAGAGTCTGATTCTGACCAACAGAGCAGCACAGCATGAAACGCTCTACCAATGAAGCGCTGTGTCAGTCTTACACATCAAAGGACAGGCAAACACAGGTAGAAGGAAGAGTGCAACAGGTGGTTTATGGGGCAAGTCATACACAGCTTTTTATAGTAAAAAGACGACCGATCTGACGTTGAGATGAATCAGTAAGAGCCTCTCCAAACCGTGCCCAGGAGGAAAGCAATGCATTATTTAGTGACCTACATGCTGACTGAGACTGAATGTTACACATGAACATAATGCTGATTCGAAGACACACCCACACAAACAAACCGAATCTTCTTTGTGGTGAACTGCTCAATTTGACACCCCGTCATCCACCCAAACTGACTAAAATGAAAATGACACCCATAACCTCACAAACATTGAGCTCAAGCGAACCTCATAAAAACAGAAATGATAAAATAACAACTTTTCATTAAATTAAGGCGAACTTCACAATACATCTTACACTTGCAGTAATGCTAGGAATATGCTTATTTCGAAGACACTGGCTTGGGTAAAAGTGACGCTCTACAGAAGTGTAAATAATCGACTGCAATGAACTCTAATGAGGGCATTCATTAACGCATAGGAGATTCATAGAGAAAAATTTGAAATACACAATTCCCTGATTTCATTCTGATGCAGTGCAGAGAGACCCTAAAAATGAATTATGAATATTTCTGTTAAGCACTAGATCGGAACATGTGTGGGCACCTTTAATGTATCCAGACGTTTTACTGTGGGTGTCCTGTTAATTGTATTTTACAGTATTTATGCTTTAATGAGTCCAGACGTTTTATTCTCAATGGTAATTCTCATTAAATTCTCATTAGTGTAACAGTTCTTTCTTAATTGTCATTAAAAACAAAGTCACAATGAAAACAAACTCGATTTTAATAGCCTTAATTTTCTTTGGGCAAACACATTTTTGTTTCGTTTGGAAATATGACCAAGACATATTTTGGATATGTTTCACAAGATTCATCTGCCTTCATGACACAACTAAACGTTATTAGACAAAGATTGTGTGCGTGCATGTGCAATCTAATGCAAGCCTATTAGTGGCTAATACACAAATGCTTGCACCCCACACTATTACTTCTAGTCACGCTCAGATCAGACCGTTACATTCATATGCCTCATCCTTCCATTACGCCGTCTTTCTACCTTAACTTCGCTCTCTCTCATGTTATCACAAAGCTTTCAGCGGGGATTAATATTTTCCCTCAGCAAAGTATTAGATCAAAGGCTGTGTGCTTTCAGAATTTCAGCCTCTTTTCAGGCTACTCTGCATCATGATTCGAAAGGCCTTTTTTTGTTACTATAACACAACACTTGAATTATCATAATGGAACAAGGCAATAATGATTTTCCACCACAGTGAGATCAAGAAACACAAACGCACACATACACATGGCTTCCTGTAGCACTCTTCGCTGCCCCGCTTGGCTACAACCCAAATAATTTCAATTTGTGTAACACTCCCTCAAGAGAGACATGCATCAAAATAATTCCTTTGTCTGGGATTTATTCCTGCTCTTTCAAAAGAGATGCATGAAGCACAACCTTTTAGTTTGATAAGAGACACAGGGACACAGGGCAGCATCTGTTGCACAGCTCCTTAAGCACATGCAGAAAATCATCCAGCATCTTTTTCTCATTTACCCTTTTATATTATAGCCTGCGTCTGGACTTCCCAGCATCCACCTCTTTCCATATGCCCATGAACTTAACTGGCTTTTTCTTTTTATGCCGATCTGAAATCCGATATCTAATGTTTAAGATCAGGCTCAGGGTTGGGGATGCCGATCCTAACACAGTGCAAACGTCTATAACAAGATTGGTCGGGATGAACCTCTCCTTGACAACTTAACCAACATCAGTATTTCACAAGCCATCCTGTTTTAATTACCACCTCCAGTGCCCAATTACAGGCCAGCAATAAAGAAAGGGATGAAAGCGAGAAGGGACCTAACAAGGCTTGATTTTTACATCCTCTACCTTCCGCCCCGCGTATGCACACATCACGATCCCTGATTTCCATTAGTCAGGCCTTTTCTGATTTTAACAGGGAGGGTCACACGCATGTTTGTCTGTAGGTGTGTGTGTGTGCATGCGTGTAGAAAGAACTCCAGTCTTCCTTTGTTCTCTCAAGGCTGCATCCTGCCATTAAGGTTTGAATGGATTTGCTGGGTTTCCTTGCTGGCAAAGTCACGCTTGGAGCGGACCCCGAAAGCAAATCGAGCCTGGCAGCCACAAAAACGGGCTGGGGGTACGACATAGAAAGAGAGAGAGAGAGAGAGGATGAAAAAGAAATGAACACTGATCAATCAAACTACAAGTGAGACCACTTCAGATGATGTAAACAACGCAGGTCCAGATAAAACTTCCTGTTTCAGTTTAACTACTATGGTAGTCAATGGTGGCCAAGAACTGTTTGGTTACAAGCATTCTTCCAAATATCTTTCTTTGTGTTCAACTGAATTTTGGGGGAAAACAGGCACTGCAAAGTTTGAGTAATATGAATAGTGATGCTTAACTTAAAAGTAATAGTTCACCCAAAATGGAAAATTCTGTCATCATTTACCCACCCTCTTGTCATTTCAAACCTGTATGACTTTCCTTCTTCGGCAAAACACAAAAGAAGATATTTTGAAGAAAGTTGGTAACCAAAGAGCAATGGCCCCCATTCACTTGGACACAAAACCAATGCAAGTCAATGGGGGCCACTTACCAACATTATTCAAAATATCTTCTTTTGTGTTCTGTGGAAGAAAGAAAGTCATTCAGGTTTGAAATGACAAGAGGGTGGGTAAATGATGACAGATTTTTTTCTGTAACTGTAACACTACCAAGAACATCAAACACATCAAAACCAAGTCTCAACATCCAAAACGGAGTCAGTAATATCTAAGAACCGGTCACATATTCCTCCAACTCTGTTATCATGGCTGCGCTATCTTTCCCTCAGATCAATACTTTCCAATCAGTGCAGAGCTCAGCAGCTCTAGAGTTCGGTCTCCTCCCACAGGGCCTCATTAATCAATCACGACGCCTTATCACATATTCATGAGCTGAGTCAGTATTTGGCCAATGAGAGCAGAGACACAAATGTGCTCCATTGTGAGATATGGCCACTGCATCGCTTTGCTGGTGCAGTGTGTGACATCCCTTCTAGTTTACAAACACACGACAATGTAAAAAAATAACGCAAAACCCACATCTCAGTGCACTGCATACAAACTGGGAATACACTAAACACATGGACCAGACAGATCCAGGCTTATAAAAGCAGATAGACACTCATTAAAAATAAGCACATGAGACATGTAATGAGACGCAGAGAGCCGCCTTCTACAACCCCGCAGTGTGAGTTTTATTGAGGGTGAAGTAGTCTGTACTCAGCTCTTCTGGTAAAGGTTGCCACAGTAGGGACCGTTACACCTCCCCCAGAGGGAGCACACACACACTGTATTTATGACACTTCAGCACGGAAACAGGTAGTTATATCACCAGGTGTGGTATACAGTAGCTCAAAGGTTTGCCAGTATAAACAGCCAGCAGCCTTTGTATTGCTACCTTGAGCTATTGAAAATTTTTTGTTTCTACACAGTTTAAAAACCTTTACACTGAGCAAAATTACTGACTAATAAATTGTACAAACGCTCAAAATGTCCATCATTTCGGACACTAAGTAAACAGTATATGCATTAACATCTTCTGTTTAAGTTATCAACTATAACTTAACTTTCCTACAAATTAGTAATTATTAGTCTCTCTTAATAAATCTGATGTCCTACATGGCAAAATCCTTATAAACAGACAAAAGTTACGATGTCATGATGAATATTTAAAGGGACAGTTCACAACAAAATAAAAATGTTGTATCATGTATCCACCATCATGCCATTTAAAAAGTAATAAATATTACTCTTTCTTCTAAGAGAAGATATTCTGAGAAATTTGTTTTTTTGGCAAGTAGAAGTCAATGGGGACCAATGTTGTTTGTTTACCAACATTCTTCAAAATATCTTATTTTGTGTTCTGCAGAAGAAAGTCAAGTTTGGATTAACAAAAAGGGCAAGAAAATAACAACAGAATTAAAATTTGTGGGTGAACTGTTCCTTTAACACATAGTGACAAGTCAATCTTATGCAATACTGTCCATTCGATCTCTTTCAAAGAATTTTGGCGACAGGTTGGATATTTGTGCTATCGGAGCAGCGGGTGTGTGTTAGCGGTGAAAACATCTATCTTTGTAATTCGGATATGTCAAGTCAAAGATCAACCTGGAGCGTGCGTCCAAGGTCTATTTCTACACAAGAGGCTTTTGAAAAAAATTAAATTGATCTGATTGTTATACTGCAAATGGATTGAAAATACTGTATAATGGCATGTGAGGATGTGTGTGTAGGCTGCCTGCGTAGTGTATTTGGTTGAAAGAAAGGTCCAAAGACAGAAAAATAACAACAGTTTGTATTTACATGGAAAAACACTACTACGTTAACATGGCTGGAAGAACTAAGAAAAAATGTAGGGGTAAAGAAGAGAAAAAGGTTAAGTTTAAGTAAAGGTCATGTTGTCAAATTGGACTAGACAACCTATTCACAAAACCAGATTGACCTAAGACATTTGACCTCAGCTGTCTGCCACACTGATCTGAAAGGACCTTCATCAGACCTTGTGTACTGCAAGCTTGTTTTCTTTATTAAATTAACATTTTTCATAAGTACACTATATCCTAGAAAAAAATTGACAATCAAATCAACACAACACTTGTTCTGTTTAAAATTTTGACTTTTTCTAAATTAAAACAGGAGAATTACAAAGACAATCCCTCCATTGTCGGAAATATTCAAAACGTTTACATCCACAATTTATGTTAACAAAACGGGATCATACACAAGTCAAACTATCTGGTTTCCTTATGAGAGAGACTTAGCAAAAGGTCAGGAATTTGGCTTAATGTCTCAGCATATACAGCACACAAAAACTCCACTACAAATCACTCCCATCACAAACGCCTCACAGAGAATTAAAGCGTTGTACCACAAAATTAATCCAGCTACCGTCAGTTTGCTTACGCTAGCTATGACATTTACCACAAAAAATTCCAATGTCTCTTTGTTTGGAATGATGTAAAAGGCACGTGTGAAGTTTTCTGCTGATGCATGAGAGCCCATACGCTGTAGGAGTACGCTTTGAGAAGAATGCAGAAGTCATGACCCTGTGTAGGTGGCGGTGAGATTTTTGAGAACATGGGACAGGACTCACCTAAACCTCTTTACTAATTTATTACTTCGCTTATCTTCTATATCTTTACAGATTTACTTTTTTTATTTATGTTATGCTAACTCATGTTTTCTAAGACTCATTCTCTGTGAAAAAGAGTGAGGCGGCATGGATCTCCTCATTGACCTACAAATAAAAAAACACAACAATATATTGCATAAAACATCGTATGATTGTCTAAGGCTTGTTTTCTAAACATAGCAGTTGGGAAGGTCTTAATTCACAATGTCACATTAATGTCTGAAAGGTGCACTGTGATTTAGCTACTAAGCAGTTTCATGTGAGCGGCATTAGAAACACAAGTGCAATCTTATGAGCCAAAGGATTTTTTCTCCATTCACCCCAGGTCAGTCCAACATGGATGATGAGCTACCTTGGAGTATACCATTCTGATGCAAAGAAATAAAGATACGGATGATCATAGTATTGCAAACTGTCTCAGCAGTAGCCGGGACATAAGGAAGTGCAGTGTGCTGGTAAAATAAAGATGGATTACATTTATTATCAGTGCATGTCAAGGACAGAGCCAATGTGTCATCTTAGGAGAGGAGGACTGGTGTGTATAGTGCTTAAAAAATGGAAAGTAAAGCGAGCTTCATCCTTCCTGCCCACGGAGTAACATTTCATGTAATTTCAGCACCATCGACTCTAGGGAAAGCAGTTTGTCCCAAACTGTCATCTTTCGTTATACGGTAGTCTGCATATAAATGCGAAGAAAAAGTGCAATTTCGAGAGTAGCTGAGGGGCGAATTGAACAGCCGAGAAAGCGAGACAGTTTCGGCTGAACTGCAAGCCGACGCGAGTGAACACATCCCGATGCAACGCCCTCATCATTTACATTTACAAATGCAGAAAAACAAGCCTGGAGAACACATGTAACTCATGCATGAGGGTGATTCCCACATCTCACGTAAACAGATGATCGTAGCAGTAGGTATTTATATAATCAAATCTCATTAGAAGAAATATTAAGCAGTTATAAATGGTAGAAGTAA
Organism: Triplophysa siluroides; assembly: GCA_006030095.1. Lineage (NCBI taxonomy): Eukaryota > Metazoa > Chordata > Actinopteri > Cypriniformes > Nemacheilidae > Triplophysa > Triplophysa siluroides. Next base: position 957,140 of record VCII01000052.1, on the reverse strand, counting down.
TACAGCACACAGAGATACAGAAGCGATGTTCATAAGAGATATTGCATGCTGTCTTACGAATACACAAACACACAGATCAAATATATAGCAGAATTGGAAAATGTATCGGCGGCGGTGCTGTTTTCCCTATAGTGGGATTCATTTACATAGCTTGAAAACGTGAGCGTGCACAGGTGGTCAGCTGCCTCACCCGTGAGTTACCAGACTTTCTTTACTTCGGTAAATGTAAACGTTGAAAGAAACGCTTCAAATGACAGGCTACTTTTTTATTTGTTTGATAAAACGCCTCACGTTTTATTTCAAAGAGCGCTGCCCTTCAACGTTTACTTCCTACATCAGTTAGCAAACTAACTTACTCACCTTTATGGTTGTTGATGGTCGCGCTCCAGGACACGACGGCTGAACCCAGCAACAGACTTAAAACAAAAAGATCAGTAACTGACATCATGATCCGACAATCCGAACCGCACTTCTATTAGTTCGGAAGGGACTCCTCAATGTCCAGTCTCAGCTCCAGGTCATTATACCAAAAAGGTCGTAGATTTTGAATACGCACCGCAGGATAGAGATATAACAACTACAGTTGGTATAAATATGGTGTATTGTTTTACTTCATTTAATGTCAGCATATTCGTGTAGTACGCATTAGAATAGAAATCAAACGTCAGCACGTAATCGGTGTCCTTTTACTCCGGGAAAATTAAGCGCATCTCACGTTACAGGTATAAACCAAGTCCGCTGGCGTCCGAGAAAATGGTAAACTTTTCCGAAGTTGAATCCAATGTGCGATACATTCAGAACCGTAAAGCGCGTACAGCTCCGCTTTCAAATCCTCCCCGTGCACTGGCTGAGCGCAATTTCAATGGTCCCATATAACCACCGAAAATTACCGTCCGACCAAGCAATAACGGAAAATATCTAATGTAGGATTTCAGATATAGTGAAGATGGAATTTGAGCAGCCTTGGACAGAAAACCAAAGGCGTGAGTTTCCTTTACGTACGCATCAGCAATCTCCAGCCACCAGCACAGACGCGGCTAAGCTAGAGTCAAATCTAAAGCCCCGCCCCGTTTCAACGTCACAAGACAGGTACGCGCTTCTAGTCCTAGATCAACTTCCTTCAGTCAATAATGATCATATTTAGATCCTCGTTCTCCAACGTTTGATTCATTAATCTATATCTTTGCATTAATATAACTAAACAAAAACAAATATTAATAGTGAAAATAAAATCGGTCTCAAATATGGTAAGAGCTGTCATTTGTTTTTACTTTACGATTATGTTAGTCGTCGTTGCGACGGGACCGTGTATGATAAATGAGAGGGGGATAGAGGGAGGGATACATGCACCCTTATAAGCACCGGGGAGGGCGGATTTGCGCAGTTCACGACCCGCTGTCCATCTGCCTCTCTGTAATCCGGGTAAGAACAACGACATCTGAGGGGTTCAACCCCTCGCTGGATTTCACGGGGCAGAAGTACAAAGGCCAGCGGGTTCAAAGGTGATAGAGGAACAAGTTGTGGGACTGAGAAAAAAAATTCAAGTAATATAAACAAACATTCAAGTTAAACCTGTATTGTTTTAAGAAAATGACAGCATTAGGAATCAATGTTGACAGATGACGCCCTCCTCTGGACAGGTGCATCCAGTTTAATTAAAACAAGCAAGTGCACCACACAGTGATGATGATTATTACCTCAATGGTTGTAATTCCAACATTAAAATATTTTTAGCTGCATAAATCAATTGTACAACTAATAATAGAGTGTCATCTGCCTAAAGGGATTCTGCCCTTATTATGTCCTTCTTAACCTCTCAACTAACTAGACATGAGTTCCACTCAACCCAACTGAACCCCAGAAACGAACACTTCTTTTATGAGGACAAAAGGACAGAAGAAAGCATAGGTGAATTCCTAGAGGCCCAATGGAGCTGTGTGCTTTTAAGAACTGTCCTCAGGTCAGCTTCCCATGCCAAAATATGCCCGCATCGTTTCAGACGCCGCAGAAAAACCGATCTCTGATCTGCTCTTAAGGTCGGTCTCCCCCAAAGGGCATCATTTATAGAAAGACCAATCAGCTATGGCATGCTGAGAAAGCCGTAAAGGGATTGTCATGGAACTTATCGGGTGGAGGACATTGTTATTCTTCCCCTGATCTGAGAGACTTACACAGTGTGAGGCCTGAACCCTTGAAGTGAGGTCTCGATGTCCCCTGAGCATAGAAAAAGAAGCGGCGCAGTGTACATTGAGACCCCTACAGAGACGTCTTCTCGGGGTATTTCTAAAGGCTCACATCCTCGATGTAATATCTTAATGGAGGAAGTTGAAGATGTGTGTGCGACCCAGGAATAATATTATTTTTTATTTATTAAACAAATGAAATGGTAAATATATATTAACTATTTAATGAATGCATATATTAATATAGCTATATCGGATCAAATTAATTGCTTGGTCATCATTTAGATAGCAACTCACTTACAGCCTATTTATTTAAGTGTGAGTATCTTTCAGCCCTCATCAGTCTTCAGAATGAGAGGTGACCTTGCAGGAGAACAGCAACAGGCACAGTATCACAGTATGATTGGATTATACGCTTGTCTGAATAGGCATACTGTAGTCACAATAGTCCTTAATGTAAATATATGAGTGAATGTGTCATTGTGTCTGCATATTAAATAAAAAACAACGCTAGACTGTATTTGCGTTAGTTTACTGAGTCCAACACCGTGAAAAATATAACAGTACAAACATGTAAACAAGAATGAAATAAAAACAATAAAGGAAGGGAATTATGTTGACACTAGATCTATGCATTTGGCAGACACTTTTATCCAAAGTGCATTCAAAGTGCATTTTATCAGTTTTTGTGTTCTCTGGGAGTCAAACCCAATGACCTTTGCGCTGCAAATGCAATGCTCCACCAATTTTGCTACAGTAACACTATTGAGCTATTGGAACACTGCTCAATAGTGTTCCTCAACAATCTGATCAGAAGGAGCCATAACATCACTTTAAAGGGTGTCAAAAGCAAATCATTTCATTAATTCTATACAGAAATGTATTTTAATTCTCATAATTCTATACAAAAGACAGAACTGCTACCAAAAGATGTTCAAGATGCATTGGAAGGTATAAGCCAATCCAACATGTACCAGGTCATATTAAACCGATATTAAGCTATTTATTCGCAAAGATATGCAGAGGTATATGGGTAGTTTACAAATATACGTACATCTGTCCATGGTGTGACAGCAAAAATGTAGAAAACAAACTCCTAATAATATATTACTTTATATTCATAATATAAAATAGCATAAAAGAGATTTATATTTATTGGTACTTTTTTTCTAAATTTGTGTTGGACACATTTACGGTTCATATGTCCATACGCAAACTAAATGCACAAAGCAAGACAAAAATCTATATAAAATAGCAATATCGACAGCTATGGAAACAGGAGCAGGACACCATAAATGTGTCTACAACAGAATTTTTCATACACCGACAATGAAGGGGAAAACATTTCCCGGCTGAATAATTTTCCATTCCATCAGTGTTTTCCAGTTTATTGTGACCAGTCCTCCCCCTCCCCCAAACCTTTGCCTCTCACCTCCAATAACTCCTCACCTTCCTGCACCTCATTACTCCAGCACTGTTCATTGACTGGCTGGAGGAGCGTGTTGAGTCATCAGACACGAAACTGCAGGTCATTGAGCAATTCTGCCATTCAGCCCTTGGTCTCCACCCGAATAAGAGCACGTTAATCTCAGACAACTGGACCAACAGGAGGTGAAGTGAAAACATCTCGAGATATCTGTTCACTATCTCTGGTCAACATCTCATAATCTGGTCAGTGGTCCTTGGGCAGACTGACACGTCCGGTGACTTTTAGCTCTGTTCTGGTGCTTCATTGAGGGGGATGGTGAGGGTGTTACAAATACTAGGGATGTTTTCCATCCCCCCATCTTTGTGCAGAAATGGAATCATCAAGAATGTCAAGAAAGAAGAGATTCAATGCTGTTCGATGTGGGAAATATTTGCTGTGACTGATTCAAGTTAGCAATGATTATTTATTAAAGAATTCGATCCAGCATGAAATTTGATTTCTGAGCATGATCTGCATAGGAATTAATTATTTTATTTTTTTCAAATGCTGAAGACAAAGAAAATGTACATTGTGGTAATATTCTCAGTTCAAGAGGAAAATGCTTTAGAGAATGTATCCGGGTTATACGCAAGTTTGATTTTAGTGGAATTTAAGTTTAAATTGAATTTGGTGGGGTTTTTTGTTGAGGATAAAAGTTTACAGATGCCAACTGAACCGCCATATGAATGGTTCAAACCATGCTCTGGTTTGCTATCCATCTCCAAAGCCTCTAGGAATGCATCCATACAGTATACTAAAGTCTGACAGCAGATGGTTTCTGATCTGTAAAAACTCATTAAGTAATGCACAAGGCTATAGTAGCAATAGTAGTAATCGATTATTAAAGGAGAAGTTCACTTTAAAATAAGCACCCATTGATAGTAGGAAAACAATTATATGGAAAGTCAATAGGGGCTTATGCTTAACTACTCCTTTAAGAAATTTTTTTTCAATCAACCAATACCTTATTTATTCTCAGATAGATACTTCACAAAAATAAAGGAATAAACCTATTTACAATGATCTACAGATTTTGTGAATGTTGGTTTAGCTTTCTTTAAAGTCCAGACATATGATTTCTAGTTATAGTGCACACAGAAAAGAAAATTCGTTCATCATTTATCCTCATGCCATGTCAGAAGATATTTGTAGAATGATGATAACCAAATCAACACTGGACCATACTGACTTGTCCTGTATGGACACAAAACTAGTGAGATATTTTGAGTCATATATAGGTTTGTTGATGGTGAATAAATGATGACAGCATTTTTATTTTTGCTCTATCCCTTCAAGGACATAAGAACAAGAAATGGAAGTTTTCACCCAATGCATATTCATACTAAATATTAAATCAGCAGAAACAGATAGCGTATGCCTTTAACCAGTAGTCAAACTCTGGATGCTGAAAAAGAGAACCTTGGGCTAACTTCCACCCACACACATACGAAAACAATGAAAATGTCAAACCATTCTGTACCAGCACTGCTTTATTACCTCTAATACTGTTTTAATATAATTAACCTACTATTGTATGCGCTAGGACTAAGAAGGCTCTATTTGATTTAATAAGCACCTTATGAAAGAGCCATTTGCACAATTATCTAGACAAACTTGCCATTAACATTAATTAGCCTATTGCTCGGACAGGTAGACCTGCACACACCTTAAAAAGAACACACATGTACTCATTTCCATTTGCTTTTACCCAATAAATATAATGGTTAAGCTCTCCTCTTTCCCTCCACATGCATGTGTGTGCACTCACACATTTCTGCATTTCAAACCCATTTACTAATTCAATTAGATTATAATGGAGCAGAGAAAAAGGATGAAAGGCTGTGAAATCTGAGACGGTGATGGTGAGGTGGTGATGGAGTAAAAGAGCAAAAACAAAGAGAAAGCTAAAAGTAAATAGAAATTTTATGACTGTGGGTTGCAAATTGTATTCCACTGTGTTCACTGGATGATATGAAATGTTCAAATGTCTTGATTAAATGAAAAATGTCAAGGATCTTTATGCCAGCATCATTTATAAGTGTGGTTCGTTTAAATATATAAAAAAGGAAAACCTTTCCGCTGTATCCTTAAGACCCCATCAAATTCATCAAGATGTTAATTTTTTTATTTCAGAATACAGACACTCACAGTAGGGGGTTAGATAAGGGGATTGTTCTAATCTCATGCATCAACTGCTGCGTAAAATATCAAATCATCCACCAACAAATCACTGTCTTGATTATTACTGAGCAAACATCAGGGTCTTACAGATCTCTAGGGAGCGAATAAACATGCCCTTTAGTAAACAAGGATGAATATTCATGACTAATCTGCATACCTTTAAGATGGAACGTTGACCTACAATAATTAATCGGAGGATGGAAATTTCGTGCATTTATGTCAGATCTGGGTCATTAGAAATACGAGGCTAAAAGATTTTCGCAAAAACTTTGGGTAAAAGTTTGCAGAATTAGAACTGCTGAGGGATGAACCCATTGAATAAATAAAGTCTTAGAAATCATTATGAATTTATACGAGCAGGCTGTGCGCATATATTAAAGAACATGTGCATTTAGATGTCAATCATTTTGTTTACCATATAGTCTCTACAATGAGTCATTATTACTAATCCACCATGAAAACCCGATCGGGAAATCCAACAGAGGGCAGATCTTATGCTTTCGGTTTACACCCCCACTAATTAAGAAATGAATATGCATGAGGTAAAACAGCAAGAGAGCCAAAGAGAAGGATGGATATGTTTTTGGAAATTTTGCTTTTACTTTTTTAAGCGTCTATAAAGAGAATCAAGGTCTCTTAAAGTTGCCTCGACTTAAGGAATATGATCTTCATGAAGCAAGAGCAAGCATGAAATAAATACATGTTTGGTATATATGGTTGTGTCACACTTGAAATGTAAAAATGTTTTTTGCATAAAAAAGGATTTGGGCAGATGGCTGCTTTGGAATTATGTTTCCACAAATACACTCTTCCCGACGCTGTACACACATGATAAATCGCTAAAAGAAAAAAAACCTTTCCTGGAATGATTTTGGTAATGTTTCTCTCTGATTACAGATCATATAGAGCCAAATTAACTAGGACAAACTCAGAAAAGTTCTGCAATTCTCATGCAATAACATACAGTTTTTATGCATGATTTAATGTTAATCTTGTATGATGGATGATTATAGAATATGATGTACTTGAGGCTTTGCCACAAATATCATGAAGGAACCATATTCCCAAAATAGGGATTATGTTGGGAAGTTTCAAAATTATTACTTACTTAAGAGTAAAACATCAGTGGACAGATAAGCTCCATGTTACAGACCACAAGCATGCCACAAAAATGCTTATATACTTCAAAGCTGTGTGTATCACTGAGAAAGCATTTTACAATCAAACACACTCAATCGCGTTCTTCTTCAGTTTTATAGAAAATCAATTAGTACAAAAAAAAACAATTCACAAATCTAACAAATCACAAATCTGCCAAAGGCACATCACACGAAGGCAGTGAAATCACAGTAAAACCAACTGGCCCACATCCTTATCATCTTTTAGCCATTAACAACATCCATGCCATTTTTTGGAAAAGTAGAGGGCGTGAAAGGTAAAAGGAAGCGTAACAAACTCTTCTCTACCTGCCTGCAATTAAATGTAATAATTATATTTGCTCAGAGAGCCGAATTCGTTTGATTTACATAAAGTTTAAATGATTTGGCGACAGAAATAAGTACCTGTAAGCCTTTCAGAGACCAGTTAACCAATTAAAAAACAAATTCATAAAGAAATAATACAAATTAAACATTTAGAAAAAAGAAGCATATGTAGACAAAGTGGTTCAAGTTTATTTATAAATTAACTAAAATCAAAAGACTCAAGTTTTGGAATTAATACTATATGATATAATACATAAGATATAAAATACAATGTCACCTCTACCACTTCCCTAAGACTATATTTTTTTGTTATCGTAGAAAAAACCTTTTCTTCCTCTTTACTATGACTGGTCTCTTGGTTGCCATGGCAACTGTATGTACACACGGTAAACGGTAAGCCTAACCAGAGGCGGTTTGGCCTTGGCCATGTTTTACTGAGAGAGAGCTTTAGGACCCTGGGGCCAACAGCAGTCCATCCATCTGCCACCATGTTGGCTCAAAGCCAATGTTGCAGTCCACCCCCTGCAGATCCAAGATGGGCGGAATCACACAAAAGCCAATGCAATTACTCAGGTGGGGGCATCAGGTGTTGCGTAAATGTGGCATCATACTGAGAGGGGCTGGGAAAGCAAGCTGCCACTCAGTATGACGGGCGGACTGCATTAGTTAGGAGCGCATGTGGTAGCTTCTGATGTATTGAATCTGAAGGGAATATTTTTTGGTAATGGTGACCTTAAAACATATGTTCTTAGCCGTGATGGATCACATGCAAGAATTCAAATTGGTAGTGCATTGTGCTCGCAACACAAAGATTGTCGGTTCGATTGTCAAGGGACACATACTATAATAAAATGTATACCTTGAAAAAAAGCATTGTTTGATAAAAATGCCTGCAAAATGCATAACTGGTAAGGAAGTGCTGTGGTTTAATAACTAATCTGGTTAGTTACAAGATAAGAAAGAAACAAGAAAGTATAAGAAAAACCAATTACTCATCTCGTTTATGATCTTCAACATGTTTGTGATACTTACAGCTTCTTACTCTAAAATGTGCAGCATTCAAAGTGATTTACAGAAAGGCAACTAAAACCAGGCTTAGATGTGTGTGGCCTAATAATATACCTTTAGTTCAAGATCTAAAGTAATTTCCTTCAGTTTGTTTACATACAAATAAGGATCTTACAAGACTCCTCTCCCATCAACTTGACCTCATTTTGTCTTTGTTCTTCTTTGTTCAGATCAAAGCAAAGCACCGTGGGAGAGTACAACGTCGAGAGGCTATGATGAGTACATGACATCCTTCTGCTGGCACATACGAGAAGAGTAAAATATCCCTTTGGTTTTTCTCTTACATTTTATATTAAGATCCATATGCCAAAATGGAATTCAGGTATATGAGGTTTCATGCTTCTCTTCAAATTTAAAATAAGGGATCATAATAATAAAAATGCTTTATTAACATTGCTATACCTCTGCATACTTACAAATAAATATATAGTGAAATGAACCATTGAGTGCAAAAAAAAGCTATTTTACTAACATTTTAAACATATTGAATTATACTGAAGAACTGAAATTATCTTATTTTTAATACGGATATGTAAACAAAGAATGAAATGTCTGACAACAGGATCAGCATTGACTAAAGCTTTTATCATAGACAGAGATTAGACAAGCAGACAGATTTTCTACATTAAATCTAGTAAAAGTATCTTGCTAGTAATCACATAGCTTTAACTAAGATCTTCCACTAATCCGTACTAGAAAAAGAGAGATATCACTGTATGAATAAAAATAAAACACAAAATAAACTGGGTCGTCTGAATGACAATCACTATGACAAGTGTCATTGAACAAAATTAACAAAAAATTGGCATCAACCAACTTTGTATGATCTTGGAGGTTTTTGTTTATCCAAAATACCAAATATAGCTACGCTTATAAAAGTGTAACAACATTTCAATCAATCTGAATTAATTCAGAAATAACTATTTGTGCAGGTGTGTTAAAATGTATATGCGTGCAGGTGAAGAGGACACTCTGCGTTCAACAGATGTCAAATGTAATAAACAATAAACAAGACACAAAACCAGTCTGGGTCGGGTAATATCCAGACACGAGTGTCTATCTTGGTCTATCTTGGATTAAAGTCAGTCTATCTTGGATTAAAGATAGTAAATCCTGGATTATAATTTAAAACTAGATTAAGAAGTTAAAACGTGGGTCACTAACATATAGTACAATTTAAAATTTTGTTAATGTATGTCTGGAAAAACAGCAGAACATTCAGATGTGAATTCTGCTGTCAACCAAACAAAACACAACAAATATATTTTATGTACATCTTTATCTATGAAAATCTCACAGTTCTCAAGTCTCTGACATAAATGAAACCTGAAAAGTGCTACTGGCTGTTGTCAACAATCATAAGATAAAAGGCCTGTTGGCATTTCCACATTCAGACATCCTGAAATGTGTTAGAGATGGGCTTCACTGCTAGAGGTAGGAAAAAGCCTGTGTGGAATATTGAGTGACCTATTCAAACAACTGATGTTATGGAGGTCAGATCCATAACTTGGACAAAAAGCTAAATATGACTCTGAAAGAGAAAAATACATTATTTTTTTGCATAAAAAAGGTTCATATTAAAGTGTATTGAGAGATACAGTAAAGGTGTTTCCTGCGTTTAAAACAAGAAACCTTGCTTTTTAGCATAAACGCTAGAAGCTAGTTTGCATGGAATTCAAAAATATATCCTTTATAAAAAAATATTTAAGATCTATTTACAGTACAGTGCAAGAATTTTCAAATATTTGTTGCTATTGTAATGATCAAATGCTATTTTTGTCCTACAACAGATGGCATGGCACGGCACACACAGATATCTGATCTCACCATCAAGTCAGTCTTAAATTACATGAAGGGACAGATAAAGATGAGACAGCCTAAATCCATAAGAACCGTGGCAGCGTCTTCAAGAAAAATCTTTTTTTTGGTGAACATCTACTGTGCATAAGAGCTGCAGTTGTGTTGCCTTTAACGGTATAATTCAACCTAAAATATAAATTATCTCACTGTTTATTCACACTAGTTTCATTTAAAAAGAGAGTCAACAGGTTTTATGTGCTACACAAAAGGTATACTGTGAAATGTGTCAGTCATTTGTGTTCAAATAATGGAAGTCAATGGGGGGTCAATATTGTTCGTTTACCAACATTCTTCCAAAATATCATCTTTGGTGTAGACTGCAAGTCATACAGGATTTGAAATAACATGAAAGTGAGTAAATGAAGGCAGAATCTAAATTTTTGGGTGAACTATCCTTTTATGAGATTTTAAAATCTATGCTGTGTCACACAGCCCCAAAGGTGGAATTTGCTTTTAACGGAGTAAGATAATGCGATTAACGTGAGATCAACATTAAGTTAAGTGATTTGTTGTCTCCAAACAGGCTGGGAACAGGAAGTAATGCCAAAGTACTGGATGTGTACCACCAACATTATGGGATTAGAAACACATGCGTACATTTCCATCTAAACTCCCTTAAAATAAACACACATATGGAGCACTCAGATAAAAAAACAAGCGTTAAGCTGCATCATTCTGTGCCAGGTTGTTACATAAAAAATTAGTAGGACAAAAGAAGAATGACAGGCATTAGAAAATCATTAAAGATCAATGAGCATGTTGCCAAGCAAAGCTGTTTATATCTATATGAGTGGGTTAGGTTTTCCCTACATTAAGGGGACAGAATGTTGAATGTTGTTCATTCAATCTGAATTTAGAGTGGAAAAACTACACCTTTTTTTAGCTCAGTTTACAATCAAAAGAGGTAAATGGAAAGTCCCTGTCATGGGCTGGTATGTTGTTCATCATAATGAAATCAATGAGGCTGATACAGATTCCAGCAGACAGCATTTAATGAAAGTTTAAATATAAACTGTTCTCAGTATGATACTTTTGATCCTTATGATAAATATGATTCCTTTTTTTACTTCCATGCCTGACAAGATCACAAAATCATTGTAATGAAAACAACATTTGTGTCAATGGGAAATTCCACTGGGTTTAATATCAAAAAGATGTTGGTGTAATTCCTCCCTCCATTTCATTGATGTGAACATATTTTCAATTTTATGAAACTTAATGAATACTGTGAGGCTGGAAAAATGGAAAGACATATGTGGTCCAATCGCTATACAGAAAGTAAGCGGGAATCCAAAAAAACTTTGCTGTAGAGAAGAAATAATTGAACCACCCATGGAGGCATAATAATGGAAATTTTTCCTCCCTCTTTGCCTGGTTATCAAAAGCATTCCCACTCTTCTGTAACCCAGAATGGGAGGGCATAGAGAAGTGCAGCACTTTTTCCTTGAAAAGCTGACCTTCTCTATCTGATGGAGACACAATGGCGCTCTCCCTCTTTCTTCCTCTCTCTCTTTCACTCCTCTTTTCGTACAATAGGATTAATGGCCTGATTTCTATTTCCCTTCTTTTACTCGTCCAAGTGGGGAGGTAACTAATCCACTTACTCAACGCTGAGTAAATGCCATGTCTATCAGGACCCTTAAACAGGACCCTAGGCTTTTAATTGGCACAGAGAGATTCTGATACAGCATCTGCTTTGTCACCATCTGCTACAGCCCATCGACAGTACCCAGAGCTCTGTGACAAAACCAACTTGAACTTGATCTGTTCAAAGTATTCCCAGACATGGGATGGAAAATTTAAGTAAGATCTCTTTATAATCTAATTCGTTTCTTCAAGAAAGTGGACACTTCATTAGGCTTCCCTCATCTTTTTTGCTTATAAACAAACCTGATGTCTACTTTAAGGTTTTAAAAATCTCACAATGTAGTAATTTTCTGAGCTGTGCTATATAGTTCCATACACTTACATTTAGGCCTCCTTCCTTATCACTGTTTTTTTCGATAGAAATTTTAGATGAAACATACTGTATAAGAAGACTAAGTTGATTCGAAACCACAATGAAAAACTACGAAAGACCAATATTTTAGCAATACAATTTTCTCCTGGGCTTTTAAATGTGTGATATAAATTAGGCCAAACTACAAGTGAACCAAAACAAACAATACAAACAGAGATGGAGAATGACAAAAAGACAGGTCTTGTTGTGTGACGGTCAATGGTAACACGCCAAGCCTTCAGGGACACCTGAAATAATCAAACAAGACAATGATGCCAATGACATGCACACTGTATATAGCTAGAACAGACACAAAAGCTTAAGCGCTGCTGTGATCCACTGAATAAAGTCACGTCACAGACTGTGGCTCTCAGCCAACTGGGCTTCGAGATGCAAGCGATGCAATGCCCTCTTGCTGTTTCTGGCACCGAATAAACTAAATTTCATCCAAACCTCCCTCTGTTAGTCTTTTCTTGTTCTATATACATAGACAGTATATTGAATAGATGCAAAATAATATTCTTTCAATATTTTTAATAGTGTAAGTGGTGAGTTTGGATTATGATACATGGGAATACTGTAAATGTCCGCACTCTGTCTCACTTTTGGTTTTCTCATAAAAAGAGTTCAATTATAATTGTCCGTCCACTTTAATGCGAGATTGCAACATGATTAATTGATGTGGCACTGGGTTTCGCTTTGGACATATTAAGCCTGTCTATGTGTGAGACTGAGCGAGACTGGGAAGATAAAGAGAGACAGAGAGAAAATGAGAAGAGAGGTTCTGCACTCAGTGACCCTCAGGGTAAAGCTAAAATGATTGTATGGGTCTTGACATTATAAATGCTTTCACAGACAACTTTGTGCATCATTCTGGAGGCGAGAGTAGAGCATAATCACACATCCTTTAACCCATTTGGGATGATATTTAAAAAATATATATGTTTCATTAACAAAGTTCGGGAGGAGCACGTGCAGATAACTAACCCGGCTGGCTTGCTATGACCAATCTTACCAATCAGATAATTAACCCTGCTGGTTTCCTATAACCAATCATCCTTTTAGCTCGGGAGAAAACCACTAGAAATAGACAAGATGCCTTACCCTCATTCTCTCTACATTCTCGCAGCATCCCTCCTCCACCCCAACTCCTCACCATCAGCCTGGTTTTACCGCAGTATAATGGGGGGGAACGATACCGAGCCCCTCTCCCCGGACAAGTGGCGGGCGCTCCGAGTTCGGAGGAACTACCAAGCTCGGAGCCCTCTCCCCAGGACAGCACTCCAAATACGCATACTATCCGTCCCTTATTATCCGTACTTATTATCTGCGAGGCGAACTCGGGGTAGTGCAATAGCGATCAGATGACAGTATTTTGTCCATTATACTTTGAGTGAGATAAGCTATTGGTATTTTACATAATAAAAATAAAATCTAAGAGATAAATATTGGTTTATTGACTAAAGCTCCTGACCATCACTTTATCACAAAAAATACAATCCAACCACCAAGGTGGACCTAGAGTACCAGGCAACACAACCTCACAGGTGATCTTACCATTCAGAGCTACACAATTAATCGAAAAACTTAACATTACAGACACTTAAAACACTGGAGATTAAGCAAAGCACCTTATACCTTATTTTACTTTGACTATAATGCATTTTGTGCAAAAACAACATATTCACTCTCGAGCCTTTAAGGAATAGTATTATAAGGCCAGGCCTCTCAAAATATAAAATATATAGCAGGTAAAACTGACAGAGCCTTACAGAGTGACATCCCAGTGAGAGTTCCAAGATGAAGGGGACAGAGAGGAAGCTTGACTCTCTCCCTCATCTGTGCAGTCAAGCCTGACCAGACAAGTCCACAGTCCCAGCATGCATCTCTCTGAAACAACCATAAGGCCTCACAGCTTGCGGGCGGAATGGTGCGATACGACACAGCATTAGAATGGTTAGTACCAGTTGGCAGTGTCTCTCTCCTGCCATTTCATTTTAGAGAGTGCACATGACAGAAGTGAGGGCATAACTTTTAAAGTGCATTATTCAGGCTTTTAAATAGATGGTTTACACATGAATTAAACATAATTATTCACCCCTCATGTTGTTTCAAACCTGTCCGTCTCTTTGCAGCACAAACTGAGACATTGGGCAGGACGTATCTGACAGCTTCAGCCACTATCTACTTTCAGTGTATGAAAAAAGTGCAGCATCAACAAAAGAACATACGGGTCAGGAACAACACAGGGAATAAACAATGACAGACCTTCTTTTTTTGGGTGAGCTATTCTTTTAAGCTTACTTTCATGAAAAACATCTAAGCACGCCAGGTGACTGTTTTCTTTCGCACGGAACCATCAAGGCCCATCTGTTTTCTATGGAAATAGCTGAACCACAGGCCCACATTACAGTACCTGTGTATCAGTGTTGACATAAAAAGCCAAGTTAAATAGGCGTTCATTTGAAATTCATTGGAAATAGGCCTAATAGATCCATCCACAACATCTTGTGTGTAAATGTATGTAAATATTATATCGATATTTAATCTTTTTTAATCTGTCTCGAGAAGACGCGGTGGCTAATCCAGTCAATGCAAGCGTATATAAACGAAGTCTTACCTCTCATTTGTGAGGGTAATTCTGGTATTCCTCAACCATTTTAACAGATTTATTTATATCCATTTACATTATATTCGGTGATCATTGAAATCCACGTGTTGCGCAGAACAATCCATCATAAACAAGCCTAATCAGATTACCGATACATATTTAATGTCATATACAGACATGGTTACATGTCTTCGATATTATATAACATGAGGTGGGTTTAAAAATAAACAACTTTATGGCACAAGCTATCGAAAATAACTCAGAATCCCAACAGCATGAACCACTTACATACCTGATATGACGTAACACATGTGCGTACACCTGCGACGCCACACGCTGGTTAAAAATATATTTGAAAAAACCCAATTCACTGTGCATTTAATGCGAAATTAATAAAAATAAATATTTTTTAGCTCTAAATCCTCTGATAGGTTTATTACAGTTAAAAATTATTCGATTTAAATTATGTAGCCTTAGTACGGTTTTGTCAAAACTGCTTACAAAAAGTAGGGACACAAGTGTATTATATTTTTATATTGGGGCTATAACATAGATTTTTTTACATAGACCCCCCTACTTTTGTCGGGGGAAAGCTGTTATGCTGTAATTTAAATGTCTTATAATTTAATGGTATGAACATATATGTAATGTGACATGTGGTGTCAGAATTTTGAAAAGAAACAATTAATTAGTAAGTTTTTTATCTCTGCTTTCAAAATCAATGTAATTTATAATACATTTTGGGAAACGTTGTTCATTTCATAATTGATATGTTTCACGTATGTCTCAGAATGATGTCATCCAAGAACTTTTGCAGCTAAATATGTAGCCTACATTTAGCCGCTGGCCGCTGGCCATGGGCCTATTGGTTTCTTCTCTGTTTCACCAGATTGAGATGTCTTTGAAGGTTTACGTCCTGTTCCTGTTCCTGTTCTTCCTGACCCTCTGGCCACACACCATCACTACCTGCTTCATGTATGCTAACAACAGGAGACATCACGGAGGAAACCAACCATTAAAGTTCAAGAAGTACAGGGTGAGGATGCAAGGAGAGAAAGAGAGTGAGCAAGTGAGCGAGCAACAGAGAGAAATGCCATTTAGCCTTCAGGGAAAAAAACTAAGTGCATACTGTATGAAAGTCATTTTGAGTTTCTGAACGCATTGACTATCTGCATGATGTTCATTTCAAATGTGCTCTTGTATTGTGTTTTTACCCGGAGTGCATTCAACGCGTCATGGCCTGTTTCAGTACAGTAATTAGTCATTAGCCATGCCCTGCTGCTCTCATTCTCCATACTTCAATCAGGAACACAGTTGGAACAAAGGAAGGACTTCAGAGGTCAGGTTCCCCAATCAACATTTTCTTATCTTCTCTCGAGACAGGCCGGTAGACTCTTCAGGGGACACAACAGATAAGGCTGTTGAATTATAGAGAACATTATAGAGAACATCAACATGTGTTGCACAGTGATTCAACAGTTTAATTCGAAACCCACTGCTTTGGGATGTCTTCTTTCAACCAAAGCTAATACAATTTAAAGATAAGAAAAAAGCATAAACCACTGAACTGAAGGCACTATTCTATTTTGACTGAAAAACATGAGAAATATTAAAAACAAGACTTTTTCCCGTGTACGTCCTATCATTTCCTGTCCAACATGGAATATTGTTCCATGCTGTGACAGGTTTGGGGCAGTTTTGAAAAAAACAAGTCACCATGACAGCTGTATGAAAAACAGCTGTGGAAAAAAACTATATCAAACAATTCCATGTGACATAAAGGCAACAAGTGACACTGAGATCAAACAAAGAGTATTACAATAAAATGTAATAATGTAAATTAATGTAAATGTAAATAAAAATATAAAAATGTAAATACAAAATATTTTGAGACTGATGTTGTGTTTTGTGTTGACATGTGCTCTTTATCTGTCTTTATAATGTTAAAATAGCCATTGATTATAAAATATCCCGATATATAACGGCTGACCGCATTACAAAGCCTAAATATCACTTTATTAACTTTATTTTATGAAACCTTGCTACGCATATGGAATAACCGTTTTATAAAAGCAATAAGCCTTGCGAAGCAATGGGTTACAGTGCATTTTATAACAGCTAAGGGGGTTTTAGGGACTCTGCTTCACGTCGTGCCACAACGCCCTTAGCTGTTATAAAATGCACTTATTGCTTTAGTATATTCTGAATCAAGAAAAGAGATTCATGATACATTGTGAAAATACAGTTATCAAAATCTAGAACTGTACTGTATAAAATATACTGTATACACCTCAATGTATAAGCAAAATTTCAGTTGCTCTCGCTAAATTTAACACTCTTTGTAGAAAAGACTTTCTTTATTTTGAGTGCGAAAAAAAAGTCGTCCCGGTTTTCCACCTTTCCTACCCTTTATTCCTTTTCCATGTGTGAGAAGATTACGACTCAAATCCAGCCCCCTCGAATTCATATTTCATGCGAGACTTTTCAAAAGCTCTATTTGAGAGGACCATTTCCATGACAACAGGACTGGATTAGGTTTAAAAAAAATACTTGCACCAATTGCAATTGTGAAGACCTTTGATTCTCAAAGGTACTTGTAGATTTCTGATGGGAGCTAGCAGAGGGTGACTGAAAAAAGGACACAAAGGAAAACTAGAGCGTGGAAAATTCATTGCAATTTTCGGATAGAATTTGGGTACTGTATTTGTCTTTGCACACAATTCTCATTTAGGCCATCTATTTAAAGACAGGATTTTGGACATCCTATTCAGCGGAAGAGGTGTGAAGATTTTCTGTTTTCCATTAAGTTCTGCCTTCTCACCTCCATTCTCAAACGACATAATAAGGCAGTATGCGATAAACTCATGAATAGGATAATGAGGGAACCCCTTAAGCTTGCTATTTAATTGACATTCTTGTTAGCACTATACCATTCATTCTATACAGAGCCATACAATGCTTCAATGTAAGTGTCCAACATATATATTTATACAACCTGTATCTGGAGTCTGTATTCAATGTCATCAGAGAAAACTCACAAACCAGCACATAACAAAGAAAGTAAAGTGACTCTGCCTCATACAGTATGTTATGATTATTACACATACTTATACGCATGCTGTAAGCAATTATTTCTGAGACCTGTTATTGCAAAATATGTCACTTTGGTAAATTGTGTAAATTCACCCACAGACTTTTGTACCCAGACATAATCTCATGACTCATCTTTGGAAAAGACCTTGATTTAAAAAAAATGCAATATTGCAATAACACAGCATAGGCTGGAAGATGAGGTCAAAGTACAGTAAATCATACAGTGAAGGGTCGATAAGTACATGATTGAATGGGGGGATGGGATTCTGGGCTAAGGACCTAAAGTCACTGCCCGTCATGATTTCACAGCTGAAGGTTTTACTTTTGTCACATTCTTTCAGGTTTTGCCTGCTATGTAATGTACCCAAGGTCAAACATCTCAGCAAAATGAAATGCAAAAAAGCTGGGATGGAGGCAGTCAAAAAAACCTTCAATAAATTCAGATTACTTTAACATTGAACTAGAAGACATAGATAAATCCACAGAATCAATCTGCATTTGTGCATCACCAGTAGAAAAAGAAGTTTTGATCTTATCACTGATTCACAGGCACAAGAATGTTATATAAATAGCGGTTTTGTTCATGACTGAACAGATTTAAGATTAAGAGGCTTAGGGGTATCCAGAAAGAGCTAATCAAACTCACAGAATGTGAAAATGGAAAAGGAAATGCAAAATAGGTCATGCAAAATAATACAGAGATTCCTCAGAATATCAATGCATAAAAGTCCATAAAACAAAAGGATGGATTCAACTGCATTGTTTCACCTTTCCAGTGATATATACTTATCATGCACTTGTAACAACAATTGGCATGTTCAGTCTCGGCATTTGGATTTTAAGGAATAATAGCATCTGAGCACAATTTTGAATAAATATGTTGCAATTCCCTCTTACAGTGACAGAGTAGGCCCCAGAATGAAAAACATTTGAACAAAAACCACATGAACCATAAGTGTTTTATGGTTTGTGTTCCTCTTTCCTTCTTAACTTGTAGACACTGTTTTGAGATTAAACATCCCCAAGCATTCCAGAGCTTGGATTTCTGTTTTGCCAATTTTGTCAGGCAGCGTCACTACTGGGATTGAAGCCTTCGGCCTGCTCCCCTTATCTTCAAGAAACAGATGTGGAAGCTTCACGCCGATTCCTGCATATACCGGAGAGGTGATGCATCTTCATGTGTCAGGTCTGATTTCACAACACAGCCTTCAGCTAAAGCCTCTTAAGACCCCAGTAAGTGAGTCTGCAACTGTGCCATTGCTTAAATCATTTTATTCATGCAGGAAACTGAACAGCTCAGATTTTATTTCACAAACTTTAAAATGGCACCTTGGGAACAATTAAGCAAAATTGAGGTGTCCACCTAAAACCCATAAAAAAAGAAAATAAATGGTTGTTAAACAGGATGTAACTTAATAAAGTAAAACAGAAAGTTATTTGCCACTAATGTATTGTTTTGTATTGTATAAACTTAATAAAGTAATAGGAAAGTTATAGCCTATTATTCGCCCGCTCGTGTCACGTGCAATTTCCTTGAGATCACGTGAACTGTGAAAACGGATATTTACGATGTGATGTAGTTATACTTTTGGTTACTCTTCTTTCTGTTTTCACATTACATAAACTATTAATACAAAGCCTTTGAAGACACTTTTACTACACTATGAAACAGCAACAACTATTGTTAGCATCACTTCAAGGTAACGTTCAATGATAGCCCAGCTCGCGCGAGATTTCACTTAACACTAGTGACGACCGGCGGGAAATATTTATTAAATACTCTAAATATACGGTTATATACATTACAATTGATATTCCTCACGTAATATATACACAGTACTTGAATAAAAAGCAAACACATTTGAACACGTAGAGCGCGTGCGCGTCTCTGAGTGACATCTGCTACCGGGCCGCGCGTCACGAATACTGAAGAGACACCTGCTTTCTCTCTGGTCCTCGTTCTTCCTCAGCTTTCTCATCAGCAACACTATCTGCTGCTCGACAGCGAGTCCGTGGAGCTGTTTACGGGGCACAAAGTGTCTTTTGTCGCCTGTGTCGTGCTTGAAACGGAGGGAAAGCCCGAGGCGCAGCATTAGTGCGCTCAAAGAGCTCTCTTGTGAAGTGGAATAGCATTGATGAATTCTTAGATTGCAAAGAACCGATGCCTTATTTAACCAATTTGGCCCATCTGCCTCGTATGGCCAACAATATCACCCTTTGTGTTTTACAGCTTAAAGGAAAGAACATACATAGGCTGCCCGATCTTTATTCTTTGCTCAGAAAAGCACTTTTGGTCACATGATATTATACCACCGCCTGGTGTCTCGCGGAGGCTGCTGTTGTGAAATTGGGGGAATTGTGTTCTGTTTTTGATGTAGGCCTAGTAAACATACCATCACTCAGTTGTTAGACACATTCATTTCTACCCATATGATGCATAAAATTAAGGGTTTTAGAAATTCATGTGGGCTTATTTGACCTCTTCTGAGGAAAGATTGACATTTCATGACAGAGACAATGACACACCCACGAAAACTAATCAGTGCTGACAACTAACCTGGAAAAGTTGTAAATTAAAAGTGATAATTAAATAGCTTTTGTGATTTTGCTGAACGTCTCCCCAATCGCCAGTGTAACTGCATCCACACATTAATGTCCTCTCTCTGTGTGTAGAAGAACCATGAGTGTGAGAAACAGATCCTGCTCTTCCTCCATCCTTCAAGCATGCAGTTCATCCTTTACCAGACAGCCATCCCGTGTGTTGATAGTGGACGCATCGCCCCCCCGGTGGTCAGAAATATGCTCTGTTCTGTGTCAGGCCTTGGAAAACTTCTTTTTCATCGCTAGCAGTGTGGCAGGGCCTGTCCGCCTGCCTCTCCTCAGCATCTCTGCCATCAGCGCACAGCTAGAGTGCCTTCTACCCTTCGTGGTAAGGATAGGCATAATTGAATAGGACATACAACTACCTACCTCTCTATAAATCATCTTCCATTCACTTATTACTTCCCTAATCTCTTTTGCTTCTGCAGCAAGTGAAAGGGAATTTGACACGTCTTCTGTGCTGTGTGGAGGAGCTGCGTTCTCTGCCTCAGGAGGGCTGTATTCGGCAGCGGGGGGCACTCCTTAAACAGGCTGTACTGGACAGCCTGCAGCAGTTTAAACAATACATGTGTCATACAGCTCTTGGGGACATAAACAGCAACTGTGTGGAGGTGACAGCTTGGATCTCTAACACTGAAAGGAAATCTGAACCTATTGAATTTCTGAATCTTAAATTCCTATATGATAATCTGCCTTGTTATTTAATGAGGACCTGGCCTGTTTACTTTTTCATCAATGGTGATGGCGCTTTTTTGATGTAAGCATTTGCGTTTAAGAGCTCTTCGTTTAAGAGCTTGATGCTTTCTTTAAACCTCACATCACAAGCAAAAAACGCACAGGCATTCACATTCAGATTTCCTATACCACTGAATTCAAAGATCATTTATACTACACTATCAGCACTAAATGAAGATGTGGGTGCACTAGCAGACACCACATGGCCCTCAGCAGCCACTCTTCTCTCAGCAGGCTTCATTTAAACCCAGCACTAATGTCCCCCCCACAGGAAGCAGAGCAGAGGACAAGTGCATTTAATCAGATTATACAGAATATTTTTGTGCCCTAAATGGGATTATATGGTGCCTATGGGCTCATTCTCTTTGCACTTTGCAGTGAGAGTACAACAGAGCTTTTGTCATTATACCAAAGATGTCTATTATATGATCTTCTGACTGTCTTTGTTCAAATAGGCAGCAGATCATGAAGAAATATGTTTTGACATTTTATGAAATATTTTTTTGGCTGAGGGGATGGCTTTGATGGTTATTTTTATCATGACATTAGTTCTGCTCATCTGCTGTGTCTTATTCTTCATACAATTAATCTTCAGTGAGATGTTCTCTGTTGTTTGTGAGGAACATTTCACTCATACTTTGAGTTGTAATGCATTTCAACATGAGAGACAGCAAATGACCATCAGCAGCTTTCATCTTTGCAGTCGTAAACCAGAGCCACTATAGTACATTTGGCTTTGTAGGCTTATGGATACATTGTGTTAAGTATTGTTTGGAAATCTGAATACCGCAGTGATTTACTGAAAAACAAATCAAGCGTATTTTCTCGGAAACCACAATTTATGTTGCTAATCGTATTTTAAATCCATCTAGAGTACACAAGGTTGATGTATTGTATACACACATGCCTGTTTAGCTGTTGTTTAAGCTTCACTGGATGCTTTAGTAATCACTAACATTGATGCATTTTTGTTTTATAAGGTGACTGTATTGACCTGTCAATCAGGTCACGTGGTCCTGAGACAGCTCGAGAAGGATCTCAAAAGCTCTGATCTGATGAGTCTACGCAGACTTTTGGTTATTCATATCAGCCTACAGCAGAACCTCTCAGATCAATCCCCAACATGTAGCCTAGAGACGCCGTCATCAGAAGATCACAATGACAATGAAGGTAACGAAACTCATAGTTCAAATTAGAAAGGGAAGTCGCTCTTCAACTAAACAAACCCTTTTGCTTTTTATACATATACAACATTTACAAAAGTGGAATTATGGAGAGTTCAGCAGGGATACAGCGATACTTTGCTTTTAGTATTAAAAACATGAAATTAAAAGACATGGCTGACATGTGCCAACCAATTTCAGTCCAAAACGGCTTTTGTGTGAAGCTTTGTTTTGTGTTTGGGTTTCTGCCAAGACTCTGAGACCTTTTTTGTTTTCCGCACAATTAATTTAATTAAGGATTTGTAGTTGTCTCAGGGTTTCTTATCATAATGAAATGTGATTCTATGGGTGAAAGAACAAACAAGTCGTCAACTTTATTAAACCAAGCCAAACACTTGAATCTGTATGTGATCTGATAACTAATGTTATTTAGAAATCAAGGGATGACCGGTGGTGATGAGTTGAGTGCAGTATCTGAAATAAATTATTTGATATTTATATGTGTATGAATGTATGCATGTAAGTTTAATTACTAGAATGCGTGTAAACTAATTACTAGATAGGGATGCCATGCCTTCAAAAAGTTTGGGAACCACTAATTTAACCTGACATATTGTACGTTTATTATTGTTCCAAATATTTTGTGTTGCTTAAAAATTAAATATATTATGATAAATGGGGAAAAGGCTGTTTTTACCCAGACATTTAAAATAAACATTTTAAAGATGCAATTCCAACATACCGTAAAAAAGTGTGATATTTTTGCTCAATTCAATTTATTTATATAGCGCTTTTTCCAAAGTGCATTGTTTCAAAGCAGCTTTACAGGAGCAAATAAGTAAAAACAGAAAATCACAGAAAGGTAAAACACAGCACAGTGCATGGTGTTTATAGACCAAGCAAGATCATTCTTATAAACAATATCTAATAAATAAATGAATAAATGCAGCCTCCCGGTGAGCAAGCCAACACTGCCCTGCTGTGGCAAGGAACCCAAACTCCATTGATGAATAAATGGAGAAAAAGCCGGGAGGGCCAGATCTCCTCTGACGTGTCATAGCTGCACTCAGTGACCCCGACCAAAAGCCACCGAGCAAACGTCCACAAAGAACAGGGAGAGCCCACCAGCCGCGACCCAGGAAGTCCCCACCCGCTGAAACCGTGCAGGTCCAACCCGGTCACACTCCACGATCGACACAAAACAACAGGGGAACAACCAGGGGAAAATAGTAATGGAAAATTTTACTTTATTCCTCTGTTGTCCAACATCGGCCACAAAACAAGATCAAACAGACCCACACAGCCCCAACAAACGACACCCCCCAAACCACAACCAACAAGCCCCCCCACTCCCCACAAACACCCACCCAGCAACCTCCAATCAAAGTCACTGAGTGCAGATATTGAGCAATCACTAACATTGCTCAAGGTTATCTCACCGTCAAAATCTCATACCAGCCCATGCCTAGTCTTTAGTCAGCATAGTTCTGAGTGTCTTGTAGATTTTTGGTTTCATTTAATGTCTCGGAAAGTGTGGGCGGCAGAAACACTGCACTAATTTATTGACTGTCAGCAGTGAGGAATGTAAGAATGTTAATTGGAAATTTTGTCTGGTGAGAAGTAGCTTTGGAACGCCTGTTGGAGTTAAACGTCTCCATGTTTTTTTCATTTCTGCTATAAGTATGTGGAATAAGTGGGCTGCTCTATTGCTTTCTATTACTAGATCAAACCTTCAGGGTGTCCCACTGCCATGAACTCAAAGAGGTTACATCCCTGGAAAGTAGGGTGGGGTGGACGTTGTATAATGTCTGAGGAAGCGGAAAACATTCCAGCTTTGTAATAAATCACAACAGTTCCTTTCAATCAAACGAAAACTTCTTTCGAATGAAACAAATCAGTTAACATGACATATTTTAAGAGCACAGTAGCAGTAAATCCTATTCTTGAATTAGCAGTTATGTAAACTAGTGTACAGTCGTAGACGGATCACTGAACATCAGATTGTAATCTAGCTGCATATCTAGTAAAGGGAAGTTTGAGGTCATGTAGTCCATTGTGTAAGACTGGATCAAGTCCAAATCAGCTTTATTATTGATTGTTCTCAGGGGAGCGGCTAATGGGATAACAGACTCATGTCAGTCGACTGTACACAAACACTGTAACACACAACTCCCTAGCTTAGTTTTCACCCTGACTGCTCCACACTGTCCCACAATTTCAGATGTGAGCAGCTAGACTGACACTGAGGTCTCGCTTCCCTCCCTGTCTCTGACATCCTGTTTTTAACTTCCAGCATACAAACTTTGCTAAGGAGGAGCTTACAATCTGCATTCTAACGGAGGAAGGAAATAAGACTGTAGAGTTGGTCTGCGTGAGAGAGTTTTCTATGTGTAAAATGTATGTAAGAGTAAGTTTTTCTGGCTGAACTGATTTTCAGTTTCTGAGTCAGGTTCTGTAAACAGTGCTTTCCAAAGCCTATTAAGAACAGTGCTTTCCAAAGCCTATTAAGACCACTTCATTCCTGTTATACTGTATTAAAATTGGAATTGATTTGAATATTTTCCATTTTGTCAATAGACAATAGTGACAGTAAATGGACATAGTAGTCAGCAGTCATTCATTTTCATGAGAATTGGGAGTTTGGGGCAACATAAGCAAAACTTGGTGATTGCAAACCAATTATTCTCATTTTAAATATCCTTTAACTTGGCTGTGCAGTTTAATTGTTAGAAATATTTGTGGGATGGATAACCTTGTATAAATAGATCCTTTAGCATGTTTATGGGTCAGGTTGCTGACTTTGTGGGAACCAAACATGCATACAAAGTTAGTCAAATCTGAGGTCATTTTGTTGTGGCCAGTGAGAAAGTGAGAAGAAAAACACTTTAATAAATCTACAAACTTATTCCTTAGATATGCAAATGGTTAGGATAGTTGCTTTTTCCCAGGACAGATGCTGTATGTTAGTCCTACGCGTAGTTCAGGCTCACTACTTCAATCCTATTTTAGGACGCCGTGCTGGAGAACTGTGGGTTTTGTTTGTTGTTATTAAAAAAGCACTTGTAATCATAGACTCTTGGCAGTGTGTGGTCGAACTCTTGACCTGAAGAGAGATCAATTGGTCACAAAAGTGACTAAACGATCATAACGTTAAAGTTTGTTTATTTAGTGAAGAACAGGACTGTTTGAACCACTGAATACTTGACCTTTGCCTTTCAGATTGTTTGCACAGCAGTTTAAGTGAATGATTTGCCCAAAAAAACAAATGCAAATTTTATGCATAAATAAATTTGCAGGAAGAAGTCTGCAGGTAAAATAAATGAATACCTCTTCGTAATGATACTTTACATGCATTTGTTATTCATATATAGGATTACACAAATTTGCCTACATTTTTCCAAACTGTATTCTTCTAGTAATTGGTACAATTTTCTGAAATGTTCTCTTTTTACCTCTCATACCGTTTTTATTAATTTCAAAAGTGTCTTATTTAGCTGTGTGGTTTGGGAGAGTCATGGGAGCAGAAGAGTCCTGTTGTACCACCTATGTCTCTCAATCTCCATCTCACCCTCCTCTAGGCCTGTAGTGTTGCCATGGTAATTGCATGGCGTGATTAGGGTAACATGCTGATGTGAAAAGCAGGACATATGTTAATGTCACTCAGGCTGTTGTTTGTTAAGATAAAGTGTGAGTGTGTGGAATTTTTTGGATATGTTGCCAGTCGTTAGGTAGCTTGCGGCAAAATAGGTCTTTAGCGTCATGCTGCTGCCGGCCATTACAACAGACAGAATGATGTGCTGTTTTTTCGTTGTTAATTGTGCTGAAACGCTGCGTTCTCTGTGTTCGTACACCAACCATCTGTTGCTATTGCTCTGAAAATGACAAGTTTTCTCATTCTCGGTTTTAAGCTGTGCTTATTAAATTATGCCAAGTCATTCACCGCAGTGCAGCCAAATAATCATAAACTAAAAAGGACTGAAATTTTGATGTGTATTGCTCAATATTTTCTGTTTTTACTGGCAGCGTTTCCCCTAGAGTTATTTCCACAGCGATGTTGTTGTGGAAGTGTTGATGGGTTGTTCATGTTGGCCTTGTCATTCAGATTTATTTTCCTGCCGTTTTGACACTTGATGGGCTCTGGAAGGCCAATATACCTATAGTTGTAATAATAGTCAAAGAATGAAAAGCAGAAAAATGCTGAAAATTACCTGCATTGCTACATCTATTTATTTAAGAATGTGTTTTCACATTTACTTTTATTTAACATTTACCTATTATACACATTAAATACCTATAAAAAACATTTTGGTTAATATTTGCATACATTTTTGGCGGGGGGGGTTTGTATTTTGTGCGATACTTTTAAGCAGTTACACTCAATAGTGGACTGCATTAGGATGAAAAAACTATTTGTCTTTTTTTTTAACCCCAAACTATGTTTCAACATCTGGGTCATTAAATTTTTTGCATATTAGAGAATATTGTAAATTATTATTTATTGATTAAAATAAGTGAAGTCTTTATCATAAACCTCCTTTAATAAACAGATGCACACAAACTTCTGGCTCACTAAAGGCATTTTAAACACTCTTCTAACAGAACCTAGTTCCAGACCTTGAATAAAGTCACATTTTATCAATCCATAGGGGCTGGCTGTTGTTTGTTATGACATTCAGGGTATGATTTTAGATATAATGTACTTGTTTGAGAATGTAGATATTGAAGCTTTTCTATTGTACTATATCCTCATCTGGTTTCTTTAGCTGTTAGTGTCTAGCAGTCTTTAGTGACCTTTGACTATCTTGTTGAGTCAGCAGTATTTTGGTTCTTTATGGGTCCAGGCTAAAGTGAACCCATTCATCACAGCTGTAATTACACAGTATCTTAATGTGAGCATTTCCTTATAAGCTGTGGTCCAAGAGAGTAGTTTATATATCATTTCTTCAAATTACTACAAACTTAACAGTGGGTAACAAAATCCTACAATTAGGTAACAAAACAAACAGATTATAAGGGCTCAAAATCTTTTAAAGCTCTAATCAGTTGGCAAACACTTTCCATGAGGTGGGAGAGAAACATAGGGCCTGTTTAAAGGAATCATACAGAATGAAATGAAAGTGTCGTATCATTTACTAACCCTCATGGCATCCCAGGTCTACATGACTTTTTCTTCATCTTATCCCAAAACAAATAAAAGCTTCTTGTGTATGCACAATCCGCATTCATAATTTCTTGCGTGAACTCTTCGATATATATGCACGAGGTCAGAGGTCACGTTTGCGTCAGAACTAGACTCGTCAATGCATGCGCAAAAAGCTTTCTTGCACAAACCTCATATTAATTGTATGGATCACTTGGAGGTTCTGAAACTTGGAGACCATCCAATAGCATTACAAAGACAAAGAGAGGTGGTACCATTTTTTGGTACAAGAAAACCATATAAACCTGGGATGGCATGAGTAAATGATGAGAGAATGTTTATTTTGGGGTAAACTACTTCTTTAAGATGTCTTGTTTGCATGTGCGTACATATGCATTCACTAAAGAAAGAAAGAAAAAAGCACCCAAGTATAATTTTAAATTTGATTCTTCATGTAAACCTGAGCATTTCAGTAGCTGAGCTTGCATGTGCAACTGTTGTTTGGATATATAAAAAGAATGATGTCTAAATCAGTGAGTATAGAAATTGTGAGCTTAACTTAGGCTTGCAATAAAAGGAAACAGAACGTAGTAAGCAGGGAGATGTCGAAAACGTCTTTTGCCTGAAGGGGTTCTGCAAAACAAAGCATATCCATAACTTCCATTTATCCATGCAAAGTAGGATGACAGATTAACTATGAGTCATCAGAAGCAGTCTTTGTCTGAGGATTGCAGACATTCATCTGGCTCTTCAGATAGATCATACAGAATCAGTGTCCTCTGCCCACATCCCAAAACATCAAAGGGAAAAAGCATTCGATTATATAAGTAAAAAAAATGGTTCTCTGCTTAAAGTTTGCACAAATACGTTACAATAAATGTCCAAAACAAATATAAAAAAAGTGAAGCTGACGTCACGCCCTATGTTGCATGTTGCAGTGGCGCCGCCATCTTGGGAGGTTAATACTCCACTGCTATTATTGTTTTGATATGTACCATTACTTGTTTTGTTTGATATATGGAGAAATCGAAGGTGAAAGAACCATGGGCTTTTCCTGAACGACTCTGCATAGTTCTATTGCAGTTTTTAACACAGCAAGATCGACCTACCATAGTTATATTTCCTTATCAAACAAGAAAAACAAAACACTGCATTAAACGCACTAGCAGCCATCCTCCCAAGATGGCGCAACATTCAACGTGGCATGACGTCGATTAACAAGCACTATTGGAATGCTATATATATTCACACATACAAACTTATTTTTAATATGTAAACATGAAAATTCACATACAGAAATTTGATGGCCATATACAGTATGTATTTATATATGTATACTGTATATATGACATTCGAACTCTTACAAATTGCGTCTTAGTTGTTTCTCTTACCTTTTGTTGTTATGCACTATGATAAGCATCATTTTGAAAAGCAACACAGGGATCTCTGATATTTAAATTTAGTGTCTTTGTTGCTTTCTCTGTACTTTTTTGTCCCTTTCTAAACTGGAGAAAATGTTGCTCTTTGAAATGAGATTATGGATGCGTGTAGGAGTATGTGGTAGTGTGTGTGCATGGGAGTGTCTGGCTGGCACGGTGGTCGGTCCTTTCATCATTTATCGTTCATTTCCCATGAGAACGTGACTACGACTGTGATTCTGTTTGTAGAGGATTTCAACGTAAATTTTCCTCCTTTTCCCTTTCTGTTCTTTTGATCTTGGCCTCTCTTTGACTCAGTCTCTTACAAACATAAGAGCTATTTTGAAGGTGAAGTACTTACCTGTTTAATGCACCAATGAAAGAACAAGTTGTTTCTTCCCGACTCTTCTTGTTGACTTTTCTATTTGATGTGTCTGTTCTCGTAATGTATGTGACCACTATATCTAAACTCCACATAAACCTTTTTTTTTGTCCAGTAAGTACATTTGTTTGACACATTTAGGTAAGAGTGATTGCCAAAAGACATACTGGGAGGATTTTGAGTGTTCATGTGAATGTGACATTTCAAATTGGAATATTGTAGAATTTCTACAAGATTTTCTCCTCATAGGAATCTCAGATGTTTTGACTTGATTTTCCATTTTGTTGTTTTTCCACATGCTACACTGGAAGAATCTCCATCCTGTACAGAAGCTGAACTCAGCAGTCTGTATTTCAGGAAACTACTCTCATTGCTAACAGTGTAAGAGATCAGCAGGTCACAGCTGGTACCATCAAAATATTGTGTGTGTACAGGTGATCATCAGTCATCACCTTTTAATAATGGTTTTGTACATGCAGGCGTGGCGTTTTCCAGTCTTTTTTCTTTGGTTTTCATCATTTTTATAAAATGAATGAATGGTAATCAAATAGATTGATTAGCAAGATTGTGATAATGGATGTAATGCCCCGGTTCAAAATTTCTCCACTAATACCAAGAGTCATTCATTCAATGTGATATTTACTGATGCCATTACCGATTCTGAAGATTAAATTCATATTTCTTAACTTTCTGAATTATTAATGAATTTATTAATTCATATAATGACTGTTCATTTTGAACGTCAAACTGGTGATGTTTCTTAACATTTTCTACAGAGCACAAATTCATCGCATTTTCCTGTCCTCTTTTGATTGACAGGATATATGGGCCCTGATCATCGGCTGTTTTTAAAGTCAGCATGGAGTTAAAAATGCCAATTACAATTGATTTACACAGTGTAGCAGCATTCATCGAAAATGATTTATCCGTGCACAAAATTATTTCTTATAAATTAATTTGCTTTTAACAACTTTTATCAAAAACGTTAACCTCCTTCCCCCCTCGAATACCTCTCTTCAAGACACGAGGAATGGCGCGAGGGCGGGGCTCCAATGATTGACAGATTGCAAACTGGATTGCAAATCTGACTGCTTTTTGTTGGCAACACCCAACTTTTAATGATCCAATCAGTACTCGATGAATGAAATCAAGTCCCGCCCTAATTTGTTTTCTCATTTCAGAAGTTGTTTTACTCGGATATACGTCACGATACGGATGAAAAAACAATCGCTACTTCCGTTTCATGCCGACTTAAAACTTTTGGCTTTGTGTGAAAAATTGCTTTTTTCAACCGATACTTATTATTGTCCGATATATCGGTGAAAAACGTTTGTCTAGTTTCCAGAAAGGCTTATTAGGATTTATGACGTAATACTTAGTTGAAGTTTAATGCATGTCAAACTTGCCATGATTTTATGCACTTTGATGAAAAAAAATGATAAGTTACACTCCGTTAGTTTTAATCAAGATTAGTGGACTGACGAATGGCACAGAGGAGCAATGTCCAGTGCAGGCCATTGCCTGTCTGATCACTATCATTACTAAAAGCTTTTAGCGAGGGCCATCCATCAACATACTGGAATATGGTTGTTTCACCATCTGTGAGTTGACCCATTGATTAGGTGTAAGAAAAAGAAAATCCTGCCTAATTGTTATGCATTGAATTCAAATCTTTATATTGAAATCAGACATTTAGCTAAATAAACTTGGCAAAGGCCTCAAGCATGTCTGTTTCAGAATTAGAAAAGTGGCTGAGGCTCTTACAGTGCCATGCTAATGAGATCATTAGCACGGTACGGTCGACACCCCAGGTTGTCTACAAAAGAGAATTTGTTTTTAGGGCCACTAAAAGATTATGAGGCCGCAGGTTAATGCCGTCATTTTGGGTTACGGTTGCACACAAGTTCGCACAGCAGTTTTGTTTTATGCAGAACTTTTGTGTCGTTTTATCCAATAAAGAGAAAAATGGGTCCCACAGCGCCCCCTAGAACAAATCAGAACTTAAGGTATACTTTACCCAAAATGTGAGTGAATGGTGACTCAGACGCCAGTCAGAAATGCATTTAACATTGGAAGAAAAAAGTTCGTAGTATTATGAGGGTAAAACAGATATGTTCCGTTTTGTGTGAACTATGACTATAAATTCAGGACAAGCAGTGTTGGATTGTTACCTCAATATACGGCTCATGTTTTGATAGGAAAAAGGAATGCAGACAGCGACAGAAGTGGCATAATGAGATGTAATCTATGTGTCAAAATGAAGTGATACGGGGGTTGACAATGTGTGTCAATGTTATTTGCCTTTTACTCTATAAGCCTTTCACACTCTCCAATCACACTTTGTCTTTTTCTCACTCTCTCCATCTGGGCCACATTTACTGGATCACAGCATGGTACTGGGCACACTCTGGCTTTAGTTTAAAAGAATTTGACTCTGTGATACAGTAGAAATGGATTAAAATCAAGCGTAGCTTTAGTTCTGGCAGGTCACGTGAGTTCAGCGTGCATCAGCTGATCACATCAGGTGCAGCCAATCAACGTTAACCAATAGTCATGCAACACACACTAGACTGCGTCCTATTTAAGTTGCTTTTCTACTCCTTATCAGCTGCTAATCGTGTTGCACTTAAAACCCACCTCCATCCCCATCTCCTCCCTAGCTGCCTGTATCTTCGGATCTTTTAATTTAATCCTGTTACGCATCAGGAACTGTTCTGGTTCCCCAGGTGGGGGCACATGTATTGCTGCGCTCCTGCTATGTCCTTGCAAGGCTGCATGGACGGGCAGAAAGTTTGCCCAGAACAGTTTCATTCCGCCAAACTAAATATATGCTATCGTTAAAGTGGTCCTGACAGAAATGTGGTTTCATGGTGATGAGCAATTCGTTTTAATACGTTGCATCTGATTGATTTGAATGTAAAGATTTGACTCTTAGGATTAATGCTTAACCTTCAAAACACAGAAATGACTTTGCAGAATGTATGTTGACACGATAAATATGGTGTAGATGTTTACAACATTGATCTGAAATGTAGATAGGATATGGATGATGATGTGCTCCCCCCTTTTAACAACCACAAAATGCAATTATCACACACTGCAGTATTGTGTATATCTGTCCCAAAATGCCCTAGATGCTTTCCCATTCTCATTCCCATGACAGAGATTGTCATGGACTTGAATGTTTTCCTTCTCTTAATGTAGCTGTCAGGCTTTTCTCTCGGAGTTTATTTGGGAATGAAAGATTAAAGATGTATTGTGTAACCCCCATTACCCTCTTAACGCCCTATAGAGTTCTGAAGAAACATGAATAATTTAGAAGAACTGAGAGTCCAAAGACCGTCCACATTGCACACATAGGTTTCATTTTCTACTTGAACTCTTGCAGTTTATATAAACATTTGATTGAATGGTATACAGTCAGGTATTAAAGTCTATAGAGAATATAATTCACTTGATCATTTTGAATGATGATTGTTATTCTTTACAAGTAATTGTTTTATATTAGAAATTCCATATACAGGGAAAACTGGTTTACACACATGTCATATTTAAACTACTATGCGCCATAATGCCAAAATGTGTATTAACATTAGCTATATTTAATATCACAAGCACGTTCACATTTTGACACTTCAGGATTTGAGAAAGTTACTCTTTTATCAGTTTTACAGCAGCATCTGCTGGTGATTTTGGAGTACTGCAATTTGTTCTAGCAGGAACTCACAACAATAGTGCAATAGTGACCGATTGCACAACAGCAGAACCATATGTCACAGTAGCTCCAGGAAATGGACAATTTGGATGATTTGCACATTTGAATATACTATGTATCCATAGCAACTTAAAGCATGCTAAACTGAGCAAATTGGTGTTTAATGTCATGCATTAAGCAGATGGATGATTGATTTGAGGCTCACAGCCTTTGTGTTATGAATCCTGTTAAGCAATAGGCCACCACCATGTTGTTGCTTGAGTCAAGGAAAATAAGAGTGGGAAACCATTTCAGGCCAGTTTATTTTCTGTTTACTTTAACGTGTCATGTCATGTGTTTTCCTTTTTTTCATAGAGAGCCTGATGTTGGGCACAGAGATGGACCTGCAGCAGGTGGAGGGTACAGTTCTGGCTGTGGAAAATGCTTTGAAGATGTGGCTGCATGAACAAGGTGGAGACCGGGAGCACCTCCACCTGTTGTTACCCCCCTCTCTAACAGTACAAGGTTCCAAACCTAACCCTGCCAACGACAAACCGGGCCCTGGTATGCAAACACATGCATAAAGTATACCGAGAGCTTGTGGGCTAATCACAGTTTTTCAGTGAAATATTAATATTAACTCACACTCTTTCTGACCACATCTCCAAATAAACATTTCCGTGATGCTTATGTTTATGCAATTGAATCGGTGGTGATAATCTATTTCTCATGTTTACGTCTCCCTCTGCAGTTTGTTTAAAGTGTGACATGCAGGAGAGGCTTCTAAGCCCAGTTCTGTTTCCCAGCACTGCTGACATTGGAGTGAAAACAGAAAGCATGCAAGATTTCCAATCTCCAAATAAGACCAACCAGAATCTTTCACCAAAACGTCTACAAGTTGTCAAGTACGGTCACACCTTAGGTTTTGCTCAAATGCCGTCAAATGAAAGTATTAGACCAAAGCATGTTAGTTGCAAAGAAGGAATAATTTGGAAATTTTGACGTGGAGGAATCTGGTTGTAATTCTTTACATTTCTAAATCTTTGCCCAAAATAAAATTGAATCTCTAAATGTTATCTCTTGAGCCCTATTCAATAACATTACAAAGCTAGGAAAAGCCAGGATATCCATAACCCCTAATGTGATGAAATAAAGCCATATACACCTTTTTTCACTTCCCAATTACAAAAAACGTAATCTTTGTGTAAATGCTTTTGTGGTGGTATGCACATATATTCTTTACATATTATTATATAAATCATCAAAAATAACACTATTGAAAACTGATTGCAATACTGTGTTTGTAAAGTCCACAGTGCTGTACAATGTAAAAAGAAACGTTGCATAATGTTCAGACATTCAATTACAGTATCAGGAATACATGATGTTAATCTTTGCATTATACTTTGTTATACGTAGACTCTAAAACTTACTAAATGTAAAAACAAGCTGAAAAATAAAAGTGAGACGCTTGTAGTAAGATAGGATGTGTAAGTGAACAAGACACAGTCGGGTTTTCATCTGTCAAACAGAGAGCTCTATGTTTGAGGCGTCTCTTTCAGACAGAACACAGTCATACATTGTATTCCTCTCCGGGTATTTTGCATATGATTTGCATGCTCATGAGGTCATTCTTCCTGGCAATGTGAAACAGTACAATTATACTGTACCACTTTTCCTCACCTAGTCATTATGGGCCAATTTGAAATTCACTTCTCACACGTCAATGTTTTTTGCCAGTCTGACTTCACCAGAATGTCATATAAAAGTATTATTCATTATTATTCGTGATTTTTGAGTCAACCCACATATGGTTTTAAATGTTGTACAAACACCAGTCACATTAAAGCCTACAGATCTAGATGAAGATCTAGCTGTCTGAGCTGA
The DNA here is from genome assembly GCA_006030095.1 of Triplophysa siluroides. Classification (NCBI taxonomy): domain Eukaryota; kingdom Metazoa; phylum Chordata; class Actinopteri; order Cypriniformes; family Nemacheilidae; genus Triplophysa; species Triplophysa siluroides. The sequence goes on along the minus strand of VCII01000052.1, from coordinate 922,173 downwards.
AAGTTGTTTTTACTGTATGTGTGTCACGCAGAGTTCTTCATGCCGACGGAGTGTGTCAGTCTGTGCTGTATGGACTGCCTCTTGTTATCAGACCAACCTCCTGCTGGCAGCTGGACTGGGATGAGATAGAATCAAACCACCAGATGTTTCATGCTCTCTGCCACACACTTGAAGTCAGTGCCTGACTGTGCCTTTCTGTGTAATGTAATGATCTGACGAACTGCTGTTTTAAGAGATTCAAGGTTTATACAGTTATACAGTGTACAACTTGTAGTGAAATGTAAACTTGGTTAGCTTCTGATAGACTCTCCAGAAGTATTTCAATAATAAGGTAAACGTAGTAGATCAAATAAAAACAAGAAGTTGGACGTTGTAATCATAACAAAAAACGATTTTATTTTATTTGCATTATTTTTATGTTGCCAAAGGGATATTTTGATGACATTCACTTTACACTTTATATAAATGTGTGTTTGTCAGACACGTGATTGGTTCCTGTTGGTGCGTTCAGAGTCAAGCTCAGGTTGCGGTTCTGGTGTATTCTCCTACTACATACTTCAGTCCACGGATTCACTCTCTCTGCTTTTGAAACCAGCGTTGGCTCGAGAACTAATGCTTCCCTGCACTTTACTTCCTTCGACGGAGGAACCCCCACTCCATGCACTTGCCACTGTGGAGGTACCATTACATAAGCACATATGTACAGCACATGTCCCTGATCTAATAGACTCCAAACAGCCATTAAAGACATCGAAATGGCTGCAAACAACTAACGTCTGGTATTTAACTGGTTACATCACCGGTGTAATGTTTTTGTTATGATGTCATTTATAGCACTAAGGTTTACTTGTGATTAATGTGTCCAGAGCTCCCTGGAGCAGCTTGAGAGGGACCCTGTCTTTAACCCCCTCTGCCTGGACACCAACCTTTACCTGCATCTGAGAATGAGAGGCTTGCTCACCCGCGCATCACAACCAGCTGGAGGACACAGTCAGGGTCGTGGCCATCGCAGAGATGCCACTCGGCCACCAGAGGGCTCCACGCAGCGTCAGGTTAGAGGAGGGGAGACAGGGACAAACTGCCCAAGATACAGTTGAACAGCATTTAATTGATCATAAAAATAATAGTTTTTGACATTTTATGGAAGGTAAATGTTACAATGGATTCATGTGGTTCACTATAGTCAGCATTGTCAGTGTTATGATTATTGATGTAGTGTAGAGTAGTAGAATGTTTTTAATCAAATCTAAATGTTCAAAATGGTGGTATGACAAGAATGTTGACATTGTGTCTGTAATTGTGAGTCATCATGACCTAATTAGATAAAATGTAATCCGATTATATGCAAAGTCAGGCATCAACAACTTAAACGACATTTTAGTTGAGCTCGAAATGTGACATGTGCCATTTCTGTAAAGTACATTGTCTTTCTATTTACTTTCTGCCTGCAAAAGCAGAATAAAAAAATTATGAGTTTATGTAAGATTCAATCAGGGAAGTTATTGCCTCAGAGAGCAAAAATGAAACCAGGCGCTGGCCTACTATTTAAACACCCACACAAGGGGAAGGTGAAAAGAGCGAAAGGGAGAATGAGAGAGATAATGAGACACCGTGGGTTAATTTTGAAACTGTCCACAATCAGACTCAACATGACTGGTTTCTGTTTTTCCGACCACAGACACGTTGTAATGTCACATGCGTTAATAGGTTAAAGATAAAATGCAAATTTAACAGCTCAAATTTGGCAAGAGGATATATCATGTTTGTTAAAAAGTTACTGATAGCATGTCTGTTCCTTTAGTTGATAGAGAGCATGACTACCTTAAGAAGAAAAAAGTGCTAAACACACAATGATTTTCACACGACAAAGTCTTGAGATGCATACTGTATGAAGAGGGGGTAGTTCAAAGCTTCTTTGGAGAAGAGTTAGAAGTCCCTTAAAATGAAATGGTGTCTAAAAAGGATGGTTTTGAACATGTGACCATTGTAGAGCAACTCCCAGGTAACAGTGACACTTATGACTTGTAGGAGGAGCAAAATGAAGTCATTTTCCACCCCTTTCATTTTCCAAACAGAATTCAAAATCTCATTGCTTGTGTTGAGTCTTCAATACTGTTTTCATGGAAAAAATGTGTGAAAAATCCTGTGATAGTGCCAGAGCCATCCTTGTTTCGCTCTTGCACTTTTTAACTTTTCTTTAGCCTCCTTTCCCTTTTTTCTTTTTGATCACTAGGCTCGACAGTCTCAGAGTCGTGTGCGGGCCACGGTGGCCCCTCTCTCCTCCACTCCTCCTAACAAGATACCCCGCCCCTCGCTCACCCTCAGCCACTCCCGACCCCCTGGCTCCGCTCACTTTTTCCAAGACTATGAAGAGGAAGATCTTCTGATGGTCCAGAGAAAGTGAGTGGGGTCAAAATGATTTAACTGTGAGAGGAAATCACACATCAACATACTGACACTAACCGCTGGGCACAACCAGAAAAGCACAATCAGAAAAGCACTCATTTCTGAACTCCCTTAGACAGGATGTTATGTACCACACATGCACATGACCGGATCTCCACCATTACATGTACATATATAGAGTTTTCCTGACATGTGTTCGCTATGTCTGCATGGTTTACTATTCAAAGGGCACATATTGCATTATCTTGGGGTAATATACTAAGACAACATCACTGCATTTAAATACGGTGTGCTGCGTGGAGCCCTGTTTAGCTGTGGCAATTTGACACTTAAAAAAGTAACGTGTTAAAACAAAACATGACAGCATTACACCCATTCTTTGATACTGAGATGAGTGTTGATCATTTAGGAGCGCAACAGTTCACTGCATTTCCGTTTGTCCTCTCACATCTGAAAAACATTAGAGCGCAGATCAAACATGCTTATTCTTAAAAAATCTGAGACGTGCATTGCAAAACCATCCCCCATATTTCAAACACCCAGAATGCATAAAATCTGTTTAGCTACCCAAATTCTTGGCGTCATTAAAACGTCTTTTACGTGATTTTATTCTTGGTTGAGTAATTAAAGTAACCGTTGGGCCGTGCAATTTAACAAAGGCTGCACCGCAACTGGAAGAACATTGCTGTGAACTGCCGAGGCTGCTGAAAAGAAATAATTCAACAGAAAACCACCAAAAGACCAGAGAGGCTGTTTTAAGCACTGCCCACTTTCTGCAAACGTTCAAGCTAGAGGACTCTGTGGAGATTTGGGGAGGATGAGGGAAGTAAAGTAGAGCCATTGTCTTCCTTTATGGAAGCCTCCACTACAGCCCCTCTGGAGACTGTACACAGCAGAGTAAGAATTCAAGGCCTTCAATGAGCTACAGAGAACCCAGAGAGGAGAAATGAAAAAGAGGTCGCTCGGCGTAGCCCCGCGACCCTGCGGAACAAGGTTCAGCTCTGGAGGCGCTGGTTTGGGGCGAGTTGTAAGAGCTGAGAGAAATGATTCTGAAACCAGACTGAGGTCATAGCTATAATGTTACTCAATGGGGCTCTCTTACTGAAGCTCATCAGTATTGCCTCATTAAGCTCTCCGCCATTCCACCCACCTGGCACTGCCTACGTCTTATGACATCATTTTGAGGTTTGGCATTGTGCAAACTCGACAGAAAGCAGACGTCAGATCTTATATTGCTTCAATTGTATTTTACGTTCGCAGTTCCCTTACTTGTGTATTAGTAGTTTAAGTGGGGTTTATATTGTTCTTCAAATGTCTTTCTAACTCTGGCCAACTAATGTCTTAAGCATGTGTTGTCTTAGGGGCCAGGGGTTTTTAAAATCTACAGCATTCCTCTTAAGTTCTCCTTAATACTTTATAAACTATTCAATGAAAGAGAAATTCTTGTACACAATGTTATTGCAAATGCAGCACTTAGTGCTTATGTATGTTTGGATGGACTTTTTTTCATACCCGTCATTCATTTGTGTTGTTGATGTGTTGTGTGATGTTTACAATGGAACCATCTAGTCAAATAAACAGGACTAATCAATTCTCTGTGTCAAAATCTATCCGATTTTATGGGGTGTATAAAACTTCAGTGACTAAACCTGGCCGTTCTGCATTTTGCATGGTTTAATACTGTACTATTTTACAATATTTAAAGCTCACTTTGTATAATGAACATATAATCATATCCCTGCTATCCTTCTGAAACCTTGAATCTCCATATATTTAATGATTTTTATCAAATTTGGGAGCAGCAATGACAGGGTGCCGATTCTTGTTTTTTCATGTAGCATTTTGGCTGATCGTGCACCTGTCCTAAATGTTTTTGGATGTGCACATTGTATGAAGTTGCACGGTTTTGCAAAAATCTAACCAATCAAAAGTATTAAAACGTGCTTGTAAACACAGTATTTAATGATTTTAAAAGTACATTATTTTTAGCATTTCCTGAAAATCAGCGACTTGGGACATCCGAGGTTTCAGAAAGACAGTGATGATAATTACATTTTTACAGTATGCATTAATTTACAGTCGTCACTATGAATTCATTTACAGTAATAATAATTTTTGTCAGATGTTGTATATTTATTTAATTGGCGAGAATAATACTGTACAGAAATAATGGTGATTTAAGATATTGAGATTCATTTGGTTGAACTTTGTAAGTAAGCCTAAGAAATTTAAAGTAACTCGTGCACTTCCTCATCATTTGCCTCATACTTGAGAGAACGACAGTTTAGTTCTGTTTTCCGTTTGGTTATCCAAGCGTTGAGTGGCCAGCGGAACAAAAACAAACGGAACATTCTAGAAAACAGGAACTAGCATGTAAAGTGCATCCAAACTGAAGCGTTGTGCACCTTTTTTAAGGCACATGATGCTAAAAGTGAAACTTCCACCAAAAAAGAGTCCATGTTCAGTATGATAAAACAAGTATAAACTCTGAAGTGTCTTTTCAAACCTGTATGACTTATGCAACACACAAAAGATGATATGTTATTTGTAACCAAACGACATGGACCACTGAGACATTTGTCTCAATGTCTTCTTTTGTGTTCCTCAGAAGAAATAATCATATTCAGATTTTGAATGATATGAGGGTGAATAAATTAACTTTAAATTTGGGATAAACTATCTCTTTAAGAGCACACAGACGTTATAGAGCAAAATGTGATGAATAGATCAGATTTTGGCGGTCTACTCAAGAAAAAAAACTTTAGCGGTGGAAGAAAAGACTGAGGGAGACTGAGAAAGAGGACAAAAGGAAATGAGTGAGAGGGCCAGTGAGAAAAAACAGGACAGGGAACAGTCTGTACCTTTAAACATTGCCAGCCAGACACATATCAACTCAGCCAACATTCAACTCGCACTTTATGTAAGGCCCCTATTTTACACAGCTGGTTAATATTCACTGAGCATCAGGATTATCCCTCAGTTGTCAAACTCTGTTCAAGACGACAGAGCACAAGATGAATAAGGCATAGAGGGTGAAGGACAGGGCATTCTGGGTGATTTCATGGCCCCGTAGTGACTCAAGAGACAACAAACCAAGTCCAGATTTTCATTGGAAGTGCAATTCCTCGTACAGTTTTGCAAGAGGAAAAATAAGAGTGAGTGGAGTATTGGGACTCTTTTACTATAATATTTTATTATCGTCTTGTTGAACAACAGCACAGCTGCTGACTCTCTCTCTCCCCCACACACGCACACACAAACAAACACATGTACAACTTTTGCTACAATCCATGCAAAACTCACCTTTTTTTGTCTTTGCATGTCAACCAAATCAGATCAGTCAGAAAACATTTACACTTTAACAATAAACTTCCTCGCATGTTGGGATTATGATTTATGACAAGTGCTTCATAATCCTTTACAGTTTCTTACGCAAGTCACAGACTCAGATATACAAAATTTGTGCGAGAAGTGCAAAATTGTGGCATATTCCAGTTCAAGCCATTTCAGGGGGCAATGTCTGTAGTTCCACAGCTACCATTATGGCAAAGACAGTTTCTACAGTTCGTAGTTGTGTCTCATAGTGGTATTAACTACACTCAATGACTAAATGACTCATGTATTGTTCAGGTACACCGTTGTCACTCACATTTTCCAATCTGAGTTGTCATTGAGTGTTCCCTTAAAACGTGGCCATTTAAAAAAAAGAAGCAGCGGTCAAATGTCACCCAAGTTGTCGTAGATAATGTCTGGAGTTTGCATCGCTGGATGCCAAGCATTTGCTGGAGGCTTGTGTCTAGATAATTTACTGTACAGCTCCGCTTTGTGACCAGCCCTTTCCGCACCACCACTTCGTCTACCTGCTCCTCCTTCCCTGTTGTCGTGGCTGTTGCTGCTATTATTGTTATTCAGGTTTGCATTGCTCTTATTTTGAGGCACTAAAGGAGCGTCTTTTTTAGCCAGTACTGCTTTGCCCGGCTTGGGTGCCGTTACAGGTTTGGGGCCTTTTGGTCTGGGCAAAGGCAAAGGTTGGTGAGACTTTCCATAAGGATGGGTGGTATCATCCGTATTGGGAATGTAAGGTACCTCGTGGCCTTGAGGGTCATCCAATCCTCTAGTTCTCCAAGCGTGCGTTTCCAACCATGCGTCATCGTAAATCGTGGAACTAAGCTGTGCAGGTCCTGCCCGTCCCTCTGGTTCATCGTAGATGTGTTCTTTAGGGCCTCCATCTGCAGGATGCCTGCTTCGGCTGTCAATTCCCAACGCCGTGGTTCTTGGCACCAATTCCAGACTGATCTGATCGTAGATGTCCGAGTAGAACGGCTCTGGGTGGCGGCCGCCCGTCTCGTCCCCAGGTGGCCTGAGGCGTGGGCTGGGAGTGGGCATGACAGCTTTGATGCTATCCACTGGGTCAGAATACAGAGAGTCTCCTATACTGGGTGGCGGACGAACGGAGTCAGCAGGCTCGGAGTATAGACTCCCCTGGTCCCCTAACAGCTGTCCACTTTTGGTTCCACGAGGCATGGCAGATCGCGGCGGTGGCTCAACTGGAGGTGGTGGCTCTGGAAGACTCCGTCCCTTTAAATTTTTCCCATCATTATCCCTTCGACTGAAGATGCCGTCCGCTGATCCAGGCTTGCTTCCGCCTGAATCCCCGTCTGGTTCACGACTGGTTGCATCTGCGATGGCAGCACGAATCTGCTGGAGAGTTGGGCAGTCTGAGTCTAATGATGGACAGCTATGGTGTCTTTCTTCCGTTTGGGCTTTCTGCTCCCGAATGGCATTCTCAATGATGTGGAATAGCTCATTTCCCTGCTTTGTCTCAAAGGTAAAGTTTCCTGGACCAGATTCACAGCGTCGTCCGGCTTCAAAGGAGAACATAACCTGCGGAACATATTAGAAATACATTTTTAGTCATATTTTACCATTTTAATACCTGATTTAATTTAATAGTCTTATTAGGGCTGTCACAATATCATATTTTCACTAAAGGTGAATTCCCAAAAAAAATATTAATGTGATATCTAGTGAAATTGAATCTTATTTTGTTTTATTTGTGTTTTCTCTTTTTTTGGCAAATGCATCACACTCAAGTCGAGTGTAGGGAGGCAGAGAGAGAGTTTGTAACCCCAAAATAGCCCAGCATTGGGTCAAAATGGGACGAACCCATGGTTCCTAAAGCTAAATTTTAAACGGGTGCAATACCAATACCAAAGTGTCAACCAGATTGTGTCACTGCTGTGAATGCAGCAATCGCACTCGAGTGCGGACCAAATAAGCTTACCGAGACCTCCTTGAAGAGGATAATATACTTGGCACAAAACCGGACATTGAGCCGGTGGATGTTGTTGAGATCGCCATCGCCGCTAACTATGATGCGACTGATCCTAGCACAGTTGACCGGGCTAACGTTACCACATCTGACACGCGATGTCGACGGTGAGTTTATTTCGTTTAAAAGAGCAGTTTAGGAAACACGTTCTCTCGCCAATGAGTGATGTGGATGTTGTCACGTTCGTTTCAACTAGTTCAGACCAAAGTAAGCAGTGTGGTCACTGTGGTGCGAAAAGGAACCAACACCGCTGAAAAATGCTACAATGTATATTTGTTTGCCATTGGTCCGGACTATGATGACCTTTAATGAACCGAACTAACCGTTGGAATATAAATCTAAACAGCTGGGTTGTTTCTAACCCAAAATGCTGGGATATTTTAATCCATTACTGGATCAAATATAATTGAACCCAACGACTGGGTTTGTCCCTTTTTGACCTAAAAGTAGGGCTGTCAAAAATAATTGATTTTGCGATGCAGGTGAACGATTATGCATCGATGCATACAAACATAATCGATTATTAAAACATGCAATTAAACATCATATGTGCCCGTTGTTATTCTATTGTAAATAGAAAGTGTTGTTGTTATGTCTTAACTTATACGAAAACGTTGCTTTTGATAAAAAGCATATAAATAGGCTACATCTTTCGGACTGCGCGACCAGCTTTGATAAGAAAGAGCCGCGAAAATTTCGGTTTGTTTTCCAACGCGAGCGCTGCGACGTGACAAAAGACTATAGAACCAATACAGAGATTCCATCCTCACTGGATGCGGCGCAACAAACGCCTTGTTGTTAATGGTTTCTGTTGTCTTTTGTTGTGTCGCACAGCGCCGCTCGCGTGCGATGAAGACAGAGTGGTGCGCTTAGCTGAGTGCATCTCTGGGTCTGCTCTCTCCTCACTGCACGACATCTACAACAGGCGATACAAAGCCAAAGCTGTCAAAATCATTAAAGACTCTTTTCTGTTTACTGCAGTCTGGTTTCCGTAGTCGGTCGGCCAAAACAGAGAGTCTCAAGAAGAGCTTTTTCTCCCAGGCCACTAGACTCCTTAATATGGACACATCCCGCACTTTAAGGACTCTGACAGTGTAATGTCATTCATCAGCTCATTGCACTTGCACTTTTCCATTACTTCTAGAACACAGTAACATATATTTGCACATTTCTGATTCCATTGCCTTTCTCTTATTTAAACCTCTTATTTATCATAAGAGAACAATCTTTAAACTGCTTAGTATGTAAATACATTGTTATTGTCATTTTCCTTTGTATATATATTTCCTACATATATTTTCTATATTCTCGTCTATGTTGCGCAGTCTTTGGACTGTACCAGATGAACATTTCACTGCAAGTTGTACATGTTAACAAAGTGTAGGGAGACAGACTAACTTGTGCAGTGATGTTTAAAATTGATGATGCAACGCATCGCGATGAATCGTTGACATAATAATCGTAATCGAATCGAATCGTGAGACCAGTGACGATGCGCACCCCTACCTAACAGTGTTGAATATAACCCAGCATTTTTTTAGAGCGCAGGGTTGTTAATACCAGTAAACTGTGACACATTAGTTAAAAAACATTCACGAAATAAACCAAGCACACTTAAATAACCTTTATAAACCATCATAACCCTAGCTCAGTAGTCATTCGCCGCATTAGTCCTGCCTTCCACCCACCCGTAAGGGAGAGAGGAAGGCCAACTTCCTGTAGCAATTTGGTTTCTATGGTGATGACAGGAAGCAGAGTTGGAAACAAGTGGTCTAAGTTCCTGCCTTACATGTCATGTGTAATATGTGGTTAATGTAAACAGCCATTAGATTATTTTAGGCACAAATAGTCTGCATGTTTACATGTGGGTGTACGAGAGCTATATACAAAGCCACAGCAAACAACCAATGAGGACGATTTATCACTAATTCACTTACAGAGGAGATTAAACAGATTCAAGAAATAAAATTTACTCACTCGATCTCTTCCGTAGCGACGGAGAAGCTTGTAGGGCCATACCAGTAAATCCTTTTTAGTCTTGGGCTCCTTCAGGAGAAGACTGTCTAGATTCGCTTTAAGCCAGTAGTTACCAGAGAGACCGCAGCGTTCTGATGCTTCTGTCCTCTGGACGCTCACCCAAAATTCATTTACTGCAAAATATAGGACACATTCAAGTTAAAATACTGCAAGTGTGCATAGCACCAAGCTTATCAGTGACTGAAATAGCCTGTTTGAATACATATAATACATGAACATTTCCCAGTTATGTACAACTTCTGTGGCACACAAGTAAAACTGGAAGTTCTGTAAATCTCAGGAAATTAGCCAACACTGGCCTTTTTTAAATCACATAAGAACAATTTACAATATACAGGAAAAGAACAACCAGGACATTTCTCATTTGATGCTACAGTATTTCCCTGCTTATCAGAGACTACCGACAGTAAGCGATTAGACTACTTTCCACTAAATGCTGCCGTTTCATGCAAGAAAAGGTTTATGCAGCAGATATTTGAATCGGATGCCAAAGCTTTTGTAAATGTGGCCTCCCACCCTCTGAGGAAGTTAGCATTGGCCTCACTAAAAAAAGAAAGGGTTCAGAAGCTGTTTCTCTAGAATGCATAGCAGGATCAGAACTTGTACACTGTTGCTCCTTGAATGTTTATCTCTCATAGCACTGGATGTAGTAGTAAGTGCCAGCCATGAAAGAGCAGTTAAAGGAAATGCCTGAGATACTGCTCTAATTTCTGTCCTCCATTTCACTTGTTAGCCTCTTTCTGTGACGGTTCATTTTAAAACTAATAGACACAACCAACTATCTATCTGGAAACATCGTTCCCTTGACATTATTAACAAGTTGAATGGCTAACATAAGGAGAAAATTTGCATCCAGTCCATTTGCATCTAGCAGGATGATGTCAATAGACTTTTCAGTATGACACATTGTAATAGTTGGTTGGAGTTTTGCCTTGGGATGATACTATAAATCTGTATAATAGCAACATCTATCTAGCAAGCGAACGTTCTTTCCAACATATTTGAACTGACAGTGGACGTGACATCGCACAGCCTAAACTTTCAGGACTCATTACCTATTATGGAAAACACTAGCACAGCCGTTTGGTGTTGCACATGAGCTGGTGGATTCGTGTTGTTGTATTTGCCTTGTCAAACAAAATTACTGGTGATACGTTTATGAAAGGACTAAGGGAGATTGCATGATTAAGAAGGAAAATAGAAGTGACTCACATTTATGAAACAAGGAAAATCACAACGGCATGATGGTATAAAATGAGATCGAAGGAAAAAATGTTATGAAAAAAGCTCATGTTTTCCAAATGTTATGGAAAAGCATCCTTTAAACAATTTCAACCAGTTGTTTGAAAACGCTTTAAGGATGAGTAAATGCTGTACACTATGCCATGTGTCCCTTCTTACCTTCTTCTCTGGAGTAATAGATGAGATTATCTGCCATCTGAAGCTCTTTCTGTCCATTTGAGTCAGAGCTACCAAGAGAAAAACTCCCTCCCTTAGGAGAGAGAGAGAGAAAGAGAAATGTCTTAGTATGGAGAGCACCTGCTGTAAACTATCTTTAAAAATTCCTTTATGTCTGCCATGTTTTATAAAAACTAAAGTTTCATTTCCTTAAATGCTTTAACCCTTTAAAAAAGGTTAAAAAAGGTTGGTTTTTTTGCAATTATTGTTACATCAAAGGAACATACAATCCTTGAAACATAGGTTTATGTAAAACTTATCATTGTTATGATAAAAGATGCTAAAGGGGTTTTGAAGGCTGTATATGAAGAAAGGACTGGGTCATATAACACCCCAAATCAAAAGAGGCCGAGGGTAAAGATATTTTTCAATATTTTCTTGAAAATTAAACAAAATTTTTACTTTAAATTCTCATTACTGAAATACAAAACAATTGTTTATTTTATTGTATACAGTAATGATTATAACTTTGTTAATAAAATCCGCAAATATTAAATAAAGTACAACAAAGCATGCTATGATACATACAGTACTTCTAAGATAAATAAAACTAATAAATAATATTGTCGCTGTCCTTCCAAAACATTGGATGTACAAGTTCATGCTTTTTCAGGAAATGAAAAAAAAACACAGTTAATTAAATACCGTGTTGTCAAAGTTGACAGGCACTTTTTATTACTTTGTAGTGATTAGATATCCGCAAAACCCAGTGACATATATAAAGGGTGACTAATAATAATGATTTACGGCAAAAACTAAAAATCCCGAAATATGGAGATACAGGGTTTCAGAAGGACATCAGTGATATCAATGCTTGTTTCAAATATGCTTCATTAATGCACTAGTTTTTTAAAGTTTCCATGTCTTACCTGAAAAGCAATATCACACATCTTCTCCACCCACTCATTGGTAACGTATTTGTCTGCTGCGAAGACATACGTCTTGTCATTGGTCTCAACACAGAAAGCGGCCATGTTTTCTTTAGGGCAGGTTTCGGTGACAGCAGGGAGAATGCTGATGCATTCTGAGAGACGAATGATCTTCTTGTCCAGTTTCTTAGTGCTAGGTTTATCGCTGGCACTACCCGAACAATCATAAAACTCAAGCCGTGCGATGCCGTTTTGACTTGCTGGGTACAACACAAACCAGTTCTTCTTCCATTTCTAAAGAGAAAGAGATAGAGGACTTACAGTATGAACAGAACTGAAAGAGTCCGTATTACTCTAAACACATGTATATACATATTACATATATATATATTATATGTTTTTATTTTTATATATACTGTATAATGAAATTATGTAGATAAATATTGGAAATGGCAGGGACCAGGCAAGTTAAAGGGATAGTTCACCCAAAAATAAAAAATTTGTCATCATGTACTCACCCTTTTGTTATTTAAAAACTGTATGACTTCAATTTTTCCACAGAACAGAAAAGAAGATATTTTGAAAAATGTGTATAAACTGGACCCCGTTCACTTGCATTGGTTTTGTGTCCATGCAATAGAAGCGAATGGGGTCCACTGCTGTTGGGTTACCAACTTTCTTCAAAATATCTTCTTTTGTGTTCTGCAGAAGAAAGAAAGTCACAGGTTTGAAATGACAAGAGGGTGAGTATATGATGACAACAAGAGGAACACGACAATGCCACTGTCAGTAAAAATAACTTTCAAGCCCCTTCCTCCAGATGTACAACAAAGACGAGATTCTGGACCAAACAAAAGACGTATATGTGGGGGTGAGAGATTCAGTTCCTCACACTGCAGCGCAACAAGAAAAATAACTTCCTTCCCTAAAAACTCCATCCAAACCCCCAAAGCTTGGGGATGATTTTCTGATTAACATGCTTGATCCATCCAAACTGATCTACTATTGTGTTTCATAGCTTGTACTCATTTATGTGGTCCACACATGCCCATGGCCAGTACAATGCATAGTAAGAAAAAAAGCCGAAGCAGTATGTTGTGTTACAGTACATTGGTGACATTATAGAGGCAGTTCACTCTAAAATTAAAATTGTGTCATAATTTATTAACCCCCAAATTGTTTAAAAATCTTCTTATGTGTTCAGCAGTAAGTGAGACATGAGGGTGAGTAAATGATGAAAGAATGTTAATGTGTTTTTGTTGAAAAATGTACTTTTACTGTCCCTCACAAACAATTCACAAGTTCACTACATTCCTCAATGGTACTTCTTGGCACACTGAAAACAGGTTGGGCTATTTGAGTATCCATCTCTTTTTGTACACTATACTGTCCTTTGAGTTCATAGCATGTCTTAGCATGCCTAGTGAAGGTTCCACAAACTTTAATATGAGTGGAACGGAGCATGGTCAATTGACTACTGTTACTCATGCTGTTGTTATGCAGAAAGCAAAGATAAGCAAAAGATAAAGATAAAACAACTGAGAATATCAGAAACGCATCACAGAAAGACAAGCACCAAACTACAATATAGATCACTCACAACAACTAATGGCTATTGTACAGACAGCAGATGTCAATGTGGCAGGGAGGATATGTGTGGGACTACCCAGCATGCTTCGCTTCCTCCATCATTCTGCAGGTGTGAGTGTCTAACTCCTATGTAAAGCTGCCATTTCCTTTTGACTTATTGGTGCACATGACTCTAACCGATACACAAACCCGGCTTTAACTGAACTAAATTCTAATAGCCATTGATTATTTGATTATGATAAACATATTTCAATAATAAAATAACATCAATGACAAATAGTAAGCTACAGCAAAAAGTGTACAAGAGTTCAAGATAAAATGTTGCATGTTTTGATGGAATGATTCAAAGGACATGAACATTTGGCACTGTCTATGAATAGGGTTACAAACTGGTGTCCAAATCACTTTTTAAAGCATTTAAAAACCAAAACGGGTTAAATTTAAGATAAATAGTAAATGTGGGAACTATCAGATATGATTATGAAACATGTTCAAATAGCAATTGGATTATAATAAAAAACACAAAAAATTAAGTAGTTGAAGATCATCGAACAATTATAAAACATTTTCATAAATATTACATCAAAAAGTTACCATGTCTTAAAGTACAAATATTTACAATCATACACAACATAACATGCAAAGCGTCTGCACCACAAATAATTATTATCTGTCACTATGGCGGTCTGGGTTGTAAATATTCCGCCATTCTCTATTTTTATCCATCAGTCAAATATTTTAATAATTGCTATTTATAACTTGACATACAGGACGTTCAGTGGCAAGAACCATTTGAGTTTTATCTGTGTTGTGGTGGTTTGGCTTTTTCTTTTCATTCTGCTCTCACAATGCAATCTGATCATCCAATGTATGGATAATATGAATTATTATGAGACTACACTTGGACTTGTCTCGCTCCCGGTATTTAAGTATATATTTAAATAGTATATATTATATTAGTTATACTGTGATATCGTACGTTTGTTGCAGGGAAAAATAATCTGATAATGTTTTAGTGCTAATTTTCATTTAATAAAAACCAATTAAATTAGACTGTAATGACTTTTGAAGTACTTTGTACATCCATATAAGGCAACACTTGAGAAATATACTGTGCAGCATGGAAATGTATGCAAATAATCAAAGAGACAGAGAGGGAATGTTAACTTCCTCAAATTCTGCCTAATGTGTATATTTGCTTATATGTGTTCACAAGAAAACATGCAATAATAATAATAACAATAATATTATAGCAGTAAACTGTTCACTAGGACCGCAGACCTGAAAATGATAAGGAAGGTTTTAAAAATATAATAACATTTTCTTAACGGTCCAACCTTATCGAGTGCAAAGCATAAACGCAAAACATAAACAGTAAACAAAGGTGCCGACATATACACTACACATGTAAATTCATTAACCCTGAACACACAATCCAGAGTGACTTGATTTGAGTTAATGTGTATTAAACTGTCAATAAACCCTTAAGCCTATTTTATGGTTTCATGTTTACATTTTATATTTATACACATATTTGTATGGAAGAATCAACAAAAACCCTCCTTATACATATGTCTGGTGTCAGGTTCAGACATTTTCTGCACAAAGTGTGAGCATTTGACTTCCCCACTTAATAACACTGCTCTTGAACCCACCAGACACATGATCACACTTAATATATAAATACAGTGCGTATGTATATCTATATATATTCAGTATTACTCTTTGTTTGTCTCCTAAATGTAGCACATAGAAACAATATTTCCGCCCTCTGTTGAATTATTTATGCATGTTTGACAAAACATTCTTGAATCATATATAGTGTATTAGGACGAGAAAATAACTTCTAGTTACTGTATCAAATCAGAAAAGTCTGGTTAAAACTTCAAACTATAATTTGTCTATTCAGCATTAGAAAGTAGAAACTCAAACCTGGTGCATTTATTTAAAGTAAGAATTATTCTGTAGCCCCTTTAGTTAAACCAGTTTAGAAAGACACAAATGCAAAACAGAACACAGTGCTTGCTGGAGAGGATCACTCATTTGTCAAAGTGTGACATTAATAGGCATTTATGAATGTGTTTGTGTCAGTTTCATTTGAAACACTTTAGTTACCCTTGAGAGGTGTGTCTTCAGATGTTTGCTGAACACAATACTTCCATTAGTCACAGTTAAGGTTCAGGTGTAGTAAATGTAGGAGCAAAGGCCATTGTGGGCCAGGCCCAAACCAATGTCTTTCCAAGCACCAATACAAACTGAAACTAAACTTGGCAGGGACAGAGCTTGTCACATTTAACACGCTTGGCCAAATCATCACCAAAATCATTCTGTACAGCATGCAGGATGGTTTTATGTAGGAATCACACAACAAATTAGTTTCACTGGTTTTTCACCGGCTGTCAGATTTTTGACACTTCAAAGTCCAAATCTAACAAACTCAACTAACACAGAATTCCAGAAAGAGTGAACCCATGCCGTTTCTGTCACCTTGAATGTCAGTGTTATTATTTACTCGCTCCCATGTCGATCAAACCCCCACGGCTTTGTTCTTTAGCCCCAAAGCACAGACATTTTTATTGTTGCTTTTTCTGTTTCCAATGGGAGTGGATTGTGACCACCTTCTCAAGCTTTAAAAGGACGCAAAAGCTTTATAAAATAAATCCGTGCAACTCATGCAAAACATTCCAAGCGTCCTGGATGGAGGCATAGAATAGACATAGAAACTTGATCTATTTAAATGTACCTATTATTTGATGAATAATCAGATTCTCTTATCTTAATCCTTTTTCCCCCACACAAGTAAGCCGCATTACACTGGGTTTGAGGTTCAGGTCCCCAGAAGGCCATCCTAATAAAACAAAAAGTGCAGCCAAAGGCTGATTTTATGATTCCAGGGATTGTAACTCATTACCCAAGCTTCATGCTTGCTAAAAATACTGCAATCACAGACGTACTCATTTCTTTTTTTGTATGTTATGTTGGCCGTACTAACTCATATACCTTCTGCTTTCTGTGAGTACAGCGCTGTGAATCTGTGAGACTGTCAACAAAAACTATTCTACGTGATTCAGCGATCACATTTTGACACTTTCATCACTGCCTACTAAAACGAAGTCACCATGAATGAACACAGGATTGTTTTTATAATACTGGTTCTAGTTGACAAGGTGCACTTCGTGTTGCGCTTATTTTTTATTGTGGAAAACTCCTTTATGTTGTGTTTCCGCAACAGGATCCGGATGACCAACAGAAGGCTACTGAACTTCAAATTGTCCTATTTGAATTTCTGCAGTTGCCTGAGGCTGAAGACATATCTGCTCTCATAATTTACCTACTTCCGAAGCACAAAGACGTTTCACAGATAGACTGAGGAAGTGAATAATGAATTAATGACAAACTCTAGCTCCACAGTTAAAAGAGAAACACGACATGTGACTCGTATCAGGAGAATGATCAAAATAAATGCCTTGCTTATTAAATCAAACAAATAGACGCGTTTGTGGTCCAGTATCTGTGATGTAGCATTTTCCACCGCACAGTTGTGAGAGTGGAAAATATTTGTAGAGACACAGCTGACTATGTGCATGAATAAACAAAGACGAACCGGTGAACATGAAAGGTTTAGACACGTAGTTTTCTGAATAGGTTAAAATCGAATGATGTGTGTGCTGTGTAACTGAATGTAGCTGATGGCTACACATTCATGTGACCATCTCATGTCACACAGGAGAGATAAGATAAGAGTCACCCCCTTACAGCGCAGTGAAGACAAGCTTAATCGGGGGTGTTTCACGTCGAATTATTTTATTTTAAAAATACTAAATGTCATTTTTAAATGATTTGTAAGAAGTATTTAAGAAGCATTATTACACTTTCATGCGCACTTTTGCGAATGCTGTGTGCCTTCGTTTTATTGCTACTCTGTTTATTTTGTTTTCGTTAACTTACTTCAGCGCATTTCACTGATGCCAGGCTGCTGCTGCGCGTGCAGTGCGCTGGACTGGCATCGTTTTAAATCAAACAACCCAAATCCAGCGCGTGCGTGTCTTACCTTTCCAAACTTCTGATGCTGGACGTACAGTTGTCCCTCCTTAACATGCGTGTCCATTTTTTAAAACACTGCCCCGCTCCAGAACGAGACAAACGATAAATGCGCTGTTTTCGAGTCTATTTTTTCAGATCTCCTACCGCACGAACTTCCGCTTGCCAAACTTTTGCTTCAAGTGCGTTTCGACGGGAATTCATTCAGATGAGTCTACGAGTCAAAAACGGTTTCGTGGGAAAACGCGATGAAATAGGAGCGTGTTTGCATACTGATGGTCCTGAAGCTTGAAACACAACGGCGTGCGACTCATCTCTCCATACTCGCGTTAGAGGAGGCGCACTCGCAAGCGTGTTTCTCTTTCCTCCCACCTACTCACTCAACCCTTACCATGACGCTCGACAAACAGCACTGTGCTCGTGCTCGTGCAACTATTGAGCAGTTTTACTCATGTACTTTATGCACTTGTATTATAGTCTGTGACAGACTTTTAACAAAGGTGTGGAAAAGGTTTCAGTTTAGTTAGTTAATGCAACGCAAATATGCATTTATAACATTATGCGTATTTGATAATTTATTCTAAACTTCAATAACATTTTAATGGTTCATGATGAGGCCACATCCAGCATGATAAGTCTTTTTATTTTTAGAGTGGAATGTATTGTTTGGTCTAGCAATTGGTCTGTCCTTCTACCATGTTTCCTTCAGACACATGTGTGCACATTGTAGATCCATCAAGTGTTTAACTCTTTAATGTCTCAGCATAGAAACAAAAACAAAATGCATAACATTGACTGTTGATGGCCTATTTTATATATTGAGTATGTAGAGGCAGTGGCGTTTCTAGACTACTGTAACTGGGGGGGCCAGGCAGGGGCCACTTATGCTTTTAGGGGGCACACTAACATTTGTTGTCATGATTATTTTTCATTCATTTTTCATTTGAAAACAAGTGTCGCTCAAAATTGCTCTGTTTTGGTGAAATATCATTCCAGATTTAGGGAACCGCCCCTGTGTAGAGGAGAACCATATAGAAGGATTGGCTCAAGGTAACATGTACCAACTATGGTTTACTTCACTTCAAGTCTTTGGGTGAGACTATTTATTTTCATCTTCAGACTGACATGGAACCTTGAGTGACAGTCACATGCCGCCACAGCTCAGATGTCTATATTAGTGTCTGAACAAAAACGACCATCAGTCTGAATGTCAAGTCATTTGCAATGACCCCAACTTTGTGTCTAAGTTGTTTATGTATTTTAAACCAGCTATAGCTGCCTGGAGACCTAGAACTAGTTACTGCATATAGTTACGCGGTCTGTTGCTGCTGAACTATATGCTAATTGAGTGTGGTCGGAAACAAGTGAACTCATGATCAACTGACAGGTTTGGCATAGTATAATTATGGCTTTATCTAAATATTAACAATTGAATTTATGAATGTGAATATTAAGATGAATATGATCTAATTATAGTATGATAGCGTTTGTGGCACCATTTTCTCACTCTCTAATCTTCAACTGCAGACGAGTGGTGGCTGTCATGTAAAACTTGAAGAAGAGAAAACAAGAAAAGCTTAACCTTCCGTGCATGATTTTCTCTCCATCAGTAAGTGAGGCAGTTTGTGGGTCTGCAAAAGGGCGAATCACAAATGCAGTGGGAGGAAAGGAAGTTCACACAATCAATGCGTGACATAAGCGTGTCCCTCTAATGTCAACTTGACCGTCACATCGACTTTCAATACTAGTTCTAATATCTAGTATAATTCTACTATTGTATAAATAGTTAACAGTTTCATTGTTATCTCAGTTTTTAAATATGTATATTTTAAGCATTTTTTTGTAGTTGTGTGTTTAAAAATAAACATTACATGTAAAACAAATCTAAATATTGAATAGTTTATTACAAAAAAGTAAGTGCTAGTACTTTATATCATCTTGACGAGTTTTGTTTTGTAATACTGCCATCTATCGGCAAGAGTGTTAATAACCGAACACTTATGCATTTTCCAAATCAAAATGTCTTTAAATGTTATTTTCTATCTATTTAAAATATATGTCGATCTATATTTATACTGTTTAGAGCGTATTAAACACAACCATGGGAGACAAATGAAGGAACTGTATAAAAGCATAGGCTTTACTAGAAAGAAACAGTGTACTATCTTATCTTTTCATAAATAGTGCAAGAATAAAAATGGGCGTGGATCGGGATTTTATGTTGATTCAAGTGATAAAAAATATTTTAGATGTCTGTCAAAGTCCAAATGTTATGTCGCTGAAAGACTGACGTTAACCAGCTGATGGCGAGGATGAGTCATGTGACCGAAGAGGAAGCGGCGGAAGAGATGAGCGCTGTGTACGGCGGAGTGGAGGGGTGAGTTTCTCACAAAAGTCACTATTATTTAAACAAAATCGACCTGTTTTAAAAAACATTTTCGTCACAGTCGCTTTAAAACAAACCTTGCGTTAAGACAGCACTCGATCGGTGTTCATTCAGCCAGTGTTTTTCCGAATGATTCGCAAAGCTCTCCTGTAGCTCAGTGGTAAGAGCATTGCAAGGTTGTGGGTTCGATCCCAGGGGATTGCACATACCTATGTATAAATGTATAGGATAATGCAATGTAAGTCGCTTTGGATAAAAGCGTCTGCCAAATGCATACATGTAAAGTGAAACTTCAATTCACTTTCGTTGAGAAGTTTGCATCTCCAGAGAAATGAATTAGACACTATTTGTTTTTGCTTGACATTGTCGATAGTGGTGGGACACACTCTAAAGCAGTTCTGCTTTCTGCTGATGGACATATCCTTGCTGAAACAGATGGACCATGCACCAATCACTGGGTGAGAGTCAGCATCTGTAAAAGCCTTGACTAACCCAACACCTCAGTATTGTCTGGAGTCGTGTGGTTTGGAGTCTTCTGTTGTGTTATTCTGTCTCCTGTGCATTCTGTTTGTAGTTGGTTGGTGTCGAAAACTGTATCAATGGTATCAACGATATGGTCCAGAGAGCTAAAATCAAGGCTGGGCTGGACCCAAACACTCCACTTTGTTCATTGGTAAGTTGATGCGTTCAAGCACATTATATTTCACCTACATAAGGCTTTAAGTACTTTGGCATTGTGTGTTTGTGTGTTCACAGGGAATGTCTTTGAGTGGCGGAGAGCAGAAGGCTGCTATACAGAAGCTTATTGATGATATGAAGGAAAGATATCCCAACCTGAGCCAAAGTTATTTTATTACCACAGATGCCATTGGTGCGGTGGAAACTGCCAGTGATCATGGTACTGTATAGGTTGTCATTAAAATGCAATGGAAGAAGCCGATGGATATGATATGCTCTTTCTCTCTGTAGGTGGTATAGTGGTGATCTCAGGCACTGGTTCCAACTGTAAACTGGTGAATCCTGATGGCACACAGGTTGGCTGTGGTGGCTGGGGTCACATGATGGGAGATGAGGGTTCAGGTAACATTTGACAGAAACTTAACAGGCTTGTTCGACTTGATGCGGCGCTGCAAGATCCGACAGGCGGATGATGTCAAAGTACCGCGAGAGCTATTCGAAAGCATACTTTTTAATGTTATTTCTAATCGCTCTTGCAGTACTTTGATGTCATGTGCCTGTCGGATCTTGAGGCGCCGCATCAAGTTGAACAAGCCTTTTGACTTTACGGGGCTGTTGTTGCAACAAACAGCATTCTTATCTTATCTCATCTTAGACATTTATCATAAGAATCTTTGACTCCTTGAACACTAATGGTGTCACAATTTGCATACCATCCCTCCTAAATAGCATCAAAATTCTGAATTATTGTGTCCAAAATTATAGTCTTTTGAGTATAAGTACCCACACAATATTTTGCGCACATGATATTGCATCAAAAAATAGTTTACAATATTGCTCAGTACAGCTTTGAAAGACATTTAGAAAAGCCCATATTTTATATGATATACTTCATTCCAAAGAACTTACAAAATGTGCTTGTAAGCAACGAAAAGCAACACACTGATGAAGTTAATATATTTTTAAATGTTCATTTATAAAATCTTTTTAAAAGACATTTTAAGGATTAGGTGTAAACAAGGCGTTATTTTCTCTATTGCTGTTTTTCTCTAGCATACTGGATTTCTCACCTTGCTGTTAAAACAGTTTTTGATGCCAAAGACAACCTTGTCACACCCCCTCATGATCTCACCGTGGTTAAGAAGGCCATGGAAGAATTCTTCCAGGTTACAACACACTTTCTAAGTTAATTTGATACATTTATTATTTTATCTTAATGTTATATTTGTGTTAGTGGAGTTTAATTTTCAGTGTGTTCATTCACAGGTGTCTGATCTTATGGGGATGCTTCCTCATTTGTACAGAAACTTTCAGAAGTCACACTTTGCCGGGTTCTGTACAAAACTCGCTGAAGGTATGCACAATGCAGTGAGATTGTGTGTGTGCATTAAACGTCACGCTTTTCACTGTTTGTGTGTTTGTGTGTGCATCAGGTGCTAATGCTGGGGATGCGTTGTGCAAACACGTGTTTACTGAGGCTGGAAAAGCCCTTGCGCAGCACATCGTAGCTGTCTTACCTAAAGTGCATCAGGTAAAAAAAAAACACACACATCTCCCATTCTCATTTTATTCCCATATCATAATCATTTCTTACTATTGCTTCTTGTTTATCCAGGATCTGTTTTCCGGTGAGCTTGGATTGCCTATCCTGTGTGTCGGTTCTGTGTGGCGCAGCTGGGAGCTCATGATGTCTGGTACGTAACATAATTCTTAAGTCTTTAATCTCACACGCGTTAAAATATAAGACACGCTTCCTACACAAGGTCTTGCTTGTAAAATAACAGTTTAGTATTGTTTTGACACCTAACTTCCGCAGCCACTGTAATGTTACTCGATCATAAGTGTCATTAAAGACCGACTTGTTAAAACCACTTTCAATTACCAATAGATTGTGGTCTTCTGTGCTGCAGGTTTCACTCAGGTCATCTCACAGGCTCAGTCTTATGGTTACAGACACTTCTGTAAGTACAGCCTGCTCATTTTACGCCAGTCTTCTGCTCTGGGAGGGGCCAAACTGGGGGCGCAGAACGCTGGCGCCACCCTCCCGCTGGACTACTCCGCAAATGTCAATGTGTTTTTTAGCCATACCTTTACCAATCAGTGACCGGATGAAACAGTGACACTAAATTCTTGTTTTAATAAATATCCCAAGTGGAAGCTATGATTTTTTTACTGATGGGCACAGGTGTTTTCAAATATTCCTCTTGGGGGTGCTGTTTCAAAAGTGACATGCTGTATCCTTTTAATAAGGTTGTCCTTTATAAAATAAATGACAAAACATCAAACAAAAGCATTAAATGTTATAAGTTTACACTTAGTAAATAACTAAAATGATTTTTTTTGTTATTTCAGATAATTTGGTGATCATGGTTTAATGTTTAGATTTTTGTAAAAGCATTTGCATGACAAAATAAACACCAAAAAGAGCTTTTTTGTAGTTTCTGTGTGTGGACATGATTTAGGTTGGATTTTAGTTTACACCTCCAATTGTTTTATTGTTGTTTCTATACATTAGACTGGAATTGACTCATGTTTCAACATTGAAAAATAGCTTGACTGAACAAGGAAGTGTGAAATTGTAAAGGCAGTGGTGTTAAGCAGTCCAAACCCCAAACTCGTCACTCACCCACATCCTGCATGTGACCGTTAAACACCTGCCATAGACCAGTCTTAACAACTACTACGTGGCCTAATGAAAGAATCGACAGTAGGACTGTATTTATTATCACAGAGCATCCATCCACTTAAGAGGGTTGACAAGATCAAGTGCTTATAAGTGTATCTTTTAATTAACCTCTTTTTCATGTATAGTGTACATTAGAAAATGTACTGTTAATTTAGCCTACTGTACAGAGAACATAGAAGTTGAGCAACCTCTTGAGGTAAGAGTGAACAATCTGTTTTTTTCATCTGATGTGCCTAGTGTGTGCATAACCTTTGTCTACAGTAAATGTCACAGGCTCAGAAATTACAAAACAGTGTGAACATGAGAGTATGCAGAAAAAGATCTGTGGCAATGCATAATGCAAATTCAATTGGAGTCAAGCGTCAACCACGGATTATGTGTCCTTGTTTTTCTCACTAGCGGGAGCATAAATGAGTGCAACTGCAACTAAAAGTATGTGTAGAAGTGTCCTGCTTTTAAACATTTCTGCATCTTCAAGCATACTCCTGGGGCTGTATTACAGAAACATCCCAACTCAGAATCCTGTCATATTTGTTTGGTAACAAAGTGATTTCAGTTTGGAACCCACTGAGATCACTGAACTTGTCAAAATCTAATATAGGACTCCGGTTATGGAGTTTCTGTAATATAGCTTTAAAAGCTCATTGTTGTAAGGTTTGCTACCAACAATCAACTCAATTCGATCCATTATAGCTGTCAGTCATTTTTTCTTCAAATTAATTTCAAGATAAAGGTAAAAATGGCAAAGATAATAACTGACTGGTTCCTAAAAAGGCTTTATTCGATTATATTTTCATTTACTATAAAATGTACGCACATCTAAGCGCATTTATAAGGATAATTCACCCAAGAATGAAAATTCTGTCATCCACTTACCCTCTGGTCATTTTAAATCTGTACGACTTTCCTTCCTTTGCAGTACACAAAAATAAGACATTTTCAAGAATGTTGGTAACCGAATTTGATCTGAATCAATTTGTGGAGTCAAAACAAAAATGAGTATGAACTTTTAATCTTTATTTGCCTTTTCCTTCCATTTTTAAATGAAATTCAGTCCCGCATGTAACGATTTCAATTCAAAATCAAAAAATTAAATTCATTTGAATTCCCCTTTCCTCAGCATCCAACACAAGAGGCCCTGCCCACAGCCGCTCCAATCAAGTATGGCCACACCCCTTGAAAACAAGAAATGTGAACATAGATACAAGATATCAAAACCTCCCTCTACAAAAGACCAATAAAAAACAAAACAAAATGGGAAGGAACGCAAAGACCTGATCAGGCACACACTGTGAAACAAGCTGACAAAAACAGCCCTTTCAGTAAGGGGAGAGGAAAATAAACAGCTTTGCAATGATATCAGCTTGTGATAGCACCTCCTAGAGGCAGTGTTTCAACTTAATACCCTTGGTTTGTACACAACAGAAATATAAAGCTTATAGACAATCACCCATCACTTCCCTCCCACCCGATACATTATCCACATTTGTACTCCCGCCCCTTCAAAAGTGTGTAAAGAGTGCATTTATGTGACCACTAAATATGGCCACAACAGTCTATGAGTATATGTTCAAATGTATGCGGGTGCGAGGGTGAAGAATGATGCAGATGAGAATAATGATCCTCAGTATTTCACCCCTGGCACAAACTCCTTGGCCTCGGGGTTTAAGATGCTCTTCCGCTGAAACAAAGAGAAATCAGTGTGAGCTATTGGACAACACGTAACATCACAAAACTTCTATAAAAATGAGTGTATAAGTGGACTTAAAGACGTTGGTTGAACTTCAATTCTCGGGGGGAAAAAAAACTAAAAGCCAAAAGATCTATTTTAATTTCATGGCATTCGGATTTAAAGCTTACCAAGATTTCGTCTCCATTGCCGTTGCTGACAGAAAGTCCATTGAGCTGTTGTTGTATTTGTCCCACAGAGGGAAGGTCCCTTTCAGGAATAAACCAATCCTGATCTTCCTCATCCAACATCTCCTGAAAACAGCGCTCCAAAAACTCTTGTTCAAGCAATTCCTCCTCCACCTGCGGGAACAGCAAGAGTTCACTTCCAGTAATAATAAAAATCACATTTGTATATATTTAGAAGGTGTCATACTGAACTATTCAGTACATGCATAATTGATGTGTATTAACCATATGCCACAAACATTTTGTTTTGTCTGTGATTGCAGCCAAAGGCAACTCAGACAATAAAAGCTTTGGCAGAAAAAAACCTGAGTGTTAAAACGTGGGTGCGGTGTGAAAGTGTTTATTAGGTTTTGTCCTAGAAAACTGAATTCTAAGCCATAGCATAACTATCACACACCTTTTCCAAAGGTATGAAACCCAACTTGGTCAACCGCTGACTTTCAGTGTTTTTGCGTGGATGGTGTAGCACCTAATAATTTTACATATTAAATGGGCGGTACCTGTTGATTGTACTCCTCTTCATTCTCCATCCACATATATTCTGCAAAAGGGTTGGATTCATTTTCTGTGTGCCCATTGGCTACAGAGTCCTTTCCCTCAGTTCCTGAAGTCCCACCCATCGGCATCTTCGCTAGGTCAGGTCCATTCATTTCTGTTGGCTCTAAGAAAAAATGATATACACATTTTCCTATTGTGAGACACACAGACATTCACAGATCATCTGTTTGTGTATTACAGTATTTGTATGTATAAGCAGGGGTTAAATTTGGATTTTTATGTGCTGTTTTTCTGTAGTCCTATGCCCTTTCCTTGTGTCAATATCAAATATCTTCATTTATTAATGTCCACAGAATTGAACGTATGACCCGTGTATTTCCAGTACTTTTCTGTCAAAACTTCATACAACATTCACAATGATTGAGATGACCCATTAACTCATGCATCGTTGCTGCCACACACACCATGAACAAACCGGTTTAAATGCATGAATTTGATCCAAGATGCAGAAAGGAAATTTACGTTGTTTTTATTGCTCCTTTTGCAAAGTGAATTGTAAGTGTATACACTGACAAAAAAGGTAAATAGTTACTCAAACTTAAGATTTATACCGGGGCACGACTGAGTGGCGCTCCATAACACCGGATGAGCCGCACACAAGCAGGGAGCAGAGCGAGATGATCATCCTATGTGCCGCCCAGGCCCAACTTAACCCCAGCATATAAGTGCTCATCTGTGATGACATGTGAAAAGGCCCTGAGAGGCCTAGGGGGAGGGGAACAGGATTTAAACTCACACACTCCCAACTGGTGTAATGCCTAGTGTTTCAATTGGCAAGGCTATATAAATGAATGTCGCAATCTGTTCCTGAAACACAAACCAGGAAATCTTGATATGTGTACCGACAACCTGTTTTGGTACATGACCTACACGTAGTCAGGCTACAGGATAATTATGCATTTGCCTAAAAAGCAGACATGTGATAAACGTGGTTATTACCAGAAAGAAAGCTTACTTTTTTAACTAAACATTTTGTGGGGTGTGGAGCATGTTTTGTGTCTGACAGATCCACAGATAAAAATGTTTGTGCTTAGAAAAACAGCAAAGACACGATTAAAGTTAGAAGTATGGTAAAGATTATGAACCATGATATCATTTTATGACAACTATTTCCCTACCAATATATTTTTATGGCACATATGCAAACACATCTTTATAGACAATACACGTAAACATCCATCACCACAAAGTATTTCATATGATAATATCAACAAACTAATCCCTGTATAGTCCCAACAACTGCTGTTAAGTGTAATATTCGTACTTTAAAAACTACATGCCCTCATTTTTAAATGTGTGACAGGCAAGGCCGACTATCAAAGCCAAAACATACCCGGATCATAGTCCACAAAACTACAATATCCTACTATAAAATAATTGTATGGCCCCAATGTAAAGCAATATAAACAGCAAATATCAGGGTCAACAAAACAACAACTACAGCTTCGAAAACATCTAACACGACGTAATTATCAACCTACTTGCTAAATAAACTAATGCAATAAATAACTAGTAAGTCTACTCTATAGTCACAGAGCCCACAACAACAGATACATGTCATAAAACAGATCGTCGGCGTTAAGAAGCTGATACAAATATAGTAGTAGTAAGACAAGCGCACTAACCTGCAGCATGTCAGAACCCACAGAGCTTATGTAACAACGTAAACCCGTTTGACTACGTCACTGTATGCATGTGTTTAGATAAACAGTACTAAAACAACAACACAACATAAACAAAACAAAAGCAGATATACAGCTACCCCTCTTTGTGTGTATTTCACACCAAACCTACAGAACACTGGTTATGCAAATAAATGTTGTCTACAAAGCCTTCGTTTAATGTACGAAACTAAACACGCGAATGCGCCGCGAGGAGACGTGTGCGAACATAACCACTTTAAGCCAATTGCGTAAATCTACTTTTGCAGTATTAAACAGAGCCGAGTAACTTAGACGGACAAGCAAACGTCTAAACAACGCGAGTTCACCTCAGTACAACCTTTGCGTTGTGCGGTCGTGATCAGTTCAAGTGGGCCTCAAACAGCCGTGACGTGACATCCGAGTTATCAGACCATCTAAAACAAAACTTCACGAGAGGAGAAAACATGACGCCCGCTAAACAAACACAAGTAACCACTTTATTTCGATACGCAACCCCAACAACGCGTTTGCACGGCCATTTTTGTTGCCGTCTTCACTGCTTTTTGGACAGATTGTATGACAGAGACGCAGTCAAGTCCGGTCGAGGCGTGCAGATACAAACACACATCGAGATGAACGCGCAAGACAGAAACAGATTCGTGAGGTTACCTGGCATCGCTGGTGCTCGCTTGTGTTGTGATATCCGTCGGATCTCACGGAGAGTTTAAGTTAATGTGCGGAACGAGTAATCTTTAATTTGCAAGGGAACGTTTGTTGTGCGAAGATGAGATGGCTGACTGCCATTAGAAAAACACATTGCGAGCGATATGGTCATGTGGTTCCTGTTTAAACAAACATGCATCAACCCCCTCCCTCTCTCTCTATCTCTCTCTCTATCTCTCTCTCTATCTCTCTCAAACACATGCATATGCAAAAGGTACATTTATTTTTTATTAAAACAAGCCGATTGTTTAGGAAAATGTTCACGACGATAGGAACCTAGTGATACCACAATGCATCTCATGTTGTTGTTTAAAAACAATACTATCAAGTTAGCACAATATAAACACATGGTTATGAATGTCAACCAGCAAACATGCCAAAGTTTGTACCATTAAACATTTGACTATTAACGTTCCTTTAAAAGGCAATAAAGCTTAATAAAATGTATACATCAACATTTACACGTTGTAATCGTATGTGCTCAATTTGCTTTATGTTATTTGCCACTTACTTTCAATGTAACTTATTCCTCCGATGGTCGACGGAGAGGGTCGCTGTTAAACCTATAATGTTAAGTTAAACCCGAACCAACGGGAATATTTCTACGGACAAAATGAGTGCGGAAAACACGTGTCCAACTCCTATAGTACTTTGACTTTTAAAAACTACAAAACACGCTAAAAAAAGTCGAAATGAAAGACGAGTGCGGCTTGCCTTGATCTTTTCAGTGTGCTGCGTAAATCACCAAATGTGCTCGTCACGTCACGTGACTACAGCTGACCACTCTCATACTTTATTGATCGGTGTTTGTCTTTGCATTTTATGAAATCACGTTTTGTAAACTAATGGCGGGAGACCGTTTATTTACTTCTCAGGATGATGTTGTTACTTCAGGATGATGTGTATTTGTCGGTTCGGTTGAATGTTTGTATTTGTGTAACTGTTACATGCATTCAGATATTTTACATCTTACGCACGTGAGATTATTGATAAAATGTGTTAGGTTTGTAGTTCATGCTCTAATTTGGGCAATGTGTGTGTGTAACACGGACAACATTTTGTTGTTACCTGTGTTTCTACATCTGGACAAAAGAGCCGAGGGTGAGCTCGTGCCTCACAGACAGAGCCACGGCCCACGGACTCAAACTTCCGGTGCTTTTTTACACGTGGATAAAGGCTCTAAAATGTATGTTTTAATAAATTATTTAATCAATTAAAATATTTATTAAATGAATGAACGAATGTATTTGACTGTCCGAGTTTTCTCTTTTGTGGGAAAATGTACTGTTTGGCTTACTAAAAATCGATCAAATAAGATAAACTAGTGCTGTTTATTTAAGCAGGTTATTTATACTTTTAAAGTTGTACATTAACAGCATCAGAGATTCTTTGAATATGAAAGCAATCGAGACTTTAAATAATTGTGAACTTTACAAAGTATGTTTTTGCTATGTTTATAACTGCCTATAAATGTATTTAAAATTTTAATATTATTTTACTATAAACTCTACAATAAACTCTTTTTCTTCTATATAGTTTTTTTACTCCTTTTTGTATACTAATTACATTTACAAAAGTGTTGCTTGAATAAAGGGAAAAATGATAGGGCCAAAGAATGTATGTCTTTTGGTGTCCAGCAGGTGGTGTAATAGAGCTGTTAATGAATATGATCATATTGCCTACAAATGAACATTTCAGGAATGAAACGTGTTTATAACTCTCTCACATGTCAGCCAAACATTTCACACTAATACACTTTCCATTTAGAGGTTCTGTTTCAGTCTGGGCCACAGTCTCAAATAGGCCAGAGGTCCAGTTTTCTAGTGTCTTAATAGACTTAACATACTGTAATTGTCCCACTGAATACAGGAATTTGTATGTGATTAAGTTGGGCCCACCTTTTCCTCAAGTACAGACAACAGTCACAGGAAAGACATGGGTGGGTTTACTCTCATATGTACATAGTGTACGCACGCATACACACACACAACACATGCATGGGCATGCTGTCACAGAACTGGTGAAAAAATAATATGGCAAAGCAGACAGAACTCTATTAGTTATCTTAATAAGAGAGATCTGCTGGTGGAGTGAGTACAATCGTTACGATTTGCAATTTTTATAGCTAAAGGCCGACACTAAGCATGGTTATGGGCAGCTCTTTTGAAAGGGGAAGGGTGGTGTCTACAAGGGGAAATTTAAAGGTGTGTTCGTGATCAGCGCCAAAGCACTTCCTGGTTCAGTGTGCAGCACGAGTAACTTAGTTGTAGGGTTGTTCACTTCCTGTCAACTAACTCGGTTACTTCCTGTCTGACAAAGAAAGCATTGGGTGGTCTGCTGTGTTTGTACTAATAGACTGTCCAGAATACAACAAAGTTGTTGGGTTGATAGCTGCAGAAGCATGCTTATTCAAACTGTTAGTTCACCCAGAAATAAAAAGTATTTTTTTCATTCTCATGTCATTCAAAACCTGAATTTGAATTTGTATGTTTTCATACAGTGGAAAACAGTGGGTTCCAATGGTGTTGGGCTACCATCGCTCTTCAGAATATCTTTGTGTTCTGCAGAAGAAAGAAAGTCATCAAGGTTTTACATTGGGATGAGTAAATGATGAAAATATTTTAGTTTTTATGTGAACTAGCCCCTTAAACTTGATGGATTTTGTTGGCAACTTCTAAAGAAAATATGTTTATTTAATAACTAAGTTGCCTCATTATTGTATTTAAATATTTGTTTCCATATTTGGACAGTCAGGTTGCAACTTCTGTATCATTTTTTAAACAGAAAATCAACAAGTGTATCAGAAACGAACACTTTTAACCTGTAAAAAGGTAAATGACACTGTGGATATTGGGAATGAGTCCATGAACATAAAGTGAAATATGGAATATATGGAAAGTTTTAGTGAGTTTAAAGTTGCAGAAAGGACAAAAGAAAGTGAGGTGAACAAAACTGTTTATGACTTTGAGACCGGCCCTTAAGGCTCAGCGATGTAAATGCCATTCTTAATATACTCCAGACTTCCAAACTAAATTTAACAATATATGGATCCATAGAGAGTTTATTTAAGAGAAAAGGATAGAGAGTGTTTAAGTGTAGGCTCTATCTGCATTTGCACAATCCTCAGACCTCTTAACATATGCATTAAAAAAAGAAATTTGTAGTCTGTGCAACTGACATGAGGGGTACGTTGAAATGTGCTTTGTGTTGTTGCTAAGCGATCAGACTAAAAGTTGTTAAATTATTCCACATAATAAAATGGGCAAAAATCCAAGACCATTAAAGGGGAAACTCAAGTCCCATACTGGGACATATTGAATGTAATTGAAAGTTTAAAGTCAGCTCTTTATTTTTAGGCTGGTAAGCAACCACCAAGAACACCCAAGCAATACCTTAAAGGAAAAGTTCACCTTCAAAATAAAAATTCTGTCAATCTGTGTGATTTTCTTTCTTCTGAAAAACACAAAAGAAGGTATTTTGAAAATGTTGGTAATCAAAAACCCGCTGGTCCCCATTGACTTCTAATGTACGGACACAAAACCAATGCAAGTCAATGGGGACCATCAGTTTTCTGTTACCAACATTTTCAAAATATATTCCTTTGTGTTCTGCAGATGAAATAAGTCATACAGGTTTGGAATAGAGAGGCGTTTAAATTTTCTTTTTTAAGGCGAACTATCCCTTTAACAACAGCATAGCAATATTGCCTGCTACTTATACGGCATGCTAAAACCACAACATTTTGCAGAATAATGATGAATAATGATGGCAACATCTTCCTCCCACACAAACTGTTATTTCTCCACACTTTTTTGTGCATTTGTTTGCATGTATGACTATTCATGGGAGTTTATGGAAGTTTTATTTTGTTAGAAACAAAGAATGAATTAAAAGAAAATGCAGGAAGGAAAGAAAAAAGATTAAGCTAGAAGAGAAGTGAGAAGGAAGAAAGAGTTGGATGCAGGGGGTGGGATGAAGGAAAAGAGGGAGGGGGTCAGATGACTTAATCAGAACACACTGCCATTCTAAACTCTCTCTCTCTCTCTCCCCAACCAACACACGCCAATACATGGTCATTGAATCTGTTTCAGCATTAAGGCAGAGCCCTCTCCCTTCATCGGTTCATTACAGAAACCTGCACATCCAGCCCCTGTACATGTGCACGATTGCCTCTCTCAACCATTCCTCCCTAACATTCCAAAGGAGATGAGGGATCGACTGCTTGGTTACGGACACAGAGAAAGTTAAGGGGATATCCTTTTGATCTGAAACCCTTTGGATCGATCCTTCAGAAATTTGCTTGGTTGAGACTTCTTTGCAACGGCATCATTACAAGTCTGTGCTTAATGCAACGGTTGGATCTGATTTTCCTTTTGGGACTGTGGACTTTGATCAGCGAAGAAACAACCCTGAATATTAAAACATTGTTTTCTGTTTAAACAGGTGAGTTAACAAGTCACAATGCATATTGAAAGGATCACGTGTAGGGATTTGTCTTCTGTGCTGTATTGATTGACAGGGATGATATTGATGGAGCATCGCATTTGTAACCTGTGTGGCATAAACGTATGACTGCTGAACTAATAATGAGTCTTTAGTCATTCTCTAACATATCTAGAATGTCTAGAAGACTCTTGCTTTTTAGATATATTTCATGTTGGGTATCAGGATTAACTGCTGATCAGCCCACTTTAAAATAACCACCCACCCGCTCAAGTTTTTTTTATTGATAATCTCAATCAAACAACTGTATTAACAGTAATAACAGTGCTTTATCCTAATTTTTTTTCTTTTAATTTAACACAGTTATATTGTGTATGGTTAAGTATTTTGAAGCATTTCTGCATAGATTAAAAAAATTGTGCACTACAGTTCAAATACAATAAAACATTTTTTTTACTTTTCACACTGTGCACTAAAACTGGATAAACTTTATCTAAATCAACTGAAATGAAACAATCCAATTTGTTTGTCTCACTGAAAAGATGGATCTTTATGTGTGTATGAGTATACAAACAGTGTGGAAAAGCCTTTTTTTACGATCGTTCCTGTAAAACATGGGCTTTGTTTCAGAAACGTTTGCAAGTCGCTAAATGTGGTATTCTGTTCTCCATCGTACTAGCTCAAATACAGTATAAGCATCTGGAGAATATATTTCAGTCAGATCCATTTACTAAACAAGCATTGTGGGAGGCCCCAGGTCGCCCCCTCGCTCTCTCCACCGTCACAATTTTCTCTGTAAACCTTTTTTACTGAGAAACATGCACAATCAGTGTTCCTTGTTTATAAACTGCTAATGAAGTCCTGTGATGTGCTGCCTATCCCGCTTACACATTCACAAACACTTAGAATGTTTAAAACTAACAGTGAACAAAGACGAAAATGGTACAGACTCCAGAAGGTTTGAGGTAGGAGAGAAAAAGTAGGGGAAAAGAGAAAATATTAGGGGACATGAGGTTGAGTTTCAGAGCACAGCATAAAGTAGTCCTTTCCTGTATTTCTGATAATACTGTAGTATTTGTTTGTAATCAGACTTGTATATTGTTTCTGTTTACTCTTTAAACTCTGTTTATTATGTCTCTTTTCACAAAATTCGTCTAGGACAACAGAGCCCAACCACAGCTTGGAGAAATTTCAGCTCTAGTAAAACATGTGTTTAGCGCACACCCAACTTTACACATCTTGTCAACTATGTCATGTTTTTGTTGTTGCAGCTAGGTCCTAATGCCTTTATAAATCTTTATGAATGCTCTTCTTTTATAAATCATACGCTGTTTTAAATTACTTCTAAAATGTTTTTTTTATTAGGCTGTGAAAGCCCTGTCATATCTCAATGGCCACCCTCCTGCAGCTTAATGCCAATGATCTACAAATCAAAGGTAAGATTTAATAGCATCTGAGTCTCTATTTGATTTGAATTCTATTCTATTCTATTCTATTCTATTCTATAATACTTTTTATAATGAGCCAAACATGTATAACATTCAAAAACAAGCGTTTATATCCAAAAGCAAGTTTTCAGTGGAAACAGTTAATGTATGAATAGAAACAATTTCGTTTGATTTCCTGTCAATTCCATCAACAATACTGGACAGGGGTGTGACCCTCTCTTATCTACGCTCTGCACTCTTGAGAATATCTGTATGCTTGGTTAACATTCCTGTCATACCCTTTAGTAAATTCCACCCATGTTTGAGAGTGTTGAAGGCATGTTAGAATGACCTTTTGAGAAGTGGTCACTACATGTGATGATGTATTCGCTATGATATTCATTTTTATCTTGGAAAAGGTCATGCACACATTTTCCATAGTTGTTGGAATTTTGCTTCTGAAATTCTTTGCCAGTGTTGCTGCAGATATGAGACGTCCAGAATATAAGTGTTATCAATGTGTATGATACTTGGTGACAGTGTTGAGGAGAACACTGACTGCTTATATCATCTCCAATGTTAGTTAAAGACCTCCAGAACAAATGTTGTGCTGGAATCATGTTGAGGAACTTTCCATGCCTTAAATATCCCTGAAAACTAACCAATGCCACCAAAGATTTTGGGTTAGTTCACATGCACAAAGTGTGCTCTACAGTGCAGTGTTTTTCCAACAAAACCATCCAGCTGGGTATAATTGCCTGGGCAACCAATAGAGGAATTCTGGTGGGCTGCTCACCAATGTGTTCATGCCATCTCTCATTCTCTTTCAGGTGAAGATAGATCGACCTCCACATCTCCATCTGGTTCCCCTTGTCCTTCCAGGAATGAGTGCAGTATTGCACCTTTAACTCCCTCCCCATCTCCAGTAAGGTCATGATTGAAATACATACACTTGACTTGATGTATATACGATAAATATCCAGACTGTCCTCGGACCTGCACAAAACCTGAAGTTTAGACAGCGATTGAGGATGGAATTAAACTTTAATCAAAGTACTCAGCATTCTGTGGTTGGCCAAATATATTTTGTTTGAGAGCGGACTTTCTCCTTCAGGGATAAAAACTTATGAGATATGAAAAGGTGAGACGCTCATGGCAGTTTGATCTTTTTTAAAGCTTTATTTAAGTTTTATTAATGACACTATTAACCTTAAACTCAAACTTTGAATTTGTTTTATTAAAGCTCACAAAAAGGGGATTTTAGCTGAAAGGTCTGCATCTCTGAACATGACATTCAGGTCAGGGCATTGATCGAGAGATAAGAAAAAAGAGAGTGAGGGAGGAGTCAGTTACCCTCCGTACCAGGAGAAATGTTTTCTTCCCTCTTTTTAAAATCCACTCATCTGAATGTTTTTTGCATTGTTTTACTTTTTCTCTCCAGAGGACTGAAGTGAGACCAGGCGTGGCCCGTCCATTCTCTGTGGTGGTTGCAATAGATTTTGGGACCACCTCCAGTGGGTATGCCTTCAGTTTCACAGAGGATCCTGATACCATTCACATGATGAGGTATTTGTGATATCAGCATAACAATATTCTAACTTGAAATTATAATGAGATATTATGTCCTCAAGATGCTAAGATGTATCCCTTTAAAGAGACAGTTCACCCAAAAATAAAAAAATTGTCACATTCGAGTTGTTTCAAATCTGTATACATTTCATTGTTCTGATGAACACAGAGAAAAGATTTTCGAATGATGGTTATAACCAAACAGTTCTTGGACCCCATTGACTACCACAGTAGGAAAAATTACTTTCTGTTGAAAACAAAAGTAAATATTTTGAAGATTGTAGGGACAGAAAACAGTTCTGGGGCACTTTTGACTGCCATTGTATTTTTTCCTACTATGGTAGTCAATGGGGTCGAAGAACTGTTTGGTTACAAGCATTCGGTCCAAATATCTTTCTTTGTGTTCATTAGAACAAAGACATTTATACAGATTTGGAATAACTCAAGGGTCAGTATATTTTAATTTCGGGGTATCCCTTTAATGCACACGGTCTGACAAAAGATGACTTTGACTTTGAGACATCTACTTATTTCTTCCAACAGACGATGGCAGGGAGGGGACCCTGGAGTAGCCAATCAGAAAAGTCCAACATGTCTGCTGCTGACCCCTGACCTCCGGTTCCACAGTTTTGGCTTTGCAGCTCGAGACAGCTACCACGACCTTGACCCTGAGGAAGCCAAGCACTGGCTCTACTTTGACAAATTCAAAATGAAGATCCACAGCACCAGTGTAAACACAAGACTTATATTCACATTTCTAGGATTTTGATAATAGTAGATTATTATTATTGAGATTTTGGATCTGTTCAGTTTAGGGGTGATAAGATATCACCTCACTGTCAGAAAAGCCAGATCTACCTTTCACTTGATATAAAGCATATGGGGAGGATTTTATCTATGTAAGCAGTTTTGCTGTAATTTCTCTTTGTTTGCTTCAGGATCTCACTATGGAGACAGAGCTGGAATCTGTTAGTGGAAGAAGAGTTCGAGCCATTGAGGTGTTCGCTCATGCTTTGAAATTCTTCAGAGAACATGCTTTAAAGGTATAGACACATTACATATACACAAAATAATGGACAGATCAACTAATACAGTCAAAACTTGATGTCACTCAGCATTATTGTCCGCATGGTTGTTCTTTGCATTTTTTGTACAGGATATGGTGACTATTAACAAGATTAAACCTCCTTCTGAACATGAATCTCTGTATTATGATTTTGAGAAAAATACATCAAATACCCCTTTCCTTAAAAAAAACAAGAAAACATCCACTCTTTAGACTCTGTGATGGTTCTGGGCCAATCATTAGTCAGTCTCGGCCGGATCCAAACCCTTCCTCTCGCTTCCTCCAGCCCCTAAAGGCTTGTGAGAAAACACCAGCATGGAGATTTCTCCCACACCTCCGGCCATGTATATACACCCCACGGGTCATTAATTCGGTGCAGATTCTTAAGATACATATTAGTGCACAGAATGTGCAGGATATCAATAGCTAATACACATACATAAATGTTATCTGTGGAATGCAGTTTCGATAAGAGCTGGAAAAATAGTAAAGTGTGTGTGTGTGTGTTTCAGGAGGTGAAGGACCAGTCATCTTCAGTGCTGGAAGGTAATGAAGTACGATGGGTCATCACAGTTCCTGCTGTGTGGAGGCAACCGGCCAAGCAGTTCATGCGAGAAGCTGCCTATCTGGTAACAGCAACAGTCATTCCTCCAAATATGTATGACTTGTCCTTCTGCCGAACACAAAAGATGATATTTTGAAGAATGTTAGTAACCAAACAACATTGGTCCCCATTGACTTCCATTGTATGGACACATACCATGTGAGACCCTTTTTTTATATCTTCTTTTGTGTACGACAGTAGAAAGAGACATTTGCAGGTTTTAAAGAACATGAGGGTGGAAAAATAATGACAGAATTTTTATTTTTGGCTCAACTATTTCTTTATAAACCCCCCTTGAAGCATAGACGTTGAAAAACATTGACACACTTTTGACATTATATAAGTAGGGACCTTATAGACACATCTTACCTTAACTCAAAACGTGTGCAATAAATGCACACACATGCACTCTTGCAATGGTTATAATGTCCTGCAGCCTTCCAGTGCAATTCAGGAAATCTGCACATATGAAAAGGATTGTAAAAGTCATTCATTGCACACTGAAAAAGGAATGTTGAAAGATTATGGTGCATGTGTGTAAAAGGGATTATGTGTCAAGAAATGTCTGAACCTGATAACCATTATATGTGCGAGTGTGTGTGTGTGTGTGTGTGTGCATGCATGCGTGTCTACATGTTTTTGCCTGCATATAAATAAGTAAAGGCTTCAGTCTGTTAAAACCACAGACATTTCCCTGTATTTTATACCTATCAACCGTCCAGATTAATGACCAGGTCAGAACTGTATTTGTCCAGCAGCTCAGGATCTCACTGCTACTCCTGCTCTCTCTCACTTGAAGTGAGGCAGGTTGAGGATAATTTCCTCCTTTCAATGTCACAGAGGTTAAACAATGCAGGAGAGCAGCACACAAACACAGGAAAACCACGCCTGTCCCAGCCTACCATGAGAGAGAGAGAGACCCCGTCACCCCGCAACCCTCCATTACTTTATCAGATCAAGTGGAGCACTTTAATATTACTTTCCAAGATGTCATGATATCTTTTCTTGGTAGTAAACCTACCTGTTGTACACAGTAGGGTCTATTGTGTGAAAATGAATGGTGAAATTTTTATATTTCCATAAGAAAATGTGGGTGGTGTTCGTACAGTATGGTCTGGATGTTGTCAATGTGCTTTAATTTAAAGGGATTGTTTACCGAAAAATAATTGTTTGTCATTTCTGTTTCTTTTTTGGAGCACAAAAGAAGATATTTTGAGAAATGTCTCAGTGGTTTTGTGTCCATACAATGAAAGTCAGAGGGTACTAATATTGTTTGGTCACCGATGTTCTTTAAAATATCTTCTTTAGTGTTCTGGAGCTTTGGAATGACAAGAGCAGGAATTCATTTTTGCTTCAATAGTAATGGTTTATGATATCTTTTTGATATTTATGATATTTGTCATTGCAGGCAGGTCTGGCCACTCCAGAGTCTCCCGAGCAGCTTCTCATAGCCCTCGAACCAGAGGCTGCCTCCATCTACTGCAGGAAGCTTCGTCTACACCAGGTCATTGACCTCAGTCTACGGCCAATGACTAATGGTCTCGATCTGGATGGGTCCCGCCCCTTCGATTCTAGTTTCAGACAAGGTAAAAAAAAACTTATTTCGATACATGTTTTTGGCATCACATTTTCAATAAATAATAAATGAGAACCATGTTTAAATCCTGAGGAATAAAGGTTTGCTTTTCGTTCCTTGAAAATGGAACTCTGTTTTTGTTTTGTGTGGGTATGTGTGGCTTTATGTGGTTAGATGTGGGTCAGATTGCTTCATTTGATGCAGGAGTGGGTATAAAAGCATGTGGTTTAGGTTAAGACAAAGAGAACGACGTGACATTTTATGTTGGTTTGGGGTATTTTCTTGGTTAGGGTGTCCCTTGAGGTCCCAGAGCTAAGAAAACAACCTCTTTGAAGGATGGCACTGTTTTTGTCTTTAATGCTTGTCAAAAGGAAGAATAGGGCTCTCACGTTTCACATTTTATACAAATAGAATGGGAGGACGTAGACACTAATCATTCATTCCTGTTTTTGTACTCAAACAAAATATACGTACACACTTCTACACACAGTTCGTATTATAATTGGAACAAGGTGCTGGTGTACCATGATCTCATTCTCTACCCAGGATTGTTTACATTAGTTTCCCCTTATGGTCACAGACCATTCTATATGGTAGTCAAATGTATAAATTATTTTTAAATGAAACTTCATTCTTTAATGGCCAATTCGAGTCTCTCGGTGTGCTTATATAGAAGAAACAGTTATTCATCATTGCTCATCAGATCACATGGGACTGAGTCTTTTTACTATCTTCTCTCTCTCTTCCTCTCTCTTTCTCTCTCTCTCTCTCTCTCTCACTGTTTCACACTGTAATGGATTCCAGACTGTCCCTAAAGCATTGTAACGTTTCTGCTCTTTCAGTGTTTGGTAGAAACTTTATGATTTCTCATCAGTGCGCTTAAATCCTTCTGTCTTCGTACAGACTGCACCTGAGAGGAAATGTTAAAGACCATAAAAAAGTTCCTCAAGAAATATGATAGCTTTAGGAACCCCTCAAGAAAGCAAAGATCATTCTTCGATTAGATAGCAGGTAATTATTCACTAAAAACACCCTCTATAAAACTACAGCCATGAAACAAGCTTATTTTATGAGGCATAAACGCAAGGCTTAACGTAAAGCATGCTTACATCCAGATCAAGTTTTACAAACAAAGCCCTTAAGTTTATTAAACCAGGCTGCTTTGTGGTTGATCCAGGTACTTAGAATCTCTGTATGTTTCTCTCGCTCTCCTCGACTCTCACATGAAGGGATTTTGATTAACGCTTCCCATGTGTGAGTGATTCGGAGATTAAGGGAGTCATTTTGTGTTTCAGCTCGCGAACAGCTCCGCAGGGCCAGACATAGCCGAACCTTTCTGGTGGAGAGTGGTACTGGGAGAGTTGTGGTCTGAGATGCAGACAGGTAAGAGTCGGGAACATACTGTGTACAGTAACATGCACACACAATTCACTGGAGGCATTCGGACGTTAGGTTATATTTGAGTCAGCATGCAAAACATTACAACACTGTAACAAAACATGATGATGTTAAAAAATGTAATGGTGGCAGGGATTTCAAACGAGAGAAAGCCAAAAATCACACAATCCAAAGCCACCATGTTCAAGCCCACATGCGCACATATTTGTTGGGTTTTGTAATGCATTACGTTGTATTTTCTCAGTGAAGTGAAACCTTTCCCGCGGCCTCTCTCTTTGTGTGCATGTAAATGTATGTAAGATTGTTTATTTGACACTAATTGCTATGCACATCTGTATGAGGATCTTCATTATGAAGAAATTAAGGGCTATGTTTTTATTGGCTGCAAAGGCACGTGGTTGCAGTGTGTGTGTGTGTCTGTGTGTGTGTGTGTGTGTGTGTGTGTAATGCTCTCTGCATGCCTGGCACAATGACAAGGTGCAGGGTCAAAATAATCAGATCTTTAGCTCCAGATGTTTCCTGGAGAGAGAGCGAGACGTGAGGCAGAATAAAAGATTGAGAGACAGAGATAGAGAGAGAGAGAGAGAGTGAGAGAGTGAGTTTGTTGGGATCTCACTCATTCAATATTCAAAATACAAATCTAAAATTGGTAGATCTCTTGCTGTTCTTAATGGTGCAGCCATGCAATAAACTTACAAAAGAGCATTCCCTTTGAAATTGTGCAGGTATTGCTGCACTGTAAACAAACAAGAAATACTTTCCTCTCCTAAGTTGTTAAGTAAAGTCGTTTGGCAAGAGCCAAGCTAAACCATTCTTATCTCGAAATGTATCATAAACGTCTGAGGGCTGTTTGGTAAAAGACATTCTTCCTGAACGGAACAGGTCAGAGAGAGAAGAACAGGGGTGTTATTTAAACAAGTCATATTGTTTCTGGTAAGAATTATTTTGTGATAGCAAGCGATCTGCGAAGGTGAAGATTAAAGTGAAGCGTGTTTGTTGTTAAAGGTGATCGGTATATTGTGGCAGACTGTGGCGGCGGGACAGTGGATCTCACCGTGCATCAGATCGAGCAGCCGCAGGGCAGTTTGAAGGAGCTTTACAAAGCCTCGGGTGAGTTGAGAATCAAAGTTCTTTCAGGAATTAAGTGAAATTACAAAGGATTTTGGTATTTTAATCAACCAATCAGATTTTAGGAACAGGTTTGGTGGTGGGTTTAGTCTTGGGTCTAATGTCGTTTGTTCAAACAATATTTTTATTTCCTTCTAATACCACAAAAAACGATGAAGGTGCAAGAATTTCCTTTGAATCCTTCTGGGCACGTCACAGGCACCACAATGTATTTCAATTTAGATTTGATGCACAGAAGGTGAGACTAAGGTTGACTGTTATCTAAATGCCATGTCTATCAGGGGGTCCTTATGGAGCAGTTGGTGTGGATCTTGCTTTTGAGGCCATGTTGTGCCAGATCTTTGGTACTGACTTCATTGAGAGTTTCAAAGCGAAACGTCCAGCAGCTTGGGTGGACCTCACCATTGCATTTGAAGCACGCAAGCGCACTGCAGCTCCAGGCCGGGCCAACTCCTTAAACATCTTGCTACCCTTCTCCTTTATTGACTTTTATAAACGACAGCGGGGGCAGAGTGTGGAGACCGCCCTGCGGAAAAGCAAGTATGGCTCACTCGCCGATTACTTCGTTATGGTAAAGCTGAAAGACATCTTTTATAATAAGAATGTGTCTAACTTTGTATATTTCTGTCAGTATGAATTTTATAAAGTGGTCATCTCAAGGGATGCTGAGACTGTCTGCAGAGGCAATAAATGAACTCTTTCAGCCGACCATCAACAATATCATCAAACATATTGGTAAGGTTGTTAACAATAATATAAAGCCAAGGATTATTGATTCATTTTCTGACATTTTATCGACAGAGGACCTGATGCAGAAGGATGAGGTGAAAGGCGTGCGCTTTCTCTTCTTGGTCGGTGGATTCGCAGAGTCGCCCATGCTTCAGCGAGCGGCCCAGAATGCACTGGGGCGTACCTGCCGGATCATAATTCCACACGATGTGGGTCTAACCATCCTGAAGGGTGCCGTCTTGTTTGGTCTAGACCCCACCGTAATCCGCGTACGCCGTTGTCCGTCAACTTACGGTGTTGGGGTTTTAAACCGTTTCGTGGAACGCCGACACCCTCGTGATAAGCTACTCATCAAAGACGGCCGAGAATGGTGCACTGACATCCTAGACCGCTTCGTGAGCGTCGATCAGTCGGTGGCTTTGGGTGAGATGGTGAGGCGGAGCTACACTCCAGCAAGAGTGGGACAGAGGAAGATTATCATCAACATCTACTGCAGCGACACTGATGATGTCATCTACATTACTGACCCTGGGGTGAGGAAGTGTGGTGCCATAACTCTAGATCTGCTCGAGGGGGCGACCGCAGCTTGCGCTGGTGATAATGAACGCAGAGAGATTCGTGCCACCATGCAGTTTGGAGATACGGAAATCAAAGTGACAGCTGTTGATGTGGCCACTGGGCGACTGGTGAGGGCATCAATTGACTTTCTGTCCAATTGAACCGGTTGAGCTGTTTGTGGAGAACTGTGTAAAATTGAATATCACATACATAATGACTCATTAACTGGACGGTTACTGGAATTTCCTATTATTTTCAAGCAAGGTGCCAACTTTCTCCATGAGAACTGTATTTGTATTAAATTGCTTTGGATAAGAGTAAAAATGACTAGCAATGCATGTTATAGGTAGTAAAATAAGGGATATTGGGAACACATTTTATTTATAGGCCTATACAATGTCCATGTCTGTACTCTGAATTACTACAAACAAAAATTGAACTTGTGTGTAATTGAACAGATACATCAAAACGTCTAAAAAGGCTGAAATAAGCGATTCATAAAGCTCTTTTTTACGTAGAGCAATTCTACCAAACTCCACCCTCAAAACCTGCATCATAACTATAAGCTCCTAACGTTACATCAAGAAGTCCCCACCTAAAAAGCTTCACAGATTTAAGGCGTATGTAACTTTTCTTAAGAGTTAGGGTAAATACATAAAATACAAACTGTAATACGAATATTTGCTGTAGCTCTGCATTTCGTTTGTTTGTAGACACTTAAGGAACATTTTCTGGTGATGAGTGCCCAACGTGCAGTGGGTAGATATTAGGTTACCTTTTACAAAATATTAGTTTCCAACTTTATACATACTGGTATTTAATCAGATTTCTTAAAAAAGCCATTATTTTTGTAAACATTTTCTATTCTATTACTAAAGATTTAGCTAAAGAATGGGAAGGTTGTTGTGCCACCTGGTGGTAAATTAAGAGAACAGATCAGATGGAATATAACTAGTTAAAGATAAACGAAAAAAGCTTTTTTGTTTTCTACATAGGTACATGACAAGTATTTACGTGGTGAAATGTTCTGTAAGAATGGTTTGTAGAGTTTTTTTAATTGTCGTCTTACCAGCTTCAAGGCAGTTTTATCTGTTTTAGTTTGTTAATTGATTTTTTTGTCAGTTTTCTCGCTTTAACATTCTTACGTTAACTCTACCTCCTTAAACCTAACTTATTTTGACTCTAAATTTCAAGTCTGTCTGTTGTTTATCTTACATAGAAAATGGTATTTTCTCTAAAACTTCAAAGAAAATTAAGTAAAAATCACAAGTCATTCCATTATTTTGGCATTAGAGAAGGGGTTAATGACATATCCCATAGTATCGGATAACCTCAAAGCTTTCTCGAAATATATACTTAACATACTACGACATTGTATACCAATCCATGTGCCTGAAAAATAAAGTTATTTTCATTTAACCATTTCTTTTACCCTAAGGTATGCA
Source organism: Triplophysa siluroides (assembly GCA_006030095.1). Classification (NCBI taxonomy): domain Eukaryota; kingdom Metazoa; phylum Chordata; class Actinopteri; order Cypriniformes; family Nemacheilidae; genus Triplophysa; species Triplophysa siluroides. Next base: position 877,906 of record VCII01000052.1, on the reverse strand, counting down.
GTCATAAATATTAAACTGCAAAGTTAGGAAAAAGTCAACACAACATTGAGAAGCAAAAGTATTGATTTTAATGGTCCAATAAATAGTTCCACCGAATGATCAACACAGGAACATAGAGCAGACTGCCTGCATATCAGTGCTTATACAGATCTACAAATCCCATCAAACTTTAAGCATGTATGGTTTGTGTGTGTTCTCAGACTATCACAGAACAACATTGAAACTCCAACTATCCAACAGATGCTCCCTTATTATTCTGCTTTAGCCATTTTAAAACACACCGAAATGTTTGAATAACAAAACAGGTCAATGACACAAATCAAGGCTCTTACGAGCCAGCACTTGTTTAGATCTTAAAGTCCAGAGGCTCTGCCCGAGACACTGTTGGAGATGGGTGTTGCTTAATGGGCATGTTGGGGTCTACCACGCCCTCTGCCTCTTCCAGCCGGAGCATCACCAGAAGAGCGAGGGTTCTTGATGGTCTCATCCACTGAGAGAATGAGACATGCAGCCTCAGACGCAGCGGTCAGGGCATTGATACGCACAATAGAGGGCTCCCACACACACGCCTGGAAGTTATCTGCAATGTCTTCATTGTTTATATCCACTCCATACCACATACCACCCTGAGAGAAGAATATGAAGAGAGGAAGAGATTTAAGCACTCGTAATCGTGTATAATTTTATCGTTTAAACAATAAATATGAAAATGCAAGCCTCGATGACCCCCTTCCAGGTATACTTTATATATGTAACTTAGCATGTTTATACATTTTTAACTTCCCAAAAACCGGCCAGGTTGTGTGTACATGTACCTGTGCATGCTTGGCCCTCAGTTTGTTTAAGATATTGGTAGCATCAAAGCCTGCGTTGTCACACAGCTGTCTGGGAATAATTTCAAGAGCTTTGGCGTAGGCTCCGATCAGCAGCTGCTGCTTCCCTGGAATTGTTCTGGAATAATCCCTCAGATATTTTGACAGCTCCATCTCTATAGCGCCACCTCCAGCCACAATGGAGTCATTCTGTGGTATTGGGAGAAAAAAGGCAACTATGTTACTTTCGTTTATCTCTTTACCTACACACAAAAAAGCATTACGCAATTAGTAAAAAGTTCATCCACCTTAATAGCTCTGCGTACAATCATGATGGCATCGTGCAGCGAGCGCTCTGTCTCCTCCATGAACTGCTCAGCTCCGCCTCTGAGGATGATGGTGCAAGTCTTTGCCTTCGGACAGCCTTTGAAGAAGTTGTATCTAGAAGACACAAACACATTATATAGCACATTTATTGCTATATTGTTTATATGCAAATATAGCCTAAATAGGTCAAACAGAAAACAATACCTCTCTCCTCCAACCTGCACTTCTTCAAAGAGCTCACACCGTCCCAGTACATCATCAGTCATAGCATTAACACTGGTCTGAATAGAGCCTCCGCAGGCCTAAACGACACATTACAGATGCTTAAAACATATACTCCACAAAGTCACATTTACAAAGACATGGAATAGAAAGCAATGGTTACACTACAAAAGAAACATACCATCATAGTTCTCTTGAGGTCTTCCTCCACAACACGGCCTGCGCAGAAAAGATCTCTGTCTGCGAAATATTGTGTGGCCACATCTCCAATGGGCAGCTTGGACAGCACAACTTTAGCCCCAGATTTGTAGATCTTCTCCAGTTTATCATACAGGATGTTCCATTCAGCATCTACAATGGCCTGATAGTCCTGAAAACAACCACAACAAAACCATGAACATCTACTTTATGCAACACAAAGGTTTACAGCTGAAAGATTATCATATTAATTTAGTGCAGTTTCAATTGCAACAAGCCAAACTTGCATTCCTATAGAAACAGTGGTACGGACCTCTACGTTGTTGACACGGACTTCTGCGTTGTCCTTCTCAGCCTTTAACTCCAGCTCGATGTTGAGCAGGGCAATCTTAAGGTTCACATAGCGCTTGGGCTGCATCTCAAAGCCGGCATAAGAGAAAGTCTTTTTGAATGCCACTCCAGCCACAAGTTGAGAGTCCTGAGAAGTAAAAAACGGAAAGAATTTTTTGTGAATTCATTGTGAACAAAGCCAGGCTACAAATCCCTAAACCGTTTCTTACCTCAAGAGCTCCGCCCTGCACCTTCTTCACTCCAATCATCTTCAGAGGCAGCAGTTCATCCAGCATCATAACTGCATCTACCACTATCTTGGAGAAGAAATCCTTCTGTCCGGCAATCAGCTTTGAGTTCAGAGCTGTAGCCGCACACTTCTCCAACAACTTCCTCTGCTCCCTGGGGTGGCAACAGAGGACGTGTGATTTTATCTGTGATTTAATCAAATACTAATACGCGATTATAAAATAGTACACAAGGTGTGGACTTACTGCTTGTCATCCTTTTTGATCGTAACAGCAATTTCTTTGATCTTTTTGACAGCAAGCTGGGTGGCGATGCGGAACGCTTTGATGATGGTCTGGGGGTGAAGCCCCTCCTCCACGTACGGTTTCAACTGCTTCAAAAACTCAGCGGCAAGCAGAGTCACAGAGGTGGTTCCATCACCAACCTAAAAGCACACACACAATGAAGTTCACATACTGCTCTCTCAATTTGTTTTAAAAACAAATTACAATATTAAAAGAATAGTTTACCCAAAGATGAAAATCACCCAACATTAGCTAAATAAATACCCCCCTATTCAATGGCATTACCATGCTAAAAGTGCCAGAATATTATTAACTATAACTGTGTTTGGCTGAAGATGGCACAAGGGTGAATTCATTAGGGGTTAGGTTTCATTTTGGGATGAAAAAATGTTACCTCGGCATCTTGAGACCGAGCGATGTCCACCAAAGTCTTGGCCGCAGGGTGTACAACATCCAAAAGCTTCAAAATAGTGGCTCCGTCATTGGAAATAGTGGCTTTGCCTGGAGGATCACATCACAAGATTTGAATCTCAGCATGAAACTGATCAAGGTTAAACTTTGTTTTCAAAAATTCATTAGCTTGACTATTTTGACACCAAGCAAGGAACAACTGCCACTGTCCTAGATGTGCAATTCAAGCTTACCTCTGTTATCCACCACAAGTTTGTCCATGCCACGGGGACCGAGGGTGGTCCGCACAGCCTCTGCCACAACCTGGCAGGCATTGATGTTACTGACAAGCTGTGGGACCCCCTGTGAGGAGTCAGTGCCCTCCTTCAGGAGGATGACTGGTGTGGGCTGAGCAGAGATTTTCAGATATTAGAACTATATAATAATCGGCATAAATTTTTTTTGAATACAGCAAAATCAGTACTAACAGTAGCTATCTGATGCTGTTTTCATATAGACAACATGACATTTATTTTAACAACGACCACACTAGTGTGAATCGCATGAACGCCTGTTCTGATTCAACTTATTCATTTGATTCTCCAATAACCAACGTTATGTCCGATGTTGTTAACAAACATCACTTACGGCTTTCTGTGTCGGTAAATAAAAGGACTTTAATCACACCGAAAACACTGCACTGCAGTTAATATTGTTTATCCTAGAGACGAACAACAATAAAGGGTGTTAACCGGTCCTTAGACATAAAGATGCTAACTCCGCCTTTAGCATCAATTAGCAACTACCCCGATTAAACTAAGCAAGAAAGCCAAACATGCACACACGAGGAAAAATGTCATTTTTATATGTCGCTTTGTAATGCATATCTCAAACGCATCAAGTGAGTCGGTAATATGAATTATTAGCCTCCAAGCTAACTAGCATTATTATAAATCTTTAGGAAGCGCATTTTATTTACAAGGGAAATAATCCCACAGACGTGTCTATTGTGTTTTTTCCATTATGAATGTTTATTTCACTGCATTTAGAAGACTGTTAAATAGTCAGATGACAATGGATTTGTGGTAAAACAGACACGAGAAAACACTCACCATCATGTTTGCAGGTTTGAGGAGGACCGTGCCGGGTGACGTACCCACAATGCATCTGGAACTCTCTAGAACACAAGGCGCGTCTGCTGCTTAACACATGATGGCCAGCAGAGGGCGCGCTTATTAAAGTTTTCATAACGGCAATTGTTTTTGAATACAACTTAAATCAAATGTTATAGTAAAATATATATGTAATATATATGTAAAACATAAAAATCAATGGATGCGTAAACAATAAAACAAACACTATAACAGAGTTGCATGCTTTAGTATATGTTAAAATATACATTTTGATGCATAAAGTGCAATTCTAATGAAGTTAATTATGACATTTTGGATGACACTATTTTGGCAGTTTTGTTTTCAGATAGCAGTTTTATTTATGTGTAAACATTGATTTATTCATTTTCACATTACCGTTTATTTAGGTGCGTAAATGTTTTTTAGATAAATGAACTAAAATGACTTGCAGTACACTTTAAACACCACCTCTTTCCTCTTATTCCTATTCTTTTGGACTGTATCTTTTCATATAGTCATATGAGAAGCTCAAGCTGTTATATCATTTTCAGAGACTTAAAATCATTTTGTGAGGCTAAACCACAAAGAGATCATTCTTCAGAAAGATGCAGTCATCATCACAACAAACAAGCGACACGTCTGTGTAAACAGTCCTGACTTCACATATACAAATATAATATACAAATATAATATAAATACATACAATGAAAATGTGTACACTGTCTGTACCCAGGTCTGTTTCTGTCTCCATGCCATACTTTACCAAATCCACACAGTCATCATGTTCAACACAACCTGGTTTGTGAACTGTATAAAACTCTGTATATTTAAGATGTCTATATCAGTAAGAGTATGCTTATTTTATTTTTTTAAACCAGTGTAACTACAGGCTTGTGCTGTCGTGGTTTGCAAGTGGTTCTGGATAGCAAGGGTGGCATATGCCTCCCTCTGTGATGTGCATGCAGTCTGTGGTTGAACTCAAGGCTCTCAGGGTTCCCTGCTTTTAGACACATGTAATTATCAGACGGTTATATATACATATGCACCCGGCCTCGCCCTTATGGAGGGTACCTTTTAACTGCGATATTTCCAGCATCTGTGGCAGTCAACCCACCCATTTGCGAGACTGTGTTGCTGCTGAAAACCATGTTCTGCATAAAAGTCCTATATAATCATACTTTAAGGGTATGTTAGGAAAACATTTTGCATACGGTATGTATGTTTTAATCTTCAATTTGTAAATCTTTTACTTGCTCGTCTAGGCTTCAGCCAGGCATAGAGAGAGCTTACAACCTGCCATGTTCGAGAGCAAAGTCTTGTCTGGAATGGGCAGGTGAAAAACTCATAATATGATTCGAACTGTCAGTCGTTCAGGGCATGGAGCCCAAACCCTTTAAGCCATTCTGAGCCCTGCCTGACAGTCTTTACAGTTTGAACTAGATCTCAAAAGAGATCTACCACATCTCTCATTCGGCTCTCCTCCCTGTCTATTCCTCTGTCATTATCTAGCCTCTCTTTCCAATCATTCCTCATTTACTGTAGACTTTAATGTGGCCATGACACTCTGTATGTATCCTCTATGTGACAGAGCTCAGGCTGTAATCACAAACACCAGTAATGAACGTTGCCGGCTTTTAGCATCTGTAATCTCTTCCCCATATCCAGTTTATTATTCGGACCACCAAGCTCTGCTTCATGGGGACAACATGATTTAGACTATCTCAGAAATAAGATACGGATGGGTGGAACAATTAAATTATAGAAATTCTTTGAAGCCGAATGTAAAGATAAAAAAGGCCATGGGATGTAAATGTAAATTTAAGAGGAATACTAAATATTGAATTAGCAATAAGTGTTTTGCTTATCCTTATATTATATTATTATATTATATATCCTTATACCTTAGGTTTATAAAATCTATATGACCACCAGAAGAGTTCTGCATGTAAAGCACTAGGTGGACCATTCATTTATAGGTTTTCATCACACTTTACAACTGAAAAAGCAGATTCCTTACTGTCTAATCAATATTATGTTGTTTGTCCTTATAACAGTTTTGGGACCCGTCATTATTCTGTCTACAATCGACATAGAGTTTAAATGTAAGTGTGAGTGTTCAAACTAACTCTTTATTTTATTATTTGGACTACATAAAAGAATGACAGGACGTTACAGTGTTCATCCAAACACCATCCTCAGCTGTACACACAGGAAGTAACTCTGGCAAATATGCGTCTACAAAAGTCGCACGATCAGCATCCATAGAAGTCTCATGACATAAGTGAAAGAACAGATGGAACAGTCTTGAGACCAGCTAGGAATATTTCAAGGCAAAGCAATTCTTAATAAATTAAAAAAGTTTGAATTCCAACAAATAATGTAACCAAATAATCAAGCTTAGGCAGATCAAATATAAAAGACCATTGTCAAATCCATACGATTGACTGCTTATCGGAAAATTGGGGGTGTGGTCAATTGGAATGTAGAAACACTTATGTGATTGTAAGGATAAGCAAAACACTTATTGCAAATAAAATATTCCTCTTAAATTTACATTTACATCCCATGGCCTTTTCTATCATTACATTCCGGTTCTGAGAATTTCTATAATATAATTGTTCCACCCATCCTTATCTTATTTCTGAGATAGTCTAAATCATGTTGCCCCAATGAAGCAGAGCTCCCCAACATCCTGGGAATGCCCTTCGAATGTAAAATTGAAGGTCATGTCTTATCCTGAATGGTTAATGGAAAACACTTACCTGTCCAGATGACTTGACTGAAAACTGCACTTCAAGTATCTTATTCAATGAGTTATTCATGACTACATTAGATTTCATAATGCATTGTGTCATACATTCACATGAAAAAAAAAACAATACGTCCAAATACACCTGAAATATTGGCTGTAAACACAAACATTCATACTTTTCAAGAAAATGATTCAAACTTTAATTCCAACTTAACGGTAACCTACAAGGCTTTGACTATCTGCTTGAGAATTATGTGAATCAATGCATGTACTGCATGTGTGGCACCCGCCCCCTCCCCTCTTTCTCTCCACGCAGCAGCGCTGATGCTGATGCGAGTAGCCGCTCTCCATTCTGACTCTCGCATCCTGAGCGACGACACCCACTGTCATCCGCTCCTCTTATTCTCTTCATTGAACTTTGAACAGCGCGTCCATACACCATTAAATGGCATGACGTCAGTGGAGACATGACAACATCACACGTCTCGTTTACCACTCACGAGAGGGATTTGACAAAATGCCACGTGGACGTGAACGCAGACAATAGATCAGTTTGATCAGAGGTTTCCAGCAGATTCTTTTCCCTGACACCCCTGCCAGTTCAAATCACTGCCAAACGGGAATTGACGGGATAAATATCATTGAGAGCGAAGTGGTGGATGAAGACCACGTACAGATATTTGTCTATACACCAGCACTGGGAGAAACCTTTATTACAAGACTTGGAGAAGACTGCTTGAAATATATTACCCACGATATTCAACAAGAAAACACGTGTCATCTACTTTGAATTGTGAAGGTCAGTTGTCAACTTAAGTCTTTCAAGTAATGTTTTACATTGATCAATGGTCATCATAAATGGTTACGAGGGGCAATACGAAATTGAAACTTTATCATTAAATTAACGATGAGTTGTCGTAGCTGCTGGTCATTTACGCGCGCGCAAGACACGGCGTGTTTTGTTTGCTTCATGTTAAACGTGCTTGCATAGCCTAATATGACAGTGTTTGTTGAAATGTGTTACACGTTAAATGTACGCGGTAATCTTGAGGAAAACAATATCAAATACATCTTAATACAATAATGTAAAATGCGCATGGTGACATTCATTCAGCGTGCTACACAACTTGTCCAAGGCGCGCGTGAGCCACGCTGCTCAGCGTAGACAGCAGCGGAGTGAACGTCTTCAACCTGCATAAGGGTGATTAAGTTGTTTATTTGCGTTGCAGTGTTGTCATACACTCGTACAGAGAGCTTGTGGTCTGACAGGAACCTTGCGAATTCACCGCTCGGGAAACAGATCCGAGATATGAAATGACCGATTAACGCCGTCGACAAACAACAAAACACCTGCAAAACAGCACCGACCCCTGCGAGCGACAACCTGTTTCCAGCCGACACGGTGATAGGAAGGTAAGGGCTTCAGTTGTAGTGTAAAAACAATGCTTGACGAAATGCATACGTCTCTTAGATGTTTATTGATGTTTCTACAGTTGAATATTGCTTAACAGTTTGGGCAAACCGCTATGAAACGCGTGGTGATAACGTGACGGATGCGATGCCATAGATTGCAACGCATTTCAAATAAAGGCATTTCGATTTCATAAAGGCTACTCCATGTGCTCGTTCAGGATTGTATTTTTCACATGTAGAGTCTCAGTCTCTCTCAATTAGTTATGCTGGTCATGATTTAGTTAGGTGAGCACAACCTGCGTGCGGAGAAAATCCATTTTAGATGACAGATCATAGGAATGGAAAAACAACAACATGGGTTCGTTTCATGTCTCATTTCTGCAAAAACCTGATTTTATGATGTGACCATACTGTTAATGTATTAAGAATGAAAATAGAACATAATTGCTGTATTATTATTACAAATAAGAACTTAGGAAAGTGTCATTAGTCATAGACAATCGTCCAGTTATGCTGGATACAATTACCAGTACTAAGCTGTCAACAATTCTCAAGTAAAATACATTTGTCGGCTTATTCATAGGCAGAACAAAAAAAACATGCTGTTTTAGTGAGCAATTATACCGCCAAATGCCTTTCTGATTACATTACATCAGACTACATTGGCGGTACACAACTCTTTGTTCAGAATGCGAATCCCCTGGGGTTGGCAGGGGCAAGGATATGGGGTAGCCCCCCAGCTAAAATTTCAAACTACAACCGTGTCCCCCCACTACATGAGAAATTCCACTTGCCATTGACCAGGATTAGCAAAATAATTTTCCATTTAAAGGTGGCTAAAGTTTCTCAATTCACTTTTTTTCATGAAACATGTCTTATTTGACCTCCGGGATTAGTGGTTGGAGTGGGCGAGGAAATTAAAATAGATGGGTTGAGGAAATGGAGATTTCTAAGAGGAGCTAACATCATGAACGCACTTGTCAAAACTAACACTGTCTTTAGTCTTTTTCCTATCGACTATTTCTGCAAGGAGAGTCAGAAGGTTAGGTGTGGTAGCATACACTGTGACTGTGTTGAATGTTATGTTTAAAATAGAAAGAGGAAGCTTATTAAATGCTCTTGAGGTGGTAATGTCACATTATAATGCATTTAAAATGTAAACGTGTTCTGTTCTGTATGTGGCATATTAACAAATCTAACAAGATTTTCTGAACAAACAAACTCCATTTAGTGTATATAATTGTGTATATATAGTCTATTTTGGAGATATTTACAGTATTAGAGTATAAAGTAAGCCAGCAACAAGTCTAGATCAGTACTAGTAATTTCAAAATAGTTTTTTATAAGGACTAAAATATCATTTATTGGAGTGTACAATGGATTCCATATGTGACCCTAAACCATAAAACCAGTCATAAGGGTCCATTTTTTTTTATTGAGATCTATACACCATAAGCTTTAATAATGGTTTGTTAGGATAGGACATTATTTGACCGAGATACAACTATTTAGAAATCTGGAACCTGATTTAAAAAATAAATAAAAATATTGCCTTTTAAGTTGTCCATCAGGCACAGCAGGCCGTTGGTAAGAAGAAACAGGTTTGTTTTAATGCTCTTGCTCTCTATTGGTTTACCGCCGCAATGACGTTGTGAAGAGTTGATAAACCCAAAAGTGGAATTCTAAGCTTTACATGGATACCAAACGTGAGTGGTTAATTTCAAAAGAGCGGGCAGCAGCGAGCGAAGTTTGCAGGCGTGTTTCTGGCCATGTTTCTGGCCATGTTTGTTCACGATTTTGCATCCACTCACAAAAATTATTTTGATATATATATTTACGGTAGGAAATATACAAAATATTTTCATGGAACATGATCTTTACCTAATATCCTAAGGATTTTTGGCATAAAAGGAAAATCGATCATTTTGACCCATTCAATGTATTGTTGGCTATTGCTACAAATATACCTGTGCTACTTATGACTGGTTATGTGGTCCAGTGTCACATAATGTACTTTATGTTATATATGGCAGTGGTCTATACGTGTGAATCGAGAATTGTTTGGGAAACTCTTGTCTAGACTTAATCACTCATTGAATTACTATTGATCGTTCAGTCCATAATCTAAAATTTGCATTTTATGAACTTGCCAGTACCAGTGCCATCATGGTAATGAGTTGTGGATGGTAAAAACAAACATTTCAGCGTAAATGTTTGTTACCCCAAATAGACTTGCCATATTTGGCAATTGTAAATGTAAAATGTAGTGCTAACATTTGTTATGTAATATCTTGTGTGGACGCATAATTCATTGCCAAGACTTTTGTGTCTGTGGATTTGTGAGTGTTTTATGCTTTGACTTGGTTCAACTTTATATTGATCACACACTGATGTTGATAAGATAGATTGATACGTTTATCTGGGCATCACCTGATCCTTCAAACAGCAAATCAGGTTGTAGCAAAAAAAGTATTTTTAAGCTATACGAATATCTAGAGTTTTATGGTTAGCAATACCATTTATTTTTGTCCACATGGCTATTGGCGCCAACAGGTTATACATTTTTGGAAGAAAACTGTATGTGTGTGACTAACCTATTAGCGCACCTACAGTAGTACATAATTGCACGGGTAATAAGCACTAAGAATGTGAGAAATAAAGAAAAACAAAGAATAGACGTATAAGGGTAGGAAGAAAACACAATGACTTCCTCTATGAAAGCAGTCATTTTACTGCTTTCGGAGATTTTAAAGCAGCTGACCGCACTAACCAACACTTTGATTAAGCTTCCATTTTAAAACCGAGATCTCCCATCTGTCAGTCTCATAAATGCATATATGAGCAAAATGTAAAATAATCTTGATTTATTAATATTTAGTAGTTTAGGTGAGTGAGTGAGAGGTTCTGGAAGATTACCTGGAATGTCAGCATGGCCTACTTCATATTTATGAGGTAAACCATCACTGTGAAGCAACGTCACACACAGTCCACAGCAGCCACATCTTCTATTATTTATTTAGAATATAAATGTAAAAGTTGTTTATCAGATGTTTATCTTGGCATAAGTCTGAAATCACGTTTTACTCTTAGTCTGGGAGAAGTTGGCCAACAGCTAACAATAAGACGAAACGATCTAGTTCAACACAAGTCTCCAAACCATCACCATGGCAGAGCCAGCAAATAAAACATAGTGGAAAAGAGAGAGAGTGATCGGACACGAATCGATATCTGACGGACACTCGTTTTTTGACAAGATGACCATGTTAAGCATGAGAAGACGGCACGTTTAACATTGTAAAGAAATCAGAATGCATGAAACACCGTTGCATGGCCGCTTTAACAAAACCATTTTTGAACACATCTTTGTGCTATTTCTTGGGACGACACATTTTGTTACTTTTAACACAACTTTTGTTATCCCTTTCTTTTATTCCACACAAAATCAACACAAAATGTGGTAAAATAACACATCGTGTTAAATAGTATATGAAAAACAATGTGTTGATATTAAAGGTCCAGTGTATGAAATTTAGCGGCATCTAGCAGAGAGGTTGCTCACTCCACCGCTCCCCCCCCTTTTGAAGCACAACAGTGACTGGCACGGGACTAAGATGTCATCACGTTTTTACTTCTTTGCAGAAGGAGATAACATGCTTAAGAAACGCGTTCTGTAGAGCAGTTTGTCCGTTTAGGGCTACTGTAGAAACATATTGGCGAATTCAATGTAAAGGGAGCCGTGGTGTATGTAGATAGAAATCGCTCATTCTAAGCTAATAAAAACATAACGCTTCATTATGTAAGGTCTTTATAAGCTCTGAAGACAGTTTCGGTATGTTATATTGCATTTCTGTCAATAGATGCTCCAAACAATTACACACTGGACATTTAAACACATCCTTTTTAAGAGTGTAGCTAGCAACGAAAAAGGATTGATAAACGCATTCTGATTACATCATGTTATCACATATGCAAACACATGCTGAAAAACATAATCTACTTTAATCATGAGACGGTAAATGAAAAAGCTATTAACAAAATCTAAAAATAGTCATGAGCTCATTCAGAAACCAGCGGGGAAGGAAAGTGAAGAAGTCTCAGTTTCAAAACTCTGTCACAACAGATAAACTTTTCAAAGTTTATCTCTGCTCCAAAAAAACCCTCAGAGCTCTGTGAAGTCTTAGAGTTCTGTAAAATAAAATCGCTGGAATTGTCTTCACTGTTGGATGGATCCTAAGGTTCCTGCAGCACTGAGGCACAGCAACCCCTCGCCATGCTGAGCATCGTCAGCCACACAGCCAGTGTGACATTAGCAAACAGGAGGAGGATAAACTTCACTCATACATACACACACACACATGGATTGCAAAGTGGCACCTAACCATGAGCGATTTGAAGCCCTGCTGTTTCACGTGGTTGTCTGCACACTGAGTTAGAGTGCCAGAGTCACCGATTGTGTCAAAAAATTATGTCCTCAAGAGGACAGAGGCTACGAGACCCATCAGATGACCTGCAATGCCTTCAATAGCCATCTCCACAACTCCCTTTATAAAGATTGCATATTGCTTTTTCTGTGTAGTGACCCTATTTGCACTATTTTGTTTCCGTCTGAGTGACAGAAATTTTTATATTCATCTTACAACATCTGGATTCAATCTTATAGTCTTGTTTTATTATGTTGAATAAAATCTGCAGGTGTGACAGATAATCTGGAGCCATGAAAGTGTTTACATGAAGCAGAAAACACATCTAGAAAAGCTCTGCTGCTGATAAATGTTCTTGAAAAATTCCTACTATATATATACTTGCACAGTCTCGGTGGTCTGTGTGTTGCCTTTGTTTAAAGGGGTCAAATGACACGACTGAACATAATATTATCATTTGTTTTAGATGTAATGCAATGTGTATACACGATTTAAGGTTAAAAAACAGAGTATTTTCCACATACCGTGCATGTTTGTTTCTCCTCTTTGCCCCGCATCTCTGAAACGAACTGATTTTTGTGAGGTGTGCTATGATTGGCCAATTCACCAGTGCTTAGTGATTGGTCGAATACTCTTACCATATTCGGAACATCAGGTTCCAAAGCAATTTTACTGACAGTTGAAACAATGTCATCGCTACTTCCTTATATCAATTCGAGCCAGAATCTGATCCGGAAAATGAAAATGATCCAGCCGATACATCAACTTTGCCAGCGCGACTCGAGCAGGATGTAAAGGATTGGTAAGGTTTTATTAAAAACCTATGTTAAATAGTTTAAAAGTATAGTTAACTGTTTTACCTTTTTATATATTCGACTTTATAAAGACTATAAACAAACAACCATATACATCATACAGAGTTTGTGTGAGATAGAAACAAGCTCGCATTACAGCAGGGAATTGTAAACATAACAAATAACGCAAGCGCTTTGAGCCTTCTTTATCAACCAGTGTTACACCACGTCTCCTTGCGACTCAACAGAGACAATAAACCCCATTATAAACACAACATTGATGAGATTGAATGAGATTTACAAGTACGGCCACTTTACTTGCGTTTAGATTTGGGCGCGGTCTTAGTCAAATCATGTTACGAAGTGACGTACATTTGCCAGGGTGTGGTTACACGAGGCGTTTCAGGCAGGTCTGGGTTCGCATTCGCTTTTAGATAGAATGCATCTTTTGTTTCTGATACTTAAATTTTTGCAATTTTTCGTGTCTAATACATGCATGGGCAACTTATAACGCACCAAAGACACAGAAAAACACGTATTCGTGCCATATGATCTCTTTAAGAATTGTCAGAGAGATGTATGTCTTCGATTCAAAACCTATTCCTTAAGTGTGCGAGAGTGTCATCTTACATCAAGTGCCTGTGAGAGAAATCCAAAAAAGACATCTAAGCCTTGTTGTATTACTGATCCCATTTTCTCACCGTCTAACACCACCTTACAATAGATTTCTTTCTGACACCTCTCAGTCTCACTCTTCTGCTTTTTTCATTTGATGTTTTTTATCACGTTTTATAAGCTGACATGTGAGAGACCTTCTGCCCTCAGAGATCATCCTTTACTCCATTTACCCCTCCACCACCCATCATCTGTCATATAATAACCTCCCACATGAGACAGACACAAATGATCTAAAGAGACAAACCATTGACTTATTATCATATGCAAATACGGTGGACATTCTGGAGACATGGCAGAATTTGCTACATCACAAAAAAGCAATACAATCATTTTCAGTTATCTTTGTATAAATGCTATGTAAAATCTGCGGTCGGCTATATGATTAATGTATTCCTAATCCTAACAAGGATGTGTTGCAGCACTAAATAGGTTAAATATCCAAATAGAAATGAATCTGAAAATTCTCTTTTTCTTTTTTCTCTTTCTTCAGATATGATTTTTTATTGTTTTATGTCACATTGGGCAGAAAGTCTCCTGGGAATTTTTTTACAATGTTAAAGTGTCCTATTCTTTTTTCAGCAGTACCACAAATTGCATTTCTCTCTTTCACTTCTCTTTAGTCTTTCCAGAGGTTGTTTTGATCCAGTTGTTAATGATTAAATCTTACTAATTTGATTTCTTTGCCTCAGCATACTTGTGTACTAGTGTGAAGTGTCAGTCTTGGGCATTGTGATGTCAGAGGTTATGTAAATCTTAGAAGCAGATGTAGCATGGTGACATCCACTGTGTGTGTTGTGGATGATGCTGTTTTTTGCTTGTTTTACTCATGGCAGTCTATATTTAAAGGGGCCATTTCATGAAAATCTGACTTTTTTCATGTTCAAGTGCTATAATCGAGTCTCTGGTGCATCTGCCAACTAAGAAAACGTGTAAAATTACAAGCCTCTTTTTTCCTTTCTTCAGATATGATTTTTTTTGTTGTTGTTTTATGTCACATTGGGCAGAAAGTCTCATGGGAATTTTTTTCCTTTGTTAAATTGCCCTATTCTTTTTTCAGCAGTACCACAAATTGCATTTCTGTCTTTTTTCCTCTTTTCTTTCTCTTTCACTTCTCTTTAGTCTTTCCAGAGGTTGTTTTGATCCAGTTGTTAATGATTAAATCTTGCTATTTTGATTTCTTTCCCTCCGCGTACTAGTGTGAAGTGTCAGTCTTGGGCATTGTGATGTCAGAGGTTATGTAAATCTTAGAAACAGATGCAGCATGGTGAACATCCACTGTGTGTGTTGTGGATGTCACTGTTTTTTGCTTGTTTTACTCCTGGCAGTCCATATTTAAAGGGGCCATTTCATAAAAATTTGACTTTTTCAATGTTTAAGTGCTATAATAGGGTTTCTGGTGCATGTGCCAACTCAGAAAATGTGAAAAATGACAACCCAGTAAATTTGTTCAGATTTCGCTTCCTTCCTGACGTAGGTAGCCGTTCTTAGTATAATATTACCGCTCCTTTATCTGAAAGTGTCCACCCATGGCGCTGCCAACATTTTTGTTTTCTAACAAAAAAAGTTAGCATGCTAACTGTGCTGTTGTTGGCCACACAGACCAACACAGAACACTGTTCCCAGCCTCACAGGAGACAAGAGAGCAATGGATTTATTTTGTTTTCAATGGAAATCCTCCAAACTGAACAAGGCAAAGCTGCAGATAAAGACATTGTAAGTCCTGGTATTTTTTAAGTAAGACCTCCGGGACCTGTGGCAACTTAAAGGTAGAGAAAATGTCACTGTGACATGTTTGTCTGTTCACTCATAGAAAACAATGTGCAATGTGCTAAATATTGGCCTGTAGGCCAAGGACTTCTTTCATCAGGTAAAGCACGTAGATAAACCATAGCTTTTATACAGTAGAAAAATGTTGCCGGTACAGCCCCGCGAGTGCGAGGTTTTGCTTTGCCGACGCAGGTCTTTTTTCTCTTTGTCTATCTGTGTAGCGACCGGCAGAAAACAGCAGCACAATCAATTGACCGAACAAAACAGGCATTCCAAAGTTCTGTCACTGTTACTGACTGCCCGGGCAAATTAACATGAATGTTCACGCTAAACCCGACATTGCATGATAATGTTATAACGCGTATTTTTACATTATTATCGATTATCGTCTGGTATCTGTCTGTTGTTATCAACATTGGGATATTTGCGAGACATCTGACATTTATACATTTGGCAGACGCTTTTATCCAATGCGACTTACATTGCATTATACTATACATTTGTTTCTAAGTATGTGCAATCCCTGGGATCAAACCCATGACCTTGGTGTTGCTAGGGCTATGCTCTTACTACTGAGCCACAGGAAAGACATCTGCAATATACGATAACATCGTAATGTGTATAAATATATTTGTTCTGATGAACACAGAAATATATTTGGAATAATGCTCATAACCAAGCAGATCTCGACTTGACTCCCATATAAGAAAATTTACTTTTGAGTTCAACAGAACAAAAAAATATATGAAGAATGTTTTCCCACTATGGGAGTCAATGGGTGTCGAGATCTGTTTGATTATAAGCATTATTCCAAATACCTTTCTCTGTGTTCATCAGAACAAAGAAATGTATACACATTTGGCACAACTCTAAGGTGAGTGAAGGATGACAGAATTTTCATTTTTGGGTGAAGTATGACTTCCTATCAATAGGATGTACTGTGACATCAATAAAATAGGCCTGATCATCAATAGAAAAACATGGCAGTACTGCTAGGGATGACAATAATATCAAAGAACAACAGGTTGAGGAATGACATGGTTGTGCATGTGAATGTCCTGGTTATGGTGAAATGCAGCATATCAAATAACAAATCTGAAGTCAATCAAATCTGGAGTATCGGTTGAATAAATACAGCGATTATTTACTCCTAGGCGGTAACAGATCGTCCCCTTAAGCTCTCCCAGGAGCAATTGGAAATGTCAGTAGGATTTGTATTAAAATAATGACTGTGTGAGAGCAGAACATTAAGCTGTGTTTTGTGGTTGCTGTTGTGAGAGTGATTTACTGCGTTAGGTCACCAGTCATTTCATTTTCAATATGTGCACTTTTTTGTTCTGTAAAAGAAAACCTGAGTTTCGGATAGGTGGTGTTTAGGGACGGAGAGTGAGAGAGTTATAGTTTGTATGCTCATTTGAAGGGCACTAGAAAGCCATAACCTTTCCGTAGCAAATTAATCAAGAAAACAGCAAAGGCTATAAACTGCTGGCATCTCAGAGCTGTCAGACCGCCTCCAGCTGCTAATTGATGAGCTGGTATCCATGTGGAAGTTTGGCCATCAGTAATCTCTTGTGAGCCAAGACACTAAGAATGCGGCGCATACACCTCATCAGTCAGAGGAGTGCTGAACTACTGCAGTTCAGAGGTGAGCTTCTTCTGTAAATACTGTCCAGAGTTACTGGTTTTTTAGGAAGATTACAATGAAGCAAAAGCTGAAATGATGGCCGGGAGCTTTTGGGCATGTTTATTTTTTCTCAATTTGGCACCAATTCTCATAGCCTCTTTCTCTATTATATTGCTATCATCACTTTCATTTTTACACCTCATCTTTTTAGCTCACTCTCACTTTACTTCTTCAACTGTCTCTTGTCTATTATCACTGTCATTTCTATTGAGTGGACCACTGTGTCTTACAGTGACAAATCTCATTGATTTAAAGGAACAGTTCACCAAAACATTCTTACTATTGTCAAAGGTGGCCAAAAACTGTTTGGTCACAAGCATTCTTCCAAATATCTTTCTCTGTGTTCATCAAAACAACGAAATACAGATTTGGAACAACTTGAGGTTGAGTATTAAAGGATGACAGAATTTTTCTTTTGGGGTCAACTCTCCCTTTAAACATTCAAATGTTCATAATCTACAGTAGCTGATGGTAGTAGTTGCATACTAAACTGCATTCGCCCTTCTTACACACGTAGGCGTAAGTATAACATGCACATAAACATTAGCATTGTTTATATTGCATGTTGCATATTGGGTGTTTTCCAATTGGTTGACAGCTGCTTCATAGTATTATCCATTCTCTAAAACTAAAGCTAGTCTAAGGTCTAAAGCCTGCACTTGTATCTCTTCAGGATAATCTAGTTATAATCGTCTACAGATCCATTCACAAATCCCTTACCTCTCTCATAGTGATGCTGTGTGGCGAAATTTACAAGTACAATGGTTAATCAATCTTGTAATGCCTTCAGGGCTGTTCTTGCTCCTGCCATTAGCTGGACCCACAAGACTGGGCTCGATCAATTCTCTTATCGGCTGCGCACGGCTCACCCAGTTGCAAGAATAATGAGTTTGCAGCGGTAGTGGCTAAAGCATTCGCTGGATGACTGATCCCAATGCAATCTCTAAAATCATTTTAAAACTGTAGTGAAAACAGTCTACGCTTAATGTGGAATATCAGATTCAGAACATAAATATTCAGCTAGCAAGAAAAAGGCGGAAACCCAGCTTCTTGTGCTGGCATGCTTTGAAACACATTTATACAATATCTATAGACTTTTGTGTATTTAAAGTCATGGTTCACCCAAAAAGGGGTATTCGGAACTAAAGCATGTAAATGCATGAAACACTATTGCATCCTTTAAAGAATGTTGGTAACTGAACAACGGCGGTACCCATTGACTTGCATCCTCACGATAAGTGAATGGATACCATTGCTGTTCAATTATCAACTTTCCTCAAAATATCTTCTTTTGATTTCTGCAAAATAAAGTCATATATGTTTGAAATGACAACAGGACAACATTTTTGGGTGAACTAACCTATCCCTTTAAGAGGTATTTTGTGTCAAACGATGCTACGACATTTAGGAATTAGTAGGGGGGGGTTTTGGTCCCTCACAATAAAAGTATTGTCAAAACGGTATCATGGATTATGCGTTTGTATGAAGTTTGTGTTCAACTTCACACTATGCATAGCCAATTTGGACGAAATATTGTGCTGAGGATTGGTGTCCGTATGGGTAATGCACTATGGGGGTTGGTGATGAAAGACTCCTGATGCAGTATTATGTTCCTATCCTGTTTGTTTACAATGACAAGGGCACACACACACACTCGTATGAACAAACTTCCTGCTGAGCTGCCAGATGCTTCTTTCAGTAGAAGCGAACTGGCTGGTTCTACACTTGCTGTTCCTGTCCAAACAGACGCTGGATTCACCTGCAGCTGAAGGTCAACATGTTTACTGATCTAAGATCGTGAATAGAGGTCTGTCTGTCTGTCTGTCTGTCTGTCTGTCTGTCTGTCTGTCTGTATGTCTGTCTGTATGTCCGGCTGTCCGTCTGTCTGTCTGTCCGTCCATCCGTCCATGCTCCACAGGCCTCATCAGCATACCAAACACGGGTGTACACATACAAATTTCCATTCAGATTTTGAACTGCTATTTTGAACTATTTCGAGAATGAAAGTCATGACCATGAAGGCATTTATCTCCTGTCCATTCTCATGTTACAGTGGTTCCCAACAATTAACGGCACGCATTTACATCTAATTAACATGCATGGCCACAAGCACAGCACAAGACCATTGGCGTTCATCATTAGCTACCAAGCATGCAATTAGTTAATTATGAAACATAATAGCCTGCCTCTTTCACAATGTCTTACTGTGAGACTGATGGGGTGAGTCCTTCATCTTCGTTTTTGAAGGATATGCTAGAAGATATGTAGTACATTTGGTCTCTTCACTAATATGGATGTTTTTTTCTCTACACGCCATTGGGTTTGCCTTCAGGAGTCAGCGGGGATCACAGTAAGAAACACTGGGTTGACCTGCGGCTGTATAAAACATTTTAGATAGCAATGACTCATGCGTTATGGTGCTTTTTTAGTAACAGAAAATGTTATGTATGCATCACTAATGTTTTCTGTTGCCCCTATGGGAATGTGAGTTTAATCCTTTAGCTTTAAATAGACCCTGCACGGCAATACTTTCTTTATCATTTTTGCTAATAAAATGAAATATTGCAGAAAGTAAAGATATAAAATTTTGCATTGCCAGGAGGACATACTGAGGCTTATGGCACAACATATGAATTCATAACAGTCAGGTTTTTGAAGGGTTTTATTACTGCTTGCTAATTCTGTAAGGATAGGACAGTCTGGTGGTATATACATTTTGTATGGATCCAGGTATATAAATCCTTTTCTTAACATGTTGTTTAACCAAGCAAAATTACAATATATAACTGCACATAAGTACTGCAGCTTTTGTTACATAATGTAAACAAGACACAAAAATTATCATTGAAGTATTTCAAGGTCTCACACTGTGTATAGAAAAGAGCAGGTGCTGTGACTTGCAGACAGGTCTTGAATCTGAACATGAGCCAGCTGGTATGATTCGGGTTTAGCTGACTGTACTGTCAGAGGCTGTTCCTGGGTCAGATCAAACCGTGCCAGTGTGGGACAGGTGTGACCCCTGCACCCTCTGACAGTGATCAAGCTTTTAAAGAAGGAAATGCAGTTGGTCTAGAACGAAGATCAAATAGGCGAGGGAAATTTTGGGTTAGCAGAGAGTAAAGTCTAGACATTTTTGTCTCCTCTCCCTGTTTCTTCAAGGTCAGCCATAACCTTCACTAAATTACAGGCTAATGAAAGTAATACCAGATGCACATCAGCTAGAAGGACTTCACTTAATCTCTTTTTTCCTCTACACCACATTTTACTATTAATAGCTGTGACGATTTATAATCCTCAGTCACATTTTTTTTCCTGACATGTCTTCAGCTTAAACCATAATTTTTCTTTACTCTCTTCCCTGAGAGTTGCCATTGTGAGTGGTTTTGTGGTGCACGCAGCGAAATGTTCCAATACATTATTCTAAGATTTGTATACGTATTTCTATACGTTCTAAGATTTGGTTTTGGGTTGAATTTAATGGCAAACAATTGTGCATCCCTTCAGCTGAAAGTCATGAAAGTCGCAGACATTGTCCAAACAAAAATAAATGGAAGTTCCTATTAGTATGTTGGTCTCATGGCAAACAGAATCCCTCAAACTATAGGGAGGGTTAGGTTCTTTAAATCTTGGCTTTGTTTCTAATCCCACAACCAGGTCATGTTGTAAGAGCCTTGCCTATAGAGGCTGTAGGTTCATCTCCAGCTAAACTCAATGCTTCAGGGAACCTTGCAGGGTTTGGTATTGTATAGACAATAATAGGCTATTAATCCAGTGTCATTCTAAAATATTTGCGGTTTTAAAATAATCCTAGTGAGGAGTGTTGAGATTTTAGAGTAACTATCCTATTTGCATATTAATGAGATTTACATTTTGGAGCAGGGTTTCATAACGCAGAGTTTAAAAATGCTTTTGGGGTGTAATGCTTTTGAATTTAACCAGATGTCGTGTTTTGTGTATTTTTATTATTTCGTACGCACAATTTTGACGTATTTTGAGCAAGTAACCCGTCCCCGTCCTATACATTTTGAATACTACTATACAATATAAAACACAACACGTAACAGGAGGATACGGATACATATGCTGTTTATTCAAAAAGTGCAATTATTGCAAGTGTTCCGAGGCCAAAGAACAGACCCAAAAGTGATCCCCTTCTCCGTCCGCCATAACACTCTGATCCAGTTACGTACGAATTCAAAAACTGCTTCAATTGTGACATGGCATTGGCTCTCGTGTGTCTTGTGACTGGTTGCGTCATTATGTTCACTTACATAATGAAACGGAATTGGCTGTACTGCTCCGATTGCGTAACATGCTAACCTTGAGCATGTATACTTTCCAATAAAACGTGACTGTGTGACCTAGACCTGAAGCGCGATCATCAGTGATTTAAACCTGCTGTGCTCACAACTCAACGCGACCTGTTTGTAATGCTTTTATACTGTTTTTGGTCAATACCCGTGTCTGACTTCTATTTCCTTGTTGCGTGTTTATGTGGTTGGGATGTGTGGGTAGTTTTAGGTGCGGTTAGGTGCTCAAAAATATCTATTAAAGAGGCCTTTTGTGACACTGACAAGCATTCTCTAGCGCAGTGGTTCTCGCAAACTTTTTCGTTGTAAAGCCCCCTTTTTGTAGATTGCATCGCTTTTCAGCCCCCCAAATAAAATCTTAGAATCTTACAATTTTAATGAAACCAAACCAAATGCTGGAACATCAATAATGGTTGGTGGTCCTTTTTTTCTGATGTTTAATTGCACAAAATGATATAATTTATAATTCATATAATACCACAAAATATGTGGCCCCCCTGGATTCATCTTGCGGACCCCAGTTTGAGAACCACTGCTCTAGCAGACTAATACAGTTCTTCTCTTTAGTGCCCCCAGTAGACATTTGTCTCTCAAAACTCTAGCAATATGTACGTAATGGTGCATATTTTGTGGCGCTGCAAAAAGTGTACACAGGTACGTATTTCCTATGAGACCAGGT
The DNA here is from genome assembly GCA_006030095.1 of Triplophysa siluroides. Classification (NCBI taxonomy): domain Eukaryota; kingdom Metazoa; phylum Chordata; class Actinopteri; order Cypriniformes; family Nemacheilidae; genus Triplophysa; species Triplophysa siluroides. The sequence goes on along the minus strand of VCII01000052.1, from coordinate 855,463 downwards.
TGGAAAAACCCTCATTAAAATGTAAAGTGGTTATGTATTGTTACAACTTTTAGAAAGTGGCAGGTGTAGGAAAGCATTTACACAGACATTTGACCTTTCGCAAAAACCCTACCCCCCTTCATTTCTGTTGCTAAGTCCGACAAGCTTTCGGTATCAGCCGTTTGCTCCCAGTGTACATTTTTGCACTACCTGGGAAAAAGTGAAGAATTTCTTGAAAAATGACATGCTGATTTCAAACAGAAAGGTTTGCAATATGCATTCGAGGGATACATTCAGGATTTGAGATAACTAACTATTTATATAGGTATGATTATTGAATTATACCTTTATTTGCGTCCACACCAGACGATAATTCTAAACTCACGCAATGCAGTAGGCTACTGTCACACAGATGGATGTATAGCTAAGCTAAATGTGGTGTATTAAGTGTTTATTGGTGACAGTGTGATGAGGTTTGCAAACATGAGACGTTTTTAGAGACATACCCAAACCATAATCCATACAACCCAAAGACAGGAGTTTATTTAACTTTAAGTTATATAAAGTGTACGGTGAAAACGGCAGCATTTTTGATGATCATTTCTACCGGTCCGCTAGTTTTATTGTGATTAACTACAACTCTCGTCGTTTTTTCTGGCAATTGCAGCAGGTAACAGGTATGTGTTAAAATATCAGATTGCATTTAACAACACAGCAAGATGATATTTTAAATTCATTCTGTAGCTGACTCCTTTGTTAGTTTGTATTGGCCGTCTCCAGTTTTCCCCTTGTTTTGCCTCCAGGTATTGATGATGTCGGCGCAAAAGGGGTCTATATGATTACACTTATTCAACAATTCCATTCATGTGGTCTGTGGTGGTAAAAGTGTGTGTGTGGTATCAGAGAAACTACACTGTAGGTGATTATTGATGACACATATAGAATCAATACTAGACTTCATGCTGATATAAATAAAAGTAGCGTGTTGTGTTTAGATTATTTCTCAGCATGAACAGCAAATTACAGGTATGCACTCACAGACATACAAATGGTAAAATGTTTCTTTCAGCCTGAGAAATTGTATGTACCAGGGTTAGTCTTTTATTAAAAAGAAAAGATTTCAATATTTTTTGCTATGTCAAGGGTATATAAAACGTCTTTGAAATTGTAGGTTTTTAAGGTTGTATTGTTTGATCAAGACAATGCATCCCTAAGGCTTTATTTTTCAATTGTAATTTATATATTATATATTTTTTATATTTTATTACAAACTTAAACTTTTTGACAGTTATTCTGGAAATTGATGTATGTAAATTTCACGACTGTCTCTTAGTTTCTAGCACAACAGTCAATTTTGCCACTAGTAGCTTTTTGGATAGTTTGTACTTATTCAAAATAATATTAACTTGTCCATTTATGATGCAGTTTTTCAGTACAGATTTTTTCAATTTATCATGAAAAATGTCTTCTGCATCATTCCCACCAGAAAGTGTTATTTAATTAAACCGGATATTTGGGATATGGCAGAAATGTTTTTATTATGATATAAATAATACAAATAAATAAACCTCTGATGCCTGTATATTTTTGTATGTGTATACTAGTGATGCGCGGATGGCGGTTAAATCCGCGGGCGCTGCGAATGATCCGCGGGTCGGGTGGGTCGGTTTAATAAAAAAATACATTCTGATTAATTGCGGGTGGATGATATCATATACATATACATATATGCTCTTGAAGCAGAAATGGAGGCAAAACAGATCTGAGAGAAATTTAAAAAGGGAGAATTAAAAACAAAACAAAAGGTAGGAAAGAAAAGTACCGCGTGGGAGAATCAAGTGCTGGGTATGTAATATGAAAGCCATAAGACTGGTACCTCTAATATGGTACATCATGTGTTTGCTATATCCAAAGATTAGATTTAAGCATTTACAGACAAAGACAGTGCTAGAAAACTTACTGAGTAATTAAAGTGACAATCGGGTCCGGGTCGGGTGCGGATATCTATATCAGAGAAAATGATACGTGGTGGCGGGTGGATGATTTATTTGAAGCAGCGGATGCGGGTGACATTTTAGCTTATCGCGCATCTCTAGTGTATACCCTAATACTTCGTTGCTGATTTCCCAACCAACTTATATTTAGGGCTCTGTTCCCTTTCCCTTTGAGTGCATTTACACAATGTAAATGGCCCATTTAATTGATCCTTTGTGTCAGTGTGTGTGTGTGTGTTGAGTCAGCAATGTGCTATCAGCATTTGAAATCTCAGTGCCCACACAGACATACTGTATATTCCAGATCTGACTCCACAAGCCTATACACTTTTTTTTAGACGTCTCGCCCTGTAAGCACACACACACACACACACACACACACACACACACACACACACACGAGCCAGTCCATTAGGTTATTAACACAGAATTCACAATTTACTACCTCATTTTGTATGTGTGGTGTGTACATGTTAGGGCAGCCTACATTTTTGGGGTTCAACACATCAAGACTTCATGCTTTCCAGTAATGTTGATGTTGAATTTATATTTTCAGTCATGTTTAAAAAAAAAAAAGCTTTTTATCACAAATGTGTATCAGTAAATGTGTGGTGTTAGGAGTACAGTGAACTTTATGTGTGTCGGTATGTAATCATGTCAGCAAGGGGGGAATATGGAAAGGGGAAGCTGATGAAATGTTGATGAGAAAAAAAAGGATTTTAAGTAGCCTTGTAATGGTCAAATGTTATAAACTTCAACCCACAGTACCTGTTATGGAGACTTTTAAGTCATGATATTCTAGTATGAGCTCAATTTCTTTTTATATATATATTACATTTTATATCGTAATTAAAATATGGGAGTATTGACTGAAGCATCTCCATTTGTTCTTTTGATATCATTACTGTCTATGAAGAATTATTGAGATATTATCCAGATCTTGTTTTTTATTTGTCTTAAAGTTTTCTTTCACTCAATCTCTCTCTCTCTGTATTTCTCAACAGGTGGTGTGAAGTTAAACAATTCTAGTACGAATCATCAAAAACCAACGCCAACTTACCATGCCTTTTTGCTTCAGTCCATCTCATCTCTCCTTCACTCCCCTGATCCTTCTCCTCCTTTCTTTCTCCATCCCTTCTCAAGCTGACTCCCATGATGAACCCCAGTCAGCCTCCAACTGTTCCCAAAAAGAGGTTTGTGCAGACGGAGTTTTTCTGCCCGTTTGGAACCCCCTGAATCCATCAGTTGGTGACAAAGTAGCCCGTGCCATTGTGTACCTGGTGGCGCTAGTCTACATGTTCTTAGGCATGTCTATCATTGCCGACCGCTTTATGACTGCTATCGAAGTCATAACATCACAAGAAAAGGAAATCACTACAAAGAGACCTAATGGCGAAACGTTCACGACCACAGTTCGTATTTGGAACGAGACCGTCTCCAATCTAACCCTCATGGCTTTGGGTTCCTCCGCACCTGAGATTCTGCTTTCTGTCATTGAGGTCTGTGGACACAACTTTGAAGCCGGTGAACTCGGTCCTAGCACCATCGTGGGCAGTGCTGCCTTTAACATGTTTGTGATCATTGGCCTCTGCGTCTATGTGGTTCCCAACTACGAAACGCGGAAGGTCAAACATCTTCGAGTATTTTTCGTGACTGCTGCATGGAGCATGTTCGCCTACATTTGGCTCTATCTGATCCTCTGCGTGATCTCTCCCGGTGAGGTGGAAGTGTGGGAGGCGGTCGTAACGTTCCTCTTCTTTCCTCTTTGCGTGGTCCAGGCCTGGGTCGCTGACCGGCGTTTGCTCTTTTACAAGTACGTGCGCAAACGTTACAGGGCTGACAAGGGACGTGGAATCATTGTGTCTGAGGGTGGGGAGGAGATTGGGAAGGATACGGGATTCACAAAGATGGACATGTTGGAAATCGATGGAATAACAACACATCTGGATGGAATGCTGGCAGCGGAAAGTCGGCTTGGTGGTCGCAACCAAGACGAGGAGGCCAGGAGAGATATGGCAAGAACGCTGAAGGAGCTTAAGCAGAGGCACCCTGACAAGGACACGGAGCAGCTTATAGAAATGGCAAATTATCAGGTACAAAATCACTATACTGACTATCATGATGACAAAATTGTAGTCACAACCAATGTGTTGGGTAAGTTACTCTGAAAAAGTAATTAATTACTAGTTAATAATTACATAGTCAAGAGTGTAATTAGATCAATGTACAAATTACTTTCTAAAAAAGAAATTAATTACTTATTACTTTCCATATCCTATATCAACCTTGATTAATAAAGTGATTCAAGGATATACGGAAAACGGCTCTTTTAATTGTTTTCCAGTACAAATATCTAAAGATTCTTAAATCAAGAGACATTTACTTAAGGAGGAAAATCACTTAATATAAAACAGCGAAAAAAATTAAGAGACAGTTTCAAATTTTCAGAGCCATTCCAGTCAAGTGTCTTTTGAATTTCAACTAAAACAAACCTCAGGAGTAACAAAAAGTCATCCAACAACAATTTGAAAGACTGACAGCATGACAAGACACATGAAAAATGTCACGAAAAAATCTAGATTATTCCATTTAAAAAATCTTTTTCAATCTCAAAATGTATGTTCAAATATTACTGTTGTATTGGTTAAAAGTGAATATGAACTTGTTGTGCAGTAAATGTGATCTGAACTAGTTTGAGGTCTACCCTGAAAATGTTTTAATCCAAAGCGTCTTCAGCTTCAGACTACAACGCAAATGAGGTAAACAATAGAAGCAATTCTAACAACACAAGGACAACAAAAAGCATAAGTGCAGCAAAAACTGCTCAAATATAGCCTACCACAGTATACAAAGCAAAGGATTTTTTTAAGGTTCAGCTGCAGGTGGTGGTCCTTCATCCAGAGCAAAATGTCACTCAGGCATGCTGAAATGCATGCAGAAACAGTTGGATCGTCAGGCTGAATTGACAGGTGGAGTTGTGTATCATCCACATAGCAGTGATAGGAAAAGCCATGTTTCCGAATGTCAGAACCTAGGGATGTCATGCGGTATATATGGAAAAGAGCAACGGTCCAAGCCCTGAGCCATCCCTGTATTGAGATGTTGGGACCTCACCTCTCCCGGATACTCTAAGGCCCAAAAGTTTGTGATAAAGATTGCCGCATCTCCGTAGTATCAGTGACGTATTGTAATGACGTAGGACAGTATAGTAGTGGTGTCTCATTTATTAGGGGGATGTTTTTAGCCCTTCCCCTTGCCACTCTAATTCAAGGGGCAAGGGGTAGGTGAAGGGGTATTAAATAGAATTGGGATAGGGCCTAAATGACCTACCTGAGAGGTAAGACTTGAACCATTTTAGCACCATTCCAGAGACACCCATAGCCTTGAGGGTCGACAGGAGGATGTGGTGGTTAATGGTGTCAAAAGCATGATGATTTAGAGGCTGCTCTTGCCAGTCTCAGGGCTTCAATGACAGAGAGCAGCGCAGGAATGACCGCTCTCAAAACCAGACTGGTTGCTGTCCAGGAGGTTGTTATGTGTGTGAAAGGACGAGAGCTGCTTACATACAACACGCTCAAGAGTTTTGGCAATGAAAGGGAGGTGAAAAAAACGGTCAGTTTTATAACAGTAATGAAGAGTGGGTTTCTTCAGTAGCGCGGTAATACGGGCCTCTTTGAAGACTTGTGGGAAATTTACCAGTGGGGAGAGACGAGTTGATGATGTGGGTGAGAGCAGGAACAACCGATGGAGAGATGGCCTGGAGCAGATGGGTGGGGATGGGATCTAGCGGGCAGGAAGTCGGGGGGTTAGAAGAAATGACCTTGGAAAGCTTGGTCCACTTCAGATAGGAGAGAGAAAGAGGGAGCGAGCATGTGTCAGGGGTTTGGTCGTGTTCAAGAGGCGGCGGCGCAGAGAACTGACTGCTGATGGTGGTCGTTTTCTTCACGAAGAAAGACGCATAATCATCAGCTGTTAAGTCCGATGGAGGTGAGGGTGTAGGCGGGCAAAGAAGCCCAGAGAAGGTTTTAAAGAAAGTACGAGAGTCATTCGAGTTGTTGATTTTAGAGTGGTAGTACTGAGTTTTCGCAGAGGAGACATCAGCGGAGAGGCTGATAGAGACAGAGGTCAGTAGGATCTTTGGATTTGCGCCACTTTCTCTCAACAGACCTGAGCCTGGCGCGATACTCACGGAGAACTTCATATGACCAGGGGGCAGAAGTGATGTAAGAGCGCATACGCTGTCTAAGCAGGAAGTTAGTGTGGAGCAAAGAGTGTTGGTGGCGCTGTTAGTATTAAACAGCGAGAGCTGTTCAACGGGAGGGAGCGTGGCGGAGACGGCAGAGGATAAGCGGGAGGGAGAGAGTGTACGTAGGTTGCGCCGGAATGTGACCAGTGGGGGAAGCTGTCTGTAGAAGTTAGGTAGAGATCAAGAGTGATGAGGAAATGATCAGACGTGTGCAGCGGGGTGACCTGAGAGTGATGAGTGGATGCAAGTCAATAAGGGAGCATCTTTTCTGTTATTTTGACCCGTTTCTCCAGTTTTCATTATCTGCAGATAAGTGGTAATAGAAAGGACTTTTATTTGAAATCTGGAAGAAATATTCTTAGTAGTTCAAATAGTAAAACAAAAATTATAATTTTACCTAAACACATACCTATAAATAGTTAATTCAGAAAAACTGAAGATAAATTTGAAATGGTATCCTAATTTTTTTTCTGCGGCTGTATTTGAACATGTCATGTCATGTTTGTCTTGCTTTCTAAGAAATTATCCAAATTAAGCTAGTTTATGTTTACAACAAGAGAAAATATCTGCCAGTGTAGTAAGAAAAATAATCCTGTACTTAAAAAGGAGGTAAAACTTGGAAGGAGTTGTTCACCTTCAAAATTAATTCTGTCATTATTTACTCACCCTCCTGTCATTTCAAACCTGTATGACTTTGTTTTTCTGCAGAACACAAATGAAGATAATTTACAATAATTAACAGTTGGTTTTGCATTGGTTTTGTGTCCATACAATGGAAGTCAATGGGGATCAATGGTCGTATATAATTTTGCTCCTTTTAAGTAATTTCTTTTAGTTGTTTGTATTAGAAATGAGTCCGAAAATAACTTTTGCAGTGAGCACATTGTAACGGCCACGGTTTAAGGTTTCACAAACCAACCGCAGGATTTAAATAAACCACGAGATCTAAAATGTTCCTGTATCTCAATTTATAGAGCATTGCATTAACATTGCAATAGTCATAGGTTTTGAACCGGAAAACTATAAATGCAAAAGTCGCTTTGGATGAAAGTGTCTGACAAATGGATTTACATATAGTAAATGAGAATGTATCTTGAAGTTACGCGTATAGTGTAAAAGACAATATCTCAAAGGATATTTCTTCTTAATTCATCCAGAATCTGCTAATTTAACCTTAAATTACTGTAAATTCCAGTATTTTCAGGCCGATAAACTGCCGCTAAGCTAACCTTCCTCAACCTAACGTTTGCAGGTTCTCATACAGCAGCAGAAGAGTAGAGCTTTCTACCGCATTCAGGCCACGAGGATGATGATCGGTGCAGGAAACATCTTAAAGAAACATGCGGCAGATCAGGCTCGTAAGGTTGTCAGCGGCGGGGAAACTCAAGAGCAGGATTTTGAGCCTCATATTACACGTATAGAGTTTGAACATGCTCTCTATCAGTGCTTTGAAAACTGTGGTTCTTTAAAACTCACTGTGCAGAGGCATGGAGGAGATGCTGGGTGTACTGTTAAGGTAAGTTCAAACTATGCATTAGTTGTCTGTTGTGATGTCATGAAACCGAAACTGTTCGATTTATGATTCTTGATACCAAGTGTTGATACCAAAGCACACTACTATATCTGAAACACATTAATATAACCGTGGACAAATTGCATTTAAACATTTGCAATGTAGAATTAAGTACAAACAAGTATTTCTTTAATAAACATTTTATTTTTTGTTATACATTTTATGAATGATTAATGTGAATGATCTTGGGAAATTATTGACAGTTTACATTAAAGGTGCCGTAAGCAATTTCTGAAAACTGTCGTTATTATTTGAAATCGACAACAAAACCAACCCACTTCTATGTGAAAGGAACACGCCCCTTCCTGCATTGTTTTGCTTTCGAACGCAACGCAGGCATGAAATGCTTAGCTTTATCATAGCTTAGACCACACAAATAATAATGCAAATGAATAAAATAAGCGAAGACAACATGAGTATATACAAGAAACACAATGGTTCCAGATTGTTCTACAATGGTTCCGTATCTCTGCTAAAGTCCTTTGCCATAGTATTTCGGGTCCTAATATGTCTCCACTGGGACGTCTTTATAATATTAACGCAGGTTTTAGCTCCTACCTGACTTGAAGCCTTCTTTTTAGACTTAAAATCCACAGACCCTTTACTTTTATGTAATAAATAAGACATTGCTCTTCCTAAAGTCTTTCTTCTGGCCGCTTGTGCTTGCTCTTTTTCCTCCATCAACATGAGCAGACACGCCCCTCACTGCTGATTGGCTACAAGTTTTATTTGGTACTCACCCCGTTTTCTAAAGCGTATTTGAAAAAATGCTAACCCCGCCTTTGAAGGAAGTTCACCCAAAAATAAAAATGTCTTCATTTACTCACCCTTTAGTTGTTCCAGATCCGTATACATTTCTTTGTTCTGATGAACACAGAGAAAGATATTTGGAAGAATGCTTGTAGCCAAACATTTCTTGGCGACTATTGACTACCGTACTTGGAAAAATTGCTTTATAAATTTGTTTGTTCTGTTGAACACAAGAGAAGATCTGTTGAAGAATGTGGAAAACCAAACAGTTATGGCGCACTTTTGACTGCTATTGTCATTTTTCCTACAATGGTAGTCAATGGTGACTGTTTGGTTACAAGCATTCTTCCAAATATTTCTCTGTGTTAATCGAAACAAAGAAATTTATACAGATTTGGAACAACTTGATACAACTTGTTATAATAACAAAGACGAAAGGTCGTACCTTTTACTAACTTCTGAGCTTTTAAACATTCGTTCACGCACAGGTTGACTACCGCACAGAGGATGGCACAGCCAACGCCGGTTCCGACTACGAATTTGCTGAGGGCACACTGGTCTTCAAACCCAGCGAAAACCTTAAAGAGGTAACCGTTGGCATTATTGATGATGACATCTTTGAAGAAGATGAATACTTCTATGTCCGCCTGAGCAACCCCCGCATAGTCGGGTGGGCTGATGGACATCCTATTGCTTTGGAAACCGGAGCACCGGCCCCCATCGCAGCCCTCGGTGAAGCCCACACAGCTACCGTCACGATCTACGATGACGACCATGCTGGAATTTTCACGTTCGAGAGCGATTTGACGCGAGTTAGCGAGAGTATCGGAATCATGCAGGTGAAGGTCCAGAGGACATCTGGAGCACGTGGTCTGGTGGCTGTACCGTACAATACGGTGGACGGGACCGCTCACGGAGGAGAGGACTATGAGGAAGTGTCTGGAAAACTGGAGTTCCAGAACGACGAGACTACGTAAGAGATTTCTGTCTTATTTATGTGTGTGATAGAGAGAGATAATGCATCTGTCTGTCGGGGTCTGACAATGATGTTTGTGTTCAAAGATTGCCCAATTTTAATTGAAACTTCACAGTGAAAATTACAGCTTTTAGGCCTGCCAAAAAGCTGTTGTGATTTGATTGTTTTGCGCATCTCTGGATCTGTCTCGACTGATTTCAAGGCAAGAGAAACGCTGCAAGGTATTAATTTTTTTTTAGATTATGTATTTGTCAAGCACAATGTGTCATTTGTTAAAAACCTGTCAGATAGATAGTCATGGTCTGACATTGCTTTAATCTGGACCCTGACGATTAAACCATAAGATGTGAGAAGTTTTGCTTTTCAGTGAGTTTAGGGGTGAGAAAGAAGACAGAATTTGTATAAAGAAAAGTCAAGTTTATTTTTGTCGGTTTCAGTTTCAAACAGACATACAAAAACACACACCCAAACCTTAAAGTACTTATTGTTATGAGTGTCATTTCTCTTCTCCTGTATTGAAACTTCTCATGCACACTGCACATTCCAACCCAAACGTAATCTCTCCTGTTTACTCCAACTTTTTCAATCCTCCCCTGTTTAATACCTTCCCTTTTTTCATTCAACCATCAGTACTGACTGATTTAATCTCTTTGAATATATTGCTTTTCATGCTTTGTATATTGCCACACCTCAGCCTCATAAAATATAAATGCGCGTGTGTGGGACTATGTGAATGAGGTTTGGGTAGGTTATTATTGGTTTGGCCCGTGTGGAGCGGTGCAGACCCGTGGGCTTGGCGTAGACGTAAAGAGTAGGGGACGGGTGAATAGGTGACAGGACAGAGTTAATGAAATACCGAGAGGGGTCAGAAGAGGTTACTGAAGACAGAAGAGATGGGGAAAGACAAGGAGGTCTGGAGGATTCGTTTGTGTATGTCTGACTGTGTCGTTGCCTGTTAACTTAATGCATGTGATATATCGAGGACTGCGCTTTAGTGCAGCAGTGTGTGATGGAGGTCTGAAACAAGAAGGCTGGGTCCCCTTTGTGCCTTTTTGTTTTTCGTTAACTCAATATAAATTCATATTCTATTTTCAGTTGATGTTTACACAGTTTCAAGGTCAATGCAAATTTACCTCACTACACGAAATCTTTTGGTATTATTTACATCATTCACACCAAATAATTTGTATTTTTATGTTGTTTTGGAGATGCTCTGTAGAAAATGGTCCAGCTTAAGTGCCGTTCTGTCGTATTCACGCTGATTTATTGCTCATATTTTCTGAAGGATTTATGAGATACAGAGAAGCGCTCTCACTCTCTCCATGCTGTCTCTTTGTATTATTCCTGTACTTTTCCACTCAATCTGTCTTTTAACAGGATTTTCTGCAGCTTCGCATGCACGCGTTCTATATTTCACACAATAAATTTCATTTTCTCTTTTGAATCTATTACAGTCACCTTCTCTGTTTTCAGATTTTTTCTTCTTTCACAATATTTCTAATGACTATATTGTATTTATTTTAAATCCTTTTGTTATCCATATCACCTCTCTCTCTCTCTCTAGACATTCTTTCCAAGTGAAGCACATTTAAATGTCTGTATGTCTTCTGGAGTGTAAAATGTATTTGTGGGTTTAAAGTACTGTAGATCACTGCCCCTTTAAACAAGGTTTCGGGAATCCTGCTGTTTCAGACTCCACAACATTTAGACTCTCTTATCTATATAAAAATGTTTTTCTCTCCTATTCTATATTTTCAGCTCTGAGGGGGTGTGTGAAAGAGAATAGCTTCAAATGATAACATAAAATATATATAATATTAAAAATAAAATGAAAAATAAAATTTAGTTGGATTATAACAGAATTTATGCCTAAGCAACTAAGTACATATTTAAAAAAAATGATATGCGAATACTCTTCTGAATGCAGCCGTGTAAATAGCGAATCCGCCATGGCGCGAGCGCAACTGCCTCTTAAAGGGAATGGAAGATGACACTCGGATTGGTTTATTTCACCCAAAAAACACCCATTACTCATTAAGAGAATCGGGACAACCCGTTTAGAACATAGAGTGCACCTGCACCGTGCGCTTTAAACCATGCGCTTAGATCGTGAAAATAGGGCCCAAAGTGTTTACGTTTAGCAAAACGGTATATAGGATCTAATATGTAATGTATCTAATATATTGCTTTTTTTATCAGCATGGCCTCTTACCTCCCTGTTTGTGTGTTCATTTTGTGTTTTTTCTCTATTTTATGGTGCAGTAGAGCCTTAGCCTCAGTACAGTATGTCACTAATCTTACCATGGGTGTACCCTGTTCTAACCTCATGCTGCCATACGGGCTCTCTATATGTAAAACCACATTACAAAAAAAACATACATCTGCTAGGTTTCTGACCATAGTTAATGTAGGATTTCGAAGGAAAAGCTGTAATTGACCTAGCCTGAAAAAAACTACCAGCTACTAGTTTGTAATTTCAAAGCCTTGCAGAAAAGCACATGTGCCTATGGCTTAATTCTTAAAGAATGAAATCTTACTTTAAATATGTATTTCTATTTATGTTTGTCTTTCGGCGAAATGTCAAGGTTGTTTCTGCCTTCATCTTGTATGTTTATTCTGTGCTATTAGGATAAACACCCACATTCACAGACACACCTGCTTTCATGCAGATACTCCCATCATGCACATACGCTATAGAGTGTTTTAATTAGAGGGCAGATGTCCAAACAGAGGGAGACTGGAGGCCAATTGTCCAAGCCATGATTAGATGCTTTACAGCTGGCTCAGTGCTCGCTCGGCCCTCAGGAGCCCCCGCTGAGGGCATCAGCCTTCTCCTCAAATTCAGCCTCTTATACTGGGCATGACAGCATCACATCCTCTACTGCATTATGTTTATGAGTAGAGTTGGCATAGCTTTTGAAATGTCTCTCTGTGGCTCAAACTACAAAACATGACTGGACTGCTTTATTAAAATGCATCTAAATTAAAGTGCACACTGATTTGATCCATTGTACGAGGAGTTTACTTTTAAGTGATGGTTGGATGAGAGGACCAGCCCTGTTGCCATAGCAATGACCCCTGTGCCAATTTGTTAAGTGAAAAACAAAATGTAATCTGGTTTATGTTTAGAAGGAAACAGAAAATAGAATTGTAAAGGCCAATATTGCAAAGTTTACTTGGACAAGAAATGCTGCCAGTGTGAAGAGGCTTTTTATGTCTCCTTTACGTTCTTACTGTCTTTGTTTCTCTCTCATTCATGCTTTCACCGTTTAGCCTAATCTAGGACTCCATACCAGTAACGGGGTCATTTTTTCAATTCGGTTAAATTTCGCTACATTGTACAATACTGTATTTGCAATAAAATAAATGATGCAATGCATGCATCCTTCAATCATTTCTCAATGAACTGAAATAATGCCTCACAATCTGATCAAGTTGTCTTACTCAGAACAAAAAGAAGATATTTTGAAGAAAGTTGACCAAACAGCACCGGCGCCCATTCACTTCTATTGTATGGACACAAAACCATTACAAGTGAATGGGTGCCAATTAACAACATTCTTCAAAAAAAAAATATATAAATATATATTTTGCTATCTCAAAATATCTTTGCAGAAGAAAGTCAAAATTTTGAAATGACATGAAGGTGAGTAAATGATGACAGAATTTTAAGTCACTTTAAGTATTCATAAATAATTTTCAAATTTGAGGTTCGACCCGGTTTACATTCACACAACAAAAGTGTTCATGCGTATTTCAATATTTTATCTGCATCAGTATAAACTCTGTTGGCTGTCCGTGGTACAGTATTAAGCAACCCATCTCCTCTGTTCTCTGCCTATAATTTCTGTTTCTTGTATTCTGCTTGGTTGCTCACACATTTGTCTACTTATTCATAGACTAAAGGTCTGTCAGCATTCTTGGTCTCCCGCATGGCACAGCAAGCGCTTTGTTATCAGGGGAATATTTCATTACATGCTTAAAACAAAGCTTTTAGCACTAGGCATAAATCACACCCAAAGATGCAGCCAATAAGGCAACATTATTTTGCCTTCCCAGAATGCAAAGCGTCAATATTCCTTTGACACCACTGCTCGATTGGTTCAGTGTGTAATGAATTATTCTGTATTGGCTATTTCTGAATGTTTATTTCCTCCCAAGAGAATTTCATCCTTATTATCTCTGATCTTGTCAAATCTTGTTAGCTGGAGTCATATTTGCATATGAGTACAAAGATACTTGCAGCACATTTACGTTATGCATTTTATCTGAAAATGCACTCCCTGGGAATCAATTCTTAAAATGGTGTTGCATGTGCCGTGCTAAGCTGAATGTCTTGTCTTAAACACAGTCAGCGCTTGATGAAACCTCCCTAGAATTGTACTTTAAAAGTTTCCTAAAGAAGCTTACACCCCTAAAAATCAATTTGCGCTTTGCTCACTGCATTTCTTGATGTTTCTCTTTTCCTGTTTGTCATCTAAATCCTCCACTTCTAAATTGAAAGTGGCTAACTAGCATTGTAGAGACAACAGTTTGCTGAGCCGTTCCCCAATGATTAACCTAAAGTGACAGTGTGTGCTTGTGTGAGCTCTTCTGTGTTTAAAGCAGATGTCTTACTGAAAGAGACAGCCAACATGTGAATTAATAAAAGAGAACACAAAGAAATAACAGGATTGAGAGAGAGACAAAAAATATTGTCTGTTGGTTAGAAAAGTTGAGCTTCAGTATTCGTCAGATACTGTAGATTAGGAAGGAGATGCAGAACAGTATTTTAAACGTTAATTTTGTCATTATTTGACATAAAATTAGCTCATAGATTTGAATATATGAAAGGCTGAATGTGATTTAAGATTTCATTTACTTAGATTTTGTGTGAGATGTAAGAGAAAGAGAACGGCTGCAGGGCTACATTTTGACTCCGGAACCTGGATTGTTTATGACCTTAGCCAATCACGTGCTTACCTTCAACTTCTCAAAGTGCTAATGGTCCTCCAGGGCACATGGGTGGTAAGTAAGGGATAATGTACATGTAGCCGGTTGTTATCGCAGAAATAAGCCCAAACAGTGTGATTTGATTATTTCCTGATAACAGCCGGCTTCTTGTACATTATCCCGCTTATTACACGGCCACTTGCCTTATTAAAAAAAAACTGGGCATGAAATGTGAATTTGAAATATTTTATTAAGAAATTTTGACCAAATGCAGACCTTCGAAGAGGAAACGCCGTTTACTTTCGGTTTTAAGGTAGAAAATAGGTGATGAAGAAATGGCAGAATGAGTGATTTATGGATGTTTAAAATGTTGGAAAAAAGAACATGTTAGATCGTACATGAGAGGTTGGACAACACGTTTTTTATGTGATAAAGATGGATAAACCGAATGAAATGGTTAATGAAGAATAGGGTGGACGTAATGTTATGGCAGGTCTAACATGCATCTGTATCTGTGGATTTGGAAAAAGGAATGTTTTTGCTCTTCATTTACTGAGATATTGAAAGAGTCAGGCCATCTGTTAGTGTTTATGTGTGTGAGAGAAACAGTTGCAGATGTGATTATGGGGTTATCAGACCTGTTAGAGTTTTCGCAGGTTAGAGTTGACAAAAAGATCTGAGAGAAAATAGCAAGGGAGAAAGAAAGAAGGGGAGAGCTTGAGAATACAAAAACACAATAGCTTGCTTCATCGAAAACAATATTTGAGACTTTCTGTTCTCCATCTCTTCGTTTCTTTACAACTCAAATGCAGTTATGTTCTGGCAGCCATATTATATTTTTCCTACGTTTAGATTATACAGCCGCGGAAAAAAGAGACCATTTTCTGAATTTACTGTTTGTAGGTATGTGTTTGTAGCTAAGATTATAATTTTTGTTTCATTCTGTGAACTACTAACAGTATTTCTCCCAAATTATAAAACTTAATTATAAAAATTATATTTTTTTCTATTTGCATTTATTTGCAGAAAATGAAAACGGCAGAAAAAGGTCAAAACAACAGTAAAGATGCTCTGTATTTTATCAGACCTCAAATGCTGCAAAAGTTCATATTGACTTTTAAGCAATACAACAGTAATATTTGTTCATCTATTTAAAGCGGCCCTAACACACAGGGTTTCAGCCAATCTCATATTAATCTTGAGTATCTATAGGATTAGTAGGATTGCATACTTCGTATCTTCGAAGAGTATTTAGTTTCATCGCATTTATAAAAGATAGATACAGTTTTACGATTGTTTCCGAAAACATACGGCGCATACGGGGCTGGGGCTTAACCAAAGCACGTACGCACCCATTGTCAACAAAACACAGATATCACCATGTTCAGCATGAGAAGACAGCACGTTTAACATTGTGAAGAAGTCCGAATGCATGAAACACCGTTGCAGGGACGCTTTAAGAAAAGTTCCCAAAATATATTTTTAAGTGATATCCTGGATTTTTCTCACAGTTTTCATGTGTCTTGTCACGCTGTCAGTCTTTCACGTTGCTGTTGAATGACTTTACGTCACTCCTGAAGTTTGATTTTGTTGAAAATCAACAGACACTGGACTTGAATTGCCACAATACATCTAGAAATGCTGAATAAATGAAAATAGGAGGGTTCTCTTAATTTTTGCCGCGGCTATATATTGACATTTATTAACATAACACTCAATAGTCAAAACACTCCCCATTTTACCACCAAGAAAAGTATTAAATGATTCCCCATCCTTGTTTTTCTCAAGCACTGAACCAGGCCCGCAAAATGGTAAAAGATGTAAATATATTTGGACAGAAGGTACTTTCTCAGCAATACAGTGTAGATGTTTTCCACCCCATTAATCTAAACCACTGGATCCATCCAGTGATGGCCAACAACATCAATTCTGTAAATTAAAGTGTAAGTGGGAGGATTGAAGTTTATTGTGTAGTGTGGTATCGTTGTATGGTTAGTAAGGTTTTGAATAATGACTCAATTTTAATCTGCCTCCTATTGGGCCCTTAAACAAAGTGCTTAATCCCAAATTTCTTACTCTACGTGTTATGTAAATTGCAAAAGTTACCAAACAAATGGTTATTCAACAATGAGTACTGTATGTGTGGTTGTTTCATTGTAGTAACTTCCTTCACACCTTTCAACAAATAATCTGTTAATAATGATCAGAGGGAGCGGAAATGAGTGAGATGTAAAATGTGTCTTCTTAACGTGTTTCCCTGGGCAAACAGGTTGTATAATTTCATCTGTTTATTGTGAGCATGGCAGACCTTATAATGTGGTCGACCCTCTCAATAAAATCTGAGGTGTTCTCCAAAGTAGTCGATAAAGTCCATTGCTTTATGACGAGCCTGTCATTATAATGATATTGCAATAGAGAGGAAATTAAAAAAAAAGAAATCTGCTGTACCCTGTCTGAACACATGACAGACCCTTCAAATCTGCCAAAACATCAGTTCTCAGTCGAGCTATCCTCCAGTTTCTCATTCATCTTCAAGATCCTCCTCCATCATCCTCATTCGTCTCTAAGAACTTTGATTTATTTTGAAAACATTAAAGGTCCAGTGGATGAAATGTAGCGGCATCTAGTGGTGAAGTTGAGAAATGCTCTCTCGACCCCTCCCTTTCTAAGCACTACGGTGGCTGACACAGCACTAAGATGTCGCAACGTTTTTGCTTCTTTGTCGAAGGAGATAACGTATTTTCGAAACACGCTCTGTAGAGCAGTTTGTCTGTTTAACACCGTGTCTACACCGGACGTGACCGGCACGATGCAACACGACAAAATACATTAGAAACGCATTAGAACCCATTATAATTTAACATTTTATACACATGATGCGCCGCGGCAAGACGCGTCAAACCCTTTAAGAACAAGCAGGTTGTCATGTCACGTCCGGTGTGGAAACAACATGGCGAATTTCAAGTAAGAGGACCCGCGGTGTATGTAGATAGCTCATTCTAAGGTAATAAACACATAACGCTTCATTATGTAAGGTCTTTGTACAGATTCTGATATGTAATTTTGCAAATGCACATCAAGTGCTTAATCCACAGGCTTAATAGTTAGAAAATATTAGCAAGCCTGCTAACACAGTGGATGAAAATGCTGCGTTCTGATGTCCATGTCAACAAAGTCAATGCCTACTACAGTACATACTAGTAATTTTATGTTTTCATAATGTGTCGCTTGTGTCTGAGAGGCCACAATGCTAATTTCTTCATATTAGCCCAGCGTTTAGATTCGCTGCCCGTGCCGCCCATAAGCTGCTCATCATTGTTCTTTAATTAGAAAGCTGTTGTCTAGGGAGTGCCAGATCGAAACACGTGCTTGCTTTTAAGCAGCCAAAATTATGACTGAGCACTACAAGCCTGACCTTATTTGATTGATAACTCCACCCAAGATGTGTCACTGTTCATCATGAGGGAGGAAAGCCAACATGCCTGTGTCTCTGTGCTGCCCCAAGCTGCTCTGTTCTGCTTTCCCGGTCTCGTGTGTGTCTATGTGAGCAGGTAGTGAAATTTGGAGAACATGAGCAGCTCATAAATGATGAACGTCTTCGTGCCGCCGCCTTGCCTGGATGCATCACGGCTATGATCTATATAGCCGCACACCCTCAGCTGTCTCTCACACACAGTTTGTTATGCCAAACAGCCAAACAGATGCTTAAGACACTTACAAGACAATAACCAACAGTCAACGCTTAAGTGCATAAACAGGCGTAGGCATATCAGATTTTAGACTGAGATGGAATCACTCTTCTGTGATTAAATTAATCTCAGTGCATTTAGTATCTGTAGGGTGATTATATAGATTGCATTACTGATGTTGTAATGCTCATTGAAATGTTTTCGATTTGATGGGCATGAGATATAACATTGCATAACTGCTTTGAGGATTACTGTACATGGGATGGATTATATATATATATTTATATTTGTTTGTGTATTCTGTGACCTCAGTATCTGAAGTTTAAATACATTGGTGTGCTTATCACTTTCATATAAAACCAAACTCGTGTGTGTGTGTGTGTGTGTGTGTGTGTGTGTGTGTCCGTATTGGGACTGAATATAAATATCAGATATTAAAATTGAAAAAGGTTTTTTGTTAAGGCTAGGTTCAGGGGTAGAATGAGGATTAGGGTATAGAATATACAGTTTGTATGGTATTATCATTGTCTATGAAAAGTCTTCACAATGTACAAAAACAAAAGGTGTGTGTGTGCAGTGAGACTGTCTCTTATGGTCTTTGTCCAAAGTTATTTTCTTAATTTAGGTTCATTAAAGTGATAAAAAATTCGAATTATTTCATTTAGTCACACTCTTGTCTTTTCAAACCACCGTATGACTTTCTTCTTCAGAACACAAAAGAAGATATTTTGAAGAATGTTGGTAACCGAACAATGGTGGTACCCATTCACTTCTATTGTATAGACACGAAACCAATGCAAGTCAATGAGTACCACCATTGTTCTTTTGTGATCTGAAGAAGAAATAAAGGTTTCATTTTACAAGAGGGAATGATTACAGATTTTTGGGTGAACTATTCTTTTAAATCCCTGCAAAAATATTTATTTTGAATCGGTGGAATAAAAACTGAACATGTTGTTTACTGGCCCATTGGAAAAGATCCCAGTTCCAAGTTCTTCCAGTGTCTAGACACATGGGTGGGCTCCAGATGCAAAGATTTGTCTAGAATATGTAGTAGTATGAGAAATTGTAACAGTGGTGCTTTGCTTCGCAAGCACCGCTAATGAAGTCTTAAATAATGAAATGCTAACAGTAATGGAATTCATCCATCCTTCCCTCTGATCGTGTAATTATATGTTGGCATGAAGCATTTATCTTTATTAATCAGCCTGTGTTAGTGTGTGAGTCGCATTAATGAAACCGTGTACAGGGTTCAACATTCTGAACACGTTGGTCCTCGCTTCATTTCAATTAGCACGATCCGCAACCTGCTAGTCATCATAAGCAAGAGCTACGGGACGTTAAATGTGGGGTTTTTATTAGACGCTGATGGAGGCGTGTGTGTGTTTGTGCAGGTGATGAGAAGGTGTTTCTCCCTGCACTTATGGAAGGTGAACACACCAATATTGAGAGCATGAAGCAAAGAGGCTGCTCTCAGTGTAATCTAATGCTTCTCTCAACAGATAATGTCTTAACGTACACCAAGGCGTTCATTGCAAATGAAAACACTGACAGAAATTAAGGTAGAGTGTTTTGAGACGTGCATTTAGATAAGGCGCTCACTAATGCTACAATTTGTTAAGCGGAGAACCCACTCTTCGTACCTTTTATTGCCGACACTATTAGCATAATGAAAGTCTCGGGAGCGAATCCATCTTAAGCAGTCTGTAAAAGTGTTGGTGTGTCACTGTGCCGCAATTTTTATTCAAGGCAAACACCTTATTTCTTACTTTAGATTGTATTTTATTTACAAAAGTCTACACTTTTGTGCTCTATTGCACAATGTGCTATTTTACTTAATGGCCCGGTGTGTAGTTTATTTTTATGCAATATAATATGCATAACTATGTCTTCAGAGGTGTATAAAAACATTACATAATGAAGCGTTATGTTTTTTTCCCTTAGAATTAGCTATTTCTATCCACGTACACCGCGGAATACATCTTGGTTCTGTGTCAGCCACTGTTGCGCTTCAAAAGGGAGGGGTGGAGTGAGCCATTGCTTGCAATTCGCAACCTCACCACTAGATGCAGCTAAAACCTACACGTTGCTTCTTTAATTTATGATTTCAGGTGACGTGTGTGTTTTCTATTGATCATGGCAGCAGTAATCCACCAAATGATGGAGAAGAACATTATAACCGAACATGTTAGGGCATGTGGTTCTGCATTTTTAATAAGATCGTTCTGATGTCTGGATTGCAGTGGTGAAGTGATGCTATAATATTATATATTTTAAATAAAATTTAGTTACCCAATTTTTAAAATTTTCTAATAAAACAACATAAAGCACATAAACAAAAGAGGGTGTATTTCTATTATTTCCTTTGTCCTTCCTCTACTGCTTTCTCTTCAGCTTTGCTTTTCCGTGTGTGTGCGCGTGTGCCTTTGTGTGAGGCAATAAAACACATAGCTGACAAGATCTTAATTGAACGTCTGGATTCAGTTCAAGAACACACAAAAAATCTAGTAAGAGCACAGCAAAGAGATGGAATGAAGTGTGTTTTCTCTGGAGGATTTCTGATCTCAAGTCATGAATAGGTACAGTAAAGGTTGATTTGGATGGAGAGAAACACGAGTAGAGTAAAACCGATCAGACGTGCTGAAGAGAAAGAAGGAAGATTAACTGGGAAAAGCAATTATGATTTATGATTTATAAAGAGATGGAAGTGTGAATGTTTGCTTGCTCTCACAGAGGACTTAACGTGTGTCTTTCTGTAAATCTCAACGTCAACAGAACGTCTTTCCTCCTCTTTGAAAATGTATTTGCTCATTGTTGTCTCTTTCTCTTGCTCTGTCTGTCTCTTTCACAGTGTGTTTCTAATACAAAAGATGATGAGGGGCTATTGATTAAAACTGCTTTAATTTAAAGTATCTGTCAATTTTAATTGAACAAAGATGAATACATTTCTCTGGGTAATGAAGTCAGCCCGTAGGGACACTGTGAGGTATTACAGCCGCAATAAAAGTGAATTATAAATTTGTGACCACTGACTAATACATATACAGATACGGTGTGTGTGTATATATCGCTGACTCAGTTGGGTAGTAATACATAATATTTTCCCTTCTCTGTTTTTTGTACCTTGGTGGTAGTTTAATACAGTGGTTCTCATATTGGGGGCCCCCCAAGGTAGATCCTGGGGACCACAGATTTTGTGATATTTTATAAAGTATGGAAATTTATCAAAAAATTTCTGCAAATAAACATCAGAGAAATAAGACCACCAAACAAATTTTTTTTATTTATGTTCCAGCATTGTATAACTGAATATGTTTCTGGTTTAATTAAAATTCTAAATTTAAGATTATAAATCTTTATTTGGGGGGGCAATGGACTCCAAACAAAGGGGACCTTACAACAAAAAGTTTAAAAACCACTGGTTAAATATATATACTAATGGTAAGGGCCAGAAGTCTTCTACTAGGTTTTGATCAAATATCCTGGACTTCTTTTTTGTGCAGCAATTTATTTATGGCATTTAACATAACCTACTGAATTTAACCTAAAAAAAGAACATCAAAGGGCGGTTTCCTGAACAGGGATTATTTTAAATCAGGACTATTCCTTAGTAAATTAGGATAATTAAGTCATTTTAAAAAACATACTTTACAAAAAAAATCTTGAGACAAAACAATTGCACTAATATATTTTAAGATATGTCAGTGTAAATTGTTTTTGATCCAGACAGCTCTACATTTTTTAATTAGTCTGGGACTAGTTTTAAGGCCTGTCCGGAAAACCGCCCCCAAGGATTTAACTAATGTCCCTCTGTTATATCCATGTTATTAATGAAAGAAAACATACTGAAGAAAGCATCTGCCAGCAACCATTTTAAAATCATCATAAACATTCAAAGTTTTTGGTAACATTTCACAGTATGTTATGGTTTTATTTCTTCACATTTTTAGGGCAATTGCTAACCTAAACTAGCATTACAGCATTTATTAATCTTTGTTAATACAGTTGTACATTGTTTGTTCATATTAGTTCATTGTGTATTAGTTAATGTTAATAGATACACAGTTTGATTTAAAACATGTAATTGTTGAAACATTATAGCTAAGATTAATAAATGCTGTTGATGTATTATTGTTCATTTTTAGGTCATGTTTACTAATACTAATGAATGGAAACCTATTGTAAGGTGTTACCAAGTTTTCATACCTGAAACTAAAATCTCAAAATGCAATACATGTATTTGTACTGTAAAGTGATTATGTAATTGCAATTTTATAAAATGTTTATTAAAACCTTTTACAATGATGATTGGTTAGACCAGCGCTTAATCTGGGTGGACAAACACCACCCTGTCCCTTATCTGAACCTCACCTCTGAACCATGGGTACTGAAGGACCACTGCTGTACATCTCTGTTAGTGATGATAGATGTTCTCACTTTGTTTTTTAATTAAAAAACAATTTCACTAAATCCTGTACTTACGGCTTCCACCCTCAATACCATTGTTTACATTGGCACCACATATCGTCATTAATAATGCATGAAGTTATGATGCATCCGGTGTGTTGTTATGTCAGGGTTTTTCAAATCCTGCCATTAATTACAAATGAACACCTACGAGTTACTTAAACGGAAATCTTTCGGTATTCACAGTCATGGTGTGTACAGGCATGTGCTAAAGAAATTAAAACTGAGATTATGTAAGTGTGTTACAGAATGACATGTTCTAATGTGTTAATGAACTTGGGAAAATGGGTTTATAGTTTGAAAGGGATTCACAGATAAAATTAATTGTATAGCACAGTTTTGATGAAGTATATCTGAACCTCTGTCACTGCTTATCTGTCTACAGGAAGATAATCGAGGTGAAGATTATAGATGATGAAGAGTATGAAAAGAATAAGACCTTCAGCATTGAGTTAGGAGAGCCGGTGTTACTTGAGATTGGACAAAAACATGGTAAAGTGACACGTGAATATGTCTGTGTGAATATGTGTGTGCATCAATGTACTTATATGTATTAAATACTGTACTGTAGAGCTTTTCAAAATTCCCATTATTTACAAACAGCTTTACAGAAAAGCATTGCCATATTCGTGTTGCATCTAAAACCTCAGATGTAACACATCGAAGCAATAAAAAGCGTGACAATTTTGCATTTATATTTGGTCATTTAGGAGATGCTTTTATTTAAAGTGATTTACAAATGAGAAACATCACAGTCAATTGATACTTATGCATTCAATTAATCATGCTCCATTTTAATGATGTTTATCACCATCATCTTCATAAATAAATAAATTACATATATCATTTTAAATGAGGAAATTCTTATGGTGATAACTTAAGTACACTTATAATGAAAGATAATATTGATAGCAATGAGTGAAATTTTATGGATAAATAATTCACAACTATCAGTTCAACTCTCTTCTACAAACACGAAAAAGTTAAGAAAAAGATAAAAAGATCTAAATGTATTATTGCAATTATTATTTTACAGTAATACAACTGAATCTTATTCTTATCACTCACTGCACTTCAAATAAAGAATCTGTAATCAGCAAAAATGCAAAGATATGCGAAACATATGCAAGAACTGGTTAAATAAGTCTTTTTTTCAAGTAAGTTAGATGTGTCTGTTAGGGCTGCCTTCTTATATCACCACCCATTCATCTCATGCCTTCACACCTTCGCTAATCGAGTTCATGGTGTAAAATGAAACTGTTTATGGATTAGCCAGAATGAAGCAACTGTCCTCCTCATATTTACACCGGAAGTCGTGTTTTTGTGTCATTTTCTGCTGCACACTCTCAGATATGAAACAAAAAATAAAGCTTGTAAATGATCAGCGCAGGCGAAGCAGCAAATACAGAAAGCGTAGAGGTCATTTAATGAGCACAGCGTGAACAAAGCCATAAGAGATGAAAGGTTACAGATAAAAAAGAGAAATAGAAAAACAAAAGTGGATGAAATGAGGGTTCGTGTTTGAAGCCTCAGTAAGTACGTAATGTTCTTTTAAGCTTAAAGACTCAATTTTATTAGAAGGAAAATACATTCCCTCTGTCCTTTAGTGTAGATTGGTTAAGATCCTCTGGCTTAGTAAAGTGGAATGTGCCTATAGCCACAGAAGAAGTTAAGAGACCATTCCAAATTTTCATTTATTCAGCATCTCTAGACATATTGTTTCCATTGAATTTCAATAAATTCAAACCTCAGGAGTGACAAAGTCATTCAACAGCAAGGTAAAAGACGGACAGCATGACAAGACACAACTGAGAAAAATTGAGGTTATCACATTATAAATCATTTTTAAGCTTTACCCAAATACATGTAGAAATATTACTGTTGTATTGCTTAAAAGTGAATATAAACTTTCTTTGAAGCATTTGAGGTCTGAAAAATACAGAGCATCTTTTCTGTTATTTTGACCTGTTTCTCCAGTTTTCAAAGAAACAATATTGTATATGCAATTTAGGCAAAATATTGTTGGTGGTTAAAAGATTAAAACAAAAATGAACCTTTTACCTAAATACTTACCTATAAAAAATGTATTCAGAAAAACTGAAAATCATTTTGAAATGGTCTCTTACATTTTTCCGTGGCTCTATATTTTTACAGTATACAGTAAAGCATTATTCACTAATATCTGCAGACTGTGCAGTGCGTGACCTCCAGAAATAGTCGCCCGTCTCTGTGTCAGCTCACGTTAGCAGTGTGACTGGAGGCTATCGCTGTTCCCTACGTTATTTATGCAGCCTTTTTCCGGCAAAGACCCCCTCCATCTCAAAACCCTTACTTCACAATTCAATTATCATAATGACATTCATAAGATTTATGGAATTTCCTGCCTGTCAGTTTGGAAGTTGAGGAAAGCGTATCTCTCCATCAAGCAATTTCGCTCGTTGCCTTTAGTCATTGTTACAGTTCCTCAGTTTTTTTATTCACTCTGACCAAATTCATAATAAGGCTGGGTGATATATTACGTATGTACATATTATATATTATTGAAACTGTGATGAAGATACACAATTACAGAATAGCATAAATATTGAATATTGCTGAAAATTATGATGAATAGGCAATTTCACTCCCAAGTAGCGAAAACATTGCTTGTCATTACTCAACATTATCAAAATGGATAGCAAAAAAATCACCCTTCAAAATATTTTTGAGCATAAATATACTGTATTTATAAATGTTTTGATATCTATATATTGAGTTATTTTAAGTATCATTTTGAGTATATGACCAAGCTCTACTTAATAATTAACTTGATAAGAAACGAGAAAGTGGTCCAATATGGCCCCCTAGATGTAGCTTAACAAAAACAATAATATATAATATAATATTTTCCCATTTTCGATAACATGTTTCTCTGTTTGTTTATGTTTGTGTACTTTAGGAGACTCAAATGAGAATAAGCCAGAGTTTGGGGCAGAGGATGAGGACGTGGCAAAGATGGGATGTCCCAGTCTGGGAGAACATACCCGGCTGGAGGTGGTGATTGAAGAGTCCTATGAGTTTAAGGTAAAAGAGATAAATGTAAGATGAAAATAATTGATAAAGTTCATACTGAAAACAAAACGCTTTATTTGGTTCGCCGTGTGTTGTAGAATACCGTGGATAAGCTCCTTAAGAAGACTAACCTGGCTCTGGTTGTGGGCAGCAGTAGCTGGCGAGAGCAGTTTGTTAATGCTGTTACTGTGAGCGCAGGTATGCGACTTCCTGTTTGTTCATTCATACACCCTGTTCAATGCTCCAGTATAGCTATGAAAGTATTTTTGATTAAACATATGATCTACTCTACAGTCATTCAAGCATTTCTTCGTTTCAAGTCACGTCTGTTTTACTTTGACCCATCAGGGGATGACGATGAGGAGGAGAGCGGTGAAGAGCGTCTTCCATCCTGCTTTGACTACATCATGCACTTCCTCACGGTCTTCTGGAAGGTTCTCTTTGCATTCGTGCCACCCACGGAGTATTGGAACGGATGGGCGTGCTTCATTGTGTCCATCGGTCTGATTGGCGTGTTGACGGCGATCACGGGTGATCTCGCTTCACACTTCGGATGCACCGTTGGCCTGAAGGATTCAGTCACCGCTGTGGTATTTGTTGCTCTGGGGACCTCTGTTCCAGGTTAGTGATAAATGTGACCAAATGCAATAGCTTGTGAACATATTTCAAATAATACAAAATAAATTGCAAGAGTGATTGATTTTTAACACTTTTATTAAGAGATCTTGCGTGAGCTCTGAGGTTGTTAAATCCATCATATTAATCAGAGGGCTTGAAATCAATTGTTTTCTATTTTTACATTATTTGTATTATTAATCACAGTGCTTCATGGGATTGTATTTCATTGTTGTGATTTACGTCTGAGCTGGTTTGGTTCATTTTGTATGATGTTTTTTACATCTCTGTAAAAATTCAATGGGAAAAAAATACTTCCCTACTCGCAAGGACCTCTTCTTGAGGACATAAGTTTCACTTCTCACCCCTCTCAGTGGTTTTATTTCTCCCTTGATTTTTCCTGTCCTTAAAATCATTTTGAAAGGCCCATAAATAAACTTAAAAAGGTGCACTTTGGAGTCAATTTAATAAAGATTTTATGGTTGTTTTAGAAAAAAATGTAGATGATGCTTGCTTGTCCAGGACTTGCCTCCATGTTGGAGGGATGCCAGGCCATTTAAAAATGTCCTACTATAGTCACAAACATCCAGATGTCCTTAAGATGTCACAAAAAGGTGTTTTACTTGCAGACTGATGAAAAAGTAAATTCTAGGTGAAAATAAATAACATATCATTCAAATTAATGGCGTATTTGAATAATTGTAAAGGTTAACAGGATAAAAATATGAAAAAAAGATTCCTTTAAAATGCCATGGGGATCACAAAGTACATTAAGGGTCCTGAGGGTAAGTGCACCCTTTTTCTCTCTTCCTCTTTTTTTCTTTCTCACACTTCCTCACATTTCCTCATGGTTTTGTCTTGCATTTACCCTTTTCATGACCCCCTTTGTGATACTTCCCCACTTCTGTTCACAGTTTAAAAGTATTTCAATTTTATTTCTTTCGGTCTCTCTTAAAATGTTGATTTACCTCACCCAGAGCAACCAAGCAGCCACTTAGCATTGCCCTGGCAACCACACTGCAACCCACTAAAACACAATGGCCCTTATTTATCAAACGATCGTACGCCAGAAAACTGCGTACGTTTTCTTCCGTGCAAAACTTGCCATTTATCAATATGGACGTGAGCGTTTGCTACGATCAAATCTCACGACAGGTCTCAGCTCGTGTATGCAAGTTGTGAGATAAGGTGAAGGTCCGTGTACTCTTTACCCTTTTGATAACTGAAAAGGAATAATGTAATATAAAATATTTAAAAAAAATTGTTTAGTGTGTCAAATGTAAAAATAGATTCCAAAGCGATTTATTGTATAAAGTAGGCCTATTTTCTTTTCTAGCTTAATTATATGAACATTGAATTGTTTGAAATTACAAGGTTAACAGGAGCTTTGGTGTAAAAAACTGATGAGATTTTAGGCTAGCCTACTTCTAAGATCATTTACGACCATAACAAAAAACACAATTTAAAGTAAAACATTAAAAACTACAATAATCTATATAATAAGACCTACAAGCATTGGGTAAGTATCTATTTGCAAGGTAAACTTCTTTTTTTGACAAATAGGCATTCTATTGACAACAGACAACACGCATGCTTTTTAATTTGTGCGGCTGTGTGTGAAAGACACGCACTGGGTCACAGCTCGAGGTTGCCTGGCTATGTGTGGCAGGCTCCAGGCAGGTTTGTGGGGGCTGAAGACCGCTGGTTCTTGCCTCCGACAGATCTGAAATAGAAAAAAAATAAATGAAGCATACAGAAAACTGCGTGTGCTTGATTTAAGCAGCCTGAAATGCAAGATTAGCAGGGTCAGATTTTAAACTTTTATCCTCTTTAGTAACATGCATCCATCTCCTCTGCCACAGACCATTTTTTCTTCACCTAAATGAAGAAAATTGTAAAAACATTTATATATAAATTACTGATCATTTTTGCCGCATTATAGAATAATGTTTATATCTACATTGGTTTTACATTAACACATTATTGTAGGCCAATTTAAACAAAGTTCTTCAAGACTGAAGTCGGATTATAATTTTGTTTAGCTGCACAATACCGCCAAAGTAATTTAAAACAAGCTTTCAGCGTAAAAAAAAAGTGAAAGAAGAATAATAATTTGCGGTGATATTACAAAACATAAATAACAAATACAAACCTGAGCTGGGTTCACTAACCCAACGCTGTTGACCGCAGCAGTGATGTTTTTCCAAACTGTTTTTTACTTCCTTTAATTCCGCTTTCAAGGTTAAAGTTTCAATTCTAAGTCAGAAAAGTTCCTCTTTTTGCCCGCATTATGTTTCTCCATGTCGCAGACTCTAGGGGTGAGGTGTCTACACCCTGAATTTATAGGGGTGTGATATGTAAATTACGATCGATTTCAGCCCCCGCATTTATCAAGGTACTATTATTTGTACAACCGAATTGGCCGCATACGAAAGTTTAAAGAATCACATGTGAGCGTTGTCGTAAGTGGATTGTTTCGCTCCGATTTACGCTGGGTTTATACGTTCGTTTGATAAAGGAGGGCCAATGTGACTGCTAGCAGTAAACCTGGCAACCTCAACTTTGGACTAGGAGTAGGCTACATTTTATGCAAATTTTTCCTTCCACAATCTCTCGGTAAAAAATATCCTCTCTCTTTTTTCTCTGTCTCTCTCCTCTGTACAGACACTTTTGCCAGTAAGGTCGCTGCCATCCAAGATCAATATGCCGACGCCTCCATTGGCAACGTGACTGGGAGCAACGCAGTAAATGTTTTCCTGGGCATCGGCGTGGCGTGGACCATAGCTGCCATATACTGGCGCAGTAAGGGCAAACCGTTTCTTGTGAATCCAGGCTCTCTGGCTTTCTCCGTCACACTCTACACGGCCATGGCTGTGGTTTGTATCTGCGTGCTGCTGTTTCGCCGGCGCCCCTCAGTTGCAGGTGGAGAACTCGGTGGTCCACGGACTTGCAAGATATTGACATCCTTGCTGTTTATTTCCTTATGGCTGATCTACATCTTGTTGGCCTCACTGGAAGCGTACTGCCACATTACGGGATTCTGAGCAAAAAAGAGTGGCATCAGCATATTTCAGCTTCTCGAAGAGGAATCTGAACGTGGCCAGTAAATGAGCTTTTATTAGTATTTATAAGATATTTATCCTGTGCCCTTTTAATAATTTTGAAAGTGCACTCAGTAATGCATTATAGATCGAAGATTTACCCCAGAAGGATTGAAAATATGTTAAATTCATCTCATACTCAGATGAGACTATATGTCACCAGACAGCTGCCAGATCAGCCAATGCAAAGCAAACATCACTGAGTGCATCTTTAGATTAGTTTGAATGCAGTCATTCCCTGTTTCCTTGCCTTACACTTGTACTCGTCTCTCAGTGCTGTCTTAAATCTACCAGTAACCAATGACTCCTGTCTTTTTCATATTCCCGTTCGAGCCAATCTGAGCCTTCGGTTACTGAATGAAGGGGTTTACTTTTTTTTGTTAATGTGTGTGTCGGTATTATTCTCATGTAACTGTAATGATGATATTTAAAAAGATGTTTAAATGAACTGAATGACCTAACTGGAACTATATCCTTAAGAGCCAGGTGAAGCAACAAGATGGATTTACTATTGCTCGTGGAGGAAGTAGAAGCATGTTTCACGGCAAAAATAAATATGACTGTTGACTGAAGCATGTCGAAGAACTCATAACTAATATGTAATGACGTATTGTTGACAGTAATGGGACGTCAAATAACAATAAGGAATTGAACTTACACATGAACTGGAGTGATCATGAAAACAGGAACAGTTGGAATAATAATGAATGAAACAAAAGTGATGGTGCTGAATATCATTCATAAATGTATACATTGTAAACGCGTATATGATGTGTGTGTGTTTTGTGTGTGTGTGTGTTTGTGTGGGTTGGAGACCACTCAACTGATAATAAACTTAACTCATTTTAGGATTGAACTGTCTGTATCTGTATTTGACGTTACAGTCACAGTGGCTCATGAGACAAAGGGACTGTAAGCTCTTGCTCCAGAATATTTAATTATCTAGGCTGGGCACTAACTGGGGACTTATGAAGACTGTAAACAGTTAACAGTTGGTAGTTAAAAAGGTATACTTTATAATGTTGCATTGTAGATCATCATTAAAAAGCACAACTTGTGATAATACAGCATCAAGACACCCACCTGACTTTAAATGAATGGTGTTGACTTTGCGGGCAGCACTGAATGTTTCTATTTATTGTAATAGTTGTGTATGAGTCTCTTGATCGTCCTCGATGTAAAAAGAGGAATGTCAACATCATACAGTTACTGCTGGACATGAATCAAATTTCCAGAAATGCTGAAAAAGCAAAGATTGTGGAGGACCTGGGTGATTGTTTTGAAGATCAGTGGACGGTCTAATGACTCATGACAAACAAGAAACCCTTAAACAACTATGACTAAACATAAAAACTCATTGATTGTTTAGGTAACATCATATAGTGTTAAGAATCAGGGGCGTGTAAACTTTTGCCCTGGGCTATTTTAAGAAGTTCTGTTATTATTCTTTAGTGTGAACTTTGTTAACATTTCTCTAGTGAAATAACTAACTCAGGGTAGGACTAAATTATAAACCTTAATTTTCAAAAATCCTCTTATTTTTCCAAATCTTTCAGCTTTTTCCAGATTCTGCAAGGGGTGTGTAAACTTTTGAGCACAACTGTATGTCCTGTCATTCAAAAGAGGACAGGAAAATGAAATGACTTGAGTAAAAAACAATTTGATGTTCAATATTAATAGTCATTAATATATGAATTAATAACACTCAGTAAGTTTAGAAATATTAATTTAATCTTCGGAATCTGTGTATTGGCAGATATCACTCTGAATAATCGGCTATCAGTATCGGTGAAGAAATTTTGTATCGGTGCATTTCTAATAAATATAGCCTGAACACACACAAAAGTACTTTATTGATTAAATTTGTTGTTCGGTTATGATTTCTGTCTGTCAAGCAGTGAATCACAGTTATGAAGTGTCCGTTGTTATCAGTTGTCAGTGTTTGTTGTCAGTTATCATCTGTCTATGACTCCAGCGTGTGGAGAGAAGTTGCTGAATGAAAAACACTGAATGACACAGATTTAGCAGTTGTGGTGATTTTTAGCTCTTTGAAGTAGCTTCTGCCCTCTGTCTAGTACAGTGTTTGGAGTGAAAAGATTGCTCCTAGAGTATTTTTAGGTTTATCTTGTTGCTAGGCGATCCACCCGGAGAGTCATTGTCTTGTCTGGGCCGGATGACGAGTGTGTGTGTATGTGGGTGTTACCTTATGCGTTACACCCACTCACCCCAAGTCTATTTAAAGCTTTGAAATAGCACACAACAAACCATCTTATACCAACTTAACCTCTTATACTAACTTACTGTAAGTTATGTGACAGTTTTACTTCACAATTGCATTTAACAAGTGTTAATGTGTTGTACAGTAACTGGTTTTAGAGAAATTATATTGTAGCATCATGTCAGTGCATGATGTCATTAGGACACATATACTAGTTCATATTAGACTAAACCAGGGTGCGAGATGGAGAGAGTGCATTTAATCGGTTTACAGGGTCACTGGTTTTCTCTCTCTGTGCCAGGCTACACTTGGAGAACATACAATTGAAGTGCAATCCCGAATGTCACGCTGAGAAGCAGCTATCGTAATTGGATTAAGCTGTCTGGCCAGAGAGAGAGAGAGAGAGAGAGAAAGAGAATCACTGCTGACATGACGTGTACCTTGAGATGACCTGTACCTTGAGAAAATCCCAAGTATAGATGATCTCATATTAAGTGTAAAGATTATTTGTGGCACACCAAGACATGTTATGAGACATGGGACAACATGTCAAATTTACCTGCCAGTAGTTTTTCAAATAGCAGCATTTGTATTTTGGAAATAATCAGAGATTATCATTAGAACGTTCCATTTCATTTGATTTACTCTCTGTTTTATTAAAATGACGTGACATTATTACTCACTACCCATCAAACTAACAGTCCTCAGACACACTTGTGATCCTAGTTTCGATATTTCGATTTTTACAGTATAAAAACCTTTTGAAAATCAGGAAAAATTTAAGTCAGCCTTTATTCTGAAGAAGACACTTCCTCTGTGTTGCTGTAAGGTCGACTTGCAGGTTTTATCTTTATAATTGTGTTTACTGACAAAACCATAATATGTCAAATGATTAGATTTTTAATGATCTCCCTCATTTTGAATATGAATTGAGCATGTCCCAAAAGTAGCAACATCACTACATTTCCAAAACAGCTATTTTTATTACATTTAATTTTTCATTACATTTCATTTATGAATAACGTGTCAATGTAAGAAGTGGTTTCTGTTCACCACCATAGTGATATTTCAACAGATTCAATCTGTTATTGGCATTGGCATTGACATTGAAACACAGGAGGTTGTGTCTAAACATAGATTCATTCATGGTTCCTTTGAATCTTATATAATTCTTAGATGTATCATTTTTTTCCAGTTGCGTCCACAGTCTGGCAACTTTCCCAGTTTTGTGATTAATTTGTTTGAGGTCATATCTGCGAACAAGAAGCTATATACTGCACAGAGGACCCAGAAGTCACACAACCACAATTTGTCAACGTACAGTATTCAAGAACTATGTACTAAACCAACTGAGCAATTTATTTTAATCAACACTATGTTTAGTGGGTATATGATGTCAGTCCTCAGTTTAACACTGGTGTCAGCAGAATAAATATAGGATATGATCATGTTCATGTTCCAGTTTGACAACAACAACAGTCTTTATTACGCAATAGATTTACAACTTAAAAGGAAGACCTAACAAACATATTTTTAAGAATGAAACTCTTTTTACGCTTTTTATTTTTGTATTGAGTTGACAATTTACCTTATTGTCATAAGCATTAATGTCAAATTTCTAATGTCAAAATTCCACATGTCCTCAAAGAGGTTCAGAGGAACAAGCAAAGATCTGATAGGATGCAAGAGACGTTTTGAGAAAGCAAGCGATATGTGATGTGTATATACTTTTCTGCACACTGAGTTGATGGATGTCTGGAGTGACAGTCAGGCACCGACTGTTCCTGCCGTCATTCACCCGCTCTCATGCCCCCGACCACTGAAGAAACGACACAACGAGAGCAGGAAGACGGAAATGAAAGCAGGCGCTAAGGAGATCAAGACAAAGAAGAGATGAGTTTTGCGCTTGAAATACAATTCCTGGAGATAAAAGAAGGCAAAAGAGAGAATGTGAAAGGTTTGGAAAAGACAAATGAATGGGAGAATAATTAAAGTCTTACTACTGGCCGGCCATTGAGAAGCTGAAAAGACAAGAAAAGTACTTAAATGCCCTGGTTTATTTTCCTCAGATATGGAGTGAATTGAGGTTCAAAAGTTCATATAGTCAGTCCATAAATATGGTAATTATTATCTAGTTAAAGTTGAAGGACTATATTTTTGCACTTTAAAGTCCAAGTGAAATTAAAAATGACAATTCCTATTTTTTTTCATGATATATTACAGCGTTCATAGTAAAAAGCTTACCAATGTGGGTCATTCTCTTTTTGAAATTCATGAATACGGAAGTGAGACAGAGGCAACTTCAGTGTTGTTCAAGAGGGGCTAGCCGGCTGCAGCCGATGGGGCGAGTGGACCTCCACTCAAAAGCAGAAATACGTCACCACCACTCGAAGCCCGGGGGATACACGTCACCTAATTCTGACATCAACCCGGAAGTAATTTATGTTTTAATGTTAATAAATACTTGTAATGTTTTAATGCCACAAAATTATTGTTTAAATGTAATTAAATACCTTTAATCTTACTAAATCCAGACATTGCTTCCAGATTTGTATTTAGAAAGTAAACATTATAATAGTTAGCAGTGAACAATAAATGAAACATCAAATAAATTATTTTTTATGAAAATGAAAAATGCGAACGCATATAATTTAGTAACAAGTAACAATTTAGTATATAAAATAAAATACAAGACACAGTAAAATGTTGAATAATTTCCACAAATTAAGTTTTAATTGTTTTGAGTAAAAAACACAAACTATATTTACAAAACACATCAACTGCAAGTAACAGTAAATAATGATCAATGAACGTTCTTCTCCTTCTTTCCTTTTAATGGCGGGCCGCAACCAACATTTTTAGGTCGCCACCTATGGTACCGGAGTGTGTAACATCAAGTATTCAGTACTTCGGTGGATTATATTATAATTTATATTTTAATATTTATTTATTAGATATTATTCATTAGAATGATCTTGCTTGTTCTATAAACACCATGCACCGTGCTGCGTTTCTGTTTTTCTTATTTGCTCCTGTAAAGCTGCTTTGGAACAATGCACATTGTGAAAAGCACAACTTGAATTGAATTAAATATCAAAAAATCTGATTTTCTAAACCTGTATTTTAAAGAAATTAATGCAACATCAGCTAACATTGGCTAGACATTAATATTGATCTTCAAAAATATATAAATCCATCGTGTTTATGATCAAGCCATATGCGTTGTGCTTGCATCGTAAGTTAAGACAGCGTCAGGCTGCAAGCACTGTAGGGATGCTAATATAAAGTTGCCCAAGTTAAAGTTCGAACTTCGGAGAGCTCAGCGACGCCATTTTGCCCCTTCTTTATTATTGAGTGGAGGTGATGTATTTCCTGTTCGAGAGTGGATCTCCACTCTCCCCATTGGCTGCAGCTTGACCCTTCTCGTGTTGTTGCTAGAAGGGATACAGCTACAACCGGAAGTGGTGCAAAATCTCGCCATTTAATTACAATAATTTACATTAGCTAACGGCTACACCAACCCTAAACATAACCATACAATAATAAACAAATATTAATAAACTGTTTTTAGCGTGACAAAAATTATGTGGTTTTGCTGTGTGCATGCCCAGTGGAGGTAGCGGTATCCCATCTAGTCAAAACCCAACTTCAGTTTCATGGGGACTTTAAAATGTAAAACAAAGAAATGTTACAATGCAAAACAAGACATACTGTCACACATCTGAACATCTTTCTAGAAGCTTAATATGCAGTTTGTGACATTGATTACATTAACTCCTTTGCACAGGTCAGCAAGGAAGGTTATGAAAAATGGATCAGTATATACATATATATTTTTGCTTTCATTTTTTTTATCTTGAATATTTGCTCAGTCCTTCTTAACGTCAGATGTGGAGCACCAACTTCAGTGTAGACTTCATGCCAACACAAACATAAAAACTGTCCCGGCTATCCTTTGAAATTTTTGTTACCATCTCCAAAGAAATGAACTGAAGCCACATTGAGAAAATGTGTGTTTGGAAGCTTTTGTGCGGTCTAAGAATCACATTAAACACTTTCATAAGCCTTGCAGTTTTTTTTAAGTTTCTTTTAAAAGGAGACAAATCCTACTTCAGTCCGACTATCAGACAGAAATGGACTTAAAAATGGTCTTAAATATGCATAAGCATTCGCTGTGAAGCAATGTTGTTTTTTGGCAACCTTTTGCCTTAGGTTACAACATCTGTGCCAACAAAAGGTACTGTATAAAGCTGAGCTGTTTATGGATTATCTACATGCACTCATTTTCATTTAATCTGTTCTTTATGTTGTAACATACTATCTGTTGGGTTCAATAATAATATTTGAAGACGTTTAAAATGTATATTCAACGTTTATTAAATGTTTTGTAATGGAAACTAATGCATAAACTCAAAATATGTACTATATGTCATGGACTCAAAATAATGGAGCTGGCCACATAATATACTCTAGTCAAGTTGAAGATGCAAAATCACAACAACTCATAATTCTACATATTTAAACACAAATACTTCACTAATATACTAAGGTTGAAACTTATTTACTAGAAGCTTAAAGAAAAAGACATTAATACAAATATGAATCTTTCTCTAGATTAAATAGTATTAAATAGTTTCATATATCTTTAAAAATATATAGAATAATACATTCTTAATAAATTATATAGTGAATATTACATGAGACTTTTTTTAAAGCTTTTCATAGACACTTGAGAAAATGTGGTTAATATTCTCAAAACAAATGGTGCTTTTTTGTTCAACAAAAAAAAATTGTTGAAAAATTTCAAAGGATAGCCGGTGCTATACAGCATTAAAAGTGGTTCTTTACTCATAATCATAGGGGAACCACTTTTAGTGCAATTTAGCACCATGTCTTGGTGCTTCAGTGGTTCTTCAGAGGTTTTTTGGGATGAAAATATAGCACCACTTGTTATATATACGTGTTATATAGCACCACTTCCATATAAAGAACCTGTTAAGCCCCTGTATGGCTCTTCAGCGGTTCTATATAGCACCTCAGTCATCCTAAAGAACCGCAAGCACCACTGAAGCACCAGAAAATGGTTCTATGTAGCACTAAAAGTGGTTCCCCTATGATTACGAACCAAGAACCACTTTTAGTGCTATATCGCCCTAGCTTTATTGCTTTATTTTCCATAATGTATTCCCATATATATAATTTCTAGACCAGCAAAAATTGTGACATCATCATCTGGGTTATTAGGTCTGACACATTTTTTAAACTTCAAATCAGTGTCGCCATGATGGATTTGATGATGTATACATGTATTAAATAATACCTTCATAAAGTCACGTACTCTGCCTTTCTGGACAAAAAGTCTAAAACTATTTCCTAATCCGAAGACATTTTCTTCTTCAAAGAGAGAACTGAAAAAGAGAAGCTGAAACGAGACATTTTTGACAACGTTCTGCATTTATTGAATGTACAGTTATATTATTTATCGAATAAAAATTACATCCAGAGTAATAATTTTCCCTTTAACAAGGCAGACAAGTACTTTATCTACATACAGTGTTAACAAAAGTGTTTCAGTAGGAAGGTGATAAAAAGACAGATCCAGAAAGTGTGAACAAATATGTACTCAAGGAACTATGACATATGTACTTGGTTTAAAGCTATAAATGAGGCAGCAGAAGTTAGCCCTATATATTCTCCCTTAAAGCCATTTCAGTACAAACACCAATATTAGCTTGTATTAGGTTTAAGTCAGGTCCTGGATCCATATATACTGTATTATGGAGCAGTCTGTCATCGATAATTGATAATTAGCATTAATGAGAGAAGTGTTGCGATTTGATTCACAAGACTGTGATCTCCCCTGAGGATGTCTGATTATAGACAGGAATTAGCATGCAAATGTCTTCCTGACTTCAACCTACCAACCATTCAGAACTGAATTTAAATGACATGATTTTCCAATGCATTTCAAAATAAAAGGTTTAAAAAAAAAAAATGTAAGCAACCGGGATTTTGTCCCATTTCAAGACGCGAAAACGTGGGCTATAAATGAAAATGTACAGAACATGTGAAATGTCCTTGTTTCAATGGCCTACAATCAAAACAACAGTGATAATGTGACAATCACGTTTACAAAGGTGCTAAAATTATCTTTGAAAAATTGTTTGAAATAAAATGAAAACTAGGCCATAAAGTGAAAAATGCACCATCAACAACAGATAACTCCAATTTGATATGTTCAAGAATGTAGCCCAAAACACAAAGAAAGACTTTACTCTTGACTGCTTTAGTCAGTAGTAGAATTCCTTAAACTCCTAAAAGGAGTGAATTATAAGACGATTTATAATCTGGTTTCTGCTAAAATACACGCATTAATATTTCCTAGTACAACGATATTGGCCCCTACAGTCCTTTTCAAAGATAACGAAGTATGAAAAGAGGATACGCTTACATGCACATATCATTAATCCCTGTTTATATTGGTATAAAGCTGTTGAACTGACATGAAGACAAGACACACACAACACACTCGAGACTCATTTCCCATTGAGAAAGATGGAATTGTCCATCATGGCCTTCAAATCTCTACACCGCTCATCCATTCATACAGCCAGCAAACTCACACACAAACACGCTCTCATCCAACCGTGTAAATTATACATCTCGTCTTTATATTTTCATCCATGCACCGAGAGTAGACGCCACGGCCTGCGTCCAATGTATTTGTTTGATAGTCATAAGTGCTGTACTTGATTTATTTTTAAAGTGCTTCGATAAAGATCATTAAGCACCAAGCACACTGTCATCCCCCGGTATTATAATGATGTAGACGATGCACCCTACAGCAGACCAGCGTGCTGACGGGTGCTTTGGTGCGAGTCAAGGCAGAACGCTCAAGCGGGCGGAGCGAGTGAGCACTGTATGCATGTCAAAATCCAGAGAGAAGTGTCAGAAAAAAAGGATGAGAGAGGAGAGGTTAGGGACCCAGATGAAGGTCAACCAGAGATGGATGAAAAATGATAGAATCAAATCAGATTACACAGAGAAAGTGAAATCCAACCGTCATGCCGTCAAATGGATTAAAAAAGGCCTGGGATGCTGTGGTCAGAGCTAAGCTTTACGTGTCTTCATTCAATCTCACATTATGCTCTCCCTCGTTGTATGTTATGCAACATGTTGTGACTTGGAATCTGACTTTATAAAACAACACGTCGTAAGTGTCTGTGCAGGCGTCTATCACGAAACTGTGCCAGGACTACGGTTCAACCGGATTTAAATGTGGAAAATCCGCGTGGCACAGGAATAAGGTCCAATTTTCCTAGACAGGAAAAGATAAGTAGAAACGAGGCAATTAACGTATTCACAAAATAAATGACTGTCCCTCGTCTACGTATTCACACGTCAGGGTGTTTTTACTTCTATGGAGATACGTTATGAGAAATGAATTGTTGGGACTTGGGCAAGCAACGGTCCATCTGTGCGTTTTTATGTAAACACGTACCATTCAGATTAAGCACTAGCCTAGCATTCGGGTCACAGACCAATGTGCCATTGCCAAATTTGCACTGCCACCTTCAGGGCGATGCCGAGCACTACACTTAAAGCTCCACAGTGCACAATATACAACGGAAATAAATAGAGAACCTAGTCAAAGAAGTACCGCCCTCCAGGCATCAATATGTACCAGAGCCCACGTCTGTAAAGCTAGATAAAATCCATTGTGACTATTTAAAACAGGACTTTGGTTTAAAAATGAAAAAGTTGATACATTTCAATTCGCACGCTATATGCAAATGAAAAATGCTTGCAACTTGTAATACTAAATCTATTCTTAGATTCCAGAGGTGAGAATTAGTGGTAAAAACAAAACAAAAGCGTAGTATCTCTAGTATATTCCTCTAGTGTCCGTGTCTGATTTAACAGGGCTGTTTGAGGCGGGCGAGTCCAGCAGTGAGGTGGAGATGCTGCCGATGTTGCTCGAGCTGTGATTGGGGGAGGAGTAAGGGGGCGTGCTGCAGTTAGAAGACGGGCCGGAGCCAGAGCTGTCATAATTGCCCTGACTGAAGTGGTCTTTACTAGAGCCTTTTCTCTCTAGCTCCCCCTGTAGGAACAGATAGATTTCCTCCGGCAAGCACTTCCGCTCTGCTTCGCAGTGGCATGTCAGACGAGCCTGATCCTGAAAGTCGGAATAAAACGTGTTGTTATTTGACAAGAATGATTCAGCGGGGCGAAAAAGGTACATCTGTTTAAAATAATGCTTCAAAAATGAATGATGGGATTTGTGTATTTACTGACCAGAGGGATCTCCTCCTCTATCCTCTGGAGGAGGTCTTTGTGAAGGGCTTTCAGCTTCTCCTGACGCTTCCCTTGAGACACTTCCAGCTACCCAAGAGAGAAACGATATGCGTATGACCACAACACGGCGTTATAATGCCAATGTCCCAGACGCATAATCACAACATGTTAACGCAGCATCACTCTTTGAGTGAAGGCAGAAAATGACTTGACCCTTGAAGCATTTTGCGTAGTTATGAGATGCGACTGCTGTTATTTATTCATGTGACTTGAATGCAGATCAGATCATTCAGAGAGAAATCCAAATAACCGTGTTTGCCACACAGCTCAACTCACCAGACGGATTAAGTTGACAGACTCGTTGATGTGTTTTCTATTGATCTCACCCAACTCCTTGCTGAAAGAGGTGGGATGGGAGAAAAAAAGAACAAGGTCACTTTCACTGGACGTCACTGCGGTGTTGAAGGCATTCAATTACTCTAGACACAAATGGTCTCATATATCTCAGTCTCTAACGTGACGGTGCGTTTCACCAGACACAGTTTCCAAGGACGGAAGTGAAATGCGTATTACTGTTACAGAACAGTATCTTATAAAATTCTGTGTATTTATACATATATATCTCCTTGTGTATATCATGTGGATGTGCCGGTGGAGCTGTAATTCGGTCTGTGAGTTATCTGTGGGGATGTAGTCAGAGGCGGACACCAGGCCGACCTGTGAAATGTAGAAGTACAGTGATGTCCTAAAACCAGCAGGCTTCTTTGCATAGCACTTAACCCCAGACAGCTACCGGGACTGTCCCTAAAATGAGTTCACTGTGAGGTGCTTTCAATGAACGTCTGCTAAACAACTAAGGAGATGGAGTCTGCTTCGTGTGATTTAAATCTCTCATCTACATGACAGCCGTTTAACATACTGACAATAAGTAATAATTCAAACGACAAAAAAATTCAATTCAAATGTCAATTTATGACATTTTATTCCCATCGACAGACCATGCAGACTAGACTGTAAATGGATGGGAGAAACAAAGATACTCACGTTTCTGCCTTCTTGGCCTCAGTGATGCTGTTCAGCCTTTTCCGTTCCAGAATCTTCTGAAGCTCTTTCTTTTCTCTGTCAGTATGAACATTTCAACATGTGTCAAAGTACACATACACAAATTTACACTCCAAAATCGTCACAAAATCATTTCTTACTTGTCGCACACGTCCTTGAGTTTCTTTATCTGGGCATCTTGACATTCCTGGGCAATTTCGCTCAGTTTCTGACTGGCCTGAGACAGAACATATTTGCCAAATAAGCTATATTTTTTAAAAGCGTGTGTAGTGTATCGTCTGTGATAGCTGTGTGCGTGTGGTACCTCTGACAGATGAGTGCGTTTGGTCTCAGTTTCAATCTGATGTTGTGACTGTCTGAGACTGAGAAGTTTCTGCATCTGCTCCTCTTTAAACTGCTCCATGTGATCATTCTGCACAGGCTCCTCTGCTCCACTGCATACACGCAAACACTCGTATTAATAAATGGACTTAATGCGTGATTAACAATATTCTTTAAATCTGAAACTAAATTAGTTAAATACGAATTTTCCTTATTAGTCTTCGACTACTCTGAATTACAAAAGACAGTCAGCACACAAGCGCAGTTTGAGTTTGCAAGGAATGTAATTTTCTCACTTTTTCTTTAGACTGGGCCGAAAACGTTTGTCCGTCTTGCTCAGTGTCCTCTGTTCCTTACTGTGAGCCCACACCTGTAACACACACAAACAAAGAAGATATCGGTCATACCGGCTGAATATAACTCTGCGGTGTTGAAGTACTTGAACGATTTTTTTACCTTTTTGAGATGTTTCTTTCGTAGATCCTTGAGTTCCTTGAACTGCTTCTTTAACAACTTCGTGTAGGAATTGTGCTGTTTGAGCTCTTCAATAGACTGAGGTACAATAACTGTAAAACACACACATCGCTATACATGATTTTCAACACATCTTAGTTTTCCGTGAGGGTGACATGAGTGCTGAAGATGTGGGTATGACAATTAGATGATGGTGGATCTTACCTTTAAGAATATTGTTGACTAGATCTTCTTTCGGGGCTAAAATATATTGCACATGGACATATGGATCAAGTAAATGGACATGAAATGGAAACCATACATCAAAACAGAACAGACGTGTGTAATATGTGACCCTGGACCACAAAACCAGTTATAAGTAGCACGGGTATATTTGTAGCAATAGCCAACAATAAACTGTATGGGACAAAATTATTTAAAAAAAATGATGCCAAAAATCATTAGGATATTTAGTAAAGATCATGTTCCATAAAGATATTTTGTCAATTTCCTACCGTAAATATATCAAAACTTTATTTTTGTGAAATCTAGCTCGAAACACGCCAACAAACTTTGCTCACTGCTGCCCGCTCTTTGGGAATTACAGTACTCAGTCAAGTTTAGTATCTTTGTAAAGCTTTATTTCGGATTTATGTAGTCACCACAACGTCAATACAGCGGTAAGCAAATAGAGAGCGTTAAAACAGCAACAGCCTCCTAGAGCGTCTGCAGATGGACAACTTTAAAAGCAAGTTTATCATATATTTTGATTCTTTTGCACCCTCAGGTTCTCTAATAATTGTTACTCGGCCAAATATTGCCCTATCCTAACAAAACATTATGACTGGTTATGTGGTCCAGGGTCACATTTGGTAAAGAACATGGAAATGAGAACATGACAGCAGGGAGAGAGATTTTATTATCAGAGGTGCACCGAACCTGATGCAGGGTTCACGACCTCATTCAATGGAGGAGGAAGTGCTGGAGAAGGCAGAGGGCAGATAGGGTCAGCCGAGGTCTCCCAACCAAGATTGGAATTTTCTTTTTCCGTTGTTTTTTTAAGACCAATCTGCACAGACACACATTGTATAATTATTTAATCAAAGAATGGGTTTATAGTACTTGCGTAACATTTGCTACCCACTGGAAAATACCAGCTGTGTTCACCCTCAGGAAATTATTCTCAATGGTAGATCTTCAGTGATGCAATTATTTACCAGTATTGATGCAAGCTTTTTTTACAATAACATTAACCCACAAATTTCAGTGGCTGTTTTTTATGCCGATTTTAGAAGACATGGGTTATGTTCAATAGTAGCCTAAAACAATGTCGAAATTAGGGATGTAGGCTATTTTGGTTAACATTATTTAATTGCCCATGCAGCTTAAATGACTAAAAGAACACTCATTTTAGAGGTAAAGCAAGTCCTTTAATGCATTTTGATGCACAGATAAGCCACTGCTGAGTAGAACCTATTGGAGGGATATAGAAAATATAATCTTACTCCAGTCATTATATCCATCATACGATAATTCATATTTTAGATTTGGCACACAGGCGGCCAGTCAAATGTTTAGACATAGATATTCATCCATTCAAAAGAAAACTCAATTATATTCTAACTTCATAAGTATGAACAATTCCTAAATGTCCTCAAAAGAATTTTTAAGAAAGATTAAGAAAAGGGGTTCTATCAGGAGAAACACAAATTTATTCGAGAGACCGGACTCTGAAATAAAAGCTGCATGAAATTGTGAATGTGCCCAGCAAACATGGGGCTCTATTTCGATCCAGTATAAAAGCATCCAAGTTGGCATTTTTCTAAAAAGATGGTTGAGTGTGCAGATCTGGGACCTAGACAAAGGGAGGCTTCTTTCAAAAAGCTAAAATATAAAACAGTAGGTCAAACGATTAATCGCGATTAAATTGCATCCAGAATAAAAGTTTGTTTTTATATAATATCAGTGAAGGGGGGGGGCAACAGGAATAATAATCAATAATGTAGGTCTACATTTTTTATTTTAAATAGGCATTTGACAGGTGATATCGTTTATCATTACCTCCTTTAAACATCATAGCATGTACTTGTAGCATTAATAAGTGAATAATTGTGGATTTATTGCAGTAATAAACTGCCAGCCCACATGAAAAAATACTGCGGAAGCCTATATTTTAATACTTATTAAAGTAAACTGTAGTATTCTTAGATGCTATAGTGTTGATGTATAGTGTTTTTGAACTATACCATAGCAAGAGAAGAGTAGAGTACTGTAATTTCTATAATGCATTACTATGCGTCATGGTAGCAACCACTCGAGTATTTATGGTAGTCACATTTATTAGCAGGAATACGCTATATTCAAGCAAATCTCCTATTTATGGGTGAAGCTGTATTAGCTGAGGACAGGAGTCAGGACATGTGAATGGTGGCGTGCACGCTGAACGGTGTTGCCAGGAGCAACAAGGTTGCCAATGTCACAGTATTTGACATGAAAGCTTTCCTGTAGCTCAGTGGTAAGAGCATTGCAAGGTTGTGGGTTCGATCCCAGGG
Organism: Triplophysa siluroides; assembly: GCA_006030095.1. NCBI lineage: Eukaryota > Metazoa > Chordata > Actinopteri > Cypriniformes > Nemacheilidae > Triplophysa > Triplophysa siluroides. The sequence goes on along the minus strand of VCII01000052.1, from coordinate 811,189 downwards.
GATTGCAAATACCTATGTAAAAATGTATAGGATAATGCAATGTAAGTCGCTTTGGATAAAAGCGTCTGCCAAATGCATAAATGTAAATGTAAATGTACATTTGCACATGAGACCTTTCTTTATGGTGTTAACCGATACCAAAGATTAACCCTATTTACGTCTGTAGTTTGACCATTATCTATGGACATGTAATACATGATTGTTAAAAGGAGTTTTAGGCTGGAAGTTCTTTAATATATTTAGTATACTTGCAATGCCTATTTACGAAATACATTACAGTTTAATTCAGTTAACACTCAGTTACACCGCAGTATTTTTCATGAGTCTCTGAACTAGTAAACAGGGAAAATAATAAAACGTTTTACTTGCACAATTCAATGTGGACATCATCATTGTATTAGTATGATTATTATTGTTTCATCCATAACCGTGACGCGTCCAGTATACAGAAGGTGCACAGTTTCCTCCATTACTTTGAATTACTTTAATCGCCTTAAAAAGGGGCGGTACTCTACGGAACGCGACTTAACGCTGATGGGGCTGTACTTCTACAGGCAGCACACACAGTTCAGAATGGTGAGCAAGCGTATTACTTTGGTGGTGTGTCGCCCTGATGGACAAGCAGCCCCTGCATAATTTGTGTCTGTGTAATGTGCATATTCAATTTGTATTACTAAAAACATACACATTCATGCATATATCTTAGAAAAATATCTAATTATTATCATTATTAAATGAAGAAACCTTTATGTTTCCTAAATATGTGGGTAGTTGACAAATAAATCATACATGAGTCCTATGGTATGACACAATTAAGAAAACAAACAGTTAATATTACGTTGTTTTATATTATTAATATTTATCCTATAAATAACATAAAAGAGATGTATCTTCATTGTTATATTTTTCTAAACTATAGGACGAATTTGCATATTGGTCTGTCAACTACCCATGTATGTTTATGTGTTTTTAAATACAAAATTAATATGCAGTGTACACAGAATATGTTATATACAATAAAACTTTTTTTCTGGATGTGATTAATCGTTTGACATCGTTTTGTTCACTGCTTAGTTCCCAAACTTCCATTTCTATTGTATATTCACTACTATGAGACTAAAAGTAAGAAACAGTAATGAGTAGGCATGTCTAAATCTTTGACCGGGGTGTATTGTATACTGTGTATAACACATGAGAGAGACAAATGTGACTGACCTCACTGATGTCCATCATAAGTGCCTGAAGTTGTGCTTCCCTCCGAGCCAGTTCAGAGAGATGTTTGATGGGGTTTGTCAGAGCTTCAGCGTAATCTACATGTATACCAAAAGCAAACAAGATGGAATGAAAACATCTGAATTACTATTACTAATATTACTATGGTGGTTGAAAACATCTAACACTCAAAGGGTTCAACTTTCAGCATCCGTCTTTCTGGTTTACCCCCGCCAGACAGAAAATGAACTATGGTTATCACCACGATAACCATCCCAAGTTCAGAAGTGACTCATTTATTCTGTACACACAGGGGAATTTTCTCCAGTAAATAAACACTGCTATAGCTTTTAAACATTTGCTTAAAGGTTCATCCTCCAGCTGGTGACTACACATATGTAGCAGGGTAAACACTGAACCACTGTCTAATAAACATGGCATTTATAGTATCATAGATTCCTCTCCTACCTTGATGCTCATTGGGGATGTAGTCCTTCGCGTCGGTGTACACCAGGAGTGAGGGCAACATGAGCGGCTGGTTCAGCTCATTCTTCAGACAAATGTAGTGATATCCTACAACACATTCACACACACACACACACAGATGAGATGAACCAATAGATCTTCTATAAAGTATCGGACTGGCAGGATGATGTGTGATAGATCTTCAAACCTGGACGCAATGCTGATACTGGCAAGATGCGATGGCCGATAAACTTTCCACTTTCCTCATACACCGCTACTCTTAGGGATGCCAGGGTGGGTAACACCACCTAGAGAGACAGTGGTCAGCGGGATACTTCATTTCGCTTAAAGGTTTTTAATTAGTAATAACAATAAAGCCTTTATGGCGAGACAAACACAAATGCATTTAACAATAATAATATCGAGTCGAGATAAAACTGTGATTGTGGACAAACTATTTCTGTCATTTGTCACCTTGTTGAAACAAAACGTCTCTTCGTCCCACACCGGGTCCAGAGAGTTGTTGCTAGATGTTTTCGTTCGGTATTTCCTTTTAGTGTCGGTGGGAAGTCCAAACATGTCCACCTCCACATAAACGCCGACCTTCTTATCGCTCAGAAACTGACCTGAGATTATCTGTGTATGAGAGTAAGCACATGTGGGTCTGATCTTATACGCTTCATTACACCTACAAAGTAAAATAACAGAAGATAGCTACATTAGTACCTCAAACAATACGTTGCATTATGCACAAAATACCTTGATCCCGACCGTATTGGCTACGATCCCATCCACAATGTCCATAGTAAAGGGGTCAAAGTGTTTGTCGGTGCGTCTCATGAACTCTGGCTTAAGCATATAACCACAGTGTCCATTGTATTCAAACACCCCCATGTTCAACTGCATCGGCAGGTCTGAGAAGCAAACCGAAACATGAGAGTGTTAATAAAGGTGCCTTTGAAATCAAATCAAATTCAATTAAATGAATTCATTAAAAAAATTACTTTGAAAGAAGAAAACCAAGAAATGTTACAGAAATCGAAATATCTGACCTAGAGTTTGAAAGTTTAGTGCCACCATCTGGCAGCCCACGTTCCAGAAGAGCTGAGGCATGTAATTACTGGAGTCAACTCGAGTCCCTTTGGGGTAGATCCGACTCAGCTGCTTCTTATTGTATCTGAATACACACAAGTCGCTAAGGAAGACAACACAACTCAAAAACATACACATAAAGCCGCAGAAAAAATAAGAGACCATTTAAATTTGTCTAAACTTACTGTTTATTATAGGTACGTGTTTAGGTAAAATGATCAATATTTCTCCCAAATTTCAAATAATGTTTTTTTCTATTTGCAGAAAATGAAAACTGGAGAAACAATTTTAAATAACAGCAAAGATGCTCTATTTTTTCAGAGCTCAAATACCGATAAAACAAGTCCGGTTGGTCGAGGTGGTGGTGTCGCAACAAGCTTTAAAGACTTTCTTACTGTAACTAGGAGAACGGAGAATTTTAATCCTTTGAAGTTCTTGCGCTGAACGTAATTGTTACAAACAAAAGTAAAAAAACTTGTCAATCAAGCTGGCCGTCATTAAGCCTCTTATCAAGAAACCAAACTTAGACCCCAGTGAACTAGAAAGCTATAGACCGAATTCAAATCTCCCTTACCTGTCTAAGATACTAGGAAAAGTAGTGTCCACTCAGTTGTGCTCTTTCTTACAAAATAATGACATGCACGAAAGTCAGGCTTTAGACCGCATCATAGCACTGAAACTGCACTCGTTAAAATTACAAACGACCTGCTTATAGCATCAGATAAAGGCAACATCTCACTCCTAGTCCTGCTTGACCTTAGTGCTGCATTCGACTTTAGACAAAAACATACTTTTATATCGCTTACACAATTATACTGGTATTTAGGGACAGGCACTACAAAGGTTCAGATCTAACTTATCAGACAGATATCATATGTCCATTTAAATGGGAAATCGTCAAATCTAACGCAAGTAAATTATGGATTACCTCAGGGATCGGTTTTAGGACCCTTGCTATTCTCCATATACTTTCTGCCCCTGGACAACATTATGAGAAAACATGGAATTAGTTTCCACTGTTATGCAGATGATACTCGGCTATATATCTCATCAAAACATCATGATTCATTCCAGCTTTCCAAATTGGCAGAGTGCATCCAAGATATACAACATTGTTTGACCAGTAATTTCCTTCTTTTAAATTCCTATAAAACAGCCGACTGAGACTGGTTTCTCCCACGTTTTTATTAGATACTATTTATTAGAATGATCTTGCTTGCTCTATAAACACCATGCGCTGTGTTTATACCTTTTCTGTGTTGTTCTTATTTTCTCCTCTAAAGCTGCTTTGGAACAATGCACATTGTAAAAAGCGCTATATAAATAAAATTGAATTGAACTTCATATTCACTTTAAAGCAAATCAACAGTAATATTTGTACATGTATTTAGGAAAACTTCTAAAATTACTATTTTATGTGATAACCTCAGTTTTCATGTGTCTTCTCATGCTGTCAATCTTTCACATTGCTGTTGGATTTCGTTGAAATTCAACAGACAATTGACTGGAATGGCCACAATACATCAAGAAATGCTGATTAAATAAACATTTGGAATGTTTGGAATTTTTTCCGCGCGTGTATATGCACAAATGTCTGGAAAGTGCATTGAAGGATACTCTACAAAATCGCTGGGAGAGTTCTTCAAAGTTTCCATGCCTTTGGTCTCCACAAAAGAGGACATCTCAAAATATTTATTTCTCTCTAAAAAGAGAAAGACAGATTTTTTATTGTTTAATAATCAATTTACATAGTGGGGACCACAATGTATAGAGACCTGTACACACACGCACAGTATAACAGTATTTTTACTCACTTCTTGCCACTTCAAATGATTTGAATTTGACTGGTTCTATGTAGTTGACCAATGTGGACATTTCCTCTGTAGCGTTCACCTCACTATATGCAGTACCCTGAAAGACAGGGACACTTTAATGCCTCATAAAAGAGAGAAAGGGAGAAAGAGTAAGAAATCAAGTATCACAATGTTTACCTCATCAGGCTGTTTTGGGTCTGGATCTGGAGTCAGATCTTCCTCCTCCTCGTCACTTTCTCCATCCCCCCGATCTATCAAGCCGTGAAATACACACAGAAAGTCGAAAATGAATACACACCACAAAAGTCCATGCTGGTGCCTAATTTGACATCAGTCGTCACCCTGATTGGCTGAGAACTGATGTTAACTAGGCACAAACCCACCAATTGATTTGCTAATATCAAGGTTTATGGTCATCCTCTCTGCAAGCCTCTCGCCCCCATTGGACAGGTTCTGGCCCACGTCCCCATCAGACAATGAACAATCTAAACACAAATCTGATTATGAATGGGTTTGAAATGAAATGGGCAATAACAATAAATGACACACACACACACACACATATATATATAAAATGATTTATATATAATATAAAACAAAATGAGCAATGACAGTAAGTAAACAACTACAATTATTTCAGCCAACAACTTTGGTAACAACGTAAAAGGCTCAACACAGATCTTTCAAGCTCTTTTTTTTGTGTCCACACACCCTTTAAAGGTGAGGACTGATCATCGGTCCCGTCTTTGCGTTTGATGCTCCCTCCGTTCGAGACCCTGTTGGGATGTTTCTTCTTGTTCTTGATGAGAATCTTCCCCTTCAGCTCATGAGGGCTTGGCAGTGGTTGACCAGGAAGCAGCTGCAAAAACAACATTTAAAGTCTGCTAGTCTACGTGCAAAGAAAATATATTATAATGTAGTTCTAATTCATAGTACAGTTCTCTAAAATACCTCAGATTGGTCAACTGCATACTTTATTTTTTAGATTTATATAATGATTGCCAAGCCTCAAAGAAAGCAAGGCAAATTCAGTTGCCATTATTTTAATAAAATGGTTTAACCCAAAAATAAAAATGATTTCATCATTAAGCCACCCTCACATCATTCTAAACCTGTATGGGTACTTCTTTTGCAGAACACAAAAGAAGGTATTTCGAAGAATGTTGATAACTAAACAATGTATTGAGACATGTACAAGTTTGGAATGACAAGGTAAGTAAATAAAAAAAAACATTTTTGGGTGAACTATCCTTTTAAAGGATAAATACCTTTGTTTGGTTGAACACAGAGAAAGATATTTGGAAGAAGGCTTAAAATTAAACAGTTATTGGCCACCATTGACTACCATAGAAGGACAAATTACTTAAAAATGGTTTTGTAATATATTTTAAGAAGATATATTGAAGAAAGTAGGACGTTAGCAAACAGTTCTGGGGCACTTTTGACTACCATTGTCACTATTCCTGACTCACCGGGTACTTATCCAGAGGGTTGGTGAGCAATGCATCCCCGAACATGGATCTGCAGTAATCGGCCATTTTCGCCTGCTGCTTTGCTCTGAGACGACAGAGAAATAGAGATTGTGTGTGTGAATGAAGCTCACGCTCAGATTGAGATTAAACTCAAGCCGTGTACATTACATTTACATTTAGACATTTAGCAGACGCTTTTATCCAAAGCGACTTACAAAGAGTTTAGGAGCAATAAGCGATATGTCATACAGGAGCCATAATACATTAAGTGCCAATACAAAGTTACTGGTTTCAACAAAAGCTAGACCACTACCTGTTGAGAGAAAGGGTTAGTTTTAGTTTTTTTCGTACTTACGAGTCCACGTGATTCTCAAAGGAGAGAATGAGAGGGTAATCGGAAGTTTTGAACGCACTTTCAGCAATGGCCTCAATGACTTCCTAAAACAAATTAAAATAAAATAAAAAGATTTTAAACTCATCAAAAACACTTGTTGTGCGCAGGGTATACGGTTGGTCCTGTTCCTGGGAAACGTTTTATTACGAGGTTTAAGGTTTAAAACACCTTAAATGAAATTTCAGTTGTCATGGTAAAACCATGAGTGATGATTGGCTCATCGTCAGTTGACCGGCCCTTCCAGCAATCCAGTTCGATACAGCGGCACCCTGTCAGCAACACCTGCCTGTATATCTCTACTGACGACAGACCCGTCAACTGACCAACTGTGAGAGAAAAACAGACAGTTCATAACCCGGAAATGATTCTGTCATTATTCATCCGCTCGTCATATCTACAGAAAACCACACAGATTTGAAAAGACATAAGGGAAAAAGATGACAGTACCCGTAAGGTAGGTGTTGTGTGAAGAGTTGATAAAATAGTGAGACAAGGGTTGATTCATGTCATCAATGATATCCAGTCTCTCAGGAGGAACCACAAAATTCTCATCACCACCAAGATACTTTATGAAGCCCATCATGGAGAACTGATCTGCGCATGGACACAAACAAACTTCCATTTTTATTATATCGTAAACATTTACAAAAAACCTTACATCACTTTGTTCAGTTTCACGCATTAAATAGCTATGTGATAAGGCAATACATCATTTAACAGCAGTTTGTGTGTGTTATTTATTTGTACCTCTCTGCAGCTGGCTGATGTTGGTCTCATATTTCTCCATGATCTGGCGGACCTGGTCACGCTTGAGCGGAGGGTAAAGAACCTCATTTAATCGTGAATCTCTCTGTGTGATGTTAATAAAGCCCATAAACTGATCCAAAGACAAGAAGGGCTTCCCTTTAGAACCACTGCAGAAACACAGTAAAACAGAAACTCAATTTTATTATCTTGAAGATATCTACATCTGTACATATTTAGGAAATATTTACATGTATTCCTTTACCATTAATTTAAACAATATATATAATAATAATTACATATATTTATAATTTTTCTTAAATATATGCGTATTTTTTTACAACAAATTAAATTCAAAATTAATATGCACGGTACACAGACATAATATGTAAACATAAACTTTTATTCTGGATGCCATTAATTGCAAACCACCAAGAATTTTCTCAAAAATATTATATTTTGGGTAAAACAGAAACTTAATTTTATTATCTTAATGCTGGAACATTCATATAATTAAAATTGCTTGAGGCATTTACTTACAGCTTCACAAAGATGAGCTCCACGTCTGGTCTGGTACTCAGTTTATCTAGAAATTTCTGAAATGTGTCCCAGGTGAAGTTTATTGGATTTAAACTCTCCACCTTAAGAATGAAATGAAATGTAAATTATATTCATTTAAGTCAACAACTACCAGGTGAATAAAAAGTGAAAAGAAATGCAGACTAGATACATTATTAAATTTAAAGGCGGGGTTCCCAATTTCTCTTAGCCATTGTTGATGTTCAAATCACCAAAACAGACACACCCCTACCCCCATCTTTCACTTTCGTCAGCACTCGGCTCAACTCATGTCCGTCCTCTGCACTGTGCACCTTACTGCTGATTGGATGCAAGGTTGTTTTGGTACTAGGCCCCGACTTTGTCTAAACAAGCGTAATTCTGAAATAGGACACCCCACCTTCAAGTTTCCAACATTTAATATACATTTTTCTGAGACCTTATACCAATAAGAAATCATTTTTATTGTATTTATACTAATTGGAAAATTGTATTAATAGAACTAAAATACACCAAGAAAAATCTCATGACATTTTCAATGTTTTTTTTTTGTATTGATTCAGACGGGACAAATAATGAAAACATAATTTTTGCTGTTTTAAATGCTACACAATACACTAAACATCAAATATATTTCTATAGCGTTTCTTACAATTTAGGATTGTAGCAAATCACGCTTTAAATACATACAGATAGTAGTAACACAAATAATATTATTATAAAAAAATATAGTAATAAGTCCATTAATGCATCTTATCAACAGATTATTTTTATTTCTCAACACAGCATAATTACAACAACGTACACTGACGAAAATGAAATTGTCTTTGATATGAATTGGGCTTTTCTATTCATAGAGTGCTGTGTGTATACATTTTTTTGTGAGATATATATTAGTAGTACAAACTGTAAAAACAATTGCCTGTAAGATTGTTATGTTAGATCAGAATGTTAAGAAATTAATCTATTTGGAAACACATCCTTTGCCATATGTGTGTGTGTGTATGAGACAAAATAGAATTTGATTGTTTTTATATTTTGTTTTTTTTTTTTTCGTTTCTGAAATCATAATCCAGATTTTTTGTATTTGATCCAATCCGATAGCCGAAATCCAATCAGATTACTTTCGAACAACTGTGCCCTAAACACCGCCTATCCACAATCCTGCATGTCTCTCAATAATCAGCAGAGGGCAGTGTAATACAGTTCATAGGTTTAAGCAGGGACACAATTTCAGAGTACTGATCAGCCTATCTTCGTGCAAACTCGAAACTGAACCATAAAAGGAGAAGGTGAGTATTAAAGATCAATATAAAGTTCCAAAGAAAAGAAAATTAAGAAAAAACAACAACATGCGAGAGATAGAAGAAGAGAGTTTCTCATAAAGAGAAAAGGTTTTTATGAAGTGTGGGTTACTTAGAGAACAATTTATTTATAAAAAAATATAAAAAGAGACAAACTCACAGACTCATGAACATTCAGGAGACAGTTTGGTTTTAGTTGTGTGTAAAGTATTAACCAAAATTAAGTATTAACCAAAAATCCTAAAGATGTTTTAGAGCAGTGATTCTCAACCGGTGGGCCGCGGCCTCGGAGCGCCATCTGATGGGCATTATAGGCAGTGGTATACTACCGGCAAATTAATTTGTATTTATTTTTAAATTGACACATTTTGTTATTTTCTAATGATTTAATAAGTCTTATGAATTTACATGTTAAAGAAACATGTTAAAGAAACACTAAAGTGGAGTCAAGATGCATTACCTAAAAATCAATTTATATTTGAATGTCGCAACAACTGGTGTTGCGAAATTCAAATACATATTATGTTACAGTAAATGATGTTAGTGTAAAATGGGTCGTTTTCTGAAAAGAAAAGTTCTGTGCAGGCAAAAGCGTCGAAGTGTGTGGTGAGAAAATACGATGCAGAATACATTCAATTTGTTTTTTATAAGGGCTAATGAATAAAATGTTCCCCTCTTGTGTGTCTGACCTGTTACAGGTATATAAGCCTTGATCTGGTGTTGTATTTTTCATTTGTTATTTTATTCTTTTTTATGGTTTGTAAAAAAATGGGTCTCATTCACTAAGCATGCGTACGCACAAATGTGTGCGTGAAACCTGCGTACGAAGGCTTTCACGAACAAATCATGATTCACAAAAACCTTCGTACATAAACGTATTCTAAATATAAGGGAAAAGAAAGGAACAGTTAAACCACACTTACGCAAAAATCACCGGTCTCTTTCTTTCCTTTTTTGTCTTTCTCTTTCTCTCTCTCTCTCTCTTTCTCTCTCTCTCTCTCTCTCTCTCTCTATAAGACAAAATGACAAAATCCGTGTTTCATCTCAGGACAATTTTATACTTTAAATAATAATAATATACATCTATAAAATTACGTTTATTGTTTATATGTTTATTTAATTGTAAATGTATTTCATCATATACTGTCTAAGAATCCTAAAAGCTGCGTTAGACTATAGCTCGAGCTACGAGGTTTCTCTGGATAGCAAGCGCTTTTACAGCCGGCTAACAAGAACTCTGTACACTGCGTGACTGTATAAAAGGTGTTTTATTGTGTATGAACTGAATTTGAGGACTGCGCACTTGAAATTACTTGCGAGAGCGCGTCTGTTGACAGCATCACATGGGGTTGACTGGAGTAACTTTGACTGAAGTGACGACAGGTGGTAAGGGAAAAGTGCACGCGGCCGCTCATTTAGAATACTCCAAATTCACAAACATTAGGACGAGGTTAAGAACACATTCATGTGTGTACGCATGTGTTGAGAATTAGGCGCAACATTTTCGTGGGAGGTTCAAATGTGCGTATAAATACGAAAAATCTACACAATTATTAGTGAATGAGACCCAATGTTTTCATCTATTTGGCTGACTTGACTTAAGTCTGCTACTGTGGCATAACAGATTAACAGCTGAGTATAACATTGTACTTTTTTTATATTTTGTGTTCATACTATCATATTTGGAAAGGTGGTCCTCGGAATGTTTTTAAACAGTGCTTGGTGGACCGTGAGTTGCAAAAGGTTAAGAAACCCCTGTTTTGGAGCATAGGTCTTCAACCCTGCTCCTGGGGACCCACTGTCCAGCCAAGTTTAGCTCCAACCCTAATCAAACACACCTAAACCAACACCTAAATCCCATGTCATGTGTGCTGAGGAAGGTTGGATACAAAATTGGCAGGACAGTGGGTCCCCAGGAGCAGGGTTGAAGACCTATGTTTTAGAGACATTCTTAAACCCTGTGCAGCGCAAGATGTGCGATAGATATTTTTGCTATATTTTTCCCAGAGGACGAGGACTATACATTTCAAATACATACAGGAAATCTGCTAGTTTGGTGGATTTATTCATCTTTTAGGGGAACGCTAGCATTTAGATGGCTTTCAAGCTAAAAACAATCCAATTTTAAACAGGGCTTTTATGTGCAATAACGTGTTGACAGGTGCACATATGATTACCCTGCTATTGACAAGACCGCAGAGTTCCAACGCTGTCTCCACACGCTTCCTATCCGAGAACATCTTCAGGATGCTGACAGAAGTGAAAGAGAAATAAAACATCGAGAAGTGAAAACAATGAGTAAAGAAAGAAGAAGTGGCACGTTAGCAATGAAACCTCTGAAGATGTGAAAAACAAAACTGTGTTTTATTAAAACAGCTCTCGTCTACTTACTTCTTAACTGGGATTTTACCATCCTGGTTTACCTGTAGCTTCAGCTTTGTGTAACTGTAAAAATAGAAAGGACTGTAAAAGCCGCATCGGCCATTTCTTTCAATTTGCATTCTGAACAACTAAGATTATTTGCACTGGTTAGTAGAGTCTTGATGTTCTTTGTTATAACAGTATCAGCACATACAGGGGGATGTAAACTACTCACGCTTTGTATAAGAAGGTGCTGCGGGAAGCATTCTGGGACAATATGTTTGTGGCAAGCTTAAACAGCTCATCTGCCCACAGCTGGAAAAACATTCACAGCATTTGACAACTTGCATACATTAATGTGTTTATCATGTAAAAGCGACAAGCCTTTAAATAAATCAACTTTCTGTGTCAATTCGTTAAAAATTCTCAAAAAGAGAATGTAGGTGACCCGGTGGTCATCATGGTTACCTTGGCTTGCCCATCCTGCACAGCTTGTAAGTTGATAAAGGAGATATTGACCAGGTCGTTGCCATGGACAATGGTCAGCAGCTTTGAGGTATCCACTTTGCTGTCTTCCAAAACAATGTCCAATTGCTCACACACTCGCAGGTCCTTAAAACATTACCACCCATGCACATTATCCTCATGTGTAAACAAACTTCATAGTAAATCTGTTACACACATCATAAAACACAAGTACCTTTGGAATCTTGGCATATTTTCCTGTCCTGGTGTCCCTGATATGACTGATGTCCAGGACTTCCACATCCTGTTGGAGAGAGACAGATTCATGAGTAGTGCAATATGCAAAACAATACAAATATTTCATCAAAATGTGAGTTTTGTATTCTTTTAAATAAAGAAAAAGTATGTCGTCGCATTTTGACATATTGTTAAGAAAATGAGAGTGGTGCTTGCCCATGAGACCTGTTGCTAGGGTGTTGCTAAGGTGTTCTGATCTGTGTTGCTGATCTTGTGATTGCTAGGGTTCTCGTGGTGGTTTTTTATAGGCCTACTGGCCCAAGACAAAAAAAGCCCATAACCAACCCCTACATTCATGCATTTGGCAGATACTTTAATCCAAAGTGATTTACAGTGCATTCAATCTATACAATTTTTATCAGCATGTGTGTCCCCTTGGACACCTCCACCAACCGAGCTACAGAAACACCATCCAACAATATTCTTGTTCATAGATGTGGTTCGGGTTCCTCTTTCAAGGCGCTTTTTTCATCTGCCAGCATGAATCGAATTGTCCGACCGCTTGTAAAAGTAACAGCCAACTCAGAGCGAGAGCTATGATGAGAACACAACAGAAAGACAAAGCGTATTTCCATTGAAGGAAAATTTAATTTAGTTCCATTTCCTCAACAAATCTTTCCAGCAAATGTGACTGATGTGAAGACTGTCAGTAAGTCACTAAAAGCAGGATGTATTCTCGCTGCGTCCTCACTTAAAAGCAATCTGGATTTAAATAACACTAAGCAGAGGTCCAGCGAGTCTCTGACAGACACACACCACCATTGAAGAAGTAAAGTACCCTTAAGCCGAACAGGAACTCTACGTTTAATTTTTATGACAGATTCACTCAGCATTTGACCAATTCAGATTAAGTCCCAAGATTAATGTCTTTCTGCATTTCTCAGTTCTGGTGCTCCATGCGTTCTCAAGGAGACCCGAACATGATTTTAGGCTTGTAAAGAGAGAAACTCAGTACATGAGCTGGCATACTAAGTAGAGAAATGTGATCGCAAACTTTCACAATAAACAAATCAGATATGGACTGTAAATACTTGCTCGGTAGCTGGGGACCCCTCCCCGTTCTTTATCATCTTTTGCTTTCCTGTACTGTTACTCTCTCCCCCGCCACAGCAAGCAAGAATCTAGATGAAGCTGCCGAGTTGAACGTTCCCTAGAATGTGCGCAGGGGTCATGGGTTACTGGTCGAAGTCTAGGAACTGGTTCCAGTCCAAACAGGCCCAGCAGGACACACACACTCCTTGGTATCTTTCCCCAGAGATATTTATTAATCATGTAATACTTGATTTTTCTGAGACACTGTGACATTTTATAGTCGTTTTGTTTTATGCAAGTTTGCAGATTTTCTGGGTTTATCTTCCAAAGCAAACAAAACAAACACACAACTACATCACACGATGAAGAAGGATGTGATAACTGATAATAATATCATTTATGTAACTGAGTATCTATATAGAGTGTATATGCTCTAATCATTTAATAATGAATATTAGGGAATCAAAGGTCCTCTGACTTTAATAAGTTAACAACATTAGCGAACACGAACAATGTGTACAGCACTATTAACATTTTATTATGTTTTTCTAAATTTGTATGTGTTGACGGTGCAGAAATAAACTAACATGAGCAAACGATGAACACGTGTATTTGCTTTAACTAACATTGACAAAGATAATGCTGTAAGAAGAATATATTGTTCATTGTTATTTCATGTTAGCTAATGCATTAACTAATGTCAAGGAATGAAACCGAATTGCAAACTTAACAAAATATCAACCTTTTTTCTTGCCTCTATGCACACACCTTCTTTTCAGATGCAGAATTGAAAGAAATAAGAAACGGGGGTGTGATGAGAGAGAAAACCGGTCAACCTTGTTTTAGCTCTTTTTTCCCTTCTCTGGATGGGAGTAATCTGAGAAAACAATGTCAGAACGCAAACATACCAAAACAAAAATGTACCGTTCACACTCACTAAACATTGGACTGATGCATATCCCCATGCAACAATAACATGCATCTACATTTACTACCATATTACAGCAACACCGATGGTATCATCAGGTTGCATGCATTCAACTAACTGCTACATGCTTAGACTTGTGAAATATCTTCCTGAAAACTGAGCAAGACTGTAAGCACAAGGGTGTATGCAAGTGTGTGGCCGCAAGTTCCTAGCATACATACATTACCCTCATTCCTAGCAGACGAAGACTGTTGACACAGAGTTTAATATTTAGCCCACACCGTCATCATAGTATGTGGTATAATGTCATTTGTAAAGTTCTGTGAATGAAACTAAATACACCAATATACACTATACATAAAATACTTAGAGACCCAAGTGTGTCTAGCATTGGGAATAGCATTGTCTTTAGTCCAAATCAAACATCCTGCTCTCAATTCATTACCCAGATTCCCACAGACATAGAACTTAAGGTCTTTGCACATAAAGTCCGAAATTTTCGTATGCGTTTCATGTCGTATTTGGCGCACGATTGTACGGTGTCTCTGAATTGTTAAAAAAAGGCCTCTCAAAATGCTCGCTACGGATGCAAAAAATGCAGAAAATCAAACCCAGTCCGAATATTTTATGACGGACGAAAATCAGTGTGTAAATGTGATTGACACAACGTGAGGTCGTATTTCTTTTTTAACGTGCGGAAATTTCAGATGCAAATTTCAGACTCAAAGTGCAACGGGCTCAACACTTGAATGATTCAGTCGCTCTGAAATGGATTAAGCGATTTAGATTATAGCTGCCTTGCTTTCTTTTAAGGGGATAGTTCACCTAAAAATACAAATTCTGTCATAATTAACTCACCTTCAAGTTTTTCCAAATCTGTATACATTTCTTTGTTGTGATGAACACAGAGAAATTATTATATTGAAGAATGCTTGTAACCAAACAGATCTTGGACCCCATTGTAGGAAAAATGACTGTGTTGAACACAAAAGGAAGTAATTTTGATTAATGTAGGACAGCATACAGTTCTTGGCCACTTTTGACTACCATTGTCATCTTTGGCATTCAATGGGGTCCAAGAACTTTGGTTACAAACATTCGTCCAAATATCTTTCTTTGTGTTCAAACAAACAAAGAAATGGATACAGGTTTGGAACAACTAGAAAGTGGGTAATTCATGACAGAATTTTCATTTTTGGGTGAACTGTTCCTTTAAGGGCACCAACATTGTCCCTGTCGGTTTTTATTAGTATGGCAGGTGACAATATATCGCAAAATGAACTGCACACCCTCAAGCAATCAAAACCAATAAGCTAAGTATCTGGACAATACAAATTTAAATGCGTTTATTCTAATTCGTTGGCAGTGGTGTGTGTAAAACAACCACAGTAATAAAAAACCACAGTTGGTTTTGAGTAAACAACTTTTCCAAATATTTACATAAATTGAGAGGATGGCTGTAAATAGGTGAGTTTGGCGAGAAAGGACATGTAAAAAACTGAAAGAGAGAAGGCGAGCAGGAATCTCCAGGGTACAGTCATTCAATGTATTACAAAGAAATTCAACACAACACAATAGTGATAGAGGCACCACGCCCTGACCTATAGTTTACTGTCTTTGCTTGTCTGTGTGTGAGAAAGATAAAGAGGGTTCTTTCAATACGGTAAATGACATAATCATAACTGACTCTGAGAATTAAAAAGAGAGTGACTACCCAGATCCATATGCATGAGAGATGTGCATGTCCCCTGCCAGGTACTGCCACTTAAACTTACTGCTGGAAAAGCCTCAGGGGCTGTTTTCTCCCCCTGCACCCAAGAGACGACAGACTTTCTTGTTTCATAAGGAGTAGTCAGACCTTACTTACGGCAGAGAGTCCTCAATGTAAAAGAGGTTGTGATAAATTAATAGAAACTAATGAACATTAGAGACTTGTGTACACCATTGTATTCATATCCAATTGAAAGTTTGTTTCTGTGTGAACACATCATGCCGTAAGTTTGTGTATTTTGGAGTACTTTAACAGTATAATTTTGTTACCTTGTCAAGCACAGTCCCTCCAGATGCCTCTCCCTTTATTTCTCTCTCTCTCTCTCCTCTCTCTTCCTTACTTCTATGAAGATAATCGAATTGATCTGGGTCAAGAGTTTGTGATTCTTGTCATTCCTTTGCCACACAAGGGTGAAAACACTCTTTGAGCTGGGCGTCGTGTAAATGTCATTTTTATACCGAGTGAAGGAGACGACAGAGACATAAAAATGTAAATTACTAGTAGATGTCCAGTGTGCCCAGGTCCATCCATCAATGGAAATTAGATGTCAGCAATATAAGGCAATTTTGTAAGGAAGATAAAAAAACAAGGACACAAAAGAAAAGGAAACTTTTACATTATCAACCCAGACAACACACTTCCTGTCTCTGTGGTTAAATGTGTGTGTCAATTTCATAGGATATCGTTCAGTGGCCTCAAACTGAATTTACTGTAAGGCGCATGTGAAAATGTATTCATATTAATGCATTACAAAATCAAAAAACCAAATCCAAACGCAAGCATAATAAACCACATAAAGATGCTTCGTAAAGCTGCAACCGAATACTTTCTGGTTAAAAATAAACAAAATCAGCAACTGAACAAATACATTAAAAAACGTTGTCCAAATCTGTCACCTTAACCATGATTTGCAATGACAAGCTAATCAAGAGTTGAACTGTCAGTTTGTACATCATTCAACAAACTTCATTATGGTCAATATATAAAGCTGCAAACTTAGGTTTCAAACAGAGATAAAAGTAGGCAAAAGGTAACGGATTACAGATTTAAAATAGCTTTAAAACTTGAAAATAATTAAATGTGCATCTATAAATGTATTCAGCAGGAGTTTGACCTACAGCAACTTACAAACATGGAAAAAGCAGACTGCAACAACAGCTAGTATCTGTAATATCACACTGCCAAGTTCCTGAAGTAAGACAGAAGAGTAAAGATAGAGCAGGAGGAATGCCTAAAGTAGATAAAGAGGACAGGTTTTTGTACAGAAAGAACAAGGACACTTTTCTGAGGTTTAAACTTAGTGGAACATGCCCATATTTAACGTGACAAACTATATATGTATCTACGGTCTCGATTTTGGTTTTGGTTTAAAACCTGAGTGAACTTGAGTAGTAGAACAAACTTACATCCACTAAAAGGACTTAGTTCTGAGGAAAGGTCGATAATTTGTTGGTAGACAAATGCCTCTCATCTAACATTAATACATTTGTAAGCGTGTCCAAATATGTTTCTAAGGTCACTGTGTCTGAGTTATTCATCATCTGGATAATCTCTTTAGGCTATGTTACTCTTTAACAA
Source organism: Triplophysa siluroides (assembly GCA_006030095.1). Classification (NCBI taxonomy): domain Eukaryota; kingdom Metazoa; phylum Chordata; class Actinopteri; order Cypriniformes; family Nemacheilidae; genus Triplophysa; species Triplophysa siluroides. Next base: position 793,702 of record VCII01000052.1, on the reverse strand, counting down.
AACAACGTTAATAACCAGAAGTATTGACCAACTATACCTGCTTTCTGTATGCATGAACTATGGTATAGTAATAAACACAAAGACTGGCAGCCACTGAACTCAGATTAATGCATAAAGAAATGGAGAGATTAGAGTCGGTACGAACCGAACAAGGTCGGACAGCCTTGAGGAGCTCTGACATATCTGTCCTCCATTACCTCTCCTACTCTCTCACTGTCCGTGCGGTTATGTGGTTTGATTTCGTTAATGGCCTTTGTTTTATTCTGAGGCATTTTGAAAACTTGCTCTTATCTTTCCCCAGTCCACAGGCTGTGTTAATGCTGCGTCTCTGGGTGGTTTGAAACCGCAACTCTCGATAAGTACGACACACAACTGCCTATTTGTCTTTTCACATCCACGTTTTTATCTTTTGAGTTATTATGTGACTTCCCACACAAAACTTTTTAAAACATTTTCTGAAAACAATTCAAGAGGTGCTTTGAAAGGATAATTCACCCAAAAATGAAAATTCTGCAATCATTTACTCCATTGGTTTCGTGTCCATAGAAGTGAAAGGGTACCGCCGTTATTGGGTTACCAACATTCTTCAAAATATCTTCTTTTGTGTTCTGCAGAAGAAATAAAATCATACAGGTTGGAAATGACAAGAGGGTGAGTAAATGATGACCGAATTTTCATTTTTGGGTGAACTATCCCTTTAAAGACATTATAAGGAGACTGAACTTGAAATGTGCAGCCTTTCTTTCTTCTATTTACAAACTCCTTGGGGGCTTATTCAGTTATAGTAAACTTCCCAGAGCGCTAATAAACCTGTACAATCTTAAGTGTTTTCATAAGAACAGATCATGCAGGTCACATTTAGTTAGTTACAAACTATTTTGTCATCACTGATGTCCCAGTGTGAACTTTCAAGAATGGTTGATGAAACCATAAAGTGATACATAAATATAGTTGGGGTCCCTTCTTCAACAACTCGCCAGCAATTTCGGAAGTGAAGGTTAAAAAATGCCCCTGATGGAATTCCTGCGTTTTGTGCATCATCTGTGATAAATTTAATAATAATCTATTTTAGTCCCATCAAGTTACAGCATGCCTATTATGATGAGACAGGTAATTGTGTGACCTGTATCTGTGAGAGGTTTGTATTTTCTGTCTCCGAGGAGAGTTCTGTTGATTTTGCAGCTTATATGATGTGAAGTAAAGAAAACAATCCCCCCAACTCCAAAATGTGGAACACTGATCGATATCTACTGCAACAGCAACTGAAGGGAGCTGTATAATCTTACACAAGCCGTACGAAAAAGTCCCTAGTACAATTCGCGAACCGCCACGGATTTACGTCACTACATATATTCCCGCCTACGTTTTGCTAGGACTGCCCACGATAACTCACTCTTCTCCCCCAAACATTGTAGCTCGTGAGCCTCATTCGCGGTAGACCAATCACAGCAGACTAGACCATCTGACCGATCACATCAAATCACTTTTCTTGTCACATCACCACAGCCCAAGTGTGTTCAACAGTTCATGGTATGATTTGACTAAGACCGGGCTTACCTGTCAGTACAATTGCTTTGGAACCTGATGTCCCAAATATGGTAGGAGGCGTTACATTTCCGTCACACGCTTGCAGTATTCGACCAATCACTACGCACCGGTTAACTGGCCAATCATAGCACACCTTGTTTTTCAGAGCGATGAGCTTTTTAAAAAATCTGCACGTTTCAGAGTGGCAGGCCAAAAGGAGATACAAACATGCACAGTATGTGGAAAATAAAGCGTTTTTTAACCTTAAATCGTGTATACATTACATCTAAAACAAACAATAATATTCATTTTAGGCATGTCAATTTGAAATTTGAACTCAAATCTAGTCTCAAGTATGCTCATCAATACCTTATCTTACCAAACACCAGCAGACGGATAACGGATGAAGTGCAACAAGGGGACAAATGTGATAAAAGACAAGGAGCTTCATGTGAACGTTTATTCAGACCTATCACCACTTCATGCCATTTGCTGAATGGGACAGAGATCCTTTCGAAGGGCACGCTATTGGTCCAGGGTACAGGGCAAGTTATGCTTCAAAACTACCCTCACAGTCTGAACGATTTCCTGTACGCTTTCCCACGCTTGCAGAAAGTGAGAGGGGGAGAGACGAAGCCAAAAGAAGTGAAAGGAACGAGAGGAAGAGAGATACTACGGAGAGAGACATAGAGGAAGTGTCATCTCTCCGTTTACAGTTAACGGATGAGTTGACGCCTTTCTGTTCCTGGCTGATGACAGCAAGCTGTCCGTGACAGAACACGAGGAAGCTAAAGGAGACCTAGGAAAGCACAGGAGAAGAATTATGAAAGAGAGCGAGCTATTGGAGAATGACAGCCGAGGAGTGAAAGCAGACATGTGGAGAGGGTGAGAGAAGGCAAAATGAGTCTGCGGTCCAATGTAAACCAGAGCGAAGAGGCTAATGCAGTCTCAGCGCCCCATCATTGACCATTAGCCCCAGTGCAGATGGAGACCTCATCCTGCATTATCACCAACCAATTGTGCTAATTGGGGAATGGCAAATGCGATAGCGCCGCTATCCGTCTGTTCACATGCCACAATCTGTCATTAGAGGTAGCAAAAGCAATGCACGCAATCCCACGTCATTTAGTGAACCGCAAATTTACTAAAACCCAATCAGATGGAGCTTTTTAATGTCAGTGCTAATCTATTATTGATTCCTCATAATGGCTTTGGTTTATGGTAAGAGTACTTTCTTTTGGCGGTTTGGGTAAAGTCATTCATTCAGAGTGTCATTGCTACGCTAGCGCTAATTGTCTTTATCTGTCATGATTGCATGCTGATAAAATCCCCTCACTTTCTCCCTAATCCAAATGCTTCTGTTATTATGTTAAAAAGGCTCTCCACTCAAGTCATAAAGTGGATATTTGAAACGTCAGCTTGTCAGTCGTTCATGCTTCATTTTGAAACACCCAATAAAAAGAGAAAAACGCTTGAAAGGTGGCTTTTTTACAAGATCAGCAGTTTCTGTAGCCATCTTCAAGAATCGGCTAAAACACATCTCTTCCGCCAACACCTGACCCATTAACAAAGACTTATTTTTCTTTTCTACTTTTTCTTTCCTTATAAAAATGTTTTGGTACTTAGCTTTGTATACTTAGATCATATACTATACTCGTAAAGGCTTACTGAGACCAGTTTTATTGGACTTATGCATTGCTGTCCTTGTTTTGTTCCAATTGATTCTGTTGTTCACCTCATTTGTAAGTCGCTTTGGATAAAGCATCTGCTAAATGACTAAATGTAAATGATACATTTACAGTAGAATGCTGCTGAACAAGTGGTTGAAATACAATTATTTAAGTGTCAGGCTGCAAAAATGTAGCAAGAACATAACCAAGGCAAAATCGACTCGATTCATTCAAACATTCAGCCCAATATGCTGGGTTGTTTGGATAACTTCGACCGAACCATGGGTTAAAAATAACCCAGCATTTTTAGAGCGTATACATATAATAATATAGACTGTCTTATAGACATTATTAGAATGCTTATGAATTTTAATGCCACTGGAGTATATTGGTTTACATCAAGTGTCTAAAAAATGTAAACATATTAGACTGGCCTTGCATGCTTAAAACACAGGGTGTTACAATACACTTGCTTTCTTGTGAAAAGGAATTCCGTCTTGCTTGCACAGGTTATTGAAGATTACACAACATGCCTCATGTGTTACGGAAGACTTGTGCCTCGTGTGTTACGGAAGGCACACAAAATGCCAACTAGCATTGTAGTCTAAGGAAGCAGACCAGACACACGGTCTTTTTTACTTTCTTTCCTGTGAAATGACTTTGCCCTTGGGGAAATTAAAGTGCCTCAAGTGTACTGCACATCTCCAGTCGATAAAGCTTTGTTTCTGTCCGATATAACTTTTCCCACTTTGCAGAAGATATCTTACCTATGTGGCTTGCTCTAAAAAAACTTTTGATCCCATAACAGAAACTGCATTGCTATTAATTTCTCCATCAGTATGGCTGAAGGCTGCATGTGGGATCTAGTAACCTTGAAAATAGGACACGCATATGATACACCCACAAACGCTGTATACATTATAACAGGGGGGCATTGTAAGAAACACACCTGCAAACCTGCCCTGAGTACAAGCGTTTTCCTGAAAGCTAAACATGTTTTAAGCAGTTATGGAGGACGCCTTAGAAAGACTTATCTATCAGCCAAATTCACACCCAAATTAACTCTAAAAAAACAGGTGCAGACAATGACATACAGTAAACTGGATTCGTGGAAGTGTGGCTGACTTTTAACAATCTTTTAATACTTAGAAGGAGAAATAAAGCCGTGTTTGATAATGGCATCATTAAATATCATGTGCGAGTAAGTTACTGAAGAGACGAGATGGCCTCTTTACTATTAAACGGAGAGGATGGGCTCCCTTGGGCCAATACTGCCTATGCCAAACAAGGTTACAGCATTTCCTGCGGCAAAGGCTGGCCTAGTGTCCTAATACTGTATTGCAACACACTCTCGCACACACGTGCTGGCAACTTCTTTGTCGTCTCAAATATGCCACTGAAAAGAAATTACTACCGGCTTCTCGCGGTCTGTTGTTTATTAAGTAAATTCACATGCACCCTTAACGCATGCAGTATCCTCCAAATAAAGCTCATGGCTTGTAAATGTTTTGTCTCGGCAGATCAGGTGAATTTGCTGCTGTTAAAGCGAGACTGACAGACACACAGATACGCGTGTCCCCAGGCCGCGGAAAGTCCCTTTTCCAAATTTGCTGGAACCAGCTTGAGTCCTTTATACCACACATGCAACGCCGATCATAAGAAGAGAGATGAGAGTGAACGTCGTATCTGAGAATGAGAGAATGGCTGAATGCCTTTATTGAATTTCACGGGCTAAAATTTAATTTGATTCATCGGCGCTCACATGATAAGCAAGTGGCCCTCATTGTACGGGAGGGTGGCAGGGGGACAGGAAGCAGGAGCGAATGACAATAGATGTTTAAGAAATGGCAGGGCAGCCAAATAGATTTGTACATTTGTACTGATGAAAACCAATGAATGTGAACAATCCTGGGAGGTAAAGAGTGAGGCTGACAGGGTGTTGTAATCCAATTGTTAAGGTGTTCTGAGTGGTAAGCACATTGCTATGTGGTTGTTGCATTCTTAAAAATAAAGGTGCTTAAAAGGTTATTCGTAGAAGAACCATTTTTGGTTCCACAAACAACCATAAAGCTCGTTCTTACCTTTTTAGAATCTGAAGAACCTGTTTTAGTCACAAAGAACCTTTTGTGAAACAAAAATCAGATGTTAAAGGTTCTTTATGGAACCATTTATACAAAAAAAGGTTCTTCTATTGCCACATGAAGCACCTTTAATTTTTAAGAGTGTTGTGGGTGGCCGCTTTCTCGGCCAAGTCAAAAAGTCAATGAAGTTCGTCTTTTAAAATCCACCTTATCAAGGACAGGAAGGCATCCGAAACATCATGCAAGTTTAAAGACAGAAAGACACAAGTGATCTTACCTTACTTTACTAAACACTGGTTGTTCCGTTTTATGTACACAGCATACATATATATTAAATTTGCAAGCAATGGCTGGTAAATAAGGAGACATGTAAAAAGAGGAAGCACTGACCACTTTGGTCCCTTCGGACCAGTACAGGAAGAATCCATCCGAGTCCACTTTAAGGGTGACAAGGGTGAGTGAATTGTTATCCTAAACACACAAATAAAAAAAAAGTGTCAGTGTGCATTCAAGTAATCCATACAGTTTAACAAACAATATCTGCGCAACATTTTGGTGGAGAATGGTTTGAAAACAAGATCATGCACTAAATGATTTGCATAACATTTTCTTTACATTTGCGACTTGAAACAGCTCCAATGAAGCTTAACCTCTGAGAATCAATGATTTTTTAGAAAATGTACTACATAATTCAGCTCATTTAGTTGATTTAACCTGGAACCATGGCAACATGATGAGATCAGAAGCTGACACTGCAGGACAAAGTTATTGTACATACATACATCCAATAATAAGCAGAGTGGAAGGACATGAAAGTAAGTCAGATAAATGATGCTTGGAATGGGTGGACGGTCCTGGGGGATAGTGGGAATTAGAAATGAATGTAATGAGTGAAACCAAAACCTCAAGAGCCAGAGAGATAGAGAGACTGAGAGATAATATTGCATATCAGATAAGCCGCAGAACAAGGCTTTCTAAAACATTTAATGGCTGTATATTATCATCAGAATCATCAATTGCAACCGTTAACTTAAACTAACCATAATATTTCTACAGTATGACTACTATGTGCAGAGTAGGTACTTTGCATGCATGCATGTAGGCATGAAAAACCTGAATGGCTAGTTGCATGTGCCAAAAAGTCCCGTTTATAACGAGAGCATATTGTGTTGAAGGCTGTATGCCACAAAAACGGCTACGGCCAACAACCATTAAAAAGTAATGCTAATGCTAAATGCTAAATCTAAATTTGACAGAAGGTACTAGACACCATCGACACCTGTTTCAGGTAGCACACCTAAGAGCAAAAAAGACAATGAGCTTTTATTTTTATTAAAATGTCTTTGTTCGAGATCTTTAAAGTACACATATCACTAGACACCAATTCAAATTCACCTACCTAACACTTAATCTGATCTGTTTAGACAACCGGTTAAGAGCTAATCTCATACGCAGGTTTAGAGAGGATAAAGTGACATGCGGCTGCTGGTCTATAGACACAGTCTTGTGGAGTGTTTGCAAATGATTAAAATAATCTGCACGCACAGATTTACTTTACAACTTCTCTGTAAAAACTCCACCCAGTGTCAGGAGGTTTATACACAGGCACACCGGTTCACGGTAACTGTCACGGTTGTCATAAAACACAATCAAATAATTTGCATTCTGACTGCTTTCATGTTTGCCTAAACAAAACAGTGAAGCAAGACGAAAGCTAAACAAGCTTTAACTAAAAACACACGCACTGAAAACATTTGTGTGGGCACATAGTGACTTCAGGTGCGCTTATACAATATAAAATTAAAAGGAGGAAAAGATAGAGACAGAGCGAGAGGTGGGGAAAATGCTATGTCATGCATTCTGACTTCTTTACACTGTTAAACATGCTGGCTTCTCATCCTTAACATGGTCGACTTGTTAAAAAACGAGTTGGACGTATGACGTAGTATTTCTTTCACTCCCCCAGCACTCCAACTTGTTTTGGAAAGTTTTTTATAATTCTATTCCTTTTATTGGCCATTCTCCCGGAAAAGCACAGCATGTCGAAAGAAAGAGCCCGCCTACGAGCAAGACCCGCTTACCATCAAGGTTATCTGCGCTGAGTCAAGATGGGTCTGTTTGTTCACGGCATTTCAGTGATGGATGTTAAATAAACGGTGGATATAACGCTGGATTTGGAGATCATTTGAAACTGATAGATGGAGCGGTCCCAGTGCTAAAAGATGCCGGACATGAACCGCACGCGGTAAGTCAAACTAAGTCATGCATCTGTGTTTTGTTGGCAATCTGCGTGTACGTGCATAATGTACAAAACACAAGGGATTAATGTGATGATGTGTTGCTTGCTTGTGCTGTGGTTCCATCCCACTCTCCCCACTAGTCCCACCTCTAGCACCTTGTGTTTTTCCGGAAAAAATCGTACAGCTGTATCTCTCTTTTATAATAAATATCTCTTCGAAGAAACAACGTATGCAACACTACTGTATAAGCACTCAAGATTAATAGAAAGTGCCTGTGATTCGGCATCCTTAAAGGTGTTTCTTTGACATTCTGATTCAGTTATAAATGTTCGGTTAGTTGCATTTTATTTAAACTGCCGTGTAATGTAAAACATTGAAACAGGAAGTTCTTCTGGACCAGCAAATTTACGTTTTCCGAAGTGGTCTTTATTTATTTCAACGTAGCCATACAAAACATGTACATTCCATAGGAAACTCGACAGTTTATTAGATTAAGGTACATTTTCTTTCATGAACCCATTAACCTACAGTAAATGTGTGTATGTTTGTTTTTGTGTGGGGGGGAGTGAAGTGACCTTCACCCTGTAAGGGTCTCATTAGCGTGTGTGTGAGTGTGTGTGTGTGTACAGGGCAGACCTATAAAAACTATCAAGCTTCTTTGACTCCTGCTGACACATGAACACACAGTTATATCTAGTAAGTTCCATTAAACACTTCACATTTGTAAAAAAATGCTGAATAAAGACTCAAGACACTTTTGACTGTCTCAAAAAGAGACACACAAACAGCCAATGCATTAACAATGTCAGCTATTTCAGTGCTTGTGTGGCCAATTCTCTTGGCATTCGACTGTATTTGGCTTGCAGTACTCACATGCTTTTACAGGCATTACATAATACATACACAAACTACAACAAGACAGACTTTAACACCTCAAAGTCTAGGAATGCAAAAAAAAAGTGAATAAAATAAACTTTTTATGACCACTGAATCTGTGTTTTGGCTTACTACAATCTGAATATTCTAGCTTTAATTTGTGCCATTTTGTCAACATGAAGCTTATTTTACTTTTCAAACTTCCAGAACTGTTTTCCTGAGCAAAAGAGCAGGGTATGAGCACGCTCGCAAGAAAAGTTGACGTGAAGTAGTTTTGAGAAGAATAAGGATTGTTTTATTGCTGGGTGGACCAGGACTAGTTAAAGGGACAGTTCACCCCAAAATAAATGATTCTGTCATCATTTACTCAGCAGTTCTGGGGCACATTTGACTTCCATTGTCATTTTTCCAAATTTGGTAGTCAATGGGGTCCAAGAACTAACCAAGAACCAAACAAGGACATTTATACAGGTGTGAAACAACTAGAGAGCGAGGAATTCATGAACAGAATTTTTATTTTTGGGTGAACTGTCCCTTTAACATTTTCGCTGTCCCTGCCTAAAACTAAAAAATTTAACATTATATTTGACATATTTACATAAATCTTGCATTTTTATTAGTAAAATTGAACTTTTCTCAAGACTCTTCATAAGTTATATCCAACTTTCTAGCTACATTCATAAATACACCGCTGCTAAATAACTGCATGCAATGCAAAACATCAGTAACTGGTCTGTAATTTAAAAATCTAACTATTGATTTTTTTTACAATGTAACAAACAGAAATCAGCAATATTGCAACAACATTTTTCAATACATTAATGTCACATGTTTTAGTCTGCAAGAGATGGAAACAGCACAAAGTTAACATACTTAAGATTTTACGTGACGAGACAGCCATAGACCCACAGGGCAAGCAACAACTCTATCAACTGACCTGAAATGCTCTTATAATGACCCAGGGGTCTATTCTTAATGTTAAACACTACATGCTATATGTGTACTGTAAAATGCTATTCCGTCTAAAAATAGATTTTTACTTCTACAAAAACTTTTCAACAGAAACTAATTTATGCAACTTTAATGATCTCATATTCATTTCAAGAACATGTGCTTCTCTTGCAACACAGCTGGATCCTTTCATATTAAGCAGCATATCCAATTTAACATGATTAATAGTGAATTGAGGAAACGACAGATAGCAAAATATTTTTTAAGAACAAAAGACATTTTCTGATTCTCTACCGATACCAGCAACTTTTCAGAAGGTTTTAAATCCCATACACAAAGGTCTCCTTCCTGAACGAGAGGGCAAAACACAAGGAGAGGAAGGGCTGGAGGGAGTGAGCAGAGGTCAAACACACCCATATGTGAACTGTGGGTCATCAGTAGACATACAGCTTAAGTGCCCACTGACATCTCTTTCCCTTATGTTCTCTTCTGTCTTCTCCTTATACTGAAAGCGCGCCGGCGCTTGTTTCTCAGCGAGGTGAGACTCCATTAGCAGCATGGCAAGAGTCAACAAACCCGGTACAGCTGCGGAGGGACACCTGAATGAGTGTTTCCCACACAGTCAATTCCAGGAAAACTTAACAGACAACACTTGCGAATTGGCACACACAAGCTGAATGCAAAACCTGCTTTGTTGCCACATGTTTCCCAAATCAGCGAATTGTATTTTGGCACTAAACTAAATGGCTGCGTTGACATTTGACGGGTAACATGGTACTATGAGGGTGGTCGAGTTTTGCAAACCACATCAACCACTTCTGTTGTGCGTGCGTCTGCGTGTCAGTGTTCGAACGCACATGAATACTGTGAACGGCCACATTTCTTCCTTTCTCAAACATATATTTGGTGTTTGTGATAGTCACGGACTCACGAGTATGTGAGAGGTGCTGGAGGACGAACAAAAGTCTAAATGAAAAACATACGGAGGGAATTAATGAAGTAGGAAACGCTATGCGCTAAAGGTGGTCAGAGTGGTTTTAGCTTGTTTTTAAGCAGTTGCTAGGATAATCCTCCAGTATTTTCTGGTCCTCTCACTGTAAGAAAGGGATTTTTTGCCCGGACTATCTTTCGGCTGGTAAAAATCATTAGTCAAATTGAATCGCAAAACGAATGGCTACACTCTTTTCCACAAGCCATGCAGCTATCATGAACAAGCCCTGACTGAATCTGTGCTTCCGGATTTTTCAGAATTGATATGTCTTTGTGCACAAACACACACAGTCAAGAAGCGCCGTACTCTTGTGTACACATGCACACCAGACATGACCAAACATGCAAAACTCCCTCCTTCATCAAAGTCAAATAAGGTCTGAGGTACACAAAATCAAAACACACCACTCACGTCAGAATAAATATAGTCAAAATAATATGCACATTTCCAGATGAGAACTCTAGACACACACAAATCTGGTAAACCGAACAGTTAGCATAAGAACAAGGAGCCAATGTTGTCAGAAAAAGCAGCAGACTCTTGCTTTGTCAGTTTTTCTTTCTTTTTGGTCATAGTCCCTTCATGCTTCAGCGTCCCTGGCGCCACTTCTCAGTATTTTTCTCCACGTGCTATCTCCTTGTTTGGCCTGTGCGTGAAACCTCTCTCCTCTCATGCACAGTTGCCCATCCCTAGTTTTTCTCTCAGCCTTCTACACCAGCCGATCTCTTCCTCACACCAGTCCAAGCTGATCTCTTGAGCCATTGAGAGAAATACTCACATCGTTGTTTTGTAGTTCACACGCTTAATCACAATCCTAAACCCTTCCTTTGGAATTCCCTTAGAGAATGACTGAGAGAGAGAGAGAGAGAGAGAGAGAGAGAGAGAGAGAGACGACTACTCAAGCCCCTGTGAATCTTCTCTCAAATCGGTTTGTTTAGACAGCGGGCATGTTCATTCCAAACCATCCTTACGGGGTTTGAAGAACAACATTTATATTCTGGCTCGCACAATAGTTATGCAAGAGAGACGACTACTTTTATTCACTCTCAGAATATCTGTCATTCTATCAAGTCTTGTGTATGAATTTATCTCACCCAAGGCTACAAATGAATCCCATAATGACCCTCTGTGTTCACTTGCACGGCAGACACCCAAGACCTCCATCAAGCGGAACTTTAACACCGTGTCTAGTACTCCGGACGCGACACGACAAAGACATTAGAAACGCATTAGAAACCATTGTAATTTTACATTTTGTCCACACTGGATGCGACGCGGCAAGCAGGTTGTAATGTCGCGCCTGTCGCGTCCAGTGTAGACACCGTCTAAAGATAAATTTGCAAGTCAAAGCTCAGGGCTGGATAATGGGCTCGAGGGAATCAGTATGATGTCTTCACCAAAATAGAACCAGGGGCTTGACAATTAATCTTTACAAATGTTACACGAGGACACATGGCAAAGTTTAGGAGTGACAACTGAATTGAATGCAGAAGTGAATCACATACATTAGTATGGTGAATAGGAAATACAAACAAAACACATACTGTTTACTTGAATCTGTTTATGAAAAATATCTTCAAATCTTGTTTTACATTCTCGAAGAGCAATAAACACACACACAATCATTTCATATGAATATATATCTACACATACTATATGTGCATATTATATGTATATGTTATTTATTCCTTTTTAAATGTTTTGTTCTATGTCTCTGTGTGTTTAAATGTATCATTTGTAAAGCACCAACCCCCCCCACATTTTTAAAAATGCACTAAATAAAAAAAACAATTGAATTAAAAGACAAACAATCTGTTTGTGTCTGTACATATTATGCAGACTGAAAGTGCACTTGTCACTAACCAAATTTTTCAATATCATAAATAACCAGACTCATGCTACCATGCGATCAGAAAAAGAAAGGACGATTGTATTTAGCTGCAGCATGTCCCTAACCAGAGTGAACATGGTCTTAATGGAGAGGATTACGTTTATTGCAGTCAAAGATCAATCGGGATTCGAGTGGAGTTTTGGGAACTGTCTCGCTGACTCTTGCTAGGCGCTTTTGAAGCATCACAATTTTCTGTCAATTACACAGCTTACACAGGTTCATTTTGAGACCAGGGTAATGTGTTATAGATCGTACAACACATCAGTAGATTTGTTTAAAGAGAAAGTTATCTGTACATAAACAGGAGGGGGTAAAGATGGAGACATGAAGAGAGGAGACCAATCGACCTCTTCTATCGATGTCTGGCATTCAGCACTTTGTGGATGTCAAAACTACGCCTTTTTGCCGTTTCATTTCTTCAGTGCAAGCCATCAGGAAAACAGACACATATTTGTGACCCGAGAACCGTGCAAGGCACAAAAGAGGAAAATATGATAATTTGTTATTATTTTAAATAACAGAAAAGCTCCAAAGTCACCTCACGGCCGATCCTTAACATGACATAATTATATGTATTGTTAGTTTCGCTTGCACAGCTTGAAAGCTTTCATCTACATAAGTGTTATTTAAAAGACCTTTCCGAATGCATTGCCATCACAAACACCATGCGCTTTTCATTCTGAAGGTACAAAGGGAAACACTGCGTTGCTCTTCCACAAACTGTAACTGTCTTTCTGGTGGAAGCCGACACGCCGCCATTTCATTGACATAAATCCCACTAAAGTTAAATAGAGGTAGTTATTTATTTATTTATTGATGCCTTTAAAGACACACCATCTGTCAGCATACAAACACACTAAAAATGAGAGTGATTTTAATAAAAAAACAATCAGTTAAATTCTCAAATATTGACAGTTTGTGACAGCAGCACCCATAGCCAATTAAACCTGGTTTTATTACAGTATAGGCCTATGTGACCTAACCTCTTTTGTCCGATGGATTACCATATTTTGTACCACTGCCAAGTAGTTATTTAGTTATATTATATAGTTATATAATCACATGATAAATGTGTGGTTACTATAGTGATACGGTCAATTTTCATAAGGGAACGCAAACACACACATCTTCAGGATGTGTAAGTAGACCTGACACGACACAAACCACTCAAAATTTATAGCCTGCTTTGGTTAATTATTAATGTGTCGAGACATGGCGTGCATCGAGTCCTACAGGCCCACTTTCTCTTACTCAATCCATAATGAGGTGTTGTCTCTTTAAATTCTAGTAAGGAGCAGTGGGGAACTCAAGACTTAAATAATAATGAAAAAGAGATTTTCTACCCATAATCCTTCGACATAATCACGACTGTAATGGCTATCCGATGCGAGATTTGAAACACGATACGTACACAGGCCCTTGTTGCCAGGAGAGCAACTACGCGGAAGAATTCAGATGAGATGGTGATTTTCTGTAAACATATGGACTCATGCTGGCATTAAACGCAACTCCGAAGGGACAGGCTCTCGTGCACACGCATTGTAGCATACGCTTAAATTCGTGCTTAACGCGTTTTAAGTATAAAACAACTTAAAAGTTCGTTTTCTGTTTAGATTGTTTAATTTAAACACAGATGTGAAACCAAACTTAAAACCCCGATGTTTTCTCTTGTTTTCGGAGTTCAACTCCTCTGCGTCCGAGATCTACTGAAAGTGTGTTTATGATCTGTCGGGTGTCAGATGTTACCCTAAATTACTTCAACATGTAACTATCACGCCAAATGCAATCTCAAACACGCTCTCCAGACACACGCGAACGACATCTTCTTACCTCGTCCCATTTGATAAACTTGTTCCCCCTTAAGAGATCGTTGTGGACCGACACCGGTTTCAGCTGTAAAGCGTGTACTCCCGGTTTCGCCCCGGCCATGACTGCCGAATCGACGGGTGGCGACGCCTCTGCTCTCGGCTTGAAGTCTCTGACCTTCAGTGGCCACCGGATCCTTTAATGAGACGGTCAGAACCACCGGAGCCCGACCCGAAGCCTCGAGACCCGGCTGGCTCAACACACGCAAAGCCGACTGTCACACATTCACGAGGGCAGTTAATGACTTTCGCGATTGTTTATTCGTTTAGTCTCTTATCACGGACTTGAATTGATATTTTCCTTCCTGTTCTTCCATCCGCTCTATAATGATGAGCTCCCAGCTCATGAGAAACTTCCAGTTGACTTTGGTCCCCGCTGCTGGAATTCGCTCCTCTTTTCCCTCATGTTTTCTCTGAAATAAACGGGAGAGAGGGAGAGCGAGAAGGACAGGGCAGGAGAGAGAAAGAAGGAGGGAATAAGGAAGTGAAGAAAAAAGCGAACAGACGAGGGAGTGTTTTATTATTCTCTTTTTTCTTTGTTTGTTTTCCATTCTTTGAGAATTGACAGGCAACGTCTTTCAAACGGATTTTGCAGAATGTTGTAGTTATCGCTTATTTAGGTTATAAAATAATTGAAGTTTCTTCATAGGAGGAATTTATTGTAGGCTATGCATCATTTGTATTGTAAGAGTGTACAAAATGAATCACAGGTTGAACCAATGTTAAAGTTATATAAACGCCAACAAGAGTCAATTATTGGGATATTTAATGAATTTAAAGAAGTAAAAGTTTTGTAATACACGTATTCAGATGGAATGGGTCTTGTTGACCCCTTCTTTGTGCTAAATGCAGTTCTGGAACGTCCAGCTTGTCAGCACCCAGCAATGCTGGCCCTGTTTCCCCTCATTCCTGAGCTGGTGTTCTCTTCCCAGATCTAAACATACAGCTATTCTCCTGGGGCAAAAAGAAAACCACATGGGTGGTAATACAGTGACCCTTCGACAGTACACCTTGCAAATATTCCGAACTTTTATTACTTTTTGGGACACGCACACACACACTTTCAATGTCAAGCCCAGCTGGGCCTCTCTTTCTGTGCTCTGAATGTGTCTTACAGCTGTGACTGTGAAGAATGAGATTTGTGGACTCAGGAGGGCACATTGCTTTGGCAAGGCTAGAACAAAAGGGTGATGAAGAAAAATAACCACTGCAAGAGTGAGAAAGATGAGAATGTTAGTGCCAGGAGAGGAGAGACCCAAACTGAGATAACAGAGAGGTCTCTCTCCGAGTCACTCTAATCAGAGAGACTATTTCTGAACGAAAGCCAAGCAGTCACAAAGACACATTGTGTTTCAGCACACAGACATATTTTAACATACTCACACAAAATAACACATTTCGTCTGAACTTTATATAGACAGTTATTTGGGTCTGTGTCTCCCTAGTTCTTTACCTAACGTGAAATCACTGACACAGTCAACAGTAGCAGCAAAGCCCGATCACATTTCTTTTTAGATAGCAGATTTGTTGCCAAAAGCTGAGCTCTGTAACCTCTTCAAAGGCTTCTTTGTTAAAACTACAGGCAGCAGCTAGCTCAAGGTCTTATCTGCAGTCCAACGGTCCACTGTTGCCATCTAGTGGTGCTAGCTCATCGTTACCTTAAAAGAACTAAGACTGATCAAACGAAAAAGCGTAGGCCTATATTATATATTATGTCAAGATACAGTGTATCTTATAGATATGAATACTTAAAAAGGAACAGGGCATACATGTAATATTTATAATTATTACATTACATTATATTAATAAAATTCAATCGGTATGCAAACAAATATGATTTGACTTGGCCACAAATCAGTTCAGCCTTTGCAGAAGCCCTTTAAATGTTCTGATGTAGACTAACACAAATGCTTATAAAAGCTCTAATCAAATTAACCTTTCATCGAAATGGCGCTTTTGTTTTTCTTCTCTTCTCACAGCAGCTGTCCCTGCACTCCAGGTTCCTCTGGAGATATTTGTCACACTTATTTACTTACTGTTCTTATAAGTTACTGCGTATATAATACATTTTGAATTCACAAAATGCACTCTGCTGACAATGTTGTTTATGCTTCTGTCACTTCAGCCAGGTGGCAGCAGCAGCAGAAAGTCCACTGACAGGAATGGCTTTGTTGATTGAAACCAAATTACTCTGAGTTTGGTTTGGAATTTCTTTTTTCATCGGCCAGAATTATTCTCAGGTCGGAAGTTTATAGTTTATTGCCAGTCATTCACAAAGTTCATAAATCATATACAATTTTAGAGACACAGTATTGAGAAGGTTGATAAATAAAGTACTTCATGAATAATGGACTGTACATGTAAATATCCATAAAATTTGATTTATTTTAACTAGGACTCCTAAATTAAATGTACATTTAACACACAATTTATTTAAACCTTGTACTCCTATAGCATTTTTGTTTACTTAGGACTTCGTGTGGCTGATCTTTTTTTGGAGATTTTATCTGGTAAAAAGCTGTCGCACAATGCAGTTCAAGAACCTGTTAAAGAACCTATTTGTTATTTTTCGACTATTTCTTCTTCCTAGTTTTTTTTTCTGCAAACTGACACACTCGTTTGATCTTTAATGAAAAAACTATTAACACACTCATAATGTGGGGAAAATAATACACTTTTTATTCCACAAGGAAGCAGATTTTAAACACTGAAATAATCTGTAACCGGGCAAAGATCTGACGATTAACAGTGTTTTATCAATTGGATCGTATCCTTTGGTCCACCCCAAAGTGAGAATTTTGTCATCATTTACCTGTATTCACACCCATATGTTGTTTAAAACCTGTATATGACTCAGATTCAGTGGTTTTCGGTACAATATTGTTTGCTAAACAACATTATAAGTATCTTCTTTTGTGTGCTGCAGAATAAAGTTATACAGGTTTGGAATGATGGTGAGTAAATGATGAAAGAATTTTAATTTCTATCCCTTTAAGTCTTAATATATTAGTGCATGACAGTTCACACAACCAGAAGGTTGCCGGTTCGATCCTCAGGGCCAGAGGGTAATGACTGAGGTGCCGTTGAGCAAGGCACTTTACCCCTGCTTGTTTACTTGTCATGACTAAATGTATTGACTTATAAAATAGTTAAGATAGTTGAGGTTTCTATATGTACTAGGCCTGTTCCTGAGCAGGAAATATTTTATAAACAATAGTGACTATAAACAAAACCTTCTTTACCACATTGACTAGAACAACAGGATTATCTGGTTGAATTTAGCCCGCAGTGTGGGTTGGTAAACTTATTAGTCAGTGTAGACGGCAGAGGGAAAGGAAGGAAGAGAGAGAGAGAGAGAGAGAGAGAGGACAGCCGCGTCTCCGAGGGGGTTACACACGCACATCATTCGGGTGAGGGAAGCAGAGTAGGAAAAGAGAGGAGGGGGATAGGAAGTACAAAAAAACGGACAGTAAAAGAAAGAAGTGGGACACTGAACTGTTTGTTGTCGTTGTTTTTGCATTGGATAACATTTAAAGGTCTGTATAGCTTTTCTATTTAAATGCACGGATAAATCTTTGCGATCGTCTTCCATCTTAATTTGGATAACAGTAGGCCACTGGGAGGACTCTTGACGTGATTTAGGTTACTTTTAAAAGTCAAAGGAGACACGCGGTTTGCTCGATACGGTTATTTGTACCCACAAGAGCAAGCGAAACAAACAAACGTTTATAGAAATAACTTTATATGACTGTACAAATATTATCAAGTAGTTGCCAAATGCCATTAAGCTTTTCTATAAGAAAACAATAGCACGTGGCGTTTTAAATTACGCTGCTCTATCCAGCTCATCAGACACGGAGAGAATCAGATCTTCTATCCGCCGGTAATTCAGAGGAGAACGTATTTGAGGACTATGGCGGCGGCAACAACAAGCCCAGAGTCGAGCCAGCAAGCTCGCGTTTATTTCCAGACGCCCACCGGCTCGACTGATGAAGCCGAAATCCCGGTGCGAAAGGCAGGACGGGTCACGGTGAAATACGACAGAAAAGAGTTGAGAAAGAGACTTAATTTGGAAGAGTGGATTATTGACCAGCTAACGGATCTCTACGACTGTGAGGTAAGAGTTCGTGAAAGCTTTACAAATAAAAATAGCCGTGTCAAGACCTTTAGTCCCTTTATCAATTTGTATCAAGCTTGTTGTAGGGCAAACCATGCATGTTATTTCCATCAGTGTGTTACGATCCCAAAGATTAGTGCGCTTTCTAACGCCAACCTTACAGCTCAAGTTTTATTGCTACACATTGCGAGACAATGCACATTATAGGTACTTGTGTGCAAGCATCAATCCAAAATGGACCCACTTTTTGTTCTCAGAGATTTGAAGAGTTGAAGTTAGAGTTTATGAACTCCTTCTTTTACCTGCGTGTTATTCGGTTACAATGCGCCGTGACGTCAGAACGTGCGCACCCACGTAAAAAGCGATACAAACATATAAAAAAATATTTTTTTAACCATTGTATCTTATTTCAATATGCAAATTATTTTTGATAGTCATTTTATAATTACTTAACAACAAAATAAATCAAAATAAACAATTAATAAACGTTATCTTTACATGATCAACTCTTAGTAGCTTTTGTGCTACTCATTAAATCATTCAGATAGTCAGAACTTTCGTTTACGTGGGACATTATGCGCATAATATGGGAAATTGATGCCTGACCATAAACACAAAAAGGGAATATAGCACTACCCAAAAAGTTTAACATGTGGATTAAACTCGCGTCTCTCGCACCCTCCCCCAACCTCAAACCGCAGAGAGTAACGTAGCCACTCACTTCCTTGCCTTTTCCTCAGCGCTTTAAATTAACTAGCTTTTTAATAAACAATAATGGCGTGGCGCCCCATGAGAGTCATAATCCTATTCATTAAAAAAACGACTTAAATTGTCATAACGCAATATCACAACATTGGCACACGGGGAGCCAGCGTGGCATAGTGCCAGAGAGAGAGAGGAAGAGTATTTGGTTTCCCTGGATATGGATTGTGTTTTATTATGAAGGACTAGTCCAAATCTCTTAAATTACAATGTTACAGATGTGGGTTGGTGGTAAAGGAAAATTGGTACATATAATAAAAGGGAGGAGAAACATACAGAGAGGGAGGGAAGCCCATGAAGGAAAATCACTATTTAAAGCCCAATGAAATCACCAACTGAGTTTTGTGGCTTTTAAGTCCACCTCTGTTTGCTCCGCGCCATTGTTGTTGTAATGAGTCATTGTATTAAGCCAACTGGCCAAGATATCAATTAATGACGTGGAGTTGTTTAAAATAGAGAACTAATGGCAGAAATAAACGAAGTTAAAATGAGGATGTAAAAATCAAGGGGAGAATGAAACAGATAATCATTGATGGAGACCAACAGACGGTCTGTGAAAAGAGATCGAGGGAGGGAAGTGTAGAGACGGACAGCTGTGGCTTTGGCTAGAAGCACAAGGATGGCGTTGAGTTTTTTCCCCCCCTCATTGATACCCACAAAGTGTGTTGCACTTTGCCACGTACAACCGTCTCACACAAAATATGTTTATAACAACTTAAATGTCATTGTGACCGTTAACTGTTAACCGCTTTGGTTACTTTGAAATGAGTCAGCGAAGAAGACGAAGGTAAAAGAGAGGGAATGCTGAATCTCTCGACATACAGATAGCATGAGAGAGAAGAACTGAGAAATTTAAGTTTCTGGGATTGTCGGGTTGAAGCTACACAATGGAGACTGCTAAGCTGCGAGACATGAGCTAAGGAAATGCCAGTTACAGGCAAAACTACAGGAAGCGTGTGTATGTTGTGACTGTCTGATGTTTTAAAAGGCCAGTAAAGGTCTTGTGACCACCGCTTTGTAGCAGTCCGGCTCTGCGTGTGCACACGTGCCTTGATAAACAGTGTACAGGATGTTGAACTCTATTCTATTCGCTTTGTGTGAAGTTCTCAGGTCTTCTCCATCCCCCAATGCATCATTTCACATAACACACTCACAAACCTCATCTACATGCATCAGTTCCTCACTTGGTACTGATTATCAAGCACTTCCTTGCTTGTGACTGTGTGTGCAGGGAAAATACAGGTTTAGACGCGTCCATTGTCTGCAGTCCATCTCCTATACTGTTGAGAGCTAAGTCAGTAATATTTAAAATAGTCAGCTTTGCATTTCTGTTAGAGATTTGCATAAGCACAATATGTAGAAATGGAGACAAAGCAAAATAATGTGACTATTCGATTTTAAATTTTAAGGTTGCAAAAAGGGTAATAATGAAATTAAAGTTATTACCTTACATAAGTGTTAATGCTAACATACACGAACAATATGCAACAAGTGCATGCGCAATATCAGAATGTTATTTTATTGCATACAATTTCCTATTGAAATATTTTTAAATACTTCTAGTTCATATTGTGGAAGTTGAGAGCAGCCATTGTTTTTTTTTAGTTAACAAACGTCAATCTTTTAAATCTGTTTAAATCTGTTTAAATGTTCAACAGTTCTCTTAAGTGATCTGTATATTTACACAGATGTACATCACAATATTTAAATACACAGAGAGTGAAGCGAGTATACTTGCGATGATTCAGTGCACACTAGGACTATCCTCACTTTAAAGTGAGCAACCTCTCGGTGACTTCAATTAAAAGCATCTTCCGTTCCATGTTATAAATCATCTACATGTTTGGTAGTGATCTTTTCTCAAAGAGAACCGCAGAGCATAAGGTAACCAGTAAGATAGAGGGAGATCGATTGTTCTCAATATACGCGAAGGATGTCCTTTCTCAAAACCAATCGGCAATAAAAAAAATCCCTGTTCGGGAATCAGTAAGCAGTTATTACACTGGGAATACGTAATAAGGATGAAAATCGCCTTCCCTTGTAAACAGTCTAATTCAAGAGCAGAGGATTCAGCAAAGTGAACTACTTCTGTATACAGACAGACTGTCTGGCACTTTAGCTGCTAAATAATCCAGTTAAGGCCTTCTGTGTTATGAAAGTCACAAGACGGAGGCCAAGAGATGTACAAATTATAGCACTACTGTACTGCACTTTCAAGGGAGTAGGGTGTGTTTAGGTGACAGATAGGTTAAGCGCATTTTACTTGTCTGTGAATTTTGTAACAGTGCAATTTAGTGTCATCTGAATTCTGAAATGCGAGGATAAAGTAGTTCTGAACACGTTATGTTTTCTGCCTACTTTTCTCCTTAATTTCTATTTCTTCCTTGTTTAAGCCTATTTAGTCTTATCAATGTCAATGAGACCATCTACACTCCACCTGTGACATCACCAGCCATGTAATAGGTCAAAGGGTGTAGTCAGACTTGCATGTTCTCCTCTGTCCGTTAAAGATTGTAATACACTTTCATTATTCTAAAAGGCTTTCTTTGTGGTAATAATAACCGACAGAAGCCTATAATTACAGAAACTAGAACATAGGAGAACAGTATCATTTCCAACTTTATTATAGATTAAACAGTGTAAAATAAATGTGAATAATGTCTTTGCTCTTTTAAAATGTGAGAGCGCTGTTTTGGAAATATGTGGTGGATTAGTAGAATTTTGGGTAATTCAGAAATAACTGGAGTTTGAATCCGCTACAAATAGAAACACTCATGCACAGACATGCATATGCACACATGACTTGCAGGCAGCCAGACTGAATATCCTAAAGTGCTCGAAACTAGGGAATATGATGAATGCTTGCCTGCTTTTTCCGCTCCAGAAACAACTGACGAGAGAGATTGTGTGTCTGTGAATGGCAGGGGTTCCCCTGTTAGTGTTTTCTCGATCACCTTTGCTCTCTTTCGCTCTCCTTCAACATGTCCTATCTTTAGTAAGAATGAACCACAGAGCCGGGACGTGAAAGACTGGAGTCCATGCAATATCTCTTACATAGTATTGATTGATATGTTTTTCAGATGCTCATAATGGGCTCATATGACTGACGGTCTTCTATCACAAATCTATTTAGTGCCCAAGACTGGCATTGATCAACCATCTCTTTGTACCTGGTTTTAGTGCAACTGTAGATCTGTCTCGTACTCTCGTATTGACTGTGGGTCTTCATTTGTCAGAGATTGATCTGTTATGTCCATTCTATGTTTGGGGGGGTGGCTGTGGAGATGCTCTTGTAGCTTTCATATAAATTATATTCTCCACTGTACTCAGATTAAAAGGTTTCTGCATTGTAATTTAGTTTTTGTGACTATTTTCGACCCTTTTGTATTCAACAGGCCTCCAGTGTCTATAAAGATCAAATGCTAGTTTAACATTTGCAGTTGACCCCAGTTTAACAGCCTTCATATGAAGTTCTTAACACATAACCCACTGAAAGTGCTGCACAAAATGTTAAGGTCAGACTAGCATCATCAGGGACAATGTTAAAAGTAAACTTCAGCCAATCTTGTCGAGAATCACTGGAATGACATGAAAAGGGCCAGGAGCTGCTCCACTGCCAGGAACAGTACAATGTTTGATGAACTTTCAACACTTCTTACTAATTGATCTATCCTACTTCCTCTTTCTCCTCACTGTTACTGGGCGAAGACCGTCTGCGGTCACCCAACAGATGTTGTTGACATGTAAATGAGGCACTTTGTTAATGGTTTGCGGTTTCAAAGTCCCAGTTAAAGGTTGATAATTTGCAACATTTTTCGACTGGGGAGGAAGTTTGGAGTTTAAGAAAAAGTTCAATAAAATATAAAACTTTTCTGATAGATTTGCTCATAAATTTATCTGTCACTTTATTACATACATATACTGTCTCAAAAACACAAAATCATAAAAGTAATCCAAATGACTACAGTGGGTTAAAACAATAGGTGTGTATTGTGAGCATATTTGGCAAAATTGAAACCAAACAATCGTTAAATATAAATGGGTCATATTTGGGTGTAAAATGGGCGTGAAAACGTGTTTTTTAAAATGGCAAAAATAAGTGTCGGAACAAAAGATGCATTCTATCTAAAAGCAAATGCTTCCCCAGACCTGCCTGAAACGCCTCGTGTAACCACACCCCAACAAATCCACATCAGTTCGTGGTACAAGTTGACTAAGACCGCCCTAATGTATCTGTATATGCAAGTCAGTACTGTCAGTTCAATTGCTTTGGAACCTGATGTTCCAAATATGGTAAGAGGCGTTACATTTCTGTCACATGTTGCAGTATTCGACCAATCACTACGCACTGGCCAATCATAGCACACCTCGCTTTTCAGAGCGATGAGCTTTGTAAAAAATCTGTGCGTTTCAGACGGGGCAAAGTGGAGATACAAACATGCACGGTACGTGAGAAATACAGCGTTTTTTTTTTTACTTTAAATCGTGTTACATCTAAAACAAACCATAATATTCGTTTTAGCCATACAGTAATACAGTGATACATTGATAATTTCAAATCTCAGTGGTTCCCGAGTTTCTCGTGACTAGTTGTCATATGATATTTCGTCAAGAGACACGTAGAACTATTGAGATTAGAAGTGAAGAACTATTGTTGCATATGCAGGTACGGCGGACATGAGAAAAGATATAAAAATACAGCGTCTGACCATTTTCCCGCTGCATTTTTAATTACTAAACGGACTATTGACGGTGAAGTCATTGCATGCGAGAAACCCGGCAGGTCTCAAACTTCCAAGTAAACCTGGTATTATGCCTAGCCAGTTTATTACTATGCATGTAAACACGTGAAAACAGGTTTCTTATTAAGATTTTTTAAAGATATCCGTTTATTTTGTGCAAGTAAGCGCACTCATTCAGACACATTTGAATATCCCACATGTGCTTGTTTTGATTTTTTATTTAGCTAAAAGAACCGAATTTAAAATAAAGGACTTTTTTTATCAGATCCTATTTCAGTCCATTTACCAAAAATCCCATAGACTTTGGGGCGATAGAGCCTGGTAGAGCAAAAATGCTAACTCGCTTCTGTGGTTTGGATACAAACATACATTCAACCTCATCAACCTATTAATGCACTATGATGCACAATAAAAGGCATTAACCTTAGTTTGCAGATGTGTTGGAAAAAAAGGATGCCAGGGCTTTTCTGAGTGAGAGACTCAGACAGAGCCAAAGTATATTGCTTGTCTCTCTCTCTCTGTCTTAAATCACTGACAGCTTTGTGGACTTTGTTAATTAAGCCTATAGACTAACTGTCGAATGTTTCATTGTGTGAGGTCATTATCACTTATCTTAATGAGCCCTGTGTGCCTGTTATTGACTGCATTCAACAGTCTATCCAATCAATACACTTTTGACTTCCTCTATCACATTTGTCTTTCCCGCTATAGACTATATACTTTTCCAGATGCTTTTCTCTAATGTTTGTCTAATGTATGTATGTATGTATGTATGTATGTATGTATGTATGTATGTATGTATGTTTTCTCTAATGTATGTTTATCACTCTCACATCTCACCACCACATCCTCCTGTTGACCCTCAAGGCTATGGTTGTCTCTGGAATGGTGCTACAATGGATCATGTCTTACCTCTCAGGTAGCTCATTTAGAGTATCCTGGAGAGGGAAGGTCTCTGAGTCCCAACATCTCAATACAAGGGTGCCTCAGGGCTCAGTGCTTGGACCGTTGCTCTTTTCCATATACATGACATACAGAGGTTCTGTCATTTGGAAACATGGCTTTTCCTATCACTGCTATGCGGATGATACAGCACACAAGTCCACCTGTTATTTCAGCCTGACGATCTGACTGATTATGCACACATATTTCAGCATGCCTGCGTGACATTTCGCTCTGGATGAAGGACCATCACCTGCAACTGAACCTTGCAAAAACAGAACTGCTTGTAATCCCGGCCAACCCAACCTCTCCATTCAACTAGGCTCATCGACCATCACACCATCCAGAACGGCCAGAAACCTGGGAGTGGTAATCGATGATCAGCTAAACTTCACGGATCATGTTGCCAGTACCACCCGGTCCTGTAGATTCATCCTCTAAAACATTAGGAAAATTAGACCTTTCCTGTCCGAGCATGCTACGCAAGTCCTAGTCCAGGCTCTTGTTCTGTCCAGACTGGACCATTGCAATGTGCTACTGGCTGGACTTCCAGCTTGCACAACCAAACCTATACAGACGATCCAGAATGCAGCGGCAAGAGTGGTCTTCAATGAACCGAAGAGAGCACACGTCACTCCTCTCTTCATTAAGTTACATTGGCTCCATATAGTCGCTTGCATCAAATTCAAAGCTCTGCTCTTGGCCTACAAGACCACCACTGGTTCGGCACCCCATATCTTCACTCGCTAATACAGACTTATGTAGCCACCAGATACCTACGCTCTGCAAACGAACGACGTCTTTCAGTGCCATCCCAAAAAGGGAAAAAATCACTCAAGTACCTTCTCTGGATCTATTCCACATTTGTGGAATGATCTGCCCGCTGCTACAAGATCAGCAGATTGTGTAGCCATCTTTAAGAATCGGCTGAAAACACATATCTTCTGTCAGCACCTGACCGATTTGTTCTGACTTCTATTTCTTTTCTACTCTTTCTATCCTTCTTAGCTTTGTATACTGTGGTAGGCTATATGAGACCAGTTTTACTGCGCTTATGCTTTTTGTTGTCCTTATGTTCTTCCAAATGCTTCCATTGTTGACCTCATTTATAAGTTGCTTTGGATAAAAGCGTCTGCTAAATTACTTTTCCACTAGTTTTTGTGCTCTTTGTTGAGAAGGAAGTGAGAGGTTGATGGCGTAGTGACCTGTTGGTTTTGTGTGTGAGTGTTCCTATACGATTTAATCTCTTTTAGTATGCATACACTTATTCCCTATAGATGAGATTTGCTACATAAACATACACATACCAGTTAACAGTTTGTTTAGGTGTATTCAAAGCTGTAAATAAATGTACAGTTTTAAAGCAAATATGACAGTCTTAGTCTTCACCCCTTCACAGTTATTTTTATGAGAATGTCAAAACAGTCTAACCCTTTTTCTTTCACACACATGCTTGCTGAAACACCCCTTCACTTCTGTGTGTGTGTTGTTTGTCATTCGTCAGTGTACTGACGGCTGATAACCCCATGGGCATTTTGAGAGACAGCGGGTGTGATTAACCCCCCACCCATCACTGGCTCAATACAGCCCAGCTATATTCTTTCCTTTGGCAGCTTGTGTCCCTAGCCCACCTCTACTGGCTCTGTTACCACCACTTCTGTCTGTCACAATGTCAGACTGCAGCAATTACTAAGAAAAAAATCAATGTTAGGGCATTATGTGCATGAGATAGATCAGAGGTTAGTTTGGGTATTTAAAGTAAGTGAAAATGATTTAATGTCTTATGTCTCTTCCCATTTTAATTTTGCTGAAAGTTAAACTGAAAGCTAAAGTTTATGCTTTACTGTTTGGAATAGTGTCGTCACCATACCAAACCAAACTTCGGTACCAGTCGGTACTAAATGTGATGATACTTTAATTTGGAGCGCTGATGAACAGATTATGAAAGACCTCTGATTGGCCATCATTTCACACGCTCCCGGATTTGGTTGCGCATGCGCTGGGTAAAGAGCCATTCAAAGACATCTGATGAGCTTGGAAAACACAATGGCCAATCAGAGGTCTTTCAGCGCTCAAAATGATAGCGGCAAATGCAAGTATCGTCACATTTAGTACCGAAGTTTGGTATCTGAACAGCATACAGGATATTATATTGAAAGCCCCATGACATGGTTTTGAAGCACAATTTCCTTTGGTGTATTTTATATTTAAACGTTCTAAAGAGCATTTCATTATGCATATTATTAGCTTTTAAACATTTGTCTAAATTTCTTTGTTCTGCTAAACACAAAGGAAGATATTTGGAAGAATATTAGCAATTTTAAGGTCTGGGAAATAATTCACTACCATAGTAGAAAAAATATTGTATTTTTATGTTCTGTTGAACACAAAATGACATATTTTGACATATCACGTCCCAGAACAGAAAATTGCTTACATTTTTCCAAATATCTTTTTTGTGTTCAGCAGAACAAAGTCATTTATACAGGTTTGGAACAACTTAAGGATAAGTAAATGATGACAGATCTTTTATTTTTGGGTGAACTGTCCCTTTAACAGCCACAAAAGCCCATAAAAAATTGATATATGGGTTTCTTGTAGGATTATGTCTGGACAGGACATCGGTGTTAACTTTGGATCAAAACATTCAGAGTCAGATCAAACTCAGTTTTTCCATTCAAAACGTGATATTTCTGAATGAAGTCCAAAGTCCCCGAATGTTGCCATCTTTCCGTTGTAGTTATGCAGGGCCTGCTCTGTCTTAAAGTCTAGCATCTTTCAAGATAAATTCTTCCCAGGTTTAGATTTGCCAACTCTTGCTATGCATCTCTGCTCCTGAAGAGAGCCAGCTGTGTCTCGTTCCTTTTGTTTCGGACACCTAAAACATCAGCAATGTTCACTGTTCTCAGTTACACGTTACCCGTCTGACAATCTGTCTGAGCTGTTTTATTTCCATGTGTGTTTACACATATTAGCCATTAATTTCACTTGAGTGTCTAAACAAGTGCCTGCTTATTTCTGAGAAACAGTTAATCACTATATGAATCATTTTATTTTTGCTTATGGCTCATGTGGGTTTTTATCAGCAGTTTAAAGTTGGTAATTCCCAAATTACTTCACTAGAGAGCTGTTGAATCCACACACCCGGCTCATACCTAATTTGTCTCCAAGGTAATATTAAGTAAGGTTCTCATTATATATTCATTAAATATGTTGTGAATGTGGGTAAAGCTCAAGAGATTCAGTGATCTATTGCTTCTAGTGTGAATCTTTGAATCTGCTATCGACTCATTTCCTTCTTCCTGTCTACAGTTCTCTCTCTCTTTATCTTTGTCCTCTTCCTTTCCACGATCTTATCTTGGCTTTAGAGATTAAACAACCCATGCAATCCCCCAGCCATTAACCACAGGTTGAAGAGTGATCAGATATCAAGCAACTCTGTCAGCGCTGAGCGAATACACCGTGAGTAGCTCAAAACAGTATGTGCTAAGAGAGTCAGGACACTTTACTGGAACCTCAACTAAGCAAGTTTTGTTTACCTGGACATGTTTGGAACAACTTGATGAATGAGGTGTAAATCTCTCTTAAAGCTTGTTGAATGATACTGGACAGGTTTGCCCTTGATAACATGACGTCAGTTTTTGTTCTTCTCATTTATCACATGAGCTTAAAGGTCAAATTGTTTATCGTTTACTCACCCTCATGCCATTTAAGACCAGTATGACTTTCCATATTGCGTAAAGAATGCTTTTTCAATACTATGTAAAAAGAGACTACTTATGTCCTTGGTCTCCATGTGCATTCTTCAAAAAATCACTTCACTTCATGCAATAAAGAAGGTCATACGAGTTTGAAACAATATTAAGATGAGTAAACGATGACAGAAATGTAGTTTTGTGTTTGAAACTTGGAATTTACCCAGATACCCAGATATGGCCCTGTCAGGAGCCATACAGCCACCATCCTCGGTGATAAATGCATCTGTTTATGTGGGTCAAATGCTGAGGCTGAGACCGTCATGCTCCAATACTGTCACATCAGATTCACACTGACTGATGAGACTTGTAGTGCTGTAACACACACATGTAGATGCTTAAACTCACATATGCTGCACACTTGCATCAGCACATAGACGCACAAAATTCCAGACATGAATGCAGTCATCCACAAATCCAGGGTAGACATGTCCTCCCTTGCTAATGCAAACTAACACACCTGAACGTTGACCGAGAGGTTGACTCACATTGACACACAGCATTTAGGATGAGACTGAGACAAAGATTTTCCAGTGTTTGTCAAGTTTATGAAATCACCTTTGAATGTAGAGGTGCTCCGATTGATCGGTCGCCGATCGTAATCGGCCGATAATCACTTTGGGAAATATGATCGGCGGTCTCCATAAAGGCCGATCCAGAAAAGCAGATCAGATGACGCAAAAGTGGCTTGACATTTTTTTTACACGCTATGAAAATGGCTTCACCGGTCTGGCACAGGTCTTCTACAAGGTGTAAAAAAGAACATGCATTTGCAATCTGAAACGTGTGTACTAAGCAAATTCCAGGAGGCGGGAAGCACCCAAAACATTCTAACACCATCAGCCTCGTCAGACATTTGAAGGTTATTCACGTAAAGGAGTGCGAGTAGTTTTCAAAGTTAGCTAGCGCTAAGAGAGAGCGGGATAGTTCAGAAGCTCGAGCGACACTCAGCTGCAGAGGTCGCGTTAACTGAAAATTCTCGGATTTTTTTTTACCAGTGTTGGAAAAATCTTGAAGGTCATCCGTCATTTTGACGGACTACAATAAAGGCGATTTGTAATTCCCTGTTTTATCATTTCGTGTCATCTGAATGTGAGCGGCAGGAGGTACGTTAATCTATCGCGAAGGGACGTTTGTTTCCTATTCATTAGCTTACTCTCAAATGCCTGGTCCGTTTAGCAAAAGGCGCATTTGGTCAGCAGAGACTCGAGGTGCATATGCATCCATCACTCCCCGCGTCCCGTGCACACATACACACAGGCGCACAGTGGTGCCGTTTTTACCTCATAAAATAGCGTCTTTTTGAATAAATAATAGCTTCCAGTGAGTGGAAAAATGTCACTCTCTTCGTTTTCTCTGTTCAGTGAGCGGCAGAAGCAGCACATACATGACCAAACCACAGCTTGCTTGTGAGCAGTGTTGGGTGTAACTAGTTACTAAGTAACTAGTTACTGTAATTAAATTACTTTTCCTTTGAAAAAGTAAAGTAATGGATTACTCTTTGTTTTCCTGTAATTTAATTACAGTTACTTCTGATGTAATTAAACTAAATACTTTGTGTAATATCTGTGTGTGCAAACATGGAATTGACATAAAAATTCAAAGTCTAACTTTAAAATCCATGCTTTAATGTATTATTCTCACATTTGTAATAATTTGGTCAGTTAATAATACTACTTTATGTAGTTTTATATTATTTATTTGAATGAATTAAAAGAGCCGTTTCATGTCTATCCTTGAATCACTTAACTAATCAAGGTTGATATAGGATATAGAAAGTAATAAGTAATTAAATACTTTTTGGAGAAAGTAATTTGTAAAGTAATCTAATTACACTATTGAATATGTAACTAGTAACTAGTAATTAATTACTTTTTCAGAGTAACTTACCCAACACTGCTTGTGAGTTCAAAACACCTTTTACAGACACCTGTCATTGTTACTGATTGGACATATGAACATAAACATTTACTCGTAATTTTTATTTTATGTCCGACAACAGAAACATTGAATATATAAATGAAAAGACTCAAATGAAAGTCTAGCGCAACCTCTCCTCAGCTGAATGTAACAGAGACGTTTCAAAAGCATCTACTGCAAGGACAGTAAGAAGCATAAAGAAATATCAGATAATAATATAATACATTTGCTTTGATAATAACTTTTCAGTCTGAGAGCTTCAGCACAACACGTGTGCTTGGAAAGCAAGTTATTATGTACTTAAATGACACATCTCAGTATTATACAACATCATTTTGTCAGGTTTTCAGGCTCTTAGAATCAAGGCTGGTAGTTCAGATTACATAGATCCAAACTGCATCAGGAGGATGGAACTAAACCGTAAGAATGAAGAGAGACAGTTAAACCTTAAAGCTCAAATGTATGAAAAGTTCATGATTCAGCATATTCACAAATGATGCTATAAATTCTCATGTCATGTTTGGTGTATTGGCAACTGTGTGTGGCATAATGATTTCTATGCCATACATAATGACAGTCGAAACTGTTTATCCTGTGTCTTAACAAATAACTGCATGTTGTATTAACTACACAAGGAAGCTAAATTGATTTCCAACTTGATCTCATTGTTGGAATTTGTAAATATTGTATGAGATTGCTATTTCCAATGAATTTGTATGATGTAATTTTTACAAAAACGTTTGATTATTAGGAAAATGCGTTTAATGGTCATCAGCATCGTAAATCCTCCAAAGTATTTTATATTCTCTTTATATTTACTTTTATAACACTATACGTTGTATTATACTGTATTAACTTTGCACCAAATTACAAAAAAATAGTTAATGCTAATGCGAGGGTGTTTCTTCTACAGCGTCTATAGAAGACACAGAAAATTGGACATCATTATCTCTTTTGACTGCCGTTATCTGACTCTCATTACTTAGCCTAAACATCATTTTATTTACTTTATTTTATGAAACCTTGCAACGCATATGGAATAACCGTTTAATAAAAGCAATAAGCCCTGTGAAGCAGTGGGTTACAGTGCATTTTATAACAACTAAGGGGGTTTTGGGCACTCCGCTTCACGTGCTGGCACAACCCCCTTAGCTGTTATAAAAAGCACTGTAACCCACTGCTTCTTGGCGCTTATTGCTTTATTAATGCATTTACCAGATTTAGCAACGTTGTTTAAAGACGTATTCATAGCCTACTAGTCGTTTTTTCTGTGCATGTAAATATATTCTGTTATATGAATCTCTAGTTAAGTGGGTTAGAATCGGGTTTGATCATACAGACTATTTGATTACATTTAGTTCTCATTGTCTATTTTCTCCTCTCATGTTGATTTTTTGTCATTACGCTTTATCTTTCTCCTTGTCTCTGTGAATGACTAGTAGCACATGGTGCCCACATGTTGTGCCTTGCATTCTTTTTCTCACTGTCCACGCACACTCACGCATGCACGTCTCACATTCCACTTCCTTACAGTCAGCTCAAGTGGTTTTTACAGCTCATTCATTCCTATACAGACAGACACACACACACACACACACACAATTGAGTCATAAATCCTTCTGAGTTACACGCACAAATTATATATTTGTCAATTCAAAAGAGCAATTAAAGGCTCCATTCAAATGTGACAGTCCCACAGCCATATCAGTGTGTGCATGTGTGTTTGTGTTGAGATTTGGGCAAGGGGCAGTCAGGCAGGTGCAGTGACAGCTGGTCTGGGTAGCCCAAACCAAGGGGGAGGAAGAGAGCATTCAAAAGCTGAAAGCAGCACAGAGAAAAAGAGAGAAAGTGTTTTAATGAACAAAAGCATCAGCTCTACTTTGGCTTCCATAGTAAAACATTGGCCAGTTTTAATGTTCCATGCATAAGTGCCACTGCTTGTTTCTCCAGACAGACTATATTTTAATATGGCGCAGGAATCGCTGCATCAAAGCCACAATGAGCTCGTGGTGTACATAAGTCGTGTGTGTGTGCGCGCAAGAGGAATATAAAGTGTGTTTTGGAAAAGGTCTTGCGGGATTGAATGTTTGTAGAAGGGAGAAAGAGGGAACATGAGAGTGAAGTGGGGATGAAAGTGTTGTGAAGGCCATTTATAGAGAGATGAGTGGAGATGGGGAGGATTGTGGGGAGAGACATTAACCAGTCTTTATTGAACGAGACAACTTTATTGAAAGAAAGACTGAAGGGACGGGATGAAAAAAAAATACAGCAGCGTATAATTGAGGTTTGGAGTGTCGTCTGACACACGGTTCTATTTTTACATTTAAATACAGAATAGAGCTCCAAGTTATAAGAAACATGAGCAGTTTGACTTTGATTTAGCATTTGAATTATAGAAGCTTGCGAGCAGGGAGCAGTCATGGTGACAATGCAAACGGACAGGCAGACCAGCGGTAAGAAAAGCAGATGGATCTGTTTCACGTCCAGGGCCGTGCCAATGGCTCAAGGCCATATATGTGAAATGGACTGATAAAAATAGCCAGACAAAGCAGTATTACTCAAAACAAACATGCTTATCTGAAAGACAAAATTACATTTGGTTCCCAAAAGAGTTGCTGCTGTAACAGGGTGATTTTTGCGCTGTGAACAGTACTGTGTGGATGATCAGAAAGGGAATATCTTACCTAAATCTACTTGTATGTCCTTCCAGACCTATTTTCCTTCTTAAAAAGGACTTAATCCAGGCTTTCCATATGGTGAAATGGTGTAGGATGAGGGGCTCTATATTTTCTATCCTGTTTTCCTATCATTTGTATATTTAAGTGGTTGAAAGTTCTATAAAATTTGTTTGACCTTGCCGGGGTATATGTGCAATGTTGCACGAATCATTTTAGTCATGCGTTTATTCACATGCTTTTGAGAAAGCTCCGTATAACAACATAAAATCTAGGGTGGGGAGACACTGATCTCAACATCACATGAGTGAGTAACAAAACAAACATTGCTATGAATGGTGAGATTCATAAATTCCACTCGAATGGATGGAGCGGAAAGGAAGACAAATGGAGACATGCTTCAAGTGAAACTGAAACGGTCTATAAAGTTTCCACTCCTAACCTCCTAGTAAAAATACGTGTTTAAACATTTTATCGAACCTTTTTTATCACGTGTGAGCTCAATTTATGGGTCTCTCTAATGTGCTCAAAGGCTGATGTTTAAGTGTGTTTGTGACACAAGAGAGAACCCTGGAGGTGAGAAGGCAGAACTGCCTTGACCTTGCATCAACCCTGGCGGTGATTTAACAAGGAACTGCTCTCAATACACTAAACCTCTTTAAAGACAGTTCCACAGTCTTAGATAAGAAAACACTCACCCTGCCTTCCACTTAACCTTGCGTTCCAGAGTCTTGCATGTAACCAATGACACTGTGATTCCTTTGTTTTTGCCTAGCTACTTTTTCCTCTGTGTTTTTAACTGTGTCCTCTGGGAGCAAAAATATCCCAAGGATATTTTAAACATGGCCTATTCCAAGAGGAATACTGTAGGAGATCTCTAAGAATAGTTGTGCAACTACCAGTTAGCTGTCTTCTTATCCAAATGTTTTTTTTTCTGTTGTATGGCATGTGTTTGTCACAGGAGGAAGCGATTCCAGAGCTGGAGATTGATGTGGATGAACTATTGGACATGGAGAATGATGCAGATCGTGCTGCTCGTGTCAAGGTATCCTTTCACATAAAACCTTCAGGACTACAGATTACAACCTGTTCAACATTTAATTATAAACTGTATAGTTTCGAGTGGACGTTCCGGTTGGATGACCTGCATTTGAAGGCGTTGTTTTTCCAAATACTTTAGATTTATATGACAGTCTTTCTTTTGTTATCCAACAGGACCTGCTGGTAGACTGTTATAAGCCAACTGAAGTAAGTGAAATAATAGCAATGCCCACATGGTACTTTGTCTATATTTTCTTTTTATATTTTAGGGTAAATAATGGGATATTAAATAAAATTGAGTTTTACACTACTGTTGATAACTTAAAGCCTTAATAAATGCATAATATGTACGATTTGTGCATTAAAATTAATAGCAGAGTGTTATTTAGTTAACTTGTGTACGTACATTCCAACAATGTTGGAATCCAGAGAAATTTGCAGTTTTAACCAGCGTAACATCCCTTCCCAACGTCCCTTGCCTTTGTCATTGTTTTGCGACTTCTAGCAGCAAAAATGACATTTTGTGCCTTTAAGCTTGAAATAATTAAAGTACCTGATTTGAACTGAAAGAATGAAAACAAAAAACAAATTAACTTCCAAGAGGTGGAGAATGTGGGTATTGATGTTCTGGCGCTTTCTTTGAAATTCTGTCTGTGAGTTTAAATGCCATGCATGCATGCTTACTCATATTGGTGTTAAATTGTCTCCTCTGTTGCTACGCTTTTTAACTTTGCTTTTTTTACTATAGGAGTTTGTAGCTGAATTGCTTGACCGGATCCGTGGCATGCAGAAGCTCAGTACACCTCAGAAGAAATAAAGCTCCTCTCACCTCACCTCCACTCCTCCCCAACCCATCCCATCCCTTCATTCCCAGTTTAAGGGGTGCGAGTACCCCTGAGCAGGTGCTCTTCCAACCGCATCGCTCCTTTGCATCTGTTGGGGAGAAAGTGGAGGCTAAGTTGTGAGAAAGTCTAGCCAATCGGATCCTTATAAGCAGGGCTTATTTCTCTTGTTTTGTTAATCTTATTTTATTCTATTTCACTTTTTTGTAAAGGGGGAAAGATTTAATTGTTTTGAAGTGTTTGAGACATGATATTTTCATATTGTTGTACATCTCTGTGCATATTTTTCTCAATGCATAGAATGTTTTTTATTTTATTTAGGTATATGGATTTTTGTTAGAATTTGTATTTAGTTTCAGAGCTCTCTGTGATGTCACAAAGGACACATGGACTTAATTTAGCTGTTTTTGGAAAACTGTGAAGATCTTTGGTATCTGATGACGTGAGAGGAGTTCAGAAAAAAGTGGCCTTGACGAATTATTGTTTGTTTTTGCTTCTCCTCTTCCTATTAAAATTGATAATTGCGCAGTTAAGGGCTTAAGCACGAACATTCATGAAACGTTTTCATTACTTGTAAAGTGAGCAAATGACGCTGTTGTAAAAGGGATGGAGTAACTTTGTGGTTTTTAAAGAGGGAAGGAGCTGTGTAGAAGAAAATATGAGGCTTTTTAATTTCTTGTTTTGCTTCCCTACACACACACCCTCTGAAACTCCTGGGAACAACCACCCTCAGGGATCAAGAGAAACAACCACACATGCACACATCATCTGTGTTTCTTTACACACATCTCAGACATGCACGTTGGTGAGAGACACACACGCGCACATGAAAGACAAGTTGCAGTGCGTAATTCAAGCTGCCAAGCGTATATTCTGAATTAATCCTCTCACGTGACTCTGCTAAATCGTCTTAGGAAGCCATCTGCTCTTTTTGTCTCAGCCAATCAAATGCTATAATAAGAGGGCTAATAGTCACGCTTTGTGCTTGTACCATTTAAACATTTCCAGCAAGTTTATAAATAGAGATGTTCTCACTACACACAAGGTTATTGCTGAGATTAATTCATATGTGAGATGTCCATCCTCATAACTACGGAGTTTATTTGTGGAACACATGACAGCAGGTACAATGACAGTTATCCAGCACTGTTATTGCACGGCTCCCATTCTTCTCTCTCTGCTACACCGCCAATCTTTCTTCCATCTGCTCACTTATTTCTTCTACCCCCACTTCTCATTTCCTCTTTTTGTTTCACCTGCTCCTCAAGCATTTCGTTTTACCTGAAAATCACACTTTTGTACTTTCAGATGTTGCCTTAAGTTACGTTTATGTTATGAAAACCAAATGAATTTAAACATTTGTATGAGGAATATACAACAAAAAGTAAAGTAAAAACATTACTTGGGAAAACTCTTTTTGATGGTGTGGGATACAAAATCCTCTTGTACTTTCAATTCTGTTTTTTTTTAGGAAAGTTAGCAAAGGGATTTTTGATGACATGAAATGGAATTGTCTGTTTTTATCATTGTCATGTAATAATTATGTTTTTCCTCTTTTAATTGTCTATCGAGACATGAGGATTAAAAACAATGAACTGCACCTAAAGTGTAAGAATTAGGATAAGATGTAAAAGCAATTGTGCTCAAGGTCAACTTTTTGTAGAAAAAAAGTATCTAGTAGCAATACTTAACTTGTTTTTTTTGCCCAGTTTTGTTACACTTTTATGCAACTTTAATAAAATTTTGTTAAATTACATTTATTGTGTGGCAGTTGGTCTTCCTCGTTAAATAAAAATTATGTGTAATAAGTAGTAACTGTTAATCATGTTTAAAACGTATTTTATAAACAATGTAATAATCTTCCATAATTTTTATATTTTTAATATTTAATAATTTATAGACGCCCCACTTATTATCTTCTATTTAGGGAGCCTTGTACTAGAATAGGCTATGTTGTATGTACTTGTACATCCTATTGGCCAGTTCAATGACTGTACGAACATCGATGACTCCGCGATGTTTCATTCTACTCTTTTATTGGTCCGTTGAGGACGCGAGGTCTTCATTGATTGGCCAGCGTTTCAAAACGTCATTATTTTGACACAAACCTACAAATGCTCAGGAAGTGGACTTGCTCCATGTTAACTTTGCCTGCAAATGTATTCGAAACTATGCCACATTCTCAAGACTTAAGCAGTAATCGACCATAAGGTAAGTTATTTTACGGCTGTGTATGCAGTTAATACAGTTCGCACATATTGGTTTATTATTATGGGTTCATCTGCGGGGATACGTTCATGAGGAGATCGAGCATCTGGATGGAAATACATTACAACGAAACAAAGTACCATGTGAATTATTAATACATTATAATCATTGTAACGTTCCCTAAAGGTCTTTTGTACATGGCAAACATCACTGTACGGATTGGGACACTTTGTCTCTGTATGAAGTGCGACGTTTCATGTTTGAAACTTCAATTGAAAGCGTGTTGTTGTAACCATTGTGAATCCGCTTTTGTATCTCAGCGCGAGCGTGTGTTATTATTAAACTGTTATTACGTATAGCACATAATGTACACGCCATATGACGGCAGAATGAGTAATCTGCTTGTGATGTAAGTACAGTAAAGTGAGGCCTTTAGAGGATGTACATGAAACACACACCTGTGCTCGTATATATCTGGAAAAGGGTCCTAATGCGTCACATTAGCAACCGTATCTTTAGTTAAATATACAATTGTTAATAAGAGCTTGTTAACGACAGCATTTTGTTGTTTATAAACCATCGTCCTCTAGAGGTCTATTATCTTGTCAGCTGTATTTTTATGCACATTACCCCAAAATTATTATTTCGTCACCTTCGAGTTGTTCCAAATGTGTATACAGGTCTTTGTTCTGATAAACACAGAGAAAGATAGTTGGAAGAATGCTTATAAACCAGACAGATTTTGTCCCCCATTGACTACCATAGTAGGAAAAAATACAATGGTACTCAAAAGTGCCCCAGAACTGTTTGCTGTCCTACATCCTTCAAAATGTCTTCTTTTCAACAGAACAAAAAATAAAACGATAAAGTAATTTTTCTACTATGGGAGTCAATGGTGGCAAAGAACTGTTTGGTTATAAGCATTCTTCCAAGTATCTTTCTCTGTTTTCATCAGAACAAAGAAATTATACAGATTTGGAACAACTCGTTGGTGAGTACATTTTTCAACTATCCCTATAACTTACATCATATTTCTCATTTGTGTCATTTGTGCTTTTGCATATTATTATGTAGAATATTAATATTTTAACATACATGCGAATTAGGGATGTAACAAAATCAAAATATTGCGACACGATAATAACTCGGTGTTGTGCCTGTGGTACAATATTTAATGCGATATTCAAAAAGACAAATGAAGACTAGGGAAAAAGTGCCATAATAAACAATTATTGAACATCGCAATGATGTACAAATTAACCACGTCATATCCTGTCCTCTTTTCTTTATCCTCTAATCATAACTGTTGCTTTGCGGTATGAGATAGGTCAAAAAACTCCCTTTTTTATTATAAAATGCACCAGCTGGACCTCGACAGAGGTAATATCTATTATATTGTTTAACATTCTCTATGTGAAAGGCCCGAAAGACCTATCATTTCATACAGTCATGTGATGTGACCACGTGAATATTGAGACAATTCTGCTATTGCAATAGAGGGTATGCATTGACGTCACTTTCCCACGTGAAGACGCCGGGACACGGCTCCCTTGAGCGCGAGGACACGTTCCCCTGAGTGGTAAAACACGCAGCAAATTGGCTGAGGAGAGTAGGAAACCGGGACTACAACACGCAATTATTTGCTGAAATTACAAGCAGCTGGATTCGACAGTGATCCTTACAACGTTTCTACGACTTAAATAGGAATCAGGTGTTCCTGGACACTGAAATGTTGCGCGGAATTGCGTTTCCTAAAATTGTAAGCAGTCATTTTGTGTTTTACCACCCAGGAGGGTGGTAAAGTGACCACACGTCCATACCGTCTATAGAGAACGTGAAGCTGACGTCACGCCCTATGTTGCATGTTGCAGTGGCGACGCCATCTTGGGAGGATAATACTCCACTGCTATTATTGTTTTGATTTGTACCGTTACTTGTTTTGTTTGATATATGGTGAAATCGAAAGAACCATGGGCTTTTCCTGAACGACTCTGCGTAATGCAATTGCAGTTTTTAACACAACAAGACCAACCTATCATGGTTATAATTTCCTAATCAAACAATAAAATCCAAACATTGCATTGACACGCTAGCAGGCATCCTCCCAAGATGGCGCAACATTCAACGCGGCGTGATGTAGATTAACAAGATCTATACCATGAAATTGTTACATCCCTAATGTAGGGCCATATGATTGCCGCGATGCGGAAAACGTGGATGGAATCGCGGAATCCAGGCATTAAAAAAGAATTTGATGTAAAACGTGGAATGGCGCAGAATCTTGCAAATTTAGAACTTCTTAATAATTTTGTAATTGTAATTTATTGTAATTATTTGGATAAGTATATGGATATAGATTTTGCACCAAGTCCACATGAAGTGCGCCATTTGGGATAGGGCCTGAGTGAAGCTACCATCAAACATGCACAAAAATGGTCTTTGCGACAACCTGTCAAAATAACATTTCTGTTAAATAAATTAACTATGACACACCCATATGAATAAACTGTAGCATATTATATTATTTCCTTTATTAAAGTAAATGTGATAGTAAAATAAAAAATCTTAATTTAAGTAGGTGTAAGAAAACAAAAGAAAAAAAAAGAAAATGCACTGGAGAGATGCTGGTTTAATTGAACACAGTTGTTGCCATATTTTTTATGGATCTTTTTCTGTAAGTTTCAAAAACACTGTAGTATCTAGGTGTCTTAATACAGTAAATGAGTAAATGCAATAGTATGCTGAAGTATTTTTCATGTGGGCTAAAATATTACTATTGTTTTTTAAAATAAAAACAGAAAACAGAATCCAGAAAAATTAAAACAGAAAAAAACGGAATTTGGGAAAAAATAAAACGGATCTCAAATGGCCCTACTAATGCGAATGTATGTTCACTACTGAGCTGTTAAGAATTATATATGTTTCATTAATGACTGAGAATTGAGTTATTTTAAGCATTTACTAATGACTCAAATGTTGTTAAATATTTGATGTTACTGGCAGTTACTATGGGTGTTGAGTCATTCGCTGGGGCACAAATGGGCATCATAAGTTCATACCGCTGTTGTCACACTGTTCTAAATAGTCATGCCGGCTCAGCCCACTGCGAGGGAATCAGAAGAGGAGATGGAGGGAGACCCTGAGTTTCCTCAGACAAATGGTGAGTTAGAGGAGGAACGAGAGAGAGCAGAGGAGACAATGGAGGAGAGTGGAGAAGACCGGGAGAGTGATTTGGAGGAGAGCGAGGCAGAGGAGGAAGAAGAAGAAGAGGAAGAAAGTTCAGGTCTGTTCACATCATCACACATTGTGACCACTGTTTTGGCCGACCACTGTTACGGTGAATATGAAATGGTTCTAGACCTGCCACCAAATAACATAGCGATGTACAGAATGAATGCAAGAATGAACTTATCTAAAGCTTAAGACAATGATGCAGTTAAGTGTTAATGTGTTTTAGTTTGAAATGGTACTGATGAGAAAGGAGATTGAGCAGGATGAGTCTGTTTTTCTCTGTCAGAAATGGACGATGAAGATTGCGAGAGAAGACGAACACAATGCCTAGACGAAATGTCTGACTTAGAAAAACAATTCATGGAGCTAAAGGACAAGTAAGACAAGTCTTTGACCGATTTAACGTTGATAACATTCATTTGATCAATGGCTGTCACAACAAAAGACAAGATGAGGAATAGTGACAGTTTAATGTGTCAAGAACTAAACTCTGGAGTTTTGGATGATTTTTGCTATTGATTATTTTGATCACAGACTGTTTCAAGAACGCCTGAACCAGGTCAAAATGAAGCTGGATGAGGTTTTAACCGGAAAGGCAAGAGAGTACAGAGATCCTCTGGCAACACTGCAACAAAACCTACAGCAGAGAACACAAGTTGCAGGTAACACAACAGAACATGAGTGAGTTTGTCATGTTTTGCTTGTGACTCATTGGGTATTTTCCTTGTATCTCTGTACTGTATATTAATTATAGTTCACGTTTTGCCTTAAAATTTTTTTTCTTATGTAGTCAGTGTAGTCAAATTTCTATTCTATTTCTGTTAAGACTTCATCGACCAGAATTCAGTTCATATTCAGTTCATCAGTTCATAGAAAAAAATATTTTTTCTTGTGTAGTCAAGTTTCTATTCTATTTCTGATAAGACTTCATCGACCAGAATTCAGTTCATAGCCATCCTCTAAACAGAAGGAAGTGGATGACTTGTAATGCAGTTTTACTGATACACAAACTCTCTCTCTGTCACCCTCTCTAGGTGTGTACAGAGAACTCTGTCTGCAGGTGGTCAGACACAAACATGAATGTGAGGTGCAGGGGGCAAGACAACATCTAGAGGTAACACAAATAACAGAACAAGCACACATATCCAGAGTATACAGACATATCCAGATTCATAACTCTGATTTTTTTTACTGTATTAAAATAATTTAAAACAAGTTACGATGTCTAAAGAATAGGGATGTAATGATTCACTGCTCACGATGCGATTCAAGATTCTGATCTCACGATATGATTTTTTTTACAGAATGAGTTGTGAGGCAAATTAGAAATGAACAACTGCCCTTTTATTATTTCTCAAATGCTGCACATTTCTTTGTAAAATAAAAATATAATATATCAAATAACAAAACTAAATTGCAATTTAAAAAAAATCCAAATAGAATAAAAATAAATAATACAAAAGTCTCTTTAATAAAAACAAACTTAAAATTTGTCTGTGCTTTTCCTAACTTTTACTTTTTTAGGAAATATCAGCACATCCACGTTTACCAAGTTTGGAGTAAACACAGCGGCCCCTGCAGTTCAAAACATGTATTGCGATTGATTTAAGGTCTCAACCGACTTCTAGTTCATTCATTAATAGAGCACATTTACAACAGCCACAAGACTGACCAAAGTGCTGTACATTAGGATGAATAACCAAAAACACAAAACAGAAATAAAAATAAAATAAAAAAACAGATCAGCATTCAGAGAGCGCAGGAATAAACATAAAAATACAAAATAAAATGGAATAAAAGTGGGTTATTGGTAGGCCAGATCAATGTTTTCAAGCGAGATTAAAAAATGGGAAGCGAAGGTGCCACTCTGATCTCCAGTGTCAGATTGTTCCACAGCAGAGGGCCAGCCACTGAAAAAGCTCGATCTCCTCTACATTTCGGTCTGGACTGGGGGACTAAAAGGAGATGTTGACAGCAGGAACGTAGGCTTCTAGTGGGGGTATAAAAGTGCAGCAGCTCTGACAGATATCTAGGGGCTTGGTTGTGTAAAGACTTGGAAACCAATAAAAGCATTTTAAAAACAATTCTGCATTGAATGGGCAGCCAGCCCACAGTCCGTAGAATAGGGGTGATGTGGTCATATTTGCAGCTATTTGTAATACATCTCGCAGCTGCATTCTGAACCAGTTGTATGCGGATGATTTGTGACTGAGCAATACCACAATACAATGAGTTGCAGTAGTCTAAGTGTGAAGTGATAAAAGCGTGGACGGCCATCTAACATTGTAGCGTTTAAAAAGTGTTTGATTTTAGACAGCAAGAGGCGTTGATAGAAGCTGGAGCCAATTACAGCAGAGATATGCTTGTCTAATTTTAATGACTCATCAAAGTGGACACCCAAATTGCGCACACAAGCATCTAGGCTGGAAGCCTGAGAATGAGCAGATGGGCTAAAAACAAACACCTCTTTTTTATATTCATTTACCGTTAACATTTTTGTCAGATAAAAAACGACTGGAACCACTTTAGGACCGTCCCTTTTATATCAAAATCTAGTTGAGATATATTAAATATTTCCGCACTATGAGCAGGCTTAAAACCAGACTGAACATTTCAGTAATAAAGTTATGTTTAAGAAAGAACTGCAGTTGGTCAAACACAATTTTTTCCAAAACTTTTGAAATTTAAGGCAGGACAGAAATGTAGCCGGAACTGAGCAGTTTAAAGACACTTATTGACAAAAGACATCAGGCCTGGCCAACTGAGTCAGCGATTC
The DNA here is from genome assembly GCA_006030095.1 of Triplophysa siluroides. Lineage (NCBI taxonomy): Eukaryota > Metazoa > Chordata > Actinopteri > Cypriniformes > Nemacheilidae > Triplophysa > Triplophysa siluroides. The sequence goes on along the minus strand of VCII01000052.1, from coordinate 750,599 downwards.
ATAAAAAAATTTAGGATGTATAGTGTCGTAAGGGCAAAAAGAGGGTTTGATATTACCATTACTTTGGATGATTGTAAAGTAATGGGTTCAAATACATCCCAAGAAACAGGATGCAGAGAGAACGAAGAAGGTACAGTATGGAGAGTTTACTTTAGAGCTCAAATTAGAATCATCACGACTTGAATCACGACGTATTATAATCCATTTTCAAACGGCTCACGGTGCATCGTTACATCCTTACCAAAGAATAAATATGTCATATTATGCATTTATCTGTCATAAGTTACAGTCAGCACACTAAACACACGATGAATAGGTGCGCACCGTAAACACGTCTGTGCCAAAACAGTCGCTGACAGTGCAGTGATGCGTGTGAGTCATAGGAGTGAGCGTAAGTCAGTGTAACTGCCATGTTTGTTTTTTCTATAGAGTGAGAAGACACTCTTGTTTGATGCCATAAAAACAGAACTGCTGGAGAAGATACGCAGACTTGAGGAGGACAAACAGAGTGTAGACATTACATCAGGTAAACACATGTTTATCAGAGAGTAAGATATGCTTTGTTTTTGTTGTGGATTTTACTGATATATATTTTTACTATCCATTCCCACACCATCGCCATCTTTATGAATCAGAGTGGTGGAATGATGAAGTGAAGATGAAGAAGTGCAAGAGGAGGAGTCACCTGATTCGCCCGGAGAGGAAGAGGAAAGCAGCACTAGTGTCAGGTAATAGACCCTCTTCAGGTTCAGCCATCCCTTCATCTCATCCCATTAACCCTTCCATCACCGTTTAAGACTCACCTTTCTGATTACATCCTGTTTTCAGCACCAGGCTTCTTCACGCTAATTGCTCATTAGTCATTTAGCTGACACTTTTATCTAAAGTGACTTGCAGTGCACCAACAGAGAGGTTTATTAGCTTTATTAGACAATTAGATGCGGTCTAGAAAGTACCTTGGGTCCAAAGCTAAATATCTGTCCGCTAATTGTCCGCCTCTGGTTATTTCTGGTGAGTTAATCTAATTACAAGCAGTGTTTTTTTTATTTATACAGACAAAGGACTAGTCACATCTGGCATGTTTTCTTGTGGTGCAGAGGCGATAAAATAAGCGTTCATACATGAAGCACAAACTGCATATTTTATTTAATTGCCAGACAACATATTTTTAATATTTAACACAGTTTTGGAAAGGAAATTTCAAGGCTGGACCTCATTAAACTTTAATTGAATACCCCACTACACAATGCAGCACACATTAACCTAGATTCATACTTTAACTCAAGGGCAGCAGGAATCTTTTGGTGACCAGGATAGTTCTTAAAGGTACAGTTTGTAACAATTTTGCAGTAAAATATCCAAAAACCACTAGGCCAGTGTTATATATTTTGTTCAGCAGAGTACGTACATTATCTCAAATGCATTCCAACTAATGCTTTAACACTGCATATCTAAAAAATCTGTTTTATTTATGTCTATGTTTCTTAGGGCCGTACATAGTGTATATGCTGAGAGACATTGATATATTGGAGGACTGGACGGCCATTAAGAAGGTATAGTCAGGATACTCACTCACTCACTCACTCACTCACTCACTCTCACTCACTCTCACTCTCGATCACTCATTTTATAAGTTTTATAAATTTGTTTCTCTGTCTTTCAGGCTAAAGCAGCGCTGATTCCCTTGAAAAAGAAGGCAGAGAGTAAGTGAAATTATTAATAGTCTGTGTGTACATTCAAACATGTCCGCCTCTTCATTTTTCAGACAGTTATGCTGGAAGGCCAAGAACTTCATGGTAGGCCTGTGAACCTTGTTAAAATACAGTATGTCAAACTGCTGGCCTACAATCATTAGCCTATTTAAAAGTTATTGTAGAAATGACATTAGATTTGGTTCAGCATATTTAACCCATCATTTCTCTCACAATAACCTATTAATGGATTTTATGGCGCTTAGAAGGATGTTGTACCGCTGTCTCTCAATTTCTCTCTGGGACTCTGTAATACCATCAAGGGGACAGTATACTTACATTAAGGGTTCTGTTATCGTTTTCGTGGACCATTGAGAAGTGTATTAATAAGTATTTCTAGTTATTGGGATGTTTTTGAATAAATGAGACTTAACAGCTTAACGTGGTGTGTAATGTGAAATGTGGGTTCTAGTTGGGAACCTCTGCTCTTGGATAAATGGCATCAAAAGCATGTTCTCCACTGTATTGCCATCACAGCTGAATCAATAATAACCTCATCCCTGACCTACTAGTTAATAGTAAGCTGTCCTGGAAAATGTTTTAACATTAAAATGTATTAAAAATGCATGAAACTGGTTTTCATAAAATATGGCAGCTTTTACATATTCGTTTGCTACCAAGTGTCGCTCTTGATTTTATTATCAATTCTAGGCGTTGTTCAGATTAAATGGCCTGTAAAATAGTGTATGAACAAGAGGAGAGAACTTTATAGAAGCATACCGTGCACTGATAATGGATGAATGTGTTTGTCTCTCAGATAGACAGGTTTCAGTGAGATGTGAAGGTGGGGCTCTATTCTATGATGGAGAGAGATTCTCCAAAGGCAGCAGCGTCGTTCTAGAAATCAGCGACGACAGCCCAGAACAGTCAGTACAGCCTGAGACTCTCTTTTTCTTTGGTTCTTTCCTCATTTGTCTTTTACTATGTGCAGCGATTTCTTATCGAAATGAACCGCATGACTGTCTGGTGTGTTTTTCTCAGGGCTGTGATAACAGGGATCAGCGCAGGAGAGATCTGGTTCAAGCACACAGATGGCAGCAAAACCAAAATCTACGTCTCCCAGCTTCAGAAAGGCAAATACACCATACGAAAGGCTTAGAGCCTAGAGCCCACACTCGGAGTGTGTGTGTACCTACTCTTTAATAGTTACCAAATAACACACATGCTCACATTTACAGACACCTTTAAAATTGTGGATAACATGATGCTATGCACTGGTATTAAGTAGACCAGAGACTGTCCCAAATTAACAAATTTACATTTGTTACTCTATGACAAACATATTATAGATTATATGCACTATTACTGCACATAAAACAACAAAAATGTCCAGTGCAGCAGTTCAATAACTAATACACGTGAAAACCGTTGACCAAATATTTTAACAGCTTTGAATGATAACAGACCATATATTTCTAGACTTACATTTGATTTCCCCAAACCAAGTACATTTATAATACTGACCTTGTATGAAGTCTTGATATGCACTAGGATCACATAAGGTTCAATGGATAATTTAAGCAATAGGACAAAAGCAAAACTACTGAATATCAGCACAGCTGTTGGCACATAATTCATTCACCTCATAGTTTCACTTAAAGTGACAATTCCCCCCAAAAGGAAAATTCTGTCATCATTCAAGTTGCTCCAAATCTGTATAAAATGATTTGTTCTGATGAACACAGAGAAAGATATTGGGAAAAGAACTTGTAACCAAACAGTTCTCGCCCACCAATGACTACCCTAGTTGGAAAAATGACAAATGGTAGTCAAAAGTGCCCCAGAATTTTTTTCTTTCCTACATTTTCAAAATATCTTCTTCTTCGAGTAAATGAGACAGAATTTTCATTTTTGGGTGAACTGTTCCTTTTACATTAGTTTGTATTTTTTTCTCCATTAACACAATAGGTCCAAAACGAGCCGAAGCTCAAGCATAATAATATGAAATTCAAAGTCCAGCTTGGATGCACTTAAAACATCACATTTGTTCCAAAACCTGACAAATTGTAACACATTTTTTCTGTACATTTTGAAAGACTGTTGTTTAAATATTTATAGACATCTGTAAACGGATCTGATGACCCAGGGGTGCTTTTTAAGATGTATTTATGAATTGTTCGTGATAACCATGTATTTATAACAAGAAGCATTATTAAAATCTAATCTTTTATTACATTTGCTGTGTAATGACTTGCGATTTTTTAAAACAAAGCCTTGCAGGGCTTGTCAAAAACACATGGTTTGTTTTTATCCGATACCATGTCTGTCCACCGTGTGGCGCTGTAGTAAATGCAACAGGTGTACATACACGTGACAAATCCTTTCTGGATTTTTTCTAGCCACTAGATGTCACTAAGTTTTTACATTTTAGGAGTAGATGCACTATGGAATAAAAACAATATTTTTTGTAAAACTGATGCATGCTTTAGAAACCTCAAGAAGTTATCATTTATAAATCTGAAAATGAAAGGCTCTAGACGTGGTGCGCATCCAAGAACAAACTTTCACCTGATTTAATTTATTGGATCGTTGGGTTTTAATGAATTTAAAGATTCAAGAGTCTGTGTGAGGGTGTGTTATTGCTGATTTACAGTTTGAAGAAAGGGAAGGTACAAAAAGATTTTAAAGAGGAAATGGAAAAACTGAGATCCATCTCTAAATGAGGAATTAAGTGGATAGATCTTTAAAAGTTTGAAGAAATAGATTATGGAAATCCATGTTTGAAGACTTCAGTTTACAAATTGAGGACTTGTAATTTTAAGACAAATATAAACAACACATTACTATAAAGCACACGCACACAGACAGACACACACACGCACACGCACACGCACACACACACACACATACACATACAGACACACACTCAGACATACACACTTCAGACTCGTCTGGTCTAGTTAACACAAGTTGTGCGCTCTCTGTCATTCATATGTGCTGTGGTGTGAGGACAGGAGGAAGCAGACACTCCAGTGAGTTAAGCAGAGGAGGAACAGAGTGAAAACAAAGTCTGGGTGACGGTGCAGGGTGCATGCAGCATCCCGTTACAAGTGCAAAGTCAATCTGTGTTTCTCTGTGTCTATTTATTATCAGTCTCTCCTTTAACTGTGTTTGTTTTCAGTCCAATTCGTTTTCATCTCACTTACTCGCTTCTGTTTTAATATGATCTCTTCATTCTGCTCTTGTCACAGTTAAATACCCGCTAAATACCTCAGAGCCAAGAAATGGAGCATTTTCATTTCAACTTTCTTGTCCTGATTTTCTTCCTGCTGTGTGACCTCCTCTTCTCACTGAAAGCTTTGGCTGAGCTAAATATCATGTCACTGGAGATGGTCTCCTTCTCTCTCTCTCTCACTCTCTGCACATTCTCCATCTTGCCAAGCTGCAGACGCAGCGTTATTATCCCAGCTTGTGGGTGTGAGGAGGAGACAAAGAGAGAGAGAGAGAGAGAGAGAGAGAGAGAGAGAGAGACGGTGTGAATATGTGCTGTAAGATGGAGAGTGTTCCAACACCAGCGGAACACTCTTGCTGTCTACTACATACTGTAGGCAGCATTAGACATACACTGCAGGTAGTTATGGAATTGACTTGAACCAAAACAAATGATTTGAAATTGACAATGTGAAGTACATTTTGACATCGCAAGTGACTACAACACTACATTGATAGTGCTTCTTATGGGAAGTGCACATAAAACTCGACTCCCAAAGGATTTCAGTAGCTTGGTGTTATAGTATCATCAAAGCTAAGTAATTTAATATAGTAACGTAAAAATAACTTTTTTCTTTGCTTTGGCCAACATGGGGCGTCTTTAATCACACAGCGTAACAAATTGATGTTTGGTCCGACTTTTTTATGGTTCTTGTACAATTTTGTGGCGGTAATTATTGTGGTAAGATTATTTTTCATGTAGCGTCAATGTTTTAGTGTATATTTAGCTCAAGTAAATTTTGAGTTTATATCATTAATTACGATATTTCGGTATATTGCAAATAAACAAAAACGTTTCAAATTTTCACATATTTAAAAAAATATTTTCCAATTGTCACTGTCAGAAAATTCTAGAAATGTCTGTAGCCCAAGGGATGGTGGGATGAAGCGATGATGGTGGTGACTATGTCTGGAACTTGGTTGGTGACTATGTCTGGAACTTGGTCATAAAAGACAAAAATGATCAAATTTCCACTTCTGAAGTTTTGGACGACTCATTTTTAGTAACTGTTATGTTAAACTGTTGTTTTAGCTCAATGTTATGCCAGTACCTTGTCATTTCTGCATACGACTAATAATACCGAAATGTAAATTTGCACGTATTCAGCATGTTAAACTTCATAAAGAAACAGTCAAAATAAAAGCGAAACACAGCTTCAAAAAAATGTATTACAAAATATTCCCTGATTATCCAACCTGCCCTCGCTGCACAACTGAACCAGCCACGTTATCGCATTCATTCTGGTTTTGTCCGACACTGTCTGACTTTTGGGAAAAAGTCTTTAAGTGCTTTTTTGTTATTTTCAATAAAACAAAAGTCAGACTTTGTCCAAAAGTCTGGAGCTCTTTTCTGGAATATTTTAAGGAGACAACGAAACCTCCCCCCACCCCCATGTATTATTAATATTCAGAACATACTTTTATTATTTATTGATCTGATTAATATTTTACTTTTTGCTAGCCTAGTGTTTTATTATTTATATATATATATATATATATATATTGAAAAATGTCTTTAATCTGAATTAATGTATGGTTGTGTATGAACCAAATAAAAGCCAAAAAAGTGTGTTACTATGCTGCCTGAAGTAAACTTAAGGTCTGTGTTTGTTGATCAGTCTGGCTACTGGCTAATAATATACCTATGTTTTATTTTGTATAATATATAACTGTACACTAATTGTATTAAATAAACAATTTGTTGAATTTTATTGTAGGTTAACTTTATTAAATAAACAATTTGTTGAATGGATGGTGTCACCAAGTAATGGTTCTTCCGCTGGTAACCCAAAATAATACTGGATAGACATACTTGCTAGCTAATGTAATTGACTTGTTATTTATTTTGCTTGTTATCATAAATAATCTACAGGGACTCTTTTATTTGCAGATGTGTACCAGAGGTTTGGACCACAAAAGCATGCATGCGTAGTATTGTTTGTTTATGTTGTTGCTTTGAAACTGTCTATAGTGTGAGAGTAAACTGTTTAATATGGTATAATCTATTGAGACTGACAGATGTGATTTAAAAGCGAAAGAGAGAGAAAGATATAGTATATATAGAGACAGGCATAAAGATTGGAGCATTATGATCTGGCTGGGAAAGACACTGCCAGACAGGTAGTGTAATCCATACAGTTGTGTCAGTAGAGTGTGTGTGTGGTGTGTGTGTGTGTGTTATAGGCAGTCTGTCCCAGTTGACCAAGGCTGCACAGGTGAATCATGGGAAGGAGGAAGATGCTGTGAGATTATTGGATTTTCCTTAGTGCTTCTCTTCAATTTGCTTTAATAAACCAGCCTGTGCTGAAGATTCTATAAAAAACTCACTGTCTCATACACAATTTTATACATATAAGAAACCTTTATTAAAAAGCGTCAAATGTTTCAGGAAGGTAAATATAGCTTTTTATTTGGGCAGCTCACATAGGGAGTGCTGCTTCCTTACAAATAATAAAAATATTTGAAAAGAAAGTTGGTGCTGATGGCTAAACATTCAGAACAACATTTTAAAGTAACATTTTTGGGTTGTTAAAAAAATAAAACCAGCCTTAGCTAGTAAATATTGCATCACATTATCACACCATATAACTGGCTTTCTTGTGCTTTTGGCCAAGAATATTTTATATCTGTAAATTGCTATGATTATTCCCTATATTAGCTGTACACTAAACATAAGGCTGATGTAAAATGAACAATGAATTATTTATTTAAAAAATATATTGTTTAATAAATATGGATCTATTGTATATGTACATTTAGGGCATGAAACATTAAAAAACGCAAACACATTTGACAAGATGTGAGGTGCTAGAATTGTGATCTCTGTGCATTATAATTATGTGTGATAACTGGCAGCATGTATGTGTGTTATTTCTGTGAAAACCCTATTTTGTATGCTGCATGAGAGTGGGGGTGTGCATGTGTGTGAAATGTGTTATATGAAAGGCCTAACAAAGCAGTGATGACAGTAATTAACTAAATGAGATAAAAATTTCACCAGAGGGAAGAGACTTTCCCCTAAGCAGCTTAAGAGAGGTGTGATATACACCCAATGTGGTCTTTAAATCAGGTGTGTGAGTAAATGTGTGATTGACACAAAGATACGCACATCTGTCCTCCAGTGATTCTCCTTCAGTTAAGGACCAAAGGTTTGTGCTTAAACGACAGTTTTTTTCTATTTTTGTCCTGTGATACATTAATCACATACACTTCGTTTACAATTCACGTGGAGGCATATCATTGTACAGTTCGACCTCAGCATATGGCATGAGTTTAACACACATCTTTTGATCAGTATTACTGAGGATCTTTTATATGGTTTGAAATAACTGCATTTATTATAGTATACTACAACCGCTCTACCCCAAAGCCGACCCACGCAAATCCATTCATACAGATATCCAAAATGACGTATCAGCAATGATTCATTTAATACAAAAATATGTGTCCATTAAGTATTATAACCAATTACACAAAGTAATTTAGCTCAGACACACTTCTTGGTCTCAAACACACAAGCGTACCTGCTAATCCCCTGTAACAACTCACACCCAGCGCCTCAGAGCAACAGCTAAAATAAGAATCAGAGTCTTATGCTCTCATTGCCAATCCAAGCACCCATGTAAAGTCTCGGGGAACACACCGCCAGAGAATGAGTGAGAGAGGGAGCAGGGGGGCTGTCAGGTGGTCCAACTCACACTATGTGTTCAACAGAACAAAGACATTTATATAAAGCAATTTTCCCTACTGTGGTAGTCAATGGTGGCCAACAACTGTTTGGTTACAAGCATTCTTCCAAATATCTTTCTCTGTGTTCATCAGAACAAAGAAATTTGTACAGATTTGGAACAACTTATAGGAGAGTAAATAGTGAAAGAATGCTGAGAACACATTAGAGAAAAATAATGCTGTGTTTGAGATGAGCAATTGAATAGACGGATATCCGGAATAAAATGTTCCCAGAGAGTGTAAGATTTCAAAACTAGATCTTTTTGATGTGCGCCATCAATACGATTTAGGGGCCTCTAAGCTTAAATGTGTTTCTTTTAACTTATATTATACTGGATATTGTATAGCAATATCATTAATATTATATGCAAGTGGCCATTGTTGTGACACTTCACTTTTAAACTAAAAACAATCAATACCCTGAGAAATAAACAGACTCATCAAATAGCTTCTTTAAAAGAAATGAGCTTGTTTGTGTTTCACAAGTTTTAATAGTTCTGGGCGCAATCATAGAGAAACTTTCCCGAGACCTAATTTTCGAAATTAAATCCAGACGTTAAACAGTAGACACCATGTTTGTTCAGTGGAATTAAAATATCACAGAAACGTACATTTACATTGACGCATTTGGCAGACACCTTTGTCCAAAACTACCGCAGTGCATTCAAGCTATACATTTTTATCAAGATGGATTGAAAATAAAAATCAAATACCCCATTGGCTGCACAAACCCACAAATTAACATGTATTCCAAAATCGAAATGTTATGGCAGACTTCAAACAAGCTCATATCATGAATGTCATATGACATTTTCTTAAAAAGCTGTCGAGTTGACATTTTAAAAATAAAAAAGTGAAAGAAAAATCTGTAGGGTGGCTTTAATGTTAATAACTGATCTGCATTTGTGCACATCATTTTATTAGTGGTAGACGCCAAGTCAACCCCCCGCACACACGCATACAAGCTAACACTTCAACATTAAAACGCTGGCGACCAGACAGAATGTAACCGAATCAGTGAGTGTTGGTTTCACGGTTGAATAAGTCAGCGCTTGTGTGCATGAGTCAGAGAGCAGATACACACAGGTTGTGTCATGTTTGGTGTTTAAGGGAGAGAGTCTGTGTGATCTTTACAAGATGGGGGCAAACGAAGACGTTATTCAACATCGGCATGAAGGTGGAGAGAGAAAAATCTGCGTCTGTGAAGGAGTTCCCTGCTCTCTCAATGTTGATCTGGAATGCTCAGTTCTGTCAAAGTCAGATTTATTGTTATTTATAGCACGCTGCAAACGCAAGAAGTAAAAAAACATTGTTCCTTCAGGGAACCACAGCGCACGGAAATCGGGTCAATATTTCATGCTCATGTTTTCATTATTGTTAAGCAGCCAAGTAATAAGCAGGATAATTCACAGTCAGCCGGTCATTTTCCGAAAAATAAAGCCAGATTAACTTTATGCCTTAAACACATGACCGTGCCATTAAGAGTTGTACCTGAGGCCCATAAAATGCAGTTAACTGGAGTTTCAGCTCAGTGTGTGGCTGGAGAAAATCTGTAACCCTGCCTGTGAAAACCTATTTTTATGATTTACTGTTTTCTACATAAAATCAATATAAACAATAATGTAAAGAACATTCTGCGAAAATAACCTTGATATCTGTGATATTGACAGAGTAAAGCCACGTCAAAGATTGAAATCAAAGCGACATTAATGCTTGAAATCCAACTTGGATGCTCATTACCTCGAAATTATAGATTCTAAGACTTTAGCCTGGTTTTCACAGGCAAGGTCACATTTCTTCTTCCTGTTTGGTTACATCCTCTCTCTCTCTCTCTCTCTCTCTCTCTCTCTCTGTCCCCTTTCTCCTCCCCCCTGTTGTGACAGTGTGACGGGACCGCTGACACAAACACAGAATGACAGAACATTCCTGGAATTGAAAGGGCACCGCGAGAACCCCGGCACCCACCGCTGAGATGACAAACTTCAACACGTGACTCTGCACATGAAGGCAGACACACACTCACATGTCATCTACACAACGCACTCGCAGACACACACTACTGGACCACCTGTTCTTGCTAGCCACACGGGCGAATTTACCATGATAAGCAACCAAGAGAAACACACAATAATGGATGTAGGGGGGATTAGATGAATATAATATCCTAAATGAGTAAATCGGTCCTCCCCTTGAATGATGTTTCAGATTTACTGACCACATATCAGCACAACCAAAATAATAAAGCGCACTGAATGTAACCAAACAGTTCTTGGCCGCCATTGACTACCATAGTTGGAAAAATGACAATCGTACTCAAAATATCTTCTTTTGACATTTTTTCCTACTATGGTAGTCAAGGGGGTCCCAGAACTGTTTGGTTACAAGCATTCTTCTAAATATCTTTCTATGTGTTCAACATAACAGAGCACATAACAATCTTATGAAAAACCTTTGGAACACTAAACTCAAACACAATAATTTAAAGTGCAAAGTGTTATTTGGCCTTAAAGTGAAATGAAAATTGAGAGAGAGAGAGTGAGTGAGTGAGAGAGATAGAACGAGAGAGGTGAAATGGAAGGGCGATTGAACACATGCAGGAGCGGTGCTGTGAATGATAAGATTTATGAAGACCAGAAAGATTAAGGAAATGATGCAATCTAGGTGAGAATAGATTGGTGCAATGAATTATCTGAGAGATGAATGAGCGTCTAAGGATGGAGGGACAAGCCTTTTAGCTCCTCTGCTGTGTCATTAATGAGGACAATAGACCTTAAGTCAAAGATGATGACATCATATTTCCTGACAAGTGCAAGGTTATGGGTTCAATTCCCAGAGAACACATACAGGCCTACTAATAAAAGAAGCCGCATTGGATAAAAGCATCTGCCAGATGAATGAATGTGAATTTAATTTCATGCAAATGGCTTATAAGGGACCAATATTGCATTCAGGTTGTACTGACTTAAGATTCAATGTCATTTAGTTTCACAATCCAGATAACCAAAGTTTTTAACCAAAGTTTTTTATACATTTCAGAGTTTCAAGAGCTGAACAACACAACAACAATATCTGTATATCCCTCACATCATCCTCTTTATTAAGAGTAGAATAAATACACCTCTAAGATCCAATCTAAAATAATGTTTGTCAGCTTTATGCAGGATTTCTGAGTGTTCTTTGTTGACAACCCATAATAAAAGAATAACCACTGTATTTTATAGAACCACTTCAGCTAACCACATAAATTACAAACCACCACCTCCTCCATCATTTATCGCTTATAACAGCGCATTAAACCAAAGCCACTATATCCTGCAGTTTTTCTCTTTGTTCCTTTTATCTGCAAAGACGACCTATTTCTTTCCAAAGATGATGCTTCTTTTGCTTCTCCATTAAATGAGTTTTCTTCTCTATCCAATGCTGTCCGCTCTTGTTTTTTTTATTCTACTCACTACTGTTTTCTTTCATATTGATACATGCCCATCATGTTCACAAATGTATTAAGCACTGCCTTTGACTGAACCTAAGGGCAGTTTGCGCATGTATTGTCTTCAGTATGTTTTCTCATCTGCACTACGTACTTTTTAGCGGTTGTGATGCTTTCTAGATGTCAGTTTGACTGAGCGGAGTTTTGTGTTTTAGAAACGAAACATCAGGGCCCGTATTCATGAACAATCTTAGCACAAAGAGTTGCTCCTAGTGACAAAATTCTAAGAAAATTCTTAGAAATGTGGCCGTTTCCCTTAAAATTACAGAAAAGATCCTAGTAAAGAAAAAAAGTAATTCATAAAGCATCTTAACGCTTAAAAGAGCTCTTAAGGTCCAAAATTTTAGGAGTAGCGAGGAGGACTTTTAAGACTTAGCAGCAGAGAAAATGGACGAAACACGAAAAGTGTGAAGAAATGCGTTGCAATGCATGACAATTTCCATATTACATTTAAAGTTGACCTGATTTGTTATTTGTATTGATTTTGTGTGTGTTCAACTTTTGTTTATCTTTGTTGTGGTATTCTTGTATAGCTGCTTTGATGCAATGCCAATTGTAAAAGCGCTATAACATAAAATGACATTGAATTGAATGACAGTGACACAATTAGATAAGACACAACACATTAGATCGTGCGGGGTTTATGTTTGTGACCGATCCTATCAGAGACACGCTAACATCTCAAAGACAGCGCATCTTGGATTGTGCGCTTATTGTGTCACTGTTCATTTTCTAACAAATACGTTGACATCAACAGCATTGTAAATAAAAAATTAAGAATATACCGTATATATATATATATATATATATAGTGCGTGTGTGCGCGTTCGTGTGTGTGTGTCAGTATAGTAAAACAGGAAAAAAGACCCTATACTTAAAAGCGCTCTTTTTCCCTTCTTGACCAAGCAACCAAAGTCTTTAAAAGATTCTGTCATACATAGCAACGGGGTCAGCCCCGCCTCCTCACTAAGATAAACGTTTTGGTCTTTTCCTTGCTCAGAGTTGCCCTCAGATTGGTCCTGAATCGTTGAAGTCGAAGACTCCTATGTAGAAGTTTTTAAGCTAAATTAAAAGCGTTCTAAGAGGATTCTTAGATGCTTTAGGGATACGGGCCGAGCTCTGTTCCAAAATCTGCAATGCTTCCTATGTAGGCAACTGCCTTTAAGGGCACATCCTAACTATAACAGAATATGTAAATAATTTGGAGCATATAGGCTACGTGCAACACACAAATAGCACACGCCTCGATTCATAAATTGATTATCATAGTGCATAATGTAAGCATGTTTCCATGGTAACAGCATATTTGAATACGCATAAATACACAGCACAAAAATATAATTGTTAAAATATAGTCCATTAGCGAAACAGTGTGTAAATAGTGATTTTAATGACGCTAATAGATACAATATTTCGATGAAACTGTTATTGTATTTTTCCACAAAGAAATTTGCCCTTGTGCAAAAAATGATGTCCCTTCCCCCAAAAGCACTGCCATTCTAGGTTGAATAAATGCAACCTTTACTATGCTCCGTCACTCACAACATAATGCTTACCGTGATGAACTTTAAAGGTTTCATCAGTAAATGAAATTGAATCGAAGGCGCCCGAACGTCACACCAGATTTTAATTGAATTCCTTAAAGTGCTACCTTTATAGACAGCTGACCAGCTTTCAGAACAAAGCAATTGTGTCCGCAAGCGAATGTTGTGTCTGAATGTGTGCAGAAGGAGAACATACTGCACTATAGGTTGTCTTGTATACAGTATGATGAGAACAAATGGATTGCATGACAGCTTGAGAGAGAGAGAGAATGTAAAAGACAGACCCGGGAAAAGGCAAAGAAGAAAAATGAGAGGGCGGCCGGGAGAGGACAGGCAGTCTCAGACAGTGAGGAAAGGTAAAGAGAATTTAACCTTTAAAAGGGAGGAAAGGAATAACGTCCATCTCTTCCTGGATAGATGAAGGAATGAGGTGAAGCGAGACGCGGTGTGTGTGGCCTGCAGGGATAGATCTGTTTCACGTGTCCTTTAATCCCTCGCTCTCTATCATTGTACAGCCTAAAGCTCTTCATCGCTACCCGCTCTGGATATTGTTGCCAAACAAGATGGAGAAACGCAGACAAAGTGAGGAAAGAGGAACGAAGGGAGAAATGGAGAGCAGGGGGACAGTGCAAAGGAGTTGATGGAGAGAGAGCTAAAGCGTCCAGGAGAGTTTTATCCTCGGGTGACCCGGCCAGCGCACAGTTAAGTGAAAAGAATATGAGCAGAACGCAATGACGTAGTCGTTGCCACATTCTCATTGATTCCATATGAATGCTGTACAGCTCTATTGCTTTTAAAATCAGCCACAAATCACATTCAAGGTCTTATTGAGGCGAGCTTGTTACATGGACAATGTAGCTGATGCTTTTACTTGCGTCAAGGCTTTAATGCAACACATCTTCAGTTTCTTGAGTTATATTCTATTGCTTTCCATTTTATTAAACAAGGCACAACCATAAGGGTGAATGTTAAAATTGATAAGCAGGAAAAGATAGAGACATCAACGAAAAAATGAAGATGATTTAAATCATGTTACAGTACTTTGAATTGAAAATGTAATGTAGAATTGCGCAAAACACAATTTACTTAAACTTTCGTCTAAATGGTTACATTCTCTTTCAACTTCTGTAATGGAAACCTCAACTGAAAACGGTCCACTGAATGAACCATTTTTATTCAAATGCATCATGTTTGCTAAATACTGCTAAATGCAGTTACAGTACATGACTATAAAAAACACAAATACAAATTTAACAGTAATTAGTGCAAAAAAGTGTTGATAGACAAGTAGTTTATATAGATTATGAATATTTAGCGTTTGTAAAAGTCCCACGTCAGAGTTTCTTATTGGTTTAAGTGTTCCCTTAATAACCATTATAGTTTCCTTCTATAATGTGCAAAAAATAATATAAGAGTTTATCTTTACCAAGCAGCTTCACACAAACGCTAGTCCATTTCACATGTGTCTTTCTGGTAACCCTGGTAACGTGTCCGTATGTTTGTGAATGTACTTTATGGTTCTCTGGCATTCTTTTCAGCAGATGTTCATGTATTCAGTGTTTCCACAGGCTTGAGGAGAGTTCAAGAATCTGAACATTTAAACCTTTTTCTTTCTCATCTCCCTTAAACAAGCACACAAATGTGGGAGAACATAAGGCGCTCAATATGTGGGAGAACCATTTGTTGCTTATATGATTTAAAAGAAACTTTCATTAAACTGTTTCCAATTGAATCATTTAGTCAATTATCATAAATCATAATATCAAGTAGAGTGAACGCCTTTCATACAATCAACTTTGTCCTCTGATATTTCCAGGTTGTATTAACTTTGCAATGTATCAGTTTGAACAAGTTAAAAAACAATATACACAGGATTAATATGGAAAGATTCCTGTAGTTTTCATTTTCTTCTTGTATGTATCGTTTTGTACTGTCATTTAAAATGTTTATAAAGAGATCTGAAATAGAAGATACAATACACAGGAAAGACATATTTTAGGGCGGTTGTACTAATGTTACAACAAAAGTGTTAAAGATGAGCATTTATTACAGATAAAAAGAATCAGGTGTGGATAATGGGCTTAATTTGCATATAATTGTGCATTTAATACGCATTATGTGTTTTAGCTTTTATCCTTTTTAGAGATTTTGCTGTTTACATGTAATCTGATGCAATAAATGCACAGTTACTGCAACTTCACAGCCTGTGTGTTATGAATGTAACATGTACTTGAAAGCTTATAAATGTACATAAAATATATAAAAGATCTAAAATTGTTATTTGAGACAAAATGGCTAAATATTTAAAAGTGCAACACTCAAAAACCTGTTAATGCTCTGCTCTTCATATAATGAAAGCATCTTTTTCTGCTGCATTGAAATGCAGTTTGATGAGCGAGAGACGCATGTTGTTTGAGCTTAAGGTGGGATTTATAACATTAAACATACTTCACAAGTACATCTACTTAACTTCGAATGAGTATTTTAAAATGCAGGTCCAAATGTGTATTTGTCAACTTCATTACAGGTTGGGTAATGACTTGCTTTGCATCCATGGCGTGTGACCACCCATGTGAACACAGCACCTCAACCCCCACGCAAGGTGAATGAGAGATTAAAGAGCAAGGATGGAGAGAAAGGAGAAATAGATAATATGACTTTGTTATGCGCTTACTTTTAAAAGCATTATTATTACACACACATTTGCCACAGAGTCACATTTCTTATAATGAGATCGTCAAAAATAATGGCTGGTTTCAGAGAAGAACAATTTTTGTACGATAGCGTTACGCTGGAACAAACACTGACACAACCCAACAATTGGAATATTTTGTATTTAATTACTCAACTTTATTGCTTTTGCCAGCATGTGCAAAATGAGGTTGCCATGACAACACTATACAATGCGCTTTAATGTGCTTGTGCATTTACTAGATTACTGCTGGTATTAATATTTAAGACCTTTTAAAATTCATTTTTACACTCCACTACCATGACATTAATAAAACTTCATGCAGAAAATATTGTGCACTGAGCATTCTCGCTCTCTTTCCCAAACACGCCCTGATATATAAATTCAACCATTGTCAACAGAATTTTTAGGAATAAGCCTATATATTATTCATTCAGTCAAGTAAAATAATCTGTGGAATATAGATGTAATGCGCCCTCCTTTCCTGGAGGCTATAAGTCATAAATCTGGATTCACAAGACACAAGTGGGAGTCTCCTCGGTGTATTAACTAGAGCAAAAAATGAATACCAAAGTGTGAATCATAAAGGCTTCATAGATTATGGTTACAGGCAATAAACACTTCAACTATAAACATCTGTTTTGACTGATATAACAAAACTGAAATGTTGTAAATTAGTCTGGCACTGAAATCATGACACAATCATTTTACACCATGTTGAAAATGTACCAAATCTAAAAACCGATTACAGCACCGCCTTCGAAGAAATTCTCTGCTGATGTGTAAACCTGGTCAAAAAGGCAGGCAACAGCATGGAAGGTCCATCAAATTATACAGAATCATTAAAAACGTAAAAACTAAATCCCACCCGTTGCCTGCTATGCGTTTCCCATCCTCGTTCACCTTTCACATAACCTTTCAAATTCATTCAGTTATTTCTAAAATCAGATCGTCTCCTTCCAGGCTGCTGTCCGCTTTAATGTGCAACTTGGATACGATGCCTGTAAGTGGCGAGTTGACAACCATTTCCATTTTCATGGCACTGAGGACGCAGAGCGGCTGACCCTTCTCCACCTTCTGGCCCTCCTTCACCTTTACTTCTACCACTTTACCGGGCATGGGAGCTCCGATCTGTCCTCGCACGTCCTTCAAGGCTTTAGGGTGAAAGTGCATTTCCTGGTGGAGAAGAAATTGATTTGTTATCGGAGAAGCCATGAGCAACTGTAACATTTGTCACTGACAACATAGTACACACAAACGACTTAAAATCCGCCTGCTATCTTTGAATGCGTCACGTGATGGTATTATTACTTGATTTACAACCAAAAGTAAAATATTGGGTCACACTTCAGTATAGGGGGCAACTCTCGCTATTGACAAACCATTAACTACGACTTTTTCCCAATAAACTCTTAATTTGTTGATTATTAATAGCTAGTAAGGTAGTTGTTAGGTTTAGGTAATGGGCAGGATTAGGGATGTATAGTACGGTCATGCAGCGTATGTGCTTTATAAGTACTAATAAACAGCCAATATGACAATAGTAGGCATGCTAATAACAACTAGTTAATAGTGAGAATTGCCCCCTATACTGAATTTTTACCAAACATTGTATTTAATAGAATAAACATGATTGTAAAAGTACATGCTACAACAAAATTATTAATGATGATATTAATCATCTAAAAATAATAATTTCAACACAAATCCACTAGTTTAAAAAAAAATCGTTTTTATTAAAATGATCCGATGATGAGTAAAATTCAACTAGATACTCAAACAAAACTTCATAAATAACCGATAAGCAGATCAAATTAACCCTCCCTGTTATGTGCAAGTTTTAGCAGCGATTTAAATGTTTTAACATATGATAAATTACTTGCATTTAAATTGTTATTTGCTTTTTGACTTTCATGTTACCTACCTACTATTTTAAATAAAGTGAAACTGACCTATTTGTCAGATATGGTGACCCATACCCGAAATGTGACCTCTGCATTTAAAGCATGTGGTGAACACACGCACACCTGGAGCAGTGGGCAGCTATCACTGCAGCACCCGCGGAGCAAGTAGGGGTAAGATGCCTTGCTCAAGGGCACCTCAGTCGTTGCCCGCCGGCCCTGAGAATCGAACCGGCAACCTTCTGGTCACGAGTCCGACTCTCTAAGCCACGACTGCCCCTTTATACTATTAGGACAAAACATAACATTTTAATTTGTATATAGAGGGTTTCATCGGACGCACAAAGTTAACTTCCAGTCTGTGTTTGGTTATCGTTCTGGCTAGTACTATAAACATTTATTTTATATTTAATTTAGATTAACTTATATTAATATTTTATGGTACATTAATTGTATTAAATCAAATTAAAACTACTCGACAGCTATTGATTCTTTGAGGTGGTTTACCCGAAGTTAGGTTTGGGCCACGTTTGTTTATGTTGTTGCCGCTGAAACCGTCAACAGACCACTTCGGAAGACGTAAACAGCGTTGGTTCAGAAGAACTTCCTGTTTCAGTTTTTAAACACTGCACAAATGTTTAAACAAAATACAACCAACAGAAAATGTTTAACCTTATAAAAAAACAAGTATGTTTAAGATCGAATTTTGTGTAAGATTTAAACAAATACAAATAAAAATGAAACCGGAAGTGCTGCTAGACCAGTGTTTACATCTTCGAAGTGGTCTATATTTTATTATATTTAATAATAAAAATGAAAAGAAACCTAAACAAAAAAACTAATTCTATTCAAGCTCTATTTCCAGAAGGCATGGCATTGAAAATATTTGAACACTATCTTAAAATCATATATTGTGGGGGAAAATGTTTCATGAGGACAAATGATTTGGCTCTTTTTGTTCAGGTGCAGTGAAAGAGAGAGAGAGAGAGAGAGAGAGAGAGAGTGCTGAGTAAGTGTTTGCACTCTTACCCATAAACTGTGCCACTTTGCGTACAGCATTCAGCACAAAAACCTGCATCTTATTCCCTAACCACATGCAATAGAGTTTAAGCAGCGATTACCATCTTGGAAAGCAGACAGTAAACAGATATTTATTCTCGTGCACATTATGAGGTGATGGTGACAGCAGTTATTCATGAAATGATGTGAGGTGTAATGGAGAGCTTTCAGCATTACAGAGATCAAATTCAGGTGTCTGGATGGTACCGGTGATGTGATGGTATACGGTTCCAGGCGAACGGTCCTTTGTAATCTACGCCGCGTCACGCAAATTGCATTCAGTGCAAAATGTTTGGGTGCGCTTGGTAGATTTGCATAATTCCTTTAGTGGAACAGGTGCTAATCTGTGGGCGCAATTCATTCTTGCTACAACCAATTTCGCCTACTGAGACAGCCTAAACATTCAAAATAAATGTTTCCAAAATATCATGCATATTTGAATGTTTGTTTACGAGGGATGTTATCAGCCGGGGACCTGGATATAATTAAGCTAGATCATGCAGAATGTGCTGTATATTTGTACAACCTGTTATTCAGTGGTCATAAAACTCCTACGATGCAAAATACATGGTGCTTCGTTCTGAACGTGCTAATTTAAAGATGTTTTTAACACTCCTGCCTAAGTGATAAACGCCCATGACAGCAAAAACAAGATCATTTTTTGCTTATGACAGAAATTATTCACACCTTGAGAGAAAAACCGGGAGCGTTCGCAAAACACGTCTGAATGATTGAGTGTAATGTTTGCGTCAAGATAATTGCTTTGCGGCGATGAAGCGAAACCAATCGAGAGAGGAAATAAACAGCGGTTACCTTCATCGCCGCCGTATCCTTGACCAAGACGGAACGCAGCTGTCCGTTGAGTTCAAAAAACACCTCTCTCTGACCGGACTTGTTTAAGTCACCCAGGGCCAAAGCTTTGATGTGCAGTGTTTTGCCTCTCTCCAACTCCACCTGTCAGAGGAAAGAAAAAGGAGAGATCTCTAGAATGAGTCATGAAAGGCAACGCTTGAGTTTATACTGTACGGAAACACGCCGGATAAAAACGTGTGCGAAACACACCGGCAAATAAATCAATTATTAAGCACGTTAACCGAGGAAAATTCGCTTCGTTTTGAAAGAGACCTGCTTTGAAAATCAGGCCAGCTGATAATGGAGATACACCGGCAAACTTTTCAGACCAGCTCATACTTACTTTCAAAGTGAAATAACTTTGTAGGTGGGTCTGAATCGTGCATCTGAGCGTGATCAGAGATGCGAGTCTCTCTCTCGTGATGCTCCAAGCAGAGAACTATTCACGCCTGCCAGGAAACACCCACTTAAGCACTTATAATGGGGTTTGAGGAGCCGAACACACAGTTAAGATCCAGTCAAAACATTGAGAAGCACCTCAGGGCTCAGACTGAGATGAGCATAAATGTGATGCTTAACAATAACTGGCAAGATTTAAGCTAAAACATTACAATGTCAAACACTCTGTAAAATGTTGTTGAGGGATTAGTCAAATTCATGACGCATTTAACGCTCACAAAAAGGACCTGGATTTTAATAGCGATATATTTAGAACACAAAAGAGGTGTACTTTTCCATCTCGGTATGCTAATCACTTTTACAACCGTAGACACAATAAAGTGGGCTAATAACGTTTTCGAAAGCGGAGGGCAGCTCAGGACAGAGAGAAATCTAATTCTGAAAATCTCCCGGTGAGAGAGCAGTCAGGCCTTTGGCGAAAAGCTTAGAAGGTCATATCCCAAAGTGTTATGAATTTAACAGGGTGAAATATAGTTGGCACATATTTGTAGGGGGCGAAATGAGGCTCAATGAAAACTAAAATAAAAAAAGAGATACATCATTAAAGTAATGAGTAAATTGTTGAACCTCTGCAGCGTGTCTATAGGTAGATTTAACAGAGACCCACCTGAAACTCCTCAGCGAATTTAGGGCCTTCCAGAAACAGGCGGGTATTGAGGCAGTCCACCGGGCCGAAGTTTGATGTGAACTCTTTAAACTCTTGAAAGACTTTCGGGTACATGGCTGCTGACATCACGTCTTCAGGGGTGATGTCATTACCGTGTGCGGTTCGCAGGCCAGATTCCAGAGCCGTGAAGTCCATTGGTGGAAGCGAAGCCCCTGGACGACCTTCGATGCGAGGTAGCGACTTAAGCACCTTTGAGAAACATCAAACACGTTAATCATTTCAAATCTTTAATATGGTCTTAACTTTTTCTCTTGGATTGATGAACAAATCTGTTTCTTCTGTGCTATTTCAAATGATTATTGTTAATTAGTATTTAATGGACCGGATTTAGATCATTAGTTTTTAATAATGACTGAAGAGGAGGGTCTATTATCTGTATTTGAAATGAACAGCAAAAATAAAAGATCAATTATCACTTGTGGCAACAGTCTGTTCATTAAATTTACAGAACCTAACTGAGATTCCCTTAAAAATGTAGATGCAAAGTCACAAAAAATGTTGAGATGGAGAAGTCTGAAAGGTTGTACAATGTTGACGTTATGAAAGGCTGTCTGCTCGGAATGAGTGTATAACAAAACCCATTAAACTGAAGAAAACTATGCAAATACTGTACATAAATACAAGATTTTCCCTTGATATTATGTAAATAATTAAGAGGAAAAGTAATTGAAATGAGAATGTAAGAGACCGTAGGCTTTTCATATTGATTTCGACATTTATTTGTTCCGGAAATTGGACAAAAAGGTCAAAGCCCGTGACATGTTTTGCTATGTTTAGTGTAGGACAAAGGTCAAAATAAGCAAAAGAATTATGAAAAAATAACATGTGAATATCACAGATTATATATCCATAGTAAATGGGATTAAAATGAGTGACCAAACCTCCGCAGGGAAAACTAGTCCCTTTCGAACAGATCTTTAAAACTGATGACTGACAGAAGACGATGTCTCATCTGAAACAGCCTCATAACCTTCAATCGTGGTTTCAGATTCGGACAGCTCATGAATAAAAAGCTGAGGAATGAACATGAGGTCATGGGTCACATCTCTCTGTTACTACAGGATTTCCTCCACAGATTCTTAATAAAACACCATCGCGACGGCGTGTAAAAACCCAAGCAAATTAATCAACAGTAACACCATCCACCATCTCCACCGTCTTTGTCCTCTCTGGCTACTGTCAGACTTTGCCAGCTGAAACATCCTAAATAGATCATTAGTGCCGTCAGAGTTGCTGTTAATGAACAAAAGCACAAACACGATGACAAATAGGTCAATTGAAAACGATAGACTACACCATCAATATGCCATTAAAATGACTCAATTCATTACGGGCAAGGCAACAACAGCCGAGTGACACTGTTTTCATCTCACAGCAGTGAGATTGTATTGAAAACGGTCCTTGGACTAGCGCTGAGAAACAGCCTTGCGGCTAGTGTGGGACAAAGAGAACAGACGGCACGAAAAGTGTAAGAAAGCGAAAAATCCAAAACACACCAGTTCATAAAAAGCTCAGCAGCCCATTTTGTTATTCACATAAAATTCTGAGTTGAAGTGGCCGCCTGCAGTCCTAACCCACCTACCTTTTGAATAAATTGCCACTTAATAGCAGCTTGAGTCATAATATCAGACCATATGGGCTCTCTTTTGTTTCATGTGTCCTATAAGTTTGTGACTCAGGTAGCCCATCTGAACATTTGGCTAGCACGTGCGCATCCTTCTTTGAATCCCTCTTAATTTCTCATCCATTCGTCCCTTGAGATTCCACAGGGGCATTTATTCATTCTCCCCCACATGCTTTCCTGTGAAGCTGATGAGTCATACATAGCAATTTTAATAACTCAGAACCGAGACGTTGTTTGTATTAACAAATCCAGATAGAGAAACGATAGAAGCAGAACCGTTCTTAAAGTCCGCTGCATGCAAAGATCATCTTTTACATGAAGTGTATTAGTAATCCCTGTACTGGCTGCGTATATCAAGATCCTCCACGACTATTACATTGAAGACTGTGAAAGGTCAAGCAAATCTCATTTTCAAGCTATGCAGAATTAACATATTGTGCTTGTATGAATATATAAAGTACACAACCGCTGAAGAAGAGGGAAAGCAAAGCCGTGTAAAAGAGGGAGAAAAACTACAAAGCTACAGCCTGGAGCAAGGTAAAGAGCTTAAGGAAACTTCTTGAGCTGCATTTATGTTATAATAAGTTAAACCTTAGCCCTTTCCATACCTCCTCTGTCATTTGCATAAACTATCACAAAAGCAACCGTGCACCTACACATAAGAAGCGACGAGCTTTCTAAGACTCTCTGTATTGAGAGACACGTCTGCTGTAACATTTCAAAAACACACGGTGGATTATCATGGGGTTTGTGGCAAAACTGCAGAAAAGTTATGAAATCTTCTTAGATGTTATATAATTCGATTACTCAAAAAATAGAAGTTACCGTACGAGACATCTGAGGCTGGAATGGCTAGGAGAGCTTTTGTTTCTCTCACAATTGTTTGGTGGTGTTGGCTGTAAGGGAATATTTGACGTTGTTGACACAGACTGGAAGGAGATGAGATTTGCTCTGTGTCATCTGTCCCCATCCAACTCTGTTTGTCATTCTGTACTGTTGTAGCCCGGCCGAAAATATCGCTCGGGGTGATTTCACGAGTTGAACTATCCTTACAGAAAGATCAATAAAAGCTAGGATCAAAAAGGTCTATGGAAATATTACAGGGTGGATTTGAGTTTTTGTGACCATTTATCACTGCTCATACAGCCACAGAAATTATTAAGAGACCACTTCAAAGACCATTTTCAGTTTTTGTGAATTTACTATTTATAGGTTTGTGTTTGGGTTAAACTATTATTTTGTTTAATTGTGAACTACTCACGATATTTCTCCCAAATTTCAAACCAAAATATTGTTTCTGTTTGCATTTATTTGCAGAATAGGAAAACTGGAGAAAAAGGTCAAAATAATAGAATCTCTGTATTTTTTCCGACCTCAAATACTGCAAAGAAAACAAGTTCGTATTCACGGTCAAGCAATACAACAGTAATATTTGTACATGTGTTTAGAAGAAATTAAAAAAAAAATGATGTGATAACCTTACAGTCTTTAACCTTACATGTGTCTTGTCATGCTGTCAGTCTTTCACATTGCTGTTGGATGACTTTGTCACTCCTGAGGTTTGACTTCGTTGAAATTCAACAGAAAATGGACTGGAATGGCCACAATACATCTAGAAATGCTGATTGAATGAACATTTAAAATGGCCTCTTAATTTTTTCTGCAGCTGTATATATATAAAGTTTTTTTCCAAAATAATAAAACACCTCTATAGTATCCTTGAAATTTGTTTGAATTGCAATTCGCTAAATTCTTCCTGTCATTTAAATGTCAAAATTCGAATTCAACATCTTGTGGGGCGTGGCCAAATTAAAATTCAACTCATTCATTGAAAGAGGGCCAATTCCAATTGCCCGCTGCTGTTATTACTAAATGAGAACAGATCCAATGATTGTTAATTAAATCCTAAATGACATTAAGTGGCTTATCAAGAGTATTCATAATTCAATTTATTCCTAAAATGATCAAGTTCTTCTTGGAAGTATAACTTCACTACTGCACTTCAACTAATAAGCAATCTAAATGTATCATCCCGTACCCCCTTCTACTTTAAAGAACATTTATCCCTGGAAATTTCCATTACAACTGAAATAAAGAGCTCACATTTAATTATGTCCCCAAAAACCCACCAGGAGTTTTTCCTCCTCTCCATCTTTCTGAAAACGTTCTCATGGACTTTAGCTAACAAAGACACTCATTTCTCCGGCTCAAATCGAATTCGTCAGGTGTGATGGTCCGTTGCTATCCATGTAGGATTCACAGGAGAGAAGACTACAAAGCACTGGACTGTAATAGAAACCAGTGTGGTTATAAAACAGCGTGACGTTTTTTGCTCTGTGACCTGCACGCATCTTCCTGTGGTTTTACCTCCGAGTGCGCTGTGTAATTATTCCAACTGTGAGTGTGTTGTTAACACGGTATGTGTTTGATCATAAATAGCCATGTTAATGTATTTACATACGCGAGGTGTGGGTGGATGTGTATCTATCTTGTTGGACTAACTCTTTTTCACCACCGTAATATTTTGAGCCCAGAGGGAATACCTACAACAGTGTTGAGGAAGTTAATTTAAAACTGTAACTTGTCAATCTTCAAGCTTCTCATTGAATGTAGTTCAGCTACAGTGAAGTCACAATAACCTTTTGGAAAAATAAGCTACACTTCAAACTAGGATCTTAAAGGTCCAATGTGTAATTTTTGGGAGGATCTATTGCAATATAATATACATACCTATGTGTTCAGAGGTGTATAAAGACCTTAATGATGAAGCGTTATGTTCTTTTCTCTTAGAATGAGCTATTTCTATCTACATACACCGCGGGTCCCCTTACATGGAATTCGCCATGTTGTTTCTACGGTAGCCCTTAACGGACAAACTGCTCTACAGAGCATTCGTAAATACGTTATCTCCTTCCGCAAAGAAGTGAAAACGTATATCGTACGTAACGACATCTTAGTCCTTTGTCAGCCACCGTAGTGCTTCGAAAGGGTGGGATGAGCGATGGAGTGAGCCGTTGGTTGCAATTCGCAACCTCACCGCTAGATGCCTCTAAATTTCATACACTGGACCTTTGAAGGTGCTGCACGAAACAGAATTTAAACAGCATACACAAATTGCAATAAATAAAACGTTTTTCTGAACTGGTTCATTAAACACGACTCAGATTTTCCAAGTACTTCAAAAGGAGAAGGTGGACATTGGATTATGCTATATAAAGCATACATGACGCCAGTATAGAATATCACAGCGTTACTCGAAAAGCCAACACAATATATTCCATTTTAAAAACATCAGAGCTTTACTCTAACACTGCTGTCAAACTGGTGAGTTTTTTGTGGAGGATGTTAAAACAGAGAATGAAGGCTGTGACAGTAATGCTTTGAGACGCTCTGAGATTTAAAAGAGATGAGAAGCAGCATGATGCTATTTTCACATCACCTCTGAACTCTTGTCTCACTCCATCCATCCATCAATCATCAATCAATCAATCATTCTTCATCAAGTCTTCAGATGAGTGTAATGAAACCAGACTGATGAAGAACTCAACTTGAGAGTCCAAAAGGTTTCTTATCTTTCCTATCTTTTGTATATAGTGCATTATTGTTTTTATTTAATTCTCATTTTTTCTATCTTAATGTATATTTGCATTATGTTTGCACCATGTGTACACTTTCTTCTGCACTAAGCTCCTAAATTCCTTGTGTGTGTAAACATACTTGGCAATAAAGCTCCTTCTGAATCTGATATTTCATTCAATACTTATCTTCTAGTCTTATGCCGCCTGTAAGTGGGCAATAATAATACTTATTTCCAACGATTTTGCTAACTTTAACTTTAGTCCATAGTAGTCACTTGGACTAAAAGCATCTGTTAAACTAAAAAATGTAAATTGGCCTGGCCTGTGATGTGATGTGTAAAGTGATGTGTCCACATGAAAGTGGGAGGAGAGCAGCCCTGCCATACCAACAGATAGTCATAAAATCCAGTGCTTCATCTTAATAATATTAATTTGTTATGGCAAAGCAAGAAGTCAAGCGAGATTTTAGTTCACCACTGACCACCTGCACAAACAAGCAAAGAACACGTCAGGATCTCACAAGCACTCCAAAAAAAACTTTGGCCACGCCTTCTCGGTTTCCTCTGGATAACCCAGACCCCAACAGAAAGCAGCTGAAGAGCCCTGATAGGAAATACGATCGTGACTTGCGAGCCGCTCACAGCATCAGCGTGTACCTCAAACGCTCTCCAGACTTCTCCACGGTCCTCAAACTCAATGTGACACGCCCTCCCCGCGGTCACGCAGGTCCCTCCGCAAAACCTCTGGAGCGTCTCGGCTCCGGAAGAGGCTGTTATTAGCACATCCGGCTAATGCGTTTTAAATAATACATAAACATGCTGATTAGTGTATGGAGGAGCACCGAGAGGATCACCAGGAAAGGCTTTAGAGGCTTTTCCCTTGGCAGAGGCATGACACACAAAAGAAGCCTCCCCAATTCTATTAGTCACGATGGCTGCGGTTCAAAGATGCTCCGCGCTTCATTCAGTCACTCTTCATTAATTTGACAGCTTTTGAGGCCATTTCTAAGCCAGGAATATATACGTGTGCGTGCCGTTGAAGGGCTTTCTAAAGATAGAGTGTTTAATTGCCCTTAGGATTGAGACTGCAGCGATGTTGAATTAAAGCGGCTGCTTATGTCACAAGAACCAAACGTGTGCCGAGACCACAGGTTTGTAACCTTAAGCAGCTTCTTATCGATATCACTGACAAAATTCATCCTTCGAATGAGATGAGGCAACATGACGTGATGGTGCATGACGTGTTTTGATCATATCAATAAGACAGCGGTCGTGTTTTCTTCCGGCTCAATCTGTTTGTGTACGTCTCTGTGTGTGGACGCCTGTGGGAGCAGATTGGCCACTCTTATCAGTGTTTGCCCAGTGGTGTGTAACACTACACGTCTGCTTATCTGAGTTTATCTAGACGAGCTGATTGGCACAGATAGAGACACAGTTGCATAGAGAGTTACTGCGGCTCTGAAATCACGTGAACGGGGCTGTAGTCCATTGAATTTAGGCCTCTTAAGTGAACAGCATTCTGTTCTGCACCGGTTTTCCTGTTTAAAATGCAATTCACAAGCTCTGATACGCATCACACCAGTATTGCAAAATTGAATATTTATCAGCAATTCGTGTCATCAAAGTTCTTTAATCTGTTTCCCTTTATCTCTTTCTATCCTATCACGCCATTAGCTATGACCGTGCATATACATCTCTCTCTCTCTTTCAACACCCACACACGTTGCATAAGGGGTCAGGGTTTGAAATTAACCCCCCGCTAATCCGTTAAATGTAAGTGTGAGAATCCACCATGGTGGCTCAATGGCCAGTTGTGCACGTTATTATTATTTATATTCTGTAACTATACTGTCATTCAAATGAGGCTGATAAGATGGCTAAAAGTTCATTTAAATCAAATCTGCACAGATTTAATGTAAATAATGAACTCGCCATAAATAATATAATATATATATGCCATATATAATGGTAAGAGTATCGCTTTTTGGTGCAGAATCTGTCCATATCTGGGTTACATGAACAAGACTATTAATGAGCACCAAATGACTGGCGTGTGCTGAAATCTCACAAAAAAAAGCATTGCATAAAATGCATAATTTTGAATGCATCGTAAATCACTTAAAGTTGCCAAATGCATAAATGTACATGTAAAATACGTCTAGTTTGTTCGTACACTTTTAAACTAAGGACTATTTCAAAATCATTTTCAGTTTTTCTGAATTTACTATTTGTATGTACGTGATTAGGTAAAATGATCAGTTTTGTTTCATTCTGTGAAAAAAAAAAAAATGTTTCTATAAGCACAAACAGGTCAATATGAAAGAAAAGATGCTCTGTATTTTTCAAACCTCAAATATTACAAAGAAAACAAGTTTATATTCACTTCTAAGCAATACAACAATCATATTTGTATGTGTATTTTGGAAGTATGTTTTTTATGTTAAATGAAAACATAATTTTGATCACATTTTCATGTGTCTTGTCATGCTGTCAGTCTTTCACATTGACGTTATGTCACTCCTGAGGTTTGATTTTGTTGAAATTCAACAGAAACCGGACTGGAATGGCCACAGTACATCTAGAAATTAAATGATTAAATTAAATGAAAATTTGAAAATGGTCTCTTATTGCTTTCAGTGACTGTCACTTTTAAATCACATAAAATACCAATTTCATAATAAATACTTCAATCTGTTCTGTGACTTTGTGATTTTGCTGGGTTAACAGAACTTCTAAATGAGGTGAAATTCAAGTTGACACATTGGCAGGTAAATGAAAAAGCTTATTTTAAACCCAAGTTATACCGCGTAGCACAAAGCTCTTAAAACTCGGCACCGCTGCATCACATTTTAGGTTCTTCCCTCAGGGTAGCGTGTTTGGGAGTGTATTTCAGCCTGTATGCGTAATTAGTCAAAAGGAATGACAGAACAACAACAGCACCCTGAGGATATTTTACAATGTAATATTTAGAGAAGTGTCAGAGTAAGCATTCTTAGTCTATAATAAAAACACAACGTTACCTGCACCGATAAAACAATAAAATAATAGGGGGGCAAGTTTAGAAATGAATGATTTTCAAAAGAAAACAGTTGGTGTGACAGTATGTTAAACACCCTGTCTACATCACACTCAAGAGGTGCAATGCAATGGGACAAAAGTCTATAGAACCCATTATAAATAGAAATTCTGTCTCCACTGGATGTGGTGAGATGCAATGAAACAAACATCTGGTTTTAATGGTTTCTACTGTCTTTTGTTGCGTCACTGTATTTTGGTCATTCAATTCACTCACATAAATGGTGCTTCAAAAGTTTTTTCAGCAATGCCGTTGAAGAACCTTTTTTTAGTTGATGAATTACTATATATTTTTGTTGACTGATAGATAATTCAAGTCATATTTTGGTCTTGACTACCGTCATTTTAAAGTCTCAGTGAAATAAAAAATGATAGTGCCTATTTTTTTCATGAAACATTACATCGTTTATAGTAAATAGTTTATCAATGTGGGTGTTTAAAATCGCCTCAAAAATCTGAAAATGCACTTCCTTCCTATAATGTCTATCCATCTTAAATGATGTATGTTAGACGGCTTGGGCGGAGCATCCGCTAAATCCTCCCCTTTAACTGTCAGTCTGCTGCCAGTTCCATTTCAAAACACAACGGCGATTTTTATAGATCCAATCATCGCAGAGATAGATGGAAGCCACGCCCACTATTTTTTCTCTTTAGAAATTCCACTTCACTAGAAAACACGGAAGTAAAAACGATCTCAACTTCCGGTTCACAGGGACTTTAAAGTAAAAATACAAGCATGTGTGACCTTGCGGTGCTGTGCGAGGAAAGACAATTAAATCAGTCACTCACACATTCAGAGCCATGAGATTTCAATAAATTACATCATAGACCTTTATTATATTTTTATCTATTCCCACTAAGACACGATATTCAAGTCATTTTATTAAATTCTAATGTCTGCCTCCCTCCTTCTCGCCTTTGTTTTTCTGTCTACTCATAAAAAAAGCAAGTTTCAGCTTCTCTGCTGCTCTGTCTGTCTGTTATTCTGTGGGCAAATGTTGAGCTCTCTCACATGGAAATTCTGCCAATGCTGACAAACAGCGTTTGATCTTTCATTTTTGGACTTCAGAGCGCTTCAAAAGAGTTTGTCTGTCTGTGTGTGCGCTCCAGAGAAAAAGTAAATCAAAGAAAGTTTGTCTTCAACAGCAACAGCAGAATGTCTGTCCTCAGTAACAACTGTTTAAAAATAAAGCTGTGACCTCATAACTAGAGGTTTTTACGTGTGTGTGTGTATACTATGGTGGATTTAACTATGCGTGAACTCTTAAAAAAAAAAGACAAAAATGCACAATGAAAAAGTGACAATTTTACTCATATATAAAGCTTTTGTCTCAAACTCTCTATCTCTCATGTTCCCTCTCTTCCTCTATGGCATATATACACAAACTTTGTGGATGCACACA
Organism: Triplophysa siluroides; assembly: GCA_006030095.1. Taxonomy (NCBI): domain Eukaryota; kingdom Metazoa; phylum Chordata; class Actinopteri; order Cypriniformes; family Nemacheilidae; genus Triplophysa; species Triplophysa siluroides. The sequence continues at coordinate 719,569 of VCII01000052.1, read as the reverse complement.
GCGCGATTCCCTCTATCTCAACTGTCTCTCATTCTTGCTCTTTTGCATATTCTCTTTTACACAGTCTGTGGATTATTCATAAGGATTATTCATAAACAAAAGCTTCTGACACTTTAAACAGAAACAGAAAATATGTCTCCTTTTTGTGGCTTTAGATAAAAGCATTTGCTAAATGTAATAACAAAGACTTGTATTTTTCAGAAAGTTACTTGTGAATCGTTTTAAAAATTGTAAACCAGTTACACTCAATGGGCCTCATTCATGAAACACCAGCAGAACGCATTTTTGTGTAAATCGTTCGTAATGTTGTTCTTACGTCTCTTCAGAGTCCTAAAAATCTTTGTATTTTCAAAATGTTAGTTGGTGCGAAAAAACCCCCCACCTGCTCCATACCATGAGTAAATGGTGCATAAAACATTCAAATGTTCTGTGTTCTTTCTGACAAACTTATTACACTGCATTTTGATGCACTGTGTATCATGATGATATTTCACGTGTTACTTTGCCCTGTCTTTTTGTCGTTTTTACTTTGCTATCCAATCTATTTTTACACAGCTGTCCAATCACAGTGGAGGAGGGGCAGGACAAACAGTGGTACAACACAACAATGGAGAAGTTAACATTGCGGGTTATTGCAGTTTTATATTCAGTAATAATCTTAAAAATAAGATACTCGTAAAATGTTACTGCCGTGAATATTCCTATTCATAGCAACCAACGTGTCTCCGGAAAACCGCGCAGTGCATCCAAAGCGCTCTCAAGCGCCACCAGCTGGTTATTTTCAGAAGAGCACCAGGCATTTTTTCAACTAATTGATTAATTTATTGTTAGGCATATAGCCTATTAGTCTCTTATGCATTTATGGAATATAACATGCCAAACCTGAGAATGGAATCCAGAGGATTCCTGCATTCGATACGTATAATTTGCGTAGCTGTAATTCATAGGCGGGGATTATGCTAATAATGAATGAACGTGCATGCACGCCTTATTTACGAATGATTGGAATTCAATAACATACACAGGTTTTACTATCAAATCTGACCTTTACGAAGTGTTTGTAAATCCGGAGTTTTTTTAGGAAGGTCCGTTTTCACATATATTTACACATAAATTTACGAATGATTCATGAATGTGACCCATTGTTTATTAACACTTTTCTTGATCGAAGAATAGGTTCATTGTTAAGTCACTTCGCCATCTATATCTTATCAATAAAGGTAAAAATGTAAATCATGTTAGTTCATTTATTAATCACAAAATCACATATAAACAGAGAGATTTTTTCCTAGTTAAACTTCTTTGCTTTGCCTTAAATTGCTTTAAACAAAACATGTTTCCCATTATTTTCTCCCATACCTTTAAATCAATGTCCACGTCTGGTATTCCTCTTTACAGAAATACCTCCCAACCTTACAACACAGACATTCATTTTTTAAAAGGTTCAAACGTACTGCATAATCAGAATGACCTAGAAAGTATTTAACCATTCATGTATGCAAACTAAAGAGAAATTGACTGAAAACCACAGGGTTTGTTTTAGCAGCGTGTGTGATCTCACCTTTGACCTAAAGGGCTCAGGAAAGCCTCCGTATGGTATTCCGATATGTCCTTGCAGGAACTCCACAACCGATAGCGGGAATGAGAGCTCGTCTGCCCTCTCCTCCACCTCAGCCCGGGAAAGATTATTCTGAACCATGAACTGAGCCAGATCACCCACGATCTTAGATGAGGGAGTCACCTGCACAAATAATGTGAGAGAGACACAGAAAACACTATTTATATCCAGAAGAGCTCTCACTGACATTGAAATGATGAGCAGAGATTATTATTGTTCTGAATAATAGCAAAGATCCTACAAATAGAGAGACAAAAAAAACCCAAGAAATGGAGGAACGAGTGCATTTGTACATTGATTTTTTTTTAATTGTGAACACAGAATGACCGGAGATGAATACATCTATTTTAAACTTCCTTTAAAGGTTATTCAGACTCACTCAATATAAAGTGGATTTGTGAATTAGTGATTAATTTAGATTTATGCATTTTTCAGATGCTTTTATGCAAAGCGACTTGAAAGAGACATGCATTCGAGCTTTACATTTGATCAGTCCATACATTTCAAACCCCTGACCTTGATATTGCTAGCAGCCTAGCACCATGTAACCAGTAGAGCTAAAGAAAAAGCTACAGCACAGGATGGAGAGAAATAATTCAGGAAGATATAGAACTGTAAATGAGAGAGCGGTCAGGATTGTGTGAGATTTGAGGGAAAGACTCCTGGGAAAAAAAACAAGAGATTGAGGAGAGAAATAAAATGTTAAATGTCACACCGTTTTTCTTTCACATAAATAGTTTAGCACTCTGACAAAATACCACATAAAAACTTTAAAACTGCTGTCAACTGTTCAGCTTTACAGTATATATACTAGTAATTTTAAAATAAAAAAAACAAATTTGACACCATGGTAATATCATGGAACGTGGTTGTGTACAATAGTGAAAGATTACCACATACAGTACACTGTGCTATTTACAAAGCGCTTCAAAGTACTTCATAGAATCATGATGTTGATACCCTACACGTCCCAAACCATTCAATTCAATTCAGTTTTATTTCTATAGCACTTTTTACAATGTTTCACTGTTTCTAAGCAGCTTTACAGGAAGACACAAACAAACAAAAAGTTAGTATTAGCATTAAAAAAATAAGCAGTCCATCTTTGCTCTTGGACCGTCACCTCAGTACTCTAAAAACAAAACCACTTAAAATCTGCAGCCACTCCAGCATTAGAATGGATGGGGTTAAATTTTTTTATTAAAGTGACATTCAGTATTACGTTTTGTAAAGAGCCCTAGGCAAAGGTCACACGAGGGTAATATCCTCATTTAAATACAAGCCACACAGACAAATGTGGCTTTGTGAGAGTGTGGATTAAGCAGTAGCTCTCAAGATCCTGAGTGACTCGAGTCTGTGACACAGGGGAGAAATTTCAACTCGGATATGACAAACTGTAAAACCTCTTATCAGCTCCTATGCAAACAAATGTCAACATTATAAAACTTAATATGAAAAGCTTGCGCACATGCTATTTGAACAATGTTAAAATGCTCAAATCTAACACGTGAATAATTGTCTACAGCCCCACATCAGTGGAGGTTCAGTCACCTCAGACACCGAATGCTGTTCACAGGGAAATTGCTCTATGCAATTTGAATACTTATTTGCCTGAAAAATGAATTGTGATTCCACTAAATTAAGCGTGAAAGATCCTTCAAGAGGCTTTTCATTCTGCCATCTCAAGTCAAGACTCGAAGGCGGGAGCTGTAGTTCTGCTCATATCTTTGTCTTTGAAAAACTGCCAATGTTTAGCAAAGCTTACCAATGTATTAACAATCTTTAAAACAATTCCTTTCAAGTCCTCAATTTATACAGCCTTTGTTTTTTTGATAACAATGCACAATAAAAAAGGTTGTATGTGGGATTATGGGCAAATGCATTTGCTAACATGAACTAACAATGAATATTATAATTTTTCAGCGTCTATAACTCTTTGTTAATGTTGTTGAACGCCAATACAGATGTTCATGTTAGTTGACTTTGCATTAAAGGTCCAGTGTATAATTTCTTTGAGGATCTATTGACAGAAATGCAATATAATATACATGACTATGTAAGGTATTAAAGACCTTACATAATGAAGCATTGTGTTATTTAACCTTAGAATGAGCTATTTCTATTTACATACACCACGGGTCCACTTGCATGGAATTTGCCATTTGCCATGTTGTTTCTACAGTAGCTCTACATTATCTCCTTCGTCAAAGACGTCAAAGACACTAAGTGAAAACGTGATGAAATCTTTGTCCTGTTTGAAAGGGAGGGTTGAGGGGTGGAGTGAGCCGTTGGTTGCAATTCACAACCTCACCACTAGATTCCACAAAATTTCACAAACTGGACCTTTAACTAATGTTAACAGTTACAATTTTGATTTAAAAAATGTTAACAAACGATGAAATGAACATGAACTAAGATGAATAAATGAAGTATTGTTCATTGTTGGTTATGCATTAACTAATGTCAACAAATACAACCTTATTGTTAAGCATTGCTGATTCTTTAACCGTATATAACTGAAATAGCATTGTGATATTTTCTATTTCTTTAATAATGAGTTGTCATTAAACTTTAACATTTTCATTTGCTTGGCAGGTCCAAAACCAAGTTCCTAGAGAAAGATTCCAATTATGAGGAAGATGGCTTCAGTCGCAGTAAAATCCTTGAACACAAAACCTTCAGTTATTGTAAAATCTTTGAACATGAACATCCTGTCTTCAGTTAGACTACAGAATTAATCTCAGACAAATCAATAGGTTGTTAATTGACACGAGGATTTGTTAAGTACCCAGACACAACGCAAAGCTGGTTGAGGTCAAGCCTCTGTCAGCAAAAGTTATAGAGGCAGTGCAGAGACTGTTAGGAGATAAGACGGAGACGGGAATAAAGAGGGATCAAATACACTCTGACACACACAGATCCTCATGCCCGTCAGAATTTGCTCTTACTATGTTTCTGACATACACAAATCCCTCTGTATACATCTCAGTTGCTCTGCAGCAATATCTCATGTCTTTCTTTCCTCTTCTCGCCTGCCCACTTACTGTACACACACACTCACATACACCTACACGATCTGAAAGTGTTTACTCTCTACTGAGTTATTGTGCTGTTATCTCCGGCTAACTGACAGGCTACATCTGTTTGGCCATCGGCATGGCAGCGAACGCTTTGAACTCGAGAGAATGGTTTGTGTGTGTCAGTGGTAGCTGCTACAAGAAAGAGACTAAATTAGGGCTGTGAGTGTGTGTCAGCAAACCAACGGATAAGGAACAAGGAGTATCCGGAATGAAAACTAGTGTAGCATATAGAGAATTTATATATGTTTAGGGAGAACCTTTATATTTGAAATGTCCTTCAATTTCTTAACTTCTTGGTTGCAATTAGAAATCTTGTATATTAGGTCATTTGGGTATTCCATACATATGGAAGATTTACATACTGTGCACAGTATACATAATGTATACTTAAAAATAAGTTCTATGCTATTCTGGACACACTTTGTTAGAAAGAGAGAGAGAGAGAGAGAGAGAGAGAGAGAGAGAGAGCGAGAGAGAAAGCAAAGGGAATTTTCAACTGTATCACCAAAACTCAACATCCAAACCATTTCCTCCAAACCAATGAAGTCAATTGAAAGGAGATGGGGTGGAAAAAGAGCGCAGGCAGAAATGCAATGAGAGAAAGACAGGACGGAGACTCTGAATTGAATAACAATCACATGCAGACGCACCGAAGGTAAACAGGAACTTTAAGGGAAATCTTTGTGATAGATTGCATTGAGCAGAAAGCTGAAGTAAACGATGCCAGATCCTTTACAGCAGAGAGGTTAATTTTGTCTTAGTGTGTGTGGCGATGCACAATCGGACACTGGCAGCTGATATTGGGTATGCAGGAAATATACTTTACTTTCACTGTTTTGCAGTAAAGCTTATTTCCTCTATTGAATACCCAGATGACATATTACACACATAGCAGCATACAAACAGTGTGTGAACACTGCATTCCACAATGAAATGAGCTTGACTTGGCTTTTCAGTGCCAGTGTAATGAATGACTAGACGTCAAATTAGCCTTCACTTTACATTTTTGACTCATTGCTTGAACAGACATTAATGTTTAATGTTTCATCAAAAAACAGATAAAAAATGCAAAACACTCATTATTAACTTCCAAGATGGCAGCCAACCTGACAGCAGCACCTAACTCATTTGGAAACAGCAATGAGGTCACGTGACAATTAGGGTTGTCGCTTGTCACGGTACCATAAACATACAATACAATACTTTACCAGCTGAAGAATCACAATACCAGTATCATGATCCTGTTCATTGCTCAATAAACATTTTGTATTTACTATAGTAAACTGTATTATACTGTACACTACAATATTTAAGTAGTATTACCTTTAGTAATTGGACAAATTGTAGCAAAAACTGTGGTACACTTTAATATTTACTATGGGAAGACTCAAAAACACTAGTATCTAGGAATTTTAGTAAAGTTTACTGTAGTAAATACTAGTTTAGTCCTTGAAAACCTTTTTCTCATGGGAACTAATTGAAATGTGCGACAAATATCATTTATACAGCAATGTTCTTAAGGGAAATATTAGGCTTTAAATGTGAAACTAAAACCGCCAGTAGGTGGCAGACATTTTTTTACTGAGTCAGAGAATCATTCAAACAATTTGTTCCAAAACGATTTATTCAAGAACGAAGCAACGACTTATCTTGTCCAAGTCGTTCACTATACGGAAAATTAATTTAGCAGAGAAACACCGCAAAAGGCAGAGGAAAGTGTTCAAATGAACGTTAATGCGCATATTTACTTTACTACTGTACTGTACTACGATAATACTATCTAAAAAAAGAGAAGCATCTTGGGTATTTTGAAGATTTAGCATCGCGATGCTTCTGTAGCACCGGTACACTATGCAACCCTAGAACAACAACTGAGTGTACTACTGTATGCGTGTGGGTGTATAGTAAGCTAGGAAGTATAGTTAGCATAGCCATTGACTGCAAGTATCAGGCTGACATCTAATTAAAAAAGCAGAAGACTCACTTTCACACTGACACGCACAATTTGCCCTCAAGGTTAAATCAATGTTTTTGAAACTTCGGCAGAAGTTGTTTTTCAATCAGATATGTTGTTATATTAGAGGGGAGATGGGCTGACATTTAGCCGCCCTCCAGCATGCTGAGTAAAAAATGTCCATCCATCTCTGCTACGTTAAGTCTCTGGATGAACATTTAAGCTTTTAAGCAGCTGTTCAAACTTAAATAAAATAATTATATAGAACACAGAGAAAATAAAATAAAAAAACAAGGACTGCCATAATGGACCATTTTAAACCAACCAAGACCCGCACATTTTCTTAATCTGGATTAAAGGGATAGTTCACCCAAAAATGAAAATTCTGTCATCATTTACTCTTACCCCCAAGTTGTTTCAAACCTGTATTAATTTCATGTTCTGTTGAACACAAAAGATTACTTTAAAGAATGTGAGAAAATACACAGTTCTGTGGCACCACTGGCCATTGCCGTTAACAACGCAAGGTTGTGGGTTCGATCCCAGGGTATTGCAAATACCTATGTATAATTGTATAGGATAATGCAATGTAAGTCGCTTTGGATAAAAGCATCTGCCAAATGCATAAATGTAAATATAGTCGATTTTTTCCCCTAATATAGAAGTCAATAGTGCCCCAGAACTGTTTGATTACAAACATTCTTTCAAATATTTTGTGTTCAAGGAGTAGTTTACCTTCAAAATTAAAATTCTGTCATCATTTATTCACCCTCATTTCAAACCTGTATGACTTTCTTTCTTCCGCAGAACACAAAGAAGATATATTGAAGAAAACTAATGTGTGTGAATACCCACAGCCCCCCATTCACTGGCATCGGTTACAATAGAAGTGAACGGGGGGCTGTGCTGTTCTGTTACCTTCTTTTTTTGTGTTCTGCAGAAGAAAGAAAGTCATACAGGTTTGGAATGACAAGAGAACGTGTAAAGGAAGACAGAATTTTCATTCTGAAGGTGAACTACTCTTTTCAGCAGAACAACGAAATGAATACAAGTTTGAAACAACTGTGATTGTGAATGTTCATTTTTGGGTCCCTTTAAATAATTAGTTTTCAGCAGCGTGAATTAGTTCATTGTTGATTTGGAACAACAGGAAAAATAAAAACGCTCCGGCTTTGACTATAGAATATCCACTTGTGAAACTGAAATGACAGGAAGTCCAACGAAACAGAAAAAGTTTCTTTGTACACTGGCCTTCAAGGACACATTTCAATATGTGGAACAGAAGAAAAGAGGGACAAAGAGAAGGGAAGAAGAAAAGTGAAAAGGAGTGGGTGACACATTCTGAATCAAAATTAGATCTTACTTTGATGAGGTCTCCCAGCAGTTTGTTGGCTTCAGCGTAGGCTTTCTTCACCTCCTTGAACTTGTTACCCAGACCCATGCTGTGGGCTTGGAAGTGAAGGTTGGTGTACTGGCCACCTGGGATCTCATTTTCATAAACATCTGCATTACCAGACTTCATAGTGGCGGTGCAGTCGAAGGGAGCGTACAGACCACGAGCCAACTTCCCAATACTCGCTGTAGTCAAAGACCTTGTCAAGGGAAACTCCTGTGAACACAACAAAATAGTGTGTAGCAGATATTAAGCATCAGGGGCGTCACAATACACCGGTATTGCCAATAACCGTGATATTAAAAACCATGATTGTCAATATTGTGTTAATACCACACATGATAATATCGTAAATAATTCAGCACCTGTTTTCAAATTTGCCTTAAAGGGACTGTTCACTCAAAAATAAAAGTTCTGTCATCATTTAGACACCCTCGAGTTCTTTCAAATCTGTATAAATTCTTTGTTCTGATAAACACAGAGGAAGATATTTGGGAGAATGCTTGTAACCACAATTCTTGGCCACCATTGACTATCATACTTGAACAAATTACAATGGTCGTCTGAACTATTGCTTTCCTACATTCTTCAAAATATCTTCTTTCGTGTTCAACAGAACAAAGACATAAAAAATGAAATCCAGGGGCCCTTCCCTAATCAATAGTTACTAAATCAGTAATTCACGTTCATTTATTTATTTGTTAAGTAGCCATGTACAGTATTACAGATCATGTGAAGTCATTGAGTCATTAAAAATCAAGGTCTTTTCAGGTCGATTATCCTATTTAAAGCCCTTGCAAAACTGTAAACTGTAAACCGCAACAAAAAACAAAAAAGTTAATTTTATTAATGTAGAACTCATTGGCTGGTGGTGATATATATTAGCTATTTGAACGGGACCTTGAACGTATTTCATCCAAGCGAATTTTATAGCTGCAACTTATCATTTTCCTAATATTCATTTGACATCGCACACGCTTCGAAAGAAAATTACAATTTCAAATCAGTTTAACAAGACACAGCGACTGAAAGGAGTAATTAGAGTCACTTAGTCATCTCCAAAGTTGTCTTTAAAACCGAGAAAAGGCAGAAATACGTTAATGACGGGCAAGATGAGCTGCGAGTATCAATTTAGTGAAATTAATGACCCTGTCCTTTCTAATCCCATTAGGTGCAACAGATAGCAGCACCGTCTCTATCCTGTTGTGTTGGCGACATCTGACTGACAGACACATTGGCTGTCCTGAACTGACACCTCTCCAAACACACCATCAATCCATCAAAACAAAGTCTCTCCATTAAGTCAGACTGTAGTAATCAATGGTGATTTAATTTATCCTGATGCCACGACAGGCATATTTCCAGTCTTCGGGCCACATACACGTTCAGCATTTATACAGTCATGTGCCATTATTGATAAGCCCCCTGCCATGATAATGCTGCTGGCTGGGTTTGTGTCAGTCCGACATTGCAGTAGAAGTCCATTAAGTGATTTCAATGTCACTACGGTAGATAAATGCCTTTAAAATCCGCCTGGAGGTATGAAAAAGTGCGTATGAGTGTTTGTATGAAAGAACCCATGCAGCCTGACACATCCAAAGGACAAAGCATCAGAAAATGACAGTGCAGCATGACACCTTCTGAAAAGGTGCAAAAAGTCTCATGCATTTACACACGCACACACACATTTATCCGTCTATCAAATGAGGATATTTCACTCTACTGTTTTTATACACAACATATACATACACAATTATTATAAACTAGTCCTACTCCACACTCTAACCTAAAAAGAAAAAGCTTAGTTTACTCTATGGTATTTTAATAGTGTTTTTACAAATTAGGACGTCCCCAAAGGCGGGGTTTTGCTCGGATTTGTCAGGTTTTGCTCACTTTCGGGTACACATCTGCCCCCAAATTATAGTTAGGTGGGTAGTACACACGCGTTAGTTTCACTACATGAGGAGGATACGTCATAGACTTCCATTCCAGTTTCCTTTCCTAACCCCCGACCCCTCAAACACACTTGCTGACATCATTAGACATCAAATTGGCATTTTTCAAGAGAAGACCACGTAAAACATGTTTGTATGAAAATAAAAACACTTCTGCTTTATGAATAAAAACAGAGTTAAACCCCATGCAGTGATAAACCAAACAAAGCAGGCTAAGCTTTACACTTTCCGCGGAGCTGTGAGGTCAAAACAATTTGTTCAAAGTGCATCAAACATTAGTCAGCGTAACATCATTGAAGATTGGCACAAAGAACTTCGATAAGACAAAGAGCGCGTTTAAAAGACAAAGAGAGTCTTTTAGAATGGAATGTAAAGGCTCTCGTTGGGGATAAAAGCGATTGCTTGTGAAAGTGAGTCTAAACTTGTCCGTCCACTGAGAATCAAAAAACAGAGAGAACAAGTGACAGATGGAGCAAGAGAGGAAAGTGTTAGCGGAAGGGGCTCAAAAACTGGAAAAATACACACTAAAGGGGCAACATACAGGCAGAAAAGGGTAGAACACGCATAGCAACAGATGAGTGTAGGCGAAGATTGAGCCAAAATAGGACATGAAAGAAAAATTAAAGACATAAAAGAGAAAGTCTGAGAGTAATGATGACACTTTCTTGATGTCGGATAAGTTTGCTATTTCCAACGAATAAAATGGGTGATTATAGCAATTTAACATCAATTTTTAAAACCACCATCATGCCTAAAGGAAAGAAACGGAGGCGAATATGTGAGACAACATGCATTATGACAGCAGGAATATACTGTAGAATAAGGAATGAGGAAATAAGCAAACAGCAAATATGGAGCACAGCCACAAATCATTGACAGGGCAGTTGGGCATCATTGAATGCAGAAATATCTAAAAAAAAACGATGAGGTGTGTGAGGGTCGTGGTGAATGCAAAACCTGAGGTAAAATAGCCTTTAACAAAGGTGGTACAGTAAAGGTGTGCGTGACATTAATCACAAACAACTAAAGCTGCAAAGAGACAGAGTGCTAATGCTTTACCTGCGCTAGCCTGCTACACCGGCAACTAAATTAACCAGCACAATACACCTGAGAGCACAGTGACAAACACAGAGAAAGAAAGAGAGCGAGAGCAAGAGCAAGAGAGAGAAGAGAGAGAGAGGTTAGAAGAATGGGGAGTCTTTGTGAAACAGGTCTGCAGTGACCAATTACCTCAACAGATGTTCTCATGAATAAATCAAACTATAGCTTATCCTTAACACACAAACACACACGCTTACCTGTATGTTATACACACACTCACAGGTAGTAACAGAGAATGAAACAAGCCTCTAGTGTTAAAGGTCCAATGTATATTTTTGTAAGATCTATTGAGAGTATTCCAATATAATATACATAACTATGTGTTCAGAGGTGTGCAAAGACCTTACATAATGACGCGTTATGTTTTTATTATCTTAGAATGAGCTATTTCGATCTACACACACCGCGGGTCCCCTTACATGGAATTCACCATGTTGTTTCTACAGTAGCCCTAAATGGACAAATCTCCTTCGGCAAAGCAAAAATGTGACAACATCTTAGTTCTGTGTCAGCCACCATAGTGCTTTGAAAGGGAGGGGTGGAATGAGCAACCTCACCGCTAAATTTCACACACTGGACCTTTAAAACAAACAAAAAAGAGGAACTTGTGCTATGGACATGAATGACAGCTCAAATCCCTTAGCTTGCTGATGAGATGTGTGCTATTACTTTTCAAAAAAACTTTTCTTAGATTTATATTTGCCTGGCAGTCGATGGAAAAGGTGATCACATAGATTTTCATTAAAGAAGGAACCTGAGACACATACAGAACTACAATATTTTGGCATGGCTAGCAAACCCTCACCAAGCAATCAAATAGCACTGCCCTTAAACCAAATAGCAATGCCCCCTGCTACCCTAGCAATGATTTAGCAACGAGCCACACCGTTTCAACTGCCCATCGACAGATCATCTTTATTATTATTCCTTTTTTATTTTATGTATCCCTTACTGAACCTGATTTCTCTAAACTGTTTTGTTAAAGACGGACATATAGACAGGTAGTTTTGTATGATGTGGATACACCGCTGCATAGATGAGACTCTTGAGGGGTGGAAAGTCTAACACAGAGGTCTTTACCTAACCACACTGTCTCAGAAGAGCAGTACGGGGGAGAAAGAGGGATGAGAGGAAGAGGTTTGACTCCACATTGATGGCAATAAAGTGGAGGAAGTTACAACGAAACTGGGAGGAGACTCTCTCTTTCCGTCATTAGTCCTTGTCCAGCACGTGTCAACATATTTCCTGCCATGCTACTGTGAGCCTTTTGTTTAACACCCCTCTCAGAACAATTATCTCTCTCTCACACCACAAACTGTATAAATGTACAGTTTTATTGATATATGAAGACGGCCTCCGCTGTGTCCCGTGATTTATGAGCTTAGTGACTTGACTAATTCAACGTCATTAATCAAATGAGGCCAACTGTAACTTGGACAAAGTTAAATTGATCACGGACAGCCTGTTGAACCGCGGTGCACATGTTCTGACCTACATGATTAACTCTTAGGCTTTAACACTGTTAAAGTACACTTTAACTAATGTTTCATGTCTACACACCAGTGTCAAGTTTTGTTCCTTTCGCGCAGGCTACGATGGCGCCCATGCTCGGTTGAGAGGTCATGCCGGCCATCGAGTCCACCGCCACGTCTACTATATCGGCTCCTGCTTCCGCGCAGGCCAGCATAGCAGCCACGCCCGCGCCCGCCGTGTCGTGAGTGTGGACATGGATGGGAATGTCAGGGAAACGATCCCGCAACGCTCCGATCAGCAAGCGGCTGGCTTCAGGCTTCAGCAGGCCAGCCATGTCCTGAAGATAAAAGACAGGAGAGATGTTTTTAACCGGTGGAAAATCACGTTAGGATGATTACTGCACCATTACAGCTGCTCAACAAAGAAAAGGAGCCGAGCAAGAAAACACAAAATAATAGTGAAAGCACAAGAATTACTGTCAATGGCTCTACTTATTACACCCTTCAGTGACTTCTAAGCAAAGCTGAAAATAACATGCTAAGAGTCTTGACACTAAAAACAGTGTTTACAACAACAAGCCTCCACCCCTGCCTTTGCGAGTGTACGTTTGTCAGGTCATTTTTGTGTATCTACCTTAACGGCCAGTATGTGTGTACCAGCCTTGACCAGCTCATCGGCCAGGTCCAGATAGTAGTCCAGAGTATATTTCTGTCTCATGGGGTCAGAAACATCGCCCGTGTAAGAAATGGCCGCTTCCACCACGCCTCCTGCCGCGCCTGCTGCTTCCATACCCAAAAGCATGTTGGGAATGTAGTTCAATGAGTCGAAAACACGGAAGATATCCATTCCGTTCTCGTTGGCCACCTCACAAAATCTGGAAAGAGAGATAAGTAAGATAAATAGAGACATGCTTTAAGAAATAAACGGAAGGTTCACCCCAGAAAGAAAATGAATGCAGACGAAAGCCTCAGTCTCCATATAATGTGCTTCAAAAGTTTCACACTTTCTGTTCTACAGAAGAATGTTATACAGGTTCAGGATGACATGAGTAAATGACAAACAGTGAAAGAGTAAAGAGTACAAAGACAGAATAAGAGTGTTCTCAGAACAGAAAAGCAGTTTCACACCACAGCCAACTTCAAAACTGCAATTAGAGTAGAATAAAGAAATACATTTATATAAATGTGCATTCAATCTCAACCAAGAGTTACTATTGATTTTGCTTTAACACATTTCTTTTCAACATATTATGATCTTTCTAACAGTCAAAAATAGAAATTGGAGTGTGGAACTACAAGATAAAACTAGATTTACAGAGGAAAATGTAAGTGATGCAATGCTATTTTGTGGATGGTTCCTAAAGAAATAGTTCACACAAACACATTTTTTTTTATCATTTACACACCCTAAAGTTGTTCCAAAGCTATATACATTTCTTTTCTCTGTTGAACACAAAGAAGATATTTTGAAGAATGCGGGAAATCAATCAGTGCTGGGGCACTATTGACTACTATAGTAGTTTTTCTTCCTCCTATGGTAGTCAATAGTGGCCCAGACCGGTTTGGTTACAAACATTCTTCCAAATATATAACACAAACTGTTTATAGGTTTGGAGCAACTTCTAGGTGAGTAAATGATGACAGAATTGTTATTTTTGGGTGAAGTATTCCTTTAAGGTAAGTCTTCGGCTGCTACTGTAAGTGGTTGCTGCTACTGTATAACTGGGGTGGCTGGTTTTTAGGGCATAAAAAATGTCAAATCCACGACCATAAATATGAGCAATAATAATAAAATCCCCAAAACCACTAATAACACAGGCTACTGGTATATTGTGAGCAAACTTCACTTACAGAATAAAATACTTAAACGGTAAATGAGATTTATTTTTACAATATTTATCTGCGTGCTGACACAGTAGTTAACACACATAAAGCAGAATATTATTAAGAGTATCAGTTAGCAGCAATAAATTATTTTCAACATTAAAATGATTATACTTCACAACATGCAAAACACTGAGCCATCCAGCTGTTTTTACCACAGTTACGGTATAAGAGCTCTCAATTCATACATGTTGAGTGTGTCAAGGTTTGGAATTTGCCTCTAAAGACATATTTTAAATCTAAAATTATCATTGTGAGGACCAGCCATATTATTAAAAAGTACTATTTAAAAAACACAACTTTAGTACAAGGCTTTTTTCAAGTCTTGCAAAGCAAAGATATTTGTTTGAGATGGGCTAAATCGCTAACTCTATGTAAAATTCAACAGAAGTCAATGTGAAATCCCCAGCCAGCCAGATAAAAAGTGTGTGTGTAGCGTGATCTCACTTGAACACAGCATTATCGGGGTAGTTAGTGTATCCCACAGCATTAGCTCCACGTAGAAGCATCTGAAAGGGGACGTTGGGTGTTAGAGCTCTGAGCTCCTGCAGTCTCTTCCACGGACACTCCCAGAGAAAACGCATCGCTACATCAAATGTAGCTCCTTAGGGGAGAAACTGATATATTAAGGTCATGTTTTCCAATAAAGGTGATTTTAAAAGCTGAATTGATCTGCACGAAGCCCAGCACGCACACAGACACTTAAAAGTCCTGCAATACACAACCAATACTGTCCCTGAACACACACACACCAAAGACTTCAATTTAAGTGGATGTAACCTTTTGTAGAATGAATTCAAAGGGTCAAAGGTTAAATGAAGACCATTATTGTTTATCCTCGGTTAAGCAACCCAGCAGCAATACTGAAATGTCAAAGACTGTGAATGCGTGTGGAAGACTTCATGAACCAGAATTTGTCACTCGCCTCCCCAGTTCTCCAGGCTGAAGAGATTATTGAAGTTGTGAGACACAAAGGGGGCGATCTTCTTGAGGTCGTGCGTCCTGACGCGAGTGGCCAGAAGAGACTGGTGGGCGTCTCTAAAGGTGGTGTCCATCAGGAGCAGACCCTGGTGCTGTCGAACGGCCTTCGCAAACCCCTCGGGACCCTCCTTCAACAGGACGTCACGGAAGCCCATGGGCGGCTCACCTGCACAAAGAAACATAGTTTATAAACAACATGTAGACAAATGCAAGTTAAGCCAGCCACACATTTAACAACTTGAAACGTCTTGATGAAACTAGGGGGTTTCATTATCAACCATCGACTGTTGTTGCTGAACTCTGACCACTCCTCATTGTGGGTCTGTCACACTCACTGCTTTGAAAGTGAAAAGGAATGATGTATTAAACAAGTGCCCCTGACGTTTCTCATCGATTCCCTGTCGCGTATCGCTATGCCTCATTTTGGCAGCCAATCAACGTGAAGCTCATTGAAATCAAGAACAGGAGCATCACATGCATCACAATGAACTACAATGGTTGTCTTTTTGTAGCGTTTACAACATGCACGTCTGCGGCTGCTAAGAGTGATAACGTTAAGGCCAGACATGCTTTTGTTAGGCAACTCTGCTGCTACTTGTTTTACAACTTTCATTGATTAGTTCTTTTACCTGGTCACCAATGAGGCTACAAGATGCAAGCCAACCCAAGTGGGCGAGTTTATTCTTTTGCACTTTGTTCATTAACTTCAGTTTAGTTTTAGGTTGTATAAAGGTGGATTTTAGGTTGCTTTTTGGTAAATAATGGTATATTTTGGTTTTAATGTAGTTTTCGTTTTTATTCCTTATAACACATCAATGCAAATTGGTTAGGAGGTCAGATTTGGGAGAGACCTTCAAATATTGGATAAAAATAAAATAAAGTCAGTAATTCTGTTATCAAATATACACAGCTTATTATTTTTCATTTTTTTTACCTTTATCACAGCTAGATATAATCTTTGTAAGAGGTTTAGTTAACAATAATAACATTTCAACCACCAAGAAATTCCAAACTATTTGTTGTTCTGACGTGCCACAACGAGAGTCGGAAGGGCCATTAGCTCAGCGGGGAGTTTGGTTGGTGGCGCTATTAAAGTTCACCAGCTGACAGGCAAAGTTGCACGCAGTGACTCCCTTCACTTTTGCTGAACGCTTATGTAAATAAGGCAAACGTCTAAAATCCTTGGGAAAAAACTGTGGGCTGCTCGATTAATCAAACGGAAGTAAAATAAAGAAACAAACACAGCCAAAATCAAACATTTCAATGAGACGAGGGTGTAAGAAAAAGAAAGATGGGGGTGACTGATGATGAAAACGAGGGAAATAAGACATTGATGCATAGATTTGCATATTTCAAGACACAAAAATACACCCACGTGTAGATTTAAATGTATATGCTGGGGTTTGCTGCGGAGGGAATTTCTCAATACGGAATGCTGGCAGCCATGTGAAAGGGAAGATGAAGGCCAAAGACAATTTAGCGCTCATTGTGTGTCTGCTTCACACATGAAACGCACACAATGGCGATCTCATGAGGCTTGAGTACACCTACCACAGATGTGACCTACTTACACGGACATGTGCATTTTTTATTCTGTGAAAGACCTGTTCTGCACACACGCACGCCTACAGTACCAACACGCACAACACACAATCGGTCCATTTGTATGGGGGAGTTTTTTTATACCGTGTTCAGCAAATTACTAATCTATACAGTAATAACTTCCGTCTACAATATTGAGGGCAGGGAAAAATTGTGAAAACTTGCACACACATTGAATCAAACACACACACACACACACACAAAAAGGTAAACCAATGGGAATAGGAGAAAATTGGCTTAATTAATTGTCCACACATATGCATACACACTCTCCATCCCACAGGAATGACACACACACACACACACTGAGGGAATGCAGTATGCAGCTCACACACACCTAAACCCCTGTAATGAGATTTCTAATGTGGCCGGATCCCTCTTTCATTTGGCAGAAAGAACGAGAGAAGGGAAGGATTAAAGCTGCATTATCACACATACGTCCACACACACACGTTAAAGAGAGAGTGAGCTGTGGAGGAGCGCTGCCAGTGTTCTGGCAGCTATACACAGGGGGAATGCATTTTGTGCTTTTTTGTAACACCCAAACGTCTGATGTAATACACCTCAAATGTGGCTTGTGTGTCCATAAACAATGTAAGCGATAAGAAATGTGTGTTTGCATGGTTGAGGAGTAACAAACTTAACATAGCGATGATGCTAACCTAACAACATTTTTCGATAGCGTGACAGTTTTTTAAACTGATATTTACACAAAAATTATAGTGTACTTGTTACTTGTCCAATAACAAGCTTTTGCTTACAAGTGGCAACTTAATGTGACAAAATGCTAGATTGCTGTTTTTATGAAATACTGCACTGCACATGCACACGAACTGGGCCAATGAAAACATGCTCTTTGAAACAGTTTTCATACTGTAAGGGTAGTGTCGGGAAGTCAAATTTATTATAGTGTGCCAGTTCCTTTGTTGACAGTTCATAAAAAATTGTTTCTTTTGGGTCCCTGGGCTGAAATTCCTGCAAGATAATTTACATCTATTATTATAGTTTACGGTACGGTTCATAGTACCAAGTGTTCAAGTTTGAGGAGATATAGAAATTGTACTGCTTTTACTTAGCAGAAATGTATTAGTTCATGTGCTTCACACCTATTAAGATCCTCATCATTAAATAGATAAAAGTGACTCTAACCGCAAAATAAATATATAATATGAATAATATTTATCTTCTGACAGTTTACAGACTGACAGACAAATATATATTTTAGTTGGAACTGCAGTGTAGTTTAACATTTTAAAGAAAAGCTTAACTGTAGTTTAACTACAGTTTTACACCAGCTTCCACTGTACACGTGTGTCTCAGCATGTAAAACGTACCCAGAGGAACGGGTGGAACGACTGGATCAACAGATGAAGGTTTGGCTTTGACTGGAATTGGAGTTATGGGTCCATTTACCATGATGTGACCTGTGGAGAAACCGGCAGATGTTTAAACACCAACGTACGCACACACATAGTCGGCCATAACAGGTGCACAAACAGTGATGAATGCTCACACACTGACCCAGATAGTGCAGAAGTTTCTGAGCTCTGTTCTGTGTAGGCTTGAGGATGAACAGTTCCTGTTTCTCGTCAATAAACTGTGTGTCCACTGTGCCATACAGGAACTGGCTATTACTCAGTACATTCTGCAGAAAGGGAATATTAGTCTGAAAGAGAGAGAGAGAGAGAGAGAGAACATTAGATAATCAATGGACAGTCAAAGCATGACACATGGGCTTTGAAAACACGACCAAGGTCATAGTGTCATACAGTACGCTCTATCAAGCCAACAAAAAAATGAAATAACAAACAAGTGATCTTATTTCATTTATAAATGAGTTATTGCTGAAGTGATAACCTGAACTGAATGCTACAGAAAATCCCATTGCTATACTTAACTTAGGGATACTTAACACACATTTCCTTTTCTTGTTAACCATCACACACTTCAAATACTTTACCAAAAAAGGGAAAAAGAGTCCAAACTCAGATTCTGAGACATAAATGGACAAGGGGGTTGTGAACAGTACGCTGCAGGGTGACATGATAAAATATATTGTTATGTTTATTTTACAAGAGATTTTTATAAAACCAATTCAATCCTTGAACAACAAGAAAGCTAAAAAAAGCTTAAAAATAGTGAAAAACAGTGTTACAATTCACACATCCATATTAGATTTTAAAGGGATAGTTCACCCAAAAAATTACAATTCTGTCATCATTTACTCATCCTCTTGTCATTTCAAAACGGTATGACTTTCTTCTGGAGAACACAAAAAAAGATATTTGAATAAAAGGGGTAATAGCGGTACCCACAGACTTGAAATGGTTTTGTGTCCATACAATAAAAGTGAAAGGGTACCGCTGTTGTACCAACATTCTTTAAATATCCTGTTTTGCATTTTGAAGAAGAAAGTCAGGCAAGCTTGAAATGACAAGAGGGTGAGTAAATGATGACAGAATTTTCAGTTTTGGTTGAAATGTCACTTTAAATCTAAATCTTGACGTTGGGGAAAGTAATATGCATGCATATGCTTCATAGACATATAGTTTGTTACCAACCTACAGACAAAGAACTAGAATACATTTCAGTACATTACCAATACACTTTTAAAAGCGAACCGTGAAACTTAATTTGGACCGGGGGCCAATAACGTCCATTTCATTGACAGCGCAGTATTCTGTGCCAGTGCTCTCACAGACTGTGGGAAGTTTTGTATGTAATGTGTGCTCTCAGAGCACTTTCATTTATTTCCTGATGGCTGCTATAAATGCATTTGCATTGCAGACAGCTGCAGTTCAGACCATAACGGAACTCCTGCACAGGAATGGGCCCCGAGATTACAGCTATCAAAACAACCGCACACACCGCTCGCCGCACCAACAGACAGTGCTTCGGTATATGCTCTGGGGTGTGAGACCGGGGTGTGTGCTTGCGCACGTTTATATGACAAAGAGAGACAGCAAAGGAAGAAGCTTAAAATCCAGACGGGATCTGTGTGTTTTTGTGACAGACACACAAAGGCAGGGTAAAACCACTTCAAGAGCGCCAGAAAACGGTGCGTGTCAAAGTGAGGATAAAAAAGATGTCGGGAAAAAACTGAGATGTCAGATCTCGCTAAATCTCTTCCAGAATCGAACATGACGTCTAACTGACACACGATTGCAAATATTCATGTGCGATAACACACGCACACACAGGGGGATGTCTCACATACGTCACACAGTGTGATCTAGAAAGGGATCAAAACTCAATTACCCAGAAAAACTTGAGAGAAAATAGGGGATTTCTCTAGAGGACCCCAATGGAAGCTGAGGAGTTAATGGAGGATTTAATGCAATTTTCCCTCCCTTTCTTCTCCTGCTTGGATCAGATGTGACGAATGATGAGCGCTTATAAAAAGAGCAGCGGGATGAGACGAGATGAGCGGTTCTGAATGAGAAAGGGACCTTGAATATGAGCAGCGCTGGATCCTCACGTGTGCGTCTTATTTTGCAGTATCATTGTTGCTGTAATTTGGTTTGGCTGTCACTCCTGCGGAGCCCTGCAGGGTCAAATTCAGTCTCTGCATTTGCTTCATTTAACAGATCTGACTTCACAGTGAACTTCACTCTTGAATTCCCTTAAACCGTTTCCTCTGCAATCGTGCCATCGTTTTTCGATAGAAAGAAATCTCGTTCCTCGTTTCTTTCAGCATTCATTATTTCTGATCCTTGATTTATTTTGATTTACTTTCAATAGAATTTTATTTAATCTGCTTTGACTGTTCCAACTCAATTTAATTGTACTCTGTAATTCAAATCTATTGATTCAATTATAATAAATGTGAATAATTATTTGCTCATTCATTTAGCTGCTATCCTTCTGAAACCTTGTATCTCCATATTTCGGGATTCATAATTTTTTATGTTATGACAAATATCTAAACAATCAAATGTATTAAAAAGGCTTCCCAACTTTGACAATACAGTATTTGATCGTTTAAAATGTAAAACGAGGAAGTACTGATCTAATGTACATCCTAAGTCTATTTCCAGATTTTCATCCATCATGTGTTCAGGAACCGATGCCAAATTTACCCTGATATCAGAGAGAAAAAGAAACTGAAAATCATCAAACAGAGATCTAACCCCTCTCTCTCCTACACACACAAACACTTTACACTTGCTCTCTCTCTCTCTGATGTTAAATAAACTGACTGTTTTTAAGTAATCTAAACTTCCAAACAGCTCTGTGACAAAATGTTCTCGCTGGAGGTCAGTGACTTGGCTCAATATCTTTATTCTGCGGAAAAAATAACGCATAAACAAACAAAAGACCAAAAATGCCTACAAATCCATGCAAAATAAAAGCCTGAGACAGTTTAAAAAAGGGCTTTTATGAGTATGTCTAGAAAACAAATGTAAGTGTGGCCCTGTCAAGGTAATTGACATCTTTTGGAGTAGACACACACACACGCGCACACACACAACACACACACACACACACAAAACATTTCTTATTCTTCTTAAATGCGTGAAGCCATTAGTGCATAAATAAAGACCTGTCAAGTAGTCCATCTTGTTCTACACCCATCTGTGTCTCTCTCTTTCTTTCCGACAAATAGCTGAAGCGTGTTAGCAGACATAGTAAACAGAAAGCAACATTTCTGTCAAGGCGTCCGTCACAAAGTTTCACTGCACAGAAAACACTGTATTTACACAAAGATATGCTGCACAGTTCCATGCGCTGTCCATGGTGCTGAACGCAGTGGCCGAGTCTAGTTGAGTTTGTATGAGAGAGAGAGAGAGAGAGAGAGAGAGTTTGATTGTATGTGTGATGAATATGTGATTAATTGTCATTGTTTTTGTGTGTGCATGTGTTGTGGTAATGGTGTGAATATATGTTATGACTAAGTGTGTGATAATGGGACTAAATATAGAGGAGCATAAGCACACATTGCTCTCTCACACAGACAATCACACATGCCTGGAGTGGGGGAGGAGGATGAGGTAAAACAATGGATTTTTCAACTTCGATATCTAGAGTACTAAACCTTAGATACACCTTTTTCCAAAGCGACCTCAAGGTATACATATTTTATCAGTACATGTGTTCGCTGTGAATCAAACCCTTGACATTTGCACTGCTAACGCAATCCTTTGAGCTACTGCCCACTGTTAGACAATGCAGGATACAACTGAAACATACATGAAATTGAAAATATTGGAAACCAGTATAAGGTCAAACTTTTTACATGATCTTTGAGTAAGATAAATGTAAACAAACTTGGCCTGCCGGCTATGATGTAGAGCTTGCCTTGAGCTCCAAATTCCCCTCCTCGGACTACATAATTGATGAGGTTTATATTTAATACATGATAGGAAATAAAGGTGTGGTTGTGAGCTGAACTTGATGTCTCCTGCATGTCACCTAAGACAACGACTCTAGTAATATCACATTTGTGATTGACATAATTACATTATCAAGCTCCGCCCAACTCCATTCATCCATTAAAAAATGACACAAGAGAGAGTTAACCTTGTATTTAAACCCGACATCCAGACAGTTTCTTACAGCTATACAGACACAAATTACAACTGCTATGCATGTGCGGTTTTTTACAGCTATTTAGGCACAGTTTTTAACAGCAAAGCCGATATATTGGTCCATCACAAAGAATAAGCCTTTGGAATTGTGTTGGTTATGAATGGTGCTACACACCACTGGGGCCTCTAATCAGATGAACAAATGAGGTCTGTCACATCTAAATAGTCTTCATTCCTAATAAAATATGCCGGGAACAACCTCTGCAACCGAGACAAATGCACACACACATTCACGCCCTTGAACCCATTTTGTATATGAATACAGAAGGCAATGGATGCATTTTTTTAAGCATATATGTTGAATATTTAGAAGTCTGGATTAATGTGTTGTTGATGTGGGAGGGTTGTGTGCGTCTAAATGTGTGTGTGATGTATTTTGGTTTGTGCTTGCTGGAATGTGGCCACCGTTCCAGATATTATTATGGAAATAAACCAGCCAACAGATATTGTGAAATGCCTTTAAAATGAAAAACGACACCAATGAAAATCTCCAACTCTCCCTTAAGATAATACCATTACATATCCTCACATAATTTTCTCTCTCTCTCTCATTACTCTGTGTGTTTGCCTTTAACTGGGTAAATGTGAAGGCTGTTCATAACTCATCTATTCCAATAATAACTAATACGACAAGACAAATATAGCTGGCAGAGATGGAGAGATAGTACAGCCAGATAAATTACACGCACACAAACACACATACCTGTCTCCACACATAGAATTTTGATTTCACTTACAGTCACTATTACAGAAAGTATGTGTGTGTGAATTGTGTGTCTCATGCAAATAGAAATCGAGCTGAAACAGAGCTGCTCAATTTGTATTCCTAAAATCTGGAAATGAAGCATTTTCAAACCAGGGCCCCCTCTGGAATTTCTAATGGACTTTTGAATAGCGGCTTTCAATTTATGATTAAAATAAGGTCTACGACATAAATTAAACAGTTGGAAAACAGTGTGTTTTAAAATGCACATTGCAAGTTGCAACTAAAACACTACAGCGCTTTTCCATTTCATCATGCATGTAAACTCATATCCTGAGGGTTAGATGTTGCCCAACATACATATTTAAAGAACACGATGGTTTTAAAATTTGTGGTTGAGATCTGACTGTGTGTAATTGTAAACAAAATATAAAAGTCACTTGCAGTAAAGTAAAACAAGGTAAAACCTGAATTTGAAAACAGCTATTCTGAAAAGCTCTTAGAAATTCCTGAGGGAACCCACGTCGAATTAGCCTTCCTGCTAAACCTCAAATCCACGTCACGACAGCTCTAGGATGAGGGCAAGATTATTTATTTTATCTTCAAATGTTAGATGACGTAAAAAGTGTTTGAGACGAGTAAATTAGCATCAGGCTATAATATAGGCAGCTCACAGTAGGTAGCATCAACATTCTCCACTGCGTTTGATGTACATATCTGCACTCTCACTTTCTCTCTTCCATCCATTTCTCCATACTTAGCTCTATCATCTCATCTTCTGAGTCTCCCTCGCTACCCTGACCATCACACTCATCCAATACAGCTGGAGGCTGTCCATCTATCTCCCTCTCCCTCTCTCTCTCTCTCTCTCAGCTCCCTCCCTCCCTCTCTCTCTCTCGCTCGCTCTGTATCAGTCCGTGTAGCGACACTCGTTCATCAGTTGCTTGCTGGCTCGTGCAAACATCTCACCTGCTTGCGAGGGGCGAAAAGAGAAAACAAAGGAGAAAACAATGAAAGGAAGCGTGACAACGCACCCGCTCCGACGAGAAGCGCACAGGGGGAGTATAAAGGGAAACCGCTAAAAAATATCCACCACTACAAATATATGTCAATTTGCTCTCGTTCGCTCTGATTTCTCTTCTGTCGTTCTCTGGATACCTGTCTGGTGGGATTAAAAATGACTTAGATTTCAATCAGCGCTGGCAGGAGAGAAAGAAAAAAGGGATGAAAAAAGAGGAGTTTGTCCTCTGAAGAGATTCAGCGGTGCACAGCTGGTAAGAGCGAGAGGAGAGGGAGGGAAGGAAGAGAACCGGAGTCCGAAAAGAGAGAGAAAGAGGGTCTTGTTTCTCTTTTGAGGAAGCCAGGAGTCGGATCGCCGTTTCCCTCCAGGACTGCTTGACAGGAAATGCAGGAAAACCAGGTTTGTGAGCACGTTCATTTTAAGTATAGAAAGGATATTAAGAAAACCGAGAAAGGAGGATTTCTACAAAAGAGAGATACAGATCTATGTTATAATGTGACAAATGAGAAGACGATGGGACAGAGAGATCATTTCTAGATGAAAGCTCGTCAATCTGCATAGTGATATGCTGGACGCTGTATAAGACAGCTGCTAAACTCACATACACACTAACTAGTAGTCAAGAGTCTGATACACAAAGCAGCACACTCTGTCACCGCACCTACAGATTAAAAAACACTGTCTGCGTTTGTGATGCTCTTGACACACACACACACACACACACACACACAGTAGGTGTTCAATTTGATTGCTGTCTCTGTGCTGTCTTAGCCCTGCTCAAGATGAATGACAAGTTAAAGAGAACACAAAAATAACTAGAGATGAGTGTATGTGAGAGTGTTATAGCGAGGAGGAGAGAGAGAGAGAGGGAAAAGGTGAGAAACAAAATGACAGAAAACCATCTCTGTGACATTTTAAAGCATCCGTTTTCAGCAACTGAATGAGAAAATAGAGCGAGAGACAGAGAGGGAGGGGTGCCTTAATACAGAAGAGATGAAGTCTAGGAAGTGCAAGATGAGGAAATGGTCATGGGTCCGATCCCAGAGATCGTACATATTCAGATACAAATGTATAGTATCATGCAATGTAAGTCACTTCGGATAAAAGCCTCTGTAAAATGTAAGATGACATGTGGGGTGGGATGTGGGGAGAACTGGAAAAGCTGTTCAGGACCCTGTGACGAGGGGTCTGCTACTGTAAGGTCCTCTATGTCATAGCCTAATCATTGGGATGGAGGAAGGGGGACCACCCATTACACTTCTTTTCTTGTAAATTTCATGGCAGTTGAGAATGACAGAATTAAATCCCGGTAACACTTTACAATAAAGTGCTATTATTTAACATTAGTAAATGCATTAGCTAACATTAGATAACAATGAACAGTATAGTTTTTCAGCATTTAATAATCCTTATTAATGTTAGTTCATGTCAATACAGTTATTCATGTTAATTCATGGTGCATTAACTAATGTTAACCGTGACAACGTTTGATTTTAATAATGTATTAGTAAATGCTGAAATTAACATGAATTGATATTAATAAATGCTGTATTAGTATTTTGTTCATTGTTAGTTCATTTTAGCTAATGCATTACCTAATTGTTAACAAATAGCACCTTAGTGTAAAGTGTTACTAAAATCCTATTAATTACCTTTTCCTGTATGAAATTATGAAAATTTGAATAATTATTTTACTTGACTGTCTCTGGTTAATAGAACTTAGAAGAAACAGGGATGAGCTGAACCTGAGGTCTCCTGTCAGATTTGTCTCCTGAGACAAAGACTCTAGTAATATCACATTTGTTTGAGTTTCAGACGAGATATCAACAATTTCTCAGATTTATCATATAAAGAGATAAACAGTAAATGTGACCTCAAATGTGTCCTACATACTGCAACACAAAATCATAATGTTTCAACATCAATTTGATAAAAACACTTGTTTTTCCAAATTTCAAATTTTGTCTCTTTTTGTATTTCTTATGAGGAATTTTAGCAACAACTGAAATCTAAATGAGCTCTAAGAGCAACAAAAACAACTCTCAATCTTATTTCATCCTCTCTTTCTCTCTCCTAAGCATTTTTGTATTCACAAATTTTACATTTTTGTAATGTTGTTCTTCCCTCTCCTTCATTGATCATCCTCCAGGAGCATCTCCGCATCTTTGAACCGTACCACCCACCCTCCCTCCATCCCTCTCTTTCTCATTGTACTTGGAACCGTATTTTGCTGTAAGACATAACGGACATCTCAGCTCACTGGAATTCTTCACTTAACATCTAAAACATCTCAAGAGAAGAGTAGATGAGAGCAACAATCATTTGGAGACCAACACAAGCAAGGTACGATTCTGGAAGAAACAGACAGAATCAGAGAGAGAGAGAGAGAGAGAGAGAGAGAGAGAGAGATGTGAAGAGGTGTTGAAGGGAAAATGAGCATGTGAACACTCATGGCAGGTGGGTAAAAAGGAGGAGGAGAAAGGGGGTTAAGAACCAAAATCAGAAGGAAAACAGTGAAGAACAGCTGGATAGACACGAACATGAACCAACAGAATGTGAGGACTTTTACATACATTCAGTGGAATCGTGAAACTGCTTCAAGGCCCCAACATGTTAAAAAGCAGGAACATTTTTAAAAGGAAAGACAACAACGTTGGATTTTTCACAAGTCAGAGGAGATACAAGTGGAATTGAGAGCCCGACGCAATCTAAATCTTCATATTGGGATAGACAGACCCTTCTCTACACGCCTGAATCTGGATTATCACACGGCTCTGAATCTTACACACACACACAAACACACGCAGATAAAAGCCTGGAAATGAGTAGCTAATTGTGTCCTGGGATCAACACAGACAAGAAAGGTAAGAACTCAATAGACACACACACACACACACATACATTTTGGATTGGTTAAAGACTAATGGACATGGTCATTGACTGAACTGGGGAAAGCTGAAGGATGCAGGGCAGAAAATCTTTACCAAGCTTTTGTAAACACAGTCTTGTTATACGTTCTTTAACACACAGTATTGCAGTTTCCCCAGTGTAAAATGTTATCGCTTTGAGTTTGCTTATTCAGAGCTCAAGAGCTTTAATGGGGTGTTAAACTATGCTATATAGTGGGATCAACTCGGTTTCCAAAAATTCCTTAGGATAAATAAAAATCGAGACCATTGACAACAAACAGTTGAGTACAGACCTATACAATTACAATGATTGTGAAAAGCAAAGCTCAGACAGTCTGAGAAATGTTTGCACTGATATTGAAATATCAGATTTTCAATCAAGTTTAATAACTTGGCAAACCCAAGCAGTTTGTGTAGATATTTCATCTGAAACTCTACCAAAAGATTTGTGTAAGATCACCATGCTCTTTTCCAGGGACTTAAGCATTTGCTCTTTGTATAATCTCTCTTTAAGTGCTATACAAGATAAATAAGAGAGATAAAAGTGCTTTGTGTATTATCCTAACCTGGTTTTAAAGGCAGAATCAACCATAAATAAGCCAATTGGAAGGTTAATTCCCTTTCTAAAACACAAATACAAAAAAATGCTTTCTTGCACTAATATACATTAATGTTGGAAACCCAATAGGTGTTGTAAGTGTTTTCAGATGTTATCACATAGTGCTTCTCCATGCACCTGCTCCCATGCCACATGCACACACAGACGCGCACGCACGCACGCACACACACACACACGTATGAAATACAGTTGTGCATTCACAGTTATTTATAGACTACAGGGAATGTTGTGTGCCATTTATTTTTCCATCTCTTTTCACTCTTTGACTCGCATGTTCTTTCAAAAACACACACAACATGAGATATTGATTTTACAGTGTTATAACGACAACACGCACACACAGACATTATTTTCAATGTAGAGAACACTTCTCTTTGCATATTCATAAGACAATTATGCTTTTCTAGAACCGTACCACTCATTTGTGTACAAGTTTGTGTGTGTGGGTCATTAAATTGCAGAGGTTGCTTTAAAGTAGCATGTGTGTGCTTTGTCACCATGCCAACATCCTACCATTGACTTTAACACTTGTGACTATTAATTCTTAATAGGATAGTTCACCCCCCCCAAAAAAAAACATTTACTCACCGTCATGTCATTCAAAACCTTTATGACACAAAAGAAGATGTCTGAAAATATTTTGGAAACCAAACAACATCAGACCCTATAGACTTTCATTATATGGACACAAAATGACTCACTCTTATAAAGGTTTTGAAAGACATGTGGGTGAATAAATATTATATTAAATATATCCCAATAAAGTCTCTGTATCGTAGTTCTTTTTTGGTCATACTGGGCTATCGAACAACCATTGACTTTACCAGCTCAACCTCATTCAAAGGGCTTAAAGGAACAGTTTACCCAAAAATGAAAATTCTGTCATCATTTACTCACTCTCAAGTTGTTTCAAATCCGTACAAATGTCTTTGTCCTTATGAACACAGAGAAAGAACTTGGAAGAATGCTTGTAACCAAACAGTTGGCCATCATTGACTACCATAGCAGGAAATTGTTCTGTATAAATGTCTTTGTTCTGTTGAACAGAAGAAGATATTTTGAAGAATGTAAGAAAGCAAACAGTCAATGGTGGCCAAAAACTCTTTGGTTCCAAGCATTCTTCCAAATATACTATATTCCCTGTGATCATAACTACAAAGAAATGTATAGACCGTTTCATCGGACATCTGACCCCCAGTTAACCTCCGGTTTGTGTTTGGCTACTGTCTAATAATATAACTATTTATATTTAATAAAATGTATGTTCATATTAATTTATATAATTATTTGATTGTATAATAATTGTATTAAATAAATGATTTGTTGAATTCTGTTGTATGTTCATTTTATAAAATAAACAATTCGTTGAATGGGTCCTGTAGTTTTGAAGCATTTAAACAAACCATAGGGTACATTGACATCTAGCGGTTGAGCATGGATTCGTAGTCTAAATTCAAAATATTGGAGAAACAAGTTTAGCCAAGTAACATTTCTTCTCGGTTTCTTTTGATTGTTCTCAGAAATAATCTACAGGCACTCTATTGTTTGATAATGTGTACCGGAAGTTAAGTTTGGTTTACAAAAGTGCGCATGCGCAGTAACGTTTTGTTAATGTTGTTAAGATGAAACCGTCTATAGCGATTTGTAACAACTCGAAGCTGAGTAAATGATGACAGAATTTTTAAAAATTGGTGAGTTTATTGTTTATGTATTTTTTTTCCCATTTTCTACTTTCTACTTCCTTATTTGCAGTTAACCTGCTTCTAGAACTGCATATAATTCCTTTTCTCATTCTTTACTTTCTCTCCCTCTTATTGTTTCGTTCTGTCTTACGTTCATGCCCATCTGCAGTACTCTCCCTTATTCTGTGTCTGTTTCTGCAGCAGCATTATATAAACAGAACGGGTTCATTAGCTGTTACCTTGTAGCTGTGCGGGAACAGAGGGTTTTGAAGGACAGCGTGTGTAAAATAAAGAGACGCTCACTGAGCTTTTAAAATTGTGTTTCCCGCTAGACCCGGTATTTCGCCAACACTACTGAAATAATGGCAGCATGCGGACAGCGCTGGTACAGTCTGGTGTGGTACTGTTCCAGACGGTGGACAAGTAATGAAAAGCTGTTCACTAGCAAGGTGGTCTCAGTGGTTAAAAAAAGCTCAGTTGATAAAGGTTGTACACGGGACCGAGGTCGAATTCTGTCTGGATGGTGAGATGGCAATACTTTACATGGCTTTTGTGTGAGTATACGAACACGAACGCGAGATACGGACAGACAGCAACATGAATCTTATTATACATAGCATTAAGCAGATTACAGTGCCTAAGGATCAGACATTATATTGTGCTGAATCATTGCTCGGTAAAAAAACTCTTATAGGGAAGTACAGAAAATTGGAAAAATTATAAGAATGACTTGCGCAACGCCTAGACAGAACATTAAAGAAACAGACCGAGAGATGTGCAGATAGACAGATACTACAGCCTGACAGATGGATAAGTGGATCGACAGATGATGGATGAGCGAATGCATGAAGAAACGAGAACGAGCGGTTGGATGGATAGTCGGTAGGCACGATGGATCAATGCAGTGACGTGCTGAGAGGGTCACCGCTGGGTCAAAGATAAATAGGACTCCTCTGAATTTGTCGACAGGAGTCCATAACGTTCGCTACCTCTGCCCGATACACCAAAACATGAAAACGTTTCCCTGCTGTTTCCGAAAAACATTCCGAAGTCATACATTTGCAATATAGCGGTTTTTGCAAGGAGTAAGATCACTAAGATTGCTTTTATCAGACTATTTTCAAAATGCCTCACTATCCCCTTAAGTATTAAAATGTGGTGCATAACTAGCCTGCACCGCTTGTGCTAAAGATGTGATTGATACCTCATATCATGGGTGATTGCCTTTCTAAGACTTAAGATTTCAGCTGGCAGGAATGATAAAATGGGTGAAAAGTTTCCAGAAACTTACTGAAGGAGAGAACAGAGCCATGTCCAATCAGCAGGAAATCATTGAGATGACGGGTCAGTAAGCTACCACCTAGCAACCACCAGGACACCCTAGCAACCGTATAGCAATGTTATAAAAATAATCTCTTCTCTTCTATCGAGTCTATCTACTCTCTCTTCTTATCATAATTTCTCTTTAATCATAGCCACTCTCTCTTTTTCTCTATCTCCCTCTTTGTCTTTTGAGAGATCCTCTCAGAAACTTGATGGATTACTGTTGTCAGGCCGTCATCCACCTGCATATCAGTGTATCTGTGTGTGTGTGATGATGACAACCAAAGCAAATGTTTTTGCTCACAGGTTGTTCTTGGATAACCAAAGATGATTTATGAAAATCTCACTTGTTTTTCACAAGTCTTCGACTTGAAAACATAAGGTACTATCTGCATTCTTAGCAGTTTTGAGATAATGAGCTTTAATGTTTTTTGCATTCCATTTGACTTTGACATAAAAACAGTATGACTAAAAATAGTAAAAAAATGTCCCAAAATGTACACAACGTAAAAAAATCAACACATGATGTAAATAGACTGTCACTGAATAAGAATACGTGAATAACTAATTTCGACAAATGTGACCCTGGACCAGAAAACCAGCCTTAGAGGTCAATATTTCAAATTTGAGATTGATACACCATCTGAAAGCTGAATAAACAAGATCATTTTGTATATTTGTTTTTGTATAGTTTGTTAGGATAGGACAATATTTGCAGGCAATAATAGCAGGCTATTTCTAAGAAGAAACAGGTTTGTTATAATGCTCTCTATTGTCTTACTGCTGTAATGACGTTGTGGAGAGTAGATGAACCTGAAAGCGGGAATTCTAAGATGAATTTCAGTGAAGAAATAGTTTTTTAATAAAATAATCTGCGTGACCAACATAAAATGTCTCATTTTACTACACAAGACCACTAACAACTAAATTCTATAATTTTATTTTTTAAACAATAGAACCCTGCCCAAAACACAGAAAATCTAATGGATTTATTAGTTATAATGGGAATTTTGTATGATTTTAATGCAAATAAATAAATGGTTTACAAAGGTATGAAAACCCTAATTTTTTTCTATTACTACGTAATAGTATTTACTGGGTAACACTTTATTTTACGGTGCCCTTGTTACACATGTATTTACTATAAATTATGTATAATTACATGTAACTAACCCTAAACCAAACCCTAATCCTTACCCTATAGTAACTACATGTAGTTCATTTTTATTACTTGGTACTTAAATGTATAATTACACTATAACATTGGCATTTTTTAAATAAAGTGAAACCTTAATGTGCAATGAAAAGTACAGGTTTTGATTAACTCATCTTATTTTTACAAACACGGCTACTATCATGTATGTAGAGTTATTTGTAGAAGTGTTTTGTCTTCTATGTTTAACATTTTTATGAACAGTGCAAACAAAAGGGCACATTTTTTTATTAAAGTGCAAAACGAGCTTCTCTCATTATGAAGTTAAACGAGAGCTGTACGACCTGACGCGCACGCGTACATAGGTGCATTCTTTCAGTAACTGCTACACTGCACAGAAATGACTACATACAGTATTTATATATGGTTGGCACACGCCCATGAAAACTGATGTCATTAAAGATAACGGTCTTGTGCTTAAGATGCCCGGTGGACTAAAACCTGCTTTTCATAAAAATACTTTATTTTTCGTATTGGTTTTACGGTATATTTATTTGATGCATTTAAAGAAATATTGAGGAAAACAAACCAAAAATATGTCTCATATTCGTTTTTTATGCTCATGAATACGGTGGAATATGTAAAACAAATATCGGTTTACTAGTTTATCCGTTTTGAAAACAAAAACGAATAAGCAAATTGTCCGAAGGTACACAGATGCAACTTCAGGGTCACAAACATCAGATAGGACATTATAATGCAAGGCGACAAAGTGTCGCAGATGTTTTACCAAAAAAATCCTTAAATCTGCAGAGAGAAAAAATGTAACAACAGTGAGAATACTCAACCATACAATTTCTGACTAGCATGCAGTAGCGCAGATAAACTTGATGATAAATACCTGGCTTCATATTGAAACCCTTTGATTGATTCTGTGATACCTAAAATGAGAGCATAGTTTTAGACATTGTAATCTTCTCAGATCTTGTGAGGAAACAAATGTTAGATTAATCTGAGAAACAGAAGTTTCTATTTTATCTCATCTATGTCATCTTCCTTTACATTGCAGAGTCCAAAACAAGAAAGATGAAATCCATTTTCCAGAGGATGTGTATGCATGTGTGTGTGTGTGTGTGTTTCATCATGTGCATGTGAGAGATCATTTCCCATAAACCCAAGAGGCTTTAGTAAATCATAGATCCTCTTTGTTGCACAGATAATAAATCTCTGAGATTATTTCTCAATAAGATATTTCATTAGAGGTTAGAAGTCTTTAATGCACAGATCAATCGATATGAATGATATATATGCCTAAACCCACCTACTGTTCATCCTTTATATCTACACAACACCATAATACAGACTTAAACTCACTGTGACCCGAGCATCCAGTCAGCCTTCTCTCTCCTTTTGCATACACAGATACACAACAAGCACACAGTTATTACAGATTCCCTTTTTAGAGTTGAAATAATATCACACCTTACAGAATGCCATTTTCTTGTGCATGAGTGCTTTTTCATACTTTTTTGAGATATGAATTATAGTTCCTGCCCTGCTATTCAGTAGCCCAACACAATTACACTGTTGAATCTTCAATGCCATGGCACAAGAAATCATGTTTGTTTCTCTGAATTGAATGTGATAAGAAAAACTGAGTAATGCAAAATAATACAAAAGAGACCACATATCTTTGTATTGCATTGCTTTTCACTGGCTACATGCAGAGACAAACAAACAGCACAGTCAATGTAATCCGATTTACAGATGAATAATTCGTATGAGTTGGTTCTTTTAATGAATCTGTCAAAAGACTCACTAACTCATTTGTACAATCTAATAAACTTCTCTCTACATTCACCAAAACAATAACTGAATTAACATCTGACTGCATTACAGACTCGATGGTTTAAAAACACGTGGTTAAAATAATGATTTCCTCATTTCCTCACCCTCATGTCATGACTTTCTTCTGCAGAACACAAAGAAGGTATTTCGAAGTATGTTGTTAACCATACTAAACCACTGAGACATTTCTCAAAATATCTTCTTTTGTATTTTACAGAAGAGAGGGTCATAAATAAGCTTTGAATGACATTAGGCTAAATAAATAATGACACGATTTTTATAATTGTTTCATCTATCCCTTAACCTAAGATAATTGTTTACAATGGTTAGTTTGGCAATTAAAAAGCGTTAAACTAGGTTTAAAACAAACACTACTTGTTTTGTGCATTATGCAGTTAGGACCAATTATTCCTCCAGGATTCTGCAGGAAACAATGGATTATATAATATGTTTACACCAGTGAATATCTTAAAAAATGTTACCATAAAAAACAACAAAGATTTCTCCAAAAATACGAGGACATGTCGCGGCTAAAGACAGTAGTTTTGGTGACAGCTCGTGTTTAGGGAGTCAGGTTGCCCTGGAAAACTGTCTTACTGGAAAAAATCTCACTTTGCGACTTGAGCGCTGTGAAGAGAGTAAAACTGAGCTGAGATGCTAATGATACTTACTGGGTCAATGCTGCTTCAATTAGTCTTTAAGCTACCGCACGCGCGCATGTGTGTGTGTGTGTGTGTGTGTGTGTGTGACTGAGCGCTCTTCTGAATTGTCCTGTGTGGTACGTAACGTAATTGATGTGATAATCATTAGCAAAAGCTCATCTGCTTTGTGGCCACTGAGGTTCTAGAGACCCTGACAACAGCGGCAAAGCTCCATGTGTGATTTAATGTAAGCCAGCGAGGGATGGGTGGGGGGGGTTGGTGAGGACAGCGGTGTGTTGACGAAAGTCGGCTGAGGGAGTTGCTAAGTGCAGAGAGATGTTCAGAACGCACACATACACACACACACCACAGACAGAGACATTACGCACCAAAGCAAGGAACTCCAAATAGTTTTCATTCAGTCTGAACCATGAATAATATTAAGGATTACAAAAGGATTACCAGAATTTATATTCATCTAATCTACACTCCACCACCACACACATGCACACACGTCTACTCGCCCGAGCAGATAAAATTAGACCAAGACAAGCGCTGGCATGTGCTGAACTCGGGAATATGCTGCGGATATGACAGAGGAGGCAGGAGAAGAACAGAAAAAAAGAGAAAGGAAATGATAGGTGGAAGAGGACTTATAATGTTGAGGAAGGTTTGCTATCTATCCTGGACAACCGGATCGATGGGGAGAGAGACAAGATCTATTTTGGCCAGCGTGCTCTCAGGTGGCCAAAGATGGTGAGAGAAAAAAGAGAGAGTGAGTGAGGAGGAGGAGGGGTGCTTTAACTAATGTTGCATCACTTCTCGAGTTACCTCAAGGGCAGATGGGAAGATCTGCAAAGGTGATAAGCTAAACACTAGGGAAACTGAAAGAGAGGGGCGTGGGGAAGAAAAGAGGAAAGAGAGGAGAGCAAGGTCATAGGAGGGCGGAAGTGACCACAAAGAAAAAAACAGACGGGAAGAATTCAAAGCAACGGAAAGAGACAGATGAAGAGGATACTTTTAAATAGAGACACATTCTCAAAGGCTTCTGGGATTGCAAACTCATAACATTTTGCTAAAGGCATGAATTTGGCTTTGTTTATTGGTATGTGCCGTCTGTATTGTTTTAGCATTTGATTAACAGAAGCACTGAAATGAAGGTTAACAACAACGAATAGCACAAACGCTCCCGTTTGCTCCCCCCAACCTGTATTTAAAGGGATAGTTCACACAACAAATTCATTTACTCACCCTTTCTTTCTTCTGCGAAACACAAAAGTATAAAGAAGAACGTTGCTAACCAAATACAAACAAAACCTGGGACCCCGTTGACTTCCATTGTATGGGTTCAACACCGCTGAGACATTTCTTAAATAACTTTGTGTTCCACAGAAGAAACAGCCATATACACATTCTGAATGACATGAGGGTGAATAAATGATGACAGAATTATTTTTGGGTCAACTACCCCATTATCATGTTCGAGCAAACACCTATTCTTAAAAGGGTCAAATGACAGGGCTAAAACAAATATTATCATTTGTTTTAGATGTAATACATTTACATTTATGCATTTGGCAGACACTTTTATCCAAAGCGACTTACATTGCATTATCCTATACATTTATACATAGGTATTTGCAATCCCCTGGGATCGAACCCACAACCTTGCGTTGTAAACGCAATGCTCTTACCACTGAGCTGAGCTGTATTTTCCACATACCCTGCATGTTTTATCTCCTCTTTGCCCCGCCTCTCTGAAACGTGCAGATTTTTTACAAAGCTCATCGCTCTGAAAAGCGAGGTGTGCTATGATTGGCCAGTTAACCAGTGCATAGTGATTGGTCGAATACTGCAAGCGTGTGACAAACATCAGGTTCCAAAGCAATTGTACTGACAGGTAAGCCCATCGTACTTGCGTATACATTTGGGTGGTCTTAGTCAAATCATACCATGAACCGACGTGGATTTGTGGTTACACGAGGCGTTTCAGGCAGGTCTGGGTGAGCATTTGCTTTTAGATAGAATGCATCTTTTGTTTACGTGTCTAATACATGCATGGGCAACTTATAATAACGCACCAAAGACCCAGAATAACTCAGAATTCCAAAAATACATAAACAACTCTCACACACACGCCTAGTCATGTGCTCGCAGATAGAGAAACTGAAAATTGCACGTCCTTGAATCAATCCAAGATGCTTTTAGCATCATTTTGTCATTCCGCACACGTCCTTCTTATGATTATAATAACAGCAATTCCTAATCGTCACAATTTAACCACAGTAACAATAACCGCAGAAAGCATGTTGTGTGGTCACCGCCGTATTTTTTGTCCTAAAGGAGAGATTGTACAGCAACAAAACCTCATCATGCATTTTTTTCATCTGTGAACAACATCATAAAAACATCCCGTTACTGCAGAAGAAAAGTCATCATGGACTCATCCATAACGCACACAATAACACAATTAGAATTTGCTGCTGTTTTATGACTAATGTTCTGAAAAATAGCATAATTGAATACGGTCTGATTGTTCCCCAGTTAAATTTACCTGCATTTTTCAGTTTAATGACATCGCAAAATCTTCAAAATTTACATAATTACTGCGCTGTACTGTTTATAATACCAGAGATGGGTGAGCAACCACTTGTTTTGCTAATGAGATGTGTTCACGGGTACATGAAGCGCCGCATGGGCACAAATGTTTAGGAACGGTTATTTAAAGATCACTCTTACAGATATGCGAGTCAGCTGTCAGGAAGAGACGATGCTTGATCTGCCAAACATTCTGAGCTGTGCTCCACATTTTCGCTCTAGAGATCTGAATAATATCACTGCTTTTTCTGGCTTGTAACTGCAAGATTATATGCGTTAGTGTTAAATGACACCGTTTAAAAGCATTTGCTGCATGTGCTTGTGAATCTCTACTATCTCCATACTTTCTTCTCTTATATGAAACCCGCTCTTGAGGATGACAACATAACAAATTGGTGTAGGGAATCAAATTACAGATATTATGGATTTTTCACACTCAAACCTACAATTAGCATTTTTATGCAATCTTTCTCCCTGTGTTATTACCTATTAGTTTATCTCCTGTTCCAGCTTGGTAACTGAAGTCTTATGCACTGAAGTTAGCATTTAGACTTTATTTGTAGTGACTATGTTACTGTATATTTGACCACAACTTTAAGAATGAAACATTCTTTAGCACAGCCTGTCCATCAGCGGCGATCGATTCGGAGTGCATGTCTGTACAAGTAAAGCTCTGACTGCCAGCAAAACGTCCGTGTGCTTGTGGCTCTCACCCCTCTTGAAGCAAACTGCTATCTGCCAAAGAAAACTGATACAACATGCATGTAAAATAAAATGTATTCTGCACAAAGGAAAGCATTGTTTTATGGGTTTAAGATATTCAAGACATACAGATATTTGTGTTTGTTTGGTTTATTAAAAAGATATTTCGCCCCAAAATTCTTTCATTACTTCAATGAAAGCCTCTTGTCATTTTAAACCTGCATGACTTTCTTTTGCACAACACCTGATATGATATTTTGAAGAATAACCGAATAACAGCAGTACCCATTGACTTGCATTAGTTTTGTGTCTATACAATAGAAGTGAATGGGTAAAATATCTTCTTTTGTGTTCTGCAGAAGAAGAGAAAATTACCTTAAAGGGACAGTTCAAATCGGTGAAAAAGTGAAAAATCTGTCATCATTTACTCATCCTCGAGTTGCTCCAAATCTGTATAAATGTCTTTGTTCTGATGAACACAGAGAAAGATATTTAGAAAAATGCGTTCGCCACCATTGACTACCATAGTAGGAAAAATTATAATGTTAGTCAAAAGTGAATTTATACAGATGTGGAACAACTTGAGGGTGAGTAAATGAAGACAGAATTTTCATTATGGGGTGAACTGTTCCTTTAACTCATTTAGAGCTAAAGAGCCACATATATGTGCACTAGAAAGTTAATGTCTGACTCTTTTCTTGCTTTTTCTAGGTCTGTGGATCACTCCCCTATCTACCATGCCAGACTCTCCCCACCCCTTCAGCCATTCAGAAAATCACACCCGTCCCTCATCGTATGCCATCCACGCAGCAACACGCACACACCCTCATCGCCGTCTCATTTATCCGCCCATCTGAAACGGAATATCATCAAGCCCTGTGATACATTTTGTCAACCCTCTCCTCGACTGGTGCCAAAATTTACTAGCAGAAACTCAACCCGGGACAAAACCTCAACATTGGCATTACTGCACTGGCTTACACTGATCACCTGTGCCTGCTTACTGCTTTCTCTGATTGGTCCAGGAGTAGAAGCTTCTGAGACGTGGGGCGTGGTCTCGGCGTGCCCCTTCCACTGCATATGCAGGAATCTCTCCGAGTCTCTGAGCACACTCTGCGCTGACAAAGGACTCCTTTTTGTTCCACCAAACGTAGACCGACGCACTGTTGAGCTCCGCCTCGCAGACAACTTCATTCGAGAGGTGCGAGGAGCTGACTTTGCCAACATGACGGGATTGGTGGATTTGACACTATCCAGGAACACCATCAGTCACATTCGGTCAATGGCGTTTTCAGATTTGGAAAGCTTGCGTTCGTTGCACTTGGATGGCAATCGGCTAACAGAGCTGGGCCCACGAGACTTGGCAGGCATGCTAAATTTGCAGCATCTCATTCTCAACAACAATCAACTCATTAACATCTCCTCCGAGAGGCCTTCGATGATTTTCTTTTGACTCTAGAGGATTTGGATTTATCCTACAACAATCTGTGCAAAGCACCATGGGACGCTATTCAGAACATGGCCAGTCTACATACATTGAATTTGGATCACAATCTTATTGACCAGATTGCTGAGGGCTCCTTCAGTGAGCTCTACAAACTAGCCCGTTTGGATATGACTTCAAATCGTCTAAAGACTTTACCGCCTGATCAGTTGTTCGCCCGCTCACAGACAGGGGTAATAAGCCCGACACCCTACAATGCAGTGATCAACCTAAATTTTGGGGGTAACCCATTGCACTGTAACTGTGAACTGCTTTGGTTAAGGCGCCTGATCCGCAGTGATGAAATGGAGACGTGCGCTACACCACTTCATTTAGCGGGACGTTATTTTTGGTCGATACCTGAGGAAGAATTTACCTGTGAACCTCCACTTACCCGACATACACACAAACTCTGGGTGTTGGAGGGTCAAAAGGCAATGCTCAAATGTCGTACCATCGGTGATCCAGAGCCAGTGGTGCACTGGGTCTCACCGGATGACCGCATCATTGGCAATTCAAGTCGCACCACATCTTACCGAAATGGCACCCTGGAGCTACTCGTAACCGTCGCCCGCGATGACGGTACATACACTTGCATCGCCATCAATGCTGCGGGCGAGGCCACCTCTTTGGTTGACCTCAAAGTAATCCCTCTCCCTCATCGTGGAAATGGAACAATACTGTTAACTCGAGACCCTGGATCATCGGACATTACCAGAGGGAAAGCTTCCAATGGACAAAGTCCCGGCCCGGATACTAACACTGACACCCAGGAGGGACAGGAGGAGGGTCAGACTGAGGCTGAGGATGGGGTCAGCGATGGGGGTGAGGAACAGATGGTGGGAGTGCAGGGAGTGACATCCACGTCGGCACAAGTGAGGTGGGAAAACCGTCGCTTGACGGGAGCCAACCTAGTGTGGATGTATCAGATACAGTACAACTGCACAGCTGATGAGACGCTTGTTTACAGGTGAGTCAGACAGCATGCACTACATTAATGCCAATGTCAGACTAACTGACAGGGAAAAAAAATCACAAATGACATCTCTTTCATAGTACCGCAGAGAAAACAGACTTTTGCATGCAAACCCCGGAAGCGGGTTAGCATTTTAGCACTTTTGGTTCCATTGGGTTTTGAATGGGTTTTTGGTAAATTGCCTTAAAGAAGATATTAGCGGTTAACAAAACCTCTAAATATTTTCACTTTTTTTTCTATGACATGAAACACACCAGTTATGACCCGCTTGTGTTTTTTTTAAGCTTTATTGCGTCTTAAAAACGGTGGTTGCTAACAAGTTACTGAAAACGACATTATCCTTTGGCGGGGGTGTTAAATTCTCACAAATAATGGAACATGGGCACAAATCTCTTCATTCATCGAGTAATCACTTACCAGGGAACACGTTTTTAATAATGTCTGAAAATATTGTTGAAGGCTTGGTGGTGGTGACGTTGATATCGATTTACTGTACTGTAGTGTGTTTATAGACTCATGTTAGCTTTTTATTTCTGCCGATTGTGTTTAGGCTTCAAATGTAACAAATGTTGTGTTCATTTGTAAAGTTGATCTTTATACACAAAACGTGTAAACATCATAAACCTTTGTTAATCACAGATCTTACTTTTTACAATCTTTCAAAAGTCTGTGGGAAAAATGCACAGGCTTTCGTTAGAGGGAACCAGTGCTGTGCTAGCTTCCGGGTTGGCCTACAAAAAAACATCCATTTTGTATCTCAGCGGTACTCTATCTCTCCTTGACATGAATGATTTTCAATGGAAAGCAAAACTAAGAGAAAAAGACCCATCCATCTCAAAAATGATTACACTTTTCTTCATTAGACTTTTAGCAGAGATCTCAAAGCGGTCACAAATAAGCTTAGATCTGACAAATCTGAAAGGTCAATATTATTGAGGATTTTAATATAAACCATTTTCAACTCAATCTCCTGAGCTTTCAAAGTTCAACCTCTGAACAATAAATGGGTAGTTGACAAATAACCCGTAAATGTGTCCTACTGTAAGGTGTTAATGTAAAAGAAATGAGGATGAATCTCTATTACACTTTTTTTATTTTATACTATAAAATAATATATTATTAACAGCTTGTTTTCAAATTGTTTGCTATGTCACAACATAGGACACATATACAGGGTATTTGTCAACTACCCCAATAAACCTTACATCAGATAACTAAATAGAAAGAACAGAAAATGTCTACTAAATATTACAAATGTTAAAAACAATCAAGTAACGTACAATTATTAATTAAGGAATGTAAAAATATCAATTGTGTATACACACGCAAACACACTTCTTAATATAATCACACTAATGTATACATATGGGTGTGTGTGTGTGTGTGTGTGTGCGAGATTATTCACTTCACTTCGCTTTCACATCATTAAGTGCAGGAAGTTACACATATCTTGCAAGTGGCAATTAGCAGAAGAGAAGACAAGTGTCAAGATAAAATATACTGACACACTACTGACACAGGGGAAAAATCGGTGTCAATGCTGTCTAGTGCTTTGTCAAATCACAAAAAATTAGTCACATCACTAAGTGTAGCCCATTTTGTGGGTTAACCAGTTTGCTTGCATTAACTACATACAACTTCAAGATTTTCAGCCCATGTAATTAAAAAAATGACATTTAAACTACGGCTCGAATAAGTATTCAACAACATTACGGGCAAATTGTTAAGAAATCCACTTATACAAGCCATTGAATGTGCCATTTAACAGCATTGCAATAATGAATATGCAATGTTCAGATTGTTGTCAGTTTGAATAGTGATAATAATAATGAGCTTCATGTTTAACCCGAGGCTAAGGCGTTCCACTCCTTTCTCATGTTATCAGTGTCTGCGACTCCAGCGGTGACTTCAGTCTAGCTGCTGTCAGACATTTTTGTAACATGTTCAATACATCTCGCAACCTCTCTGAGACATTATCTATGGCAAGTGACATACACCTCTTCCTGTCTGTCCTTCATTAAGGGACCGAGAGGGAGTGCATGTGTGTACGCTGGGTGGGAGAACTGCAGGGTGGGAAACTGACACCACAGACATTGAAACTGACAGGGAGGCTGGTAGAGAGACAAAGAGAAAGAGAGAGAGCGAATGAGAAATAAAGAAAAGGGTGGGACATAGGTTGAGATAGAGAATTTGACACAGGACCCAAGGGAAAGAATAATGAAGTCTTTAAATGAACTTAAACTATAGTGCCAATAAGTATGTCACAACCAATCGTGCCGAAGGCCACAATGACATGAGGAAGAAGAGGTGAGAGTGAGAAATCGAGAATGAGAGAGATTACTGGTAGGGGGAAAGCTTTTATCTTGTCTTAGGTTTGGAGCCAGGGTGTTTAGTTTCGTTCGTAGTAATACAAATTTGATGTTTAAATTATTTTATTTTATTTGTTAAATATAAATAAATAATTTAATGAACGCCACTTGGATAAAATTCATTCACCCTTTGAAATAACACACATGTAAACGAATATCTTTAAATCAATCCAGAAAAAGATAAAAGCTATGTTAGCATCTAAAAAGTAGAAATGTACTCTTGCCTTTTTATTAACCACAATACGATTTATAAGCTGTACTGAAGGTTTTTTCCATTCATTCAAAACAATGTGTTTTGGTCCCCATCTGGAAGATTCGGCAAGCCCTCAAATAAGCTGGACGTTGCAACAAACAGACAATAATTGAAATGGTGAAATGCATGACTGAAATGAAAACCACCGCCATACAAAGCGCTTGGAGATGGAGTTAGCTGAACTAACACAGTTGAAGTCTGTCGCAACATATTTAGTTTAACATTCGTAATCTTGTCTCTAGCCTACTTGCAAAGGCTTGTATGGTTCATTTTGTTACAAAAACAAGAAGCTTTAAAGAGCAATAATGCAACTACTACAATAAAGTATACTGATCTGACAACATGTTGCCCTTCAAGTGCCACATAGAGAATATGGCAAGGAGATATAAACTCATATTGAAAGGAGAAGAGAGGTACTGGTGTTAACTGAGTAGAAGTTAATGATAAAAGAGTGTGACAGCAAAACCTCAGGGTTGAGTTTAGAGAATAAAAGCAATCTGTTTATGAAGATCAAGTTAGTGGAGATAAAAGTATTTTCTGTCTCCTTATTTTTGGTTCAGGCTCCATCCTCCCATCCCTCTATTATTAGTGTGTCAACAGCTTCACAAAAGATTTCCCTGTCAGTTTGTATAGCGGCATGAGCGTGTGTGCGCGCGCATGTGTGTTGATGTTTGACAGTGAAATACGTTCACACACAGAAACACAAATTAAAGGCACTTGAGGAAAGGTCAAACTTCCTCTCCAGAAAAATAGAAATCAACGAGGGTTGACAATCCAGATGAAATGTTATTGCTCAGAGGCTGCTCCATCACAGTATAACACACTGCATGCACTTTTGGGTTCAATTTTTCCAAATTAAAGGTGCCTTTAGTTCCAGGACTCATGGGCACACCATGACAATGCCCCTGTAGGGTAAGGAGGACCCATCTGAAGGGTCCTGCGGGCAATCAAGACGATTGCTATTTAGTAAACATGTGCAAAGGTATCTTACTGCTCTCTAGCCTCCTGGGACGCAGCAATATATTTGTCCTCTATAAAGGA
Organism: Triplophysa siluroides; assembly: GCA_006030095.1. Classification (NCBI taxonomy): domain Eukaryota; kingdom Metazoa; phylum Chordata; class Actinopteri; order Cypriniformes; family Nemacheilidae; genus Triplophysa; species Triplophysa siluroides. The sequence continues at coordinate 675,620 of VCII01000052.1, read as the reverse complement.
CATTTGTTTCTGTGAATGTCTTTTGAGGCCATACATGTTAGCTTTCCTGTAGCTCAGAGGTAAGAGCATGGTGTTAACAACGCAAGGTTGTGGGTTTGATCCCAGGGGATTGCAAATAGCTATGTATAAATGTATAGGATAATACAATGTAAGTCGCTTGGATAAAAGCGTCTGCCAAATGCATACATGTAAATGAAAACCTCAGGAGGGACAAAGTCATCCAACATGAAAACTGTGATAAAATCAAGGTTATTTTGAACGTTTCCTAAATACATGTACAAATATTACTGTTGTATTGCTTGAAATTGAATATGAATTTGTTTTCTTCGCGGTATTTGAGGTCTGAAAAAATACAGAGCATCTGTTATTGTGACCTGTTTCTCCAGTTTTTATCTTATGCAAACAAATGCAAACAGAAATAATATTTTTATCTGAAATTTGGGAGAAATATTCTTAGCAGTTCACACAACGAAACAAAAATTATTATTTGAGCTAAATACATACCCATACAGTAAAATCAGAAAAACAGATTTTTTTTTAAATGGTCTCTTTCATTTTTCCATAGCTTAATATATACAAATATGTATCTATTTAATGTAAATACATAGGAACTGAATACTATATAAACAAACCAATCAAGAAATCTATGATCATTTTTTGATAGTGGATTCTAGCTTTTTCGTAAAAAATATAATTATGTTTTGTTAAAATAAAAATAAATAAATAAAAAGACTGTACTATAGGCTATATTGGATAAAATCCTTGCAAAAGGTATTTTTTCATTAAAATAAATAAATGAATAAATAAATTAAAAATAGCATATTTACTCACAAGCCCACGGCCTAAGACTGCTGAAGGTCACATCTACCTGCTCAGTGTAGTACACAAGCCAACAGCTGTCTGCCCTGCCAATATCTTGATCACACATTCAATGCAGTTAGTGCAGAATTGTCACCCGCTTACCAACACCTGTCACTTTAGTGCTGAGCAAAGCTTGTCTGTCTTCATCCTTTCTCCACTGGACAGTTAATTGATCAGTATTGGTTTTGGTTCAAATGTATTACATTTGGGGATAATATTACTATTCCACTTATATTAGAAAAACAAATGATATGTCATTTAAATGTTTAGGGCGACTGTATCTATATGGGAATTATGTTATATAAAAAAAAAATACATCAAAACTTGATATATTTTATCACTTTCAGTACAGTCCCCCTTACATAGAATTGGTAAAATATTCTTCACTAGCCAGGTTCTTGAAATCTCATTCTTGAATGCTTTTTCAACAGTATTGAATGAGTTTCTCTGATTTACTCTGAGCTCTTACGGATTGCATTTTATTCACTGGTCTATCAAAGCCATCCCTTTCTTAAACAGTATGATAAAATAACATTTTGGTTTTGTAACAATATTATTTTTTGTCTACAAACTAATTTTTTTCACTCAAGTGATCTTAAAGGAACACTCCCCAAGAGTTCATAAATTGAGTTTTACCGTTTTGGAATGTATTCTGCCGATCTCTGACTTTTAGCATAGCTTAGCATAGATCATTGAATCCAATAATAACAGTAGCATCGCGTTCAAAAATGACCAAAGAGTTTTGATATTATTCCTATTTAAAACTTGACTCTTCAGTAGTTATATCGTGTACTAAGACAGGCGGAAAAGGAAAAGTTGCGATTTTCTAGGCCGATTTGATTAGGAACTATACTCCAATTCCGACGTAATAATCAAGGAAGTTTGCTGGCTGTTACGCCTATCTTATTACACGATATAAAAACTCTTTGGTCATTTTTGAACGCGATGCTACTGGTCTTATTGGATTCAATGATCTATGCTAAGCTATGCTAAAAGTGCTATCGCCAGACCCGGATATCGGCAGAATACATTCCAAAACGGTAAAACTCAACTTATTAACTCTTGGGGAGTTGGAAAAAAAGCATATTTCCAAAAAAAGTGGAATGTTCCTTTAAACCTCTGAAGCGTTGTGTATTTGCTAAATTAATGCAGCCATGGAGAGAATCATTATGGCTCTGTCATTCACACTTAGAGCACCTACTTAGCTGGATAAAACAGGAATCCACCCACAAATATGCTATATTTAGTTCAACATCTGCACATTTGAGCATCACTTCCAGGCTCATGGTTGGTCACTTACAAACATGTCGTACTAGCATGCATACAGCTACTGAGATGTCGTTACCTGTTCATTCAAATATAAGATCTCTTCCTGTGGTCTGAAACAACATAAATGCATACATACCAACACAGAGTCTGGAAATACAAAGCTATAAGAGGGCAGACGGAGTGACCTTGAGCTTCAACTCATAATTTACATCACAGCCAAGCTTAATAGATTCTGACCCCAATGACAGAGCAGCTCAGGCAGAAAGTGTGTGTGTGTTAGAACGAGTGGGAGAGTCTTTTTATAACTTTATTGATTCAATAAACAAATTATGCCTGCACATGTATATCTGAAAACAAATGGTAGATTCTCCAGTCTTAACAGGACAAATATTTGAAGTGGATGTGTGCAGTGTCTTTACATGGAAATATTTTTTCCTATCTAAGCCTAATATGCAGTAATCTATTCGCAGGATGACGTCAAAACAGGGTAAACACGGTGACTCGTTTCAACAAGTCAATGTTTGGTTTGGGAGGGACTAACTGTTTGGTGCAAACAATGGAGGTTGTGTGAAAGCTAGGAAATGACGTCCATCATTTTTTTTTACGTAATTCTGTTTGGTGCTGCTGGTAAAGCAGAAATCCCAAACAGTCTTTAAAGGGATAGTTCACCCAAAAATTATAATTCTGCCATCATTTACTCATCTTCTTGACATTTCAAACCTGTAGGACTATTTTGAAGAATGTTGGTCCCCAAACAAAGGTGGTGCCCATTCACTTGCATTAGTTTTGTGTCTATACAATAGAAGCGAATGTGTACCGCCATTGTTTGGTTACCAACATTAAGCACAAATGCATAAACACTACAAACTCACAAACAGAGCCCCCAAAATAGACCACCCTCCCTTAAGTAAACAATCTTATCATTTTGTATAATATTAATATACTGTATGTGCAATGTGTTTCCTTCACAGAAACACAATTAAACCCATTAGGATTAGTGGACGGTGGGTGCCAGCCAATGAATGGGTAGGAAGTAAGAGAGTGAGAGAGAGAGAGAAAGAAAGAAAATGCGAGAGGGAGAAAGAACAGCGTGTGGGAGTATAAGAGGGCTTTAATACCATGACTAAAGCATTATTCTATGTGTCAAGGTCTTGATCAGAGCCTGTAATTATATGTCGATATCAGACGTATTGTTTGGGAGGGCCTAATTTTGCAAGCAGTGTGCCAAAATGGCCCTGTACATTTCCATTACATTAGTTATGCTTTTGTGTGACAACAGTGAACTAAGAATCGGCTAAGATGCTGTTTCATTGTGATGGAATGAGAAGACGGTAATTGCTTGAGGTTATTAACCTTTCTTTTCTCTTCTCCTTCCTCTCCCTCAGGATCCTGCCCCCCACCAGTGACAGCTTCCTACTGAAAAACCTGGTCTCGGGCACAGACTACAATTTGTGCGTGCTAGCCATTTTTGATGACATGATCACTTCCATGGCTGCCACGAAGGTCCTCGGTTGCACCCAGTTTAGCACCAAGGACAATTACCCTGACTGCCGTTCACTGCAAGCCCACTTCCTGGGCGGTACTCTTACCATTTTGGTTGGCGGAGTTGTTGTGGTAACGCTGTTGGTGTTTACCGTGGCGCTGATGGTGCGTCACCGGGTGTGCAGTAACCATGACAATCATCGTGAGATGGGAGAAGAGGTGGGGTGCTCAGGAACGGACTCCCCGCCTCTGTCTGGAAAGGGATCTGATGTGTTCTCTCAGAGCAATGGCAATGGGAATGTTATGATGGTGGTGCTGCCCAACAGGCTGGTTCAAAAACAAAACGTTGCGGAGGGGGGGTTGGGGTCACCGCCTAAACCAATTTCCAAAGTGAAACCGAAAACCCTCCCAAAGCCCAAAGTGAATGTGGATCAGTTTAGGGTGGGATTAGAGGTGGAGATGGCCTCGCTGAGACCACTCCCACCGTACACACCGGATAAAGAGCGAATGTCTTTGTATTACACCCCTAGTAACCATTCGCCCTCAACACTGCCGTCGCGCCAGTTAGGAGCGAAACAACTAAAACTATGTGCTACCAGTAAGGACACAGGCAAACGTGCTAGCTTAAGTTTGGCCCCGCCCCCCACGTACAGCACAAAACTCAGTGATAGGCGGTTCAGCACAGGTGGCGGCATCGTGGTCCGTCGAGGAGGCACAGACAGCCAATGGAATTCCTCGCTGGCCTATCAAAGCCCCGCTTTGTCCCACCAGAGCCCCCATCACGGCGCATTGCGCTACAAGAGAAGTTCGTCGTTCGATATGGGTGAAATCGCCACGACGGCTTGCTACAGTTACGCAAAGAGACTTAGCGTGATCTGGACCAAACGGAGCCAGTCGTTACACGGCATGCTGGTCCACTGTACCTCGGCAACAAGCACCTCGACAACCAGCAACGCAAGCGACGACTTCCAAATTCGGCACGCGCGCGGGTACATCCGCGCCTACAACACCACCAACTCCAATTCCAACCCTCCAAAAGCTGAGGCTGCGAATTCAAAGGACCAGCAAATGAAGGACACAGAAAAAGAGAAAGATGACAAAAGAGAAGAACTGGAGGAGAGTGTGGTGTAGTGAGTCAGAAGATAGATGAAACAGATATGTAGATGAATGAAAGGAGAGGAAGTCAAGATACGGATCAAAAAGAGAAAAGGTTTGAAGTTGAGATGACAATTCTGTAGGTCAAGCTTTTGAGAGGGCTGAAGATCCCACAGAATGTTGATTGGTGCTAATAAAGGAGAAAAAACAAGGCAGCAAGGACAGGCATGATACAAGTCAGCATCAAGTAAACGCAAAACAAAACAATAAGGTTGTTAAGGAATCTTGGAACAATGTTTTTAAATTGCAGAGAACAAAAACTTTCTAACTAAAGGCAAGCACTTGCTTACTCACATGGGCTTTGGAAAAACGTGGTGGCATTGGGGCATTCATCGATTCGTGTTCCGGTGAATAACTGGGACAGAGCCAGAAAGTGGACATGCAGAATCATGCACAACCGATTGGAACCAGTTCGATCGATAAAGTCTGCAGCAAATGCGGATTACAGAGGATGCAAACTACAAAAAAGGAACGTGAAAATGTACAAACGGTACAATGGAAAAAATGCTTTGAAACTCAAATAGAACATACAGTAAGTGTTCACTGACTGTGGTATAAAGTTAATATTTTGTGTATGAGGTTGTATGTGTTTGTTTGTTTGTTTGTAGGTGAGTGAGTGAGTGGATTAATGCACAAAGAATTCATCAAAATACATTTTATGACGTCACTGGATCTGCTGTATGTGACCACCATCATCCAGTAATGTGTTATTGGAAGCTTAAAGACTATGGCTGGCTTAGGAACTCTGGACTACTGTATAAGAAGAAAATAAAAGAAATGTAAAAAAAATATAATTTCAAGTTCACAAAATCTATGAATAAATTCTGTTTAAAAAACAGTGTCAGTGTTATCAAGTGTTACGATATTTCTTACTATGGAAGGTCAAATTAAAAGAGGCAAATGAAGTGATATTAATAATTCATGTTATAAAATGTGTCTGTGATCTTATTTTCAAATCAAAACTGTTACCTTGACCTTATAAATGATTTGTAGAAAGAAAAAAAAAAAACGAGGCACACAAAAGCACTTTTTGGTAAAATGATCACTTTAAAAGTATTAGATAAGCTTTTGTTGCCCTAGAACAGAACAAGAGGCCAGGACACTTGATTGTTAAATAAGCGTCTTTCTCTCTCTCCCTCCCTCATTGTCTTCGTGTCTATCTGCAGTTTGAGATAGTTACCGGGGAAGGGCAGCGTGCGCGGGTGAGATAATGAGGGAGACAGAACTCTCTGCAAGACTGCTGATGCAGGACAGACTGAGGAAGTGCAAGAAATGACCGAGCACAATGGATAGAGACGGTGGACAGGAGAGAGGGCGATGTGTGCGTTAGCTGTATTTTTGTCATGCAAGTACTTCGCCAGAATTTATCACATTGCCAATAAAGCCCATTTAAGAAGAGCTTAGGTGAAATGAGGGAGATAAGATGAGTTGCCCTCTCTCTCTCTCTCTCTCTCTCTCTCTCTCTGTGTGTGTGTGTGTGATTGCACAGACACTGTCTACATCACTGCCTTCTGTATTTATCCATAGCAACTGACAGACTTACTGAAGGTTCTGGGAACACACACAATAGGCTGTTATATTTGGCTCAATAAACCCAGGGCTAGGGAACAACGAAGACAAAGCTTTAACATTAATGACAGATCAGGACACAAAACAATGAGTTTAGCAAGGACATTGGGTAAGGGAGCTGTCTATTTAGTTAACATTTTTAAGACACAGCTGTAATTCCTAGAATGTAGACATAAAAACAGCTCACTTGTCTGAACGGAGATATTTGACACATGTTGACATAAAAACAACTCCACAGAGAACTTAGAGAATAAATGGCCGATGTGAACTGTTATATAATCAGATCTGTGTGGGCTACATCATTTGAGAAGATTAAGGTTGTCACGGTGCTTACTGTGACCTTAAATGTGTGTGTGTCTCTCTGAAGGAGACAGGCAGAGAAAAGATGAGTGCACAGTAAAAAGGATGCCGTTTCTCAGCCAGCCCACAGGTGTAAAATATATCCAGCTTTCTTTTACATGCCTGCAGTGAAATTCAGGCCAAATTTGAGTTGACGCACACACACATATAAACATAAACAGGTTTCCTTCAAATATTTCAGCACTTTATCACCTCAGCCAGCTGACTGGCTGCAGGACGTCCAAAAATTGATTTATCATCCAGGGCAATCTCATAGGAGAAGCACTGTCATGGCGACATTGCACTGCCAAAAGACAAGATTTATGTTCAGAAAACTATCAAACCCTTGCGATTTTCACATAATATAATGTGTTTGAATGACATAGGCAATATTTTCACATGTAAGAGTCAAGCAGAACTTTTCAAACGAAAACTTAAAAGTGTTTGAAAACGTTTAAAACGTTGATTTTTTTTTCGCGTTTTAGTGTGGATGGGGAGAACTGAGGGGTTTAAAAACAATAACACGTTTTTTATTCTGTGACGAAGTTGTTTCAACTGCTCTCCTGTTTGATACCATTAATGTCTGTTTATGCATTTAGATTGCATTTTAGGAGATGGAATTTTTTATTATTCGCAGTTATTGTTTGGCAGCGGAGCGCAAGTTAAATTTAACTTTCGCAGCTTTATAGTCTTGTATTTACCGCAGCAACATAGTTACCTCATTGTCCGTCTATTAAAAAAAATCATAATAAGGCAGAAAGTAAATAAACGCCTGACAGAAATGACACATGTTGACGTGTCTCAGGTTCTACTCAGGTAAGTGTTTTCAGATGTTTCAGTGTGGATTGAGCTTTTGGGAGACGCTTGAAAACGCTAGTGTGGACAAAGATCGTTTTGAAAATGAAAACTCAGTTTTCAAATGAAAACGCACTAGTGTAGACAGATTCTTAGAAGTTGCAATATTTTTTAAGCACCCAACTACAACTTTGCTTTGCAGTAAAAATGTTCTCTAAAATAATCTAAAAAAGATTGAAATGGTTATATCTAAAAGCGTTGCATTTAAATCAAAACGACTATTTTTAGAAAGTCATTTTAAGACTTAGATTAAATAAACAAAGATTCATAAGGTGACAACTTCATGTTATCACTTTATACAGTGCAACCAACCCTGTCATGCATATTGAAGGCACCATTCTCTAAGACATATTTAAAAATGCTCTGCATAAATGGCACACTTTAGTGTGAGTCCCATTACATAAAATATAGACGGATTCAGCGGCAACAACACGTTATGTGGCCCAAACTTAATTTTAGCTTTAATTAAGTTTGATACAATTAATATACAATAAAACTGTTACATTATAACCAAATACAGACCGTATGTCTGATGAAACCGTCTATAGGTATATTAAAGAAGTAAACCATACACAGTACATAAACAGTACACACAGTCACAATCGTTTTATAAAAAAGCACCATAAAAGTCAATTTATATGATAGGCTTGGGCGAGAAATATTACTCTTGTAGCCCGGGAAAGGGCAGCTACAGTTCTTTGCTTCATAAAAGCCAGAAAATCTAGTTTCCACAATAAGTCTGTATAAAATTGAGTAAATAATCCTGCAGTTGTAATTTCTGGAATCCTCCCAAATAAATAAATAACAAAACCAGAGTGACATTTTCTATACTATTTGAAATTAGGGGCACACTAGCTATAAAAAAATCTCATTCTGGAAACTGGAACTCTTCTCTTTACTTTATGTCCATCTCTGTGCTATCTCTGCCATCAATTGTATTTAAGATTGAGCTGATATTCCTTTTAAAAAGTGTAACTATCAATTATTGCCAATAATGCCAGAAATGCCATAAACGGCCACCAGTAAAGTGAAAGAACATTCTTTTAATTTCTCATCACATTATCCTAAAGTCTATTACTTTAAACAAAGTACAGCTTGCGTCAGTGCCATTTTTAGATTGCTATAGTACTGAAATAAACATATTATCTAATTTATTGGAAGGCACATGAAAACCAACTTCAAGACAAAATGCTGTTAACCTACTGGTGTGCATAATGTACTGTGATATTAACCGTTATCACTTACATGTGGTGTACTTGCTAACTCTAAGAACATTGGCAGTGTTTTCTGGAGGTCTGCCAGGCCACACTGGACAATGATTTAACAAGGAACAACTGTTGGAATAGATACAAGAAATGCCAATTTATCTTTCCCAGCCAATAAGGGCTAAAATGACAAAGTTAAGAAATTTGCTGTATAAACACTATACTTTTAGTAGTAATTTTCATCTAAATTTCAACCAAATTTAGAAAATTAAAAGACTGACCACTAAAAAAGTAGGCAGGTAAGGTGAATAACTAATGGGTAACCAGAAACAAAATCCTTCCTGTTGAGCATACATAAAAAATTCTGCAGAAATGGAGAACTAAAGACACACTCTAAACAATGCTGGGTTATTTTCAACCCAGCACTAGGTCAAAAAAGGACAAACCAGCAGTTGGGTTCAATGAACCTAGAAAATGTTTTTTATTTGGAAATAAACCAGCATTTGGGCTGAAACAACCTTGCAAAGGTCCATTTACAACCAAACGGTTGGTTCCTTTTGACTTGAAAATAACCCACCAGTGTCTCTTTAGCAGAATGTGTTATGTATTATGCTCAACGGGAAGGATTTTGTTTCTGGTAGCCCATTAAGTTATTCCCTATCCCTGAGTACTTTTGAATGGTCATTTTTTCATTATCAATATTTAACATTTAGTTAACAACTATTTACAACCAAATTACCTATATCACTAAAATAAATGCTGGATTATTTTCAACCCTGTGTTGGGTAAAAAAGGACAAACCCAAACGTTAGGTTAAATTAACCAAGAAAATGGTTTAAATTTCCCCCTACAATAGGTTAAAACCCAGCATAGGTTCATTTCCAACCCAACGGTTGGGTTTGTCCCTTTTGACCCAACGTTGAGTCAAAAATAACCCAGCATTTTTTTTGTGTTAAACAGCCTTTAATGAAACCATGTTAAACCACAAAGTTATTAAATTAATAATGAAGAAGTTGTTTTGCTGGTTATTTATACTTATAGGAAAAAGTGAAAAATCAATCATGTTCGCACTTACTGTAATGAGATTTATCCTGCCGTACTTCTAAGAAAAAAGAACATTCAATCTTTTTCTGCTTTATCTTTCTAATTCTATAAACCACTGACCACCTCCTCCAACGAGCCGTGCTACCTGGTTTCAATTCTGTTCCCTCACATCCAGCTCCGTTCTCTCTTGATCTCTTTCAGATGTGCACGGCCTGCTCTTCTCATCTCCCCTGCAGCGCAAAGCCCACACTGGAGATACCAGCCACACTAACATAGGAAATCCACACAGCAGAGCAAATTCATGCTGCCAATGCCAAGCCCTAACTGGAGGTTGCTGTAGAAAAGATGTTAGTGCTTCCAGTACGCTTATGTTTAATGTTGTTTCTAATGTTCTCTTAAGGTTCTCCTGAGGGCTACGGAAGATTTCGTACAGCTGCATGATAAAATAGCGTAAAAGACTCAGGGGTGCTGTTCTGCAATTCTCTCACAAGCCAACTTTAGAAAACCGTCAGCAATGTGTTAAATCTTAACACCTATCCTCATTTATTCATGCCTAGATTAAGCACTTTGGAAATATCCTACCTTGTTTATATTGATTTTTTCTTCTCGCTACAATCTCCAACGCCAGCAGCCCTCATCCCTTGATACTTTGGCCATATTAGTGAAAAACCCTGGACAGGGCGCTTTAATCAAAAGCCTCTGTTTGACTATCAGGTCCACACATTGCGCATATCTTCAGATAATGGTTTGTTTATGCTGGCTTTCAACATTTTGGGCAGCTCGGCGTAGTTGGTTAGCAGCAAATAACATAGGGTTTTGACAGAAAGGCACTTAGCAGCTACATGAAAATAAATAAATGAAAACGAATAAAACAAGGACATGCGGGCAATGAAAAGACATCATTTAGAGATGACAGCGGTGGCCGGATACAAATAGGAACACTTATCACTGAACGTTAGATGAGATGTGGGGGAGCGTTTCGGGACGAGTGGAAGGACAAATTATTGGGAATAAATGAAACGTTTGGGGAAAAGAACAAAAACAAAGGATAAAAATTAGCAAGGAGAAAAAAATCTCAGTTTTATCCAAATGCTGTTGCCTTAACAATTTACAAGGTAGACATCAAAGGCAAGCACTTTAATCAGCCATGGAAAAATCCAAGCACAAACAATGATTAAAGAGAGATGAGGAGCATCACTTTTTTTTACCAAAATAACACTAAAGTTTTCCATGATGACCTCATAACTGCATGTTCTTGAGTACACAGCACAATCTAGACGCGTGGGTGGAAGCCTTTTGTATATGTACGGTACTCAGAACTACTCACATTTTCCCATGACCTTGGGAAGACATTGTAAACAAAAGTTACTGAGTTACTAAAAATCTTGTGATAAAGCAAAATTAACTGTGATCTGTAATATGTCTATTTTCTATATTATCTCTAAGTGCAGTAAAAATATGGAGTTTTTTTGTGTCTTTTTTATACAATCAAAAATTCTGGGTTTGAGAGTAAAACTAATTATTTTTTTATTAAAAAACTTTTCGACCTGCAAAAAAAGACACTTTTTTGAAGTGCACAAAGTAAAATAAAAAATTTCCAAGATTTGCACGCAATGCAAGTAATTTCTGAATTTTTTTGCTATCTTTCAATTACAAATAGTATCAAACACAGAATTTTTGATTGAATAAAAAAGAGACAAAAAAAGATCCATATAAAAATAAATTGGGGTCATGATTTCTTTAAAAAAACTAAAATAACATAAAAATCACGTTCACGCTAATTCTCAAATTCAAAATTTACATTTATGCAATTGGCAGATGCTTTTATCCAAAGCGAAACTATATACTTGTATCATGTCCGATCCCTGGGCTCGAACCCATGACCTTGGCATTGCTATAGTGCCATGCTCTAACCACTGAGCTACAGGAAAGCAATATATAAATACAATTAAATTCATAATACAAATGTGTGCACCTTATCTGCAATGTATCATTTCATGTCAAATGTGAGTGTGCATCATACATTTGACAAATTATTTAATATACATTCTTAGCCACACCTGTACGAGGTAGTCTCAGCAAACCTCGAAATGAAATCATGAAAGGATCGCAGATGTTGTAAGACAGCGATTAAACCCAACGGATGACGTACATTGCGTGGAAGGCAGCAGTGTGTGTTTTGCAAATGACTCTCTAGTTGAGTGCCCTCCGGGGTTAAGCTGGACCAGGGTTAAACTGGACCAAAAAATGATATAGCGTCAACTACAAAGAAATCCAAAATAAGCCTGTGGAGCTGTTGTCTATTCATCCTAAAGAATGACTGCGAATGAGAGGAATCCCAGGATATAAACCGGTGCACTCTGACCAATGAGAGAACACTTTAACCACGCATGAATTTTGGTTTGTTTAAAAATGTTGCAGTGTGAAAATGAATAAAAGCAACAAGCAAATTCAATATTGTAACAAAAATTTCCCTTTTAGAACAAAGAAACTGTCTGACTGCTCTCTTACTAAAGTAATAAGCCCTAAGAAGAAGTTGGTTACAGTGTGTTTTATAACAGATAAGGGTGTTGTGGCACAACGCGAAGCGGAGTCCCTAAAACCCCCTTAGCTGTTATAAAATACAATGTAATCCACTGCTTTGCTGGGCTTATTGCTTTTATAAAACGTTTTTTTCCATATGCGTGGCAAGGTTTCATAAAATAAAGTAAATAAAATGATATTTAGGCTTTGTAATGCAGTTAGCCGTTATAAATCGGGGTATTTCATAACGGCTTAGAACTCAGCTCAGCCAATTAGAAGGACCAGAACTGACCGTATTACAATGTGTGTTTCTCCTGCAGTGGAAGATACTTGTTCAATATGATCTCCAAAGCCAGAGAACTCCAAAAACTGCATTATGACTTCATAGTCTTTGTTTTACTGTAGCCATGACTATACACTTCATTATGCATCTCATTATCCAACTCGTGTATGAAACAGAAATTAAATAATTAAACTAATCAACGTAGACTACTTAGAGCATAACAATATATTAGACAGAACCCCTAAGACATGAACAGAGACAACACAGGTGTTTTGATTGTCACCTCTGTGTGGGCTCTTTCTTTCTTGCACGCTCTCTCTCTCTCTCTCTATCTTTAAAGCCCCAGGAAGCAGAAGCCTAGGATGACAGGAGATTACAGGGAGATTTGTGTGTTTTTTGTGAGAGGTCGACCTTTAAGGCTGGGCGGCGTGATGATCCTCTACACCTTGTCTGTGTCTGTGGTTGCGGTGGAGAATATAATTGAGGAGTTGATATAGAATGAAGATCATTAAATCCACTTTCTCACCTTCACCTTTAACTCAACTTTCGTTGGTTTTCTCGCTGCATACAACCTTCCATTCGTCCCGAAACCTTTTGCATTAAGCTGCTCAGTTAAATAACATACATTTTATTTATATATCCAGGACTGCCTCCTCTTTAATCCCCCAGTCACAAAATCTTGATGTCTTTAGCCTCGGTACAAATTAAATTACCTCAACCAATGTGCTGAACAGCCGCATCATTATTATCTTCCTGGCTATCTCACAGCGTGTGATGCAATGTGATGAAAAAAGAAACCAGGTTCACTGAGGTAGATGTAATCAACTCATCTTCAGTGACTAGCACTTTGAACACTAGAAATTAGGCCTCAGCTTGTTGCTATGAAGAGAGGCCAAAATAAAGATAAATTATTATTATCAAATTAATATTTTAGTTTGCTAACTATACATTAGGGCACATGCAATTCATGACATGAACATTAGATTCAGTGTGTAATTAAATTTCTTGTGGATGTACAATGTTTGATTCTGGTCAATCAGCGCTTTCTGGTGTAAAACAATTTCATAATAATATAATTTTACCCAATATAATTATTATCTATTAAAGGAATGGTTTACCTAAGAATAGAAATTCTCCTATATTTATTTTTGCGACAAACCTCTATGACTGACTTTTCTTTGTAGGGAAGATGTTAGCGTGAGAAAAAGAGAGTGCGTGGTGACCAAAAGCTGTTCAACCTACAAAAGTGACAAGCCATTTCAATGCAAAAACTACAATTCTAATGGATTTAATACATATTCTAATGGGGTCTATTACAATGCCATTATGAACCATTTGCTGTTCATTAAACCATTACAGAATTTCTTGTGTTTTGGGCCTTATTCCAGTAGGATTTAATGGTGATCTATTGGTTCCCAATTGATTCAGATAATATCCTACCGATATAACCCAACACATTACAATAGAGACCATTAACACCAATGCAATTGCCATTATAACCATTAAAACCTTTAGAATTTCAGTCATACTTTTTATTGCTTAGCAGGGTTGACAAAAGTCATTAATTAATTATTTACGGAAAGTCTAATTTCTGCAAGTTGCTTTGGATAAAAGCATCGGTCAAATGCTTAAAGTGATGAAAATCTTCACCCTTGCTAAACCTGTATGACTTTCTTCTGCAGAACACAAAAGAAGATTTTTGAAGAATATTGGTTACCGAACAATGATGTTTCATGTATGAATTTTTATTTTTGTGTGAACTTTCTCTTTAAATGTAAACGAACTTGGCATGTTAAAAGACAGAAGTGCAAGCACCAGAGCAGTCATTCTAGTCCCTATCCACTTTTACTGCAAAGAAAAAAAAAAAAACGTATTGTACCAGTGTAGAGTGACATTGTCACGATCAGTTCAGGGAAGAGAACCCAGACGCAGGCATCGGTGTGCGTAAATGTCATGAAATACTAGGGGAAGAACCCAATTGCAGGCAGCGGGGGAGCTGTCTGCAATTGGGTTCTTTCCCTAGTATTTCATGACAGAATGACAGACCCACAAAAGAACCCAGTAGGCAGCATGGACGGCACGGCGTCGTCCTCACGTTCGGGAGTTCGCCAGGGCATTCTCGGCGGTAGCGGAGGTGACCGAGTTTGGTCACCCCACCTTGGGTTTGCAGACATGGTCAGGTACGTGAGCAACCGGAGCGATCCCGGGGGTGAAGTTCCACTTGGGACTTCCACCCCGCAGTCGAGCGCTCCGGAGGATCTCGTCCTGGCCGCTGCTACCCGGGGGTACCCGGCTGAGTCAGCCGTGGGCCCGACCGACCAGAGGAGGGAGGAAGAAGGGGCATGGAGGAGCGTCCAGGCCGGTGCTGCCGGCGTCCAGGCCGGCGTCCAGTCCAGTTGTATTTAGTCTTTGTAAAGTCCAGTATTAGTCTAGTTCCTGTTTGCCTGTTCCTATTATTGTTATCGTGTCTTGTTTTACCCCCTCGTGGGTTTTTGTTTTGTGTTTATTATTTTGGTCACACTTTATTTTACGGTGCCTGTGTTACAATGTAATTGTACATTTAAGTACAATTTTGAGTACAAATAATTAACTACATGTACTTACTATTGGTATAGGGTTAGGATTAGGGTGTGGTATAGGGGTAGTTACATGTAATTTTGCATAATGTATAGTAAATACATGTATCATGTGTAACAAGGGCACCGTAAAATAAAGTGTTACCAAATGTTTATTATGCAATAAACACAAAACAAAAACCCACGAGGGGGTAAAACAAGACACAATAACAGGAACAGGCACTAGACTAACTAATACTGGACTTTACAAAGACTAAATACAACACTGACAAAACTACAATAAACTTAGACTAGACTGGACTTACTTCATCCACAGAGAACCATGCACAGGTAAGCAGGGTATACAAACACATACATACATACATACATACAGTCATGGCCAAAATTGTTGGCACCCCTTAAATTTTTCCAGAAAATCAAGTATTTCTCACAGAAAGTATTGCAACATGGTTTATTCCCATTGTGTGTATTGGAACAAACCAAAAAAAATGAGGGAAAAAGCAATTTTGACAAAATGTCACACAAAACTCCAAAAATGGGCTGGACAAAATTATTGGCACCCTTAACTTAATATTTGGTTGCACACCCTTTGGAACAAATAACTGAAATCAATCGCTTCCTATAACCATTAATTAACTTTTTACACCTCTCAGCAGGAATTTTGGACCACTCTTCCTTTACAAACTGCTCCAGGTCTCTCATATTGGAAGGGCGCCTTTTTCCAAAAGCAATTTTAAGATCTCTCCACAGGTGTTCAATGGGATTTAGATCTGGACTCATTGCTGGCCACTTCAGAACTCTCCAGCGCTTTGTTGCCATCCATTTCTGGGTGCTTTTTGAAGTATGTTTGGGGTCATTGTCCTGCTGGAAGACCCACGATCTTGGACGCAAACCCAGCTTTCTGACACTTGGCCCTACATTGCGACCCAAAATCCTTTGGTAATCCTCAGATTTCATGATGCCCTTGCACACAGTCCATGCATCCAGTGCCAGAGGCAGCAAAACAACCCCAAAACATCTTTGATCCACCACCAATTTGACTGTAGGTACTGTGTTCTTTTCTTTGTAGGCCTCATTCCTTTTTCGGTAAATAGTAGAACGATGTGCTTTACCAAAAATCTCTATCTTGGTCTCATCTGTCCACAAGACGCTTCCCAGAAGGATTTTGGCTTGCTCAAGTACATTTTTGCAAACTGTAGTCTTGCCTTTTTATGTCGCTGTGTCAGCAGTGGGGTCCTCCTGGGTCTCCTGCCATAGCGTTTCATTTCCTTTTAATGTCGACGGATAGTTCGCGCTGACACTGATGCACCTTGAGCCTGCAGTACAGATTGAATTTCTTCGGAACTTGTTTGGGGCTGCTTATCCACTATCCGGACTATCCTGCGTTGCAACCTTTCATCCATTTTTCTCTTTCGTCCACGTCCTGGGAGATTAGCTACAGTGCCATGGGTTGCAAACTTCTTGATAATGTTGCGCACTGTGGACAAAGGAACATCTAGATCTCTGGAGATGGACTTGTAACCATGAGATTGTTGATATTTTTCCACTATTTTGGTTCTCAAATCCTCGGACAGCAGAAAGAGGAGAAAAGAAGTGTCTATGCTTAGTATGGCACACACAGACACACAATGCCATGACTAAAGCAACTTCTCCCTATTTTGTCTGCTTTCAGGTGTGATTTTTTATATTGCCCACACCTGTTACTAGCCCCAGGTGAGTTTAAAGGAGCATCCCATGCTTGAAACAATCTTATTTATCCACAATTTTGAAAGGGTGCCAATAATTTTGTCCAGCCCATTTCTGGAGTTTCGTGTGACATTATGTCAAATTTGCTTTTTTCCCTCCGTTTTTTTGTTTTTGTTCCAATACACACAAAGGGAATAAACATGTGTATAGCAAAAAATGTGTTAATGCAATACTTTTCTGTGAGAAATACTTGATTTTCTGGAAGAATTTCAGGGGTGCCAACAATTTTGGCCATGACTGTACATGGCACAGCAAACACCAAGCAAATGCAATGACCGACACAGGACAATGAAACATGAGGACTATTTAAAGGGGTAAAAATCAACAGGGAGCAGGTGTGAGGCATGAACTAATTAATTAACACTAACTAGGAAACGGGAGGACGGGGACGAGGACGAGGACAGTGACGAGACACGAGAAAGCACATGGCATGTCTAAAACAAACTATGCCATGTCTTTCTCACACTAGACACGTGGGTCTGTCACGATTCCGCCTCCAGACAGAAAAAAACATTACTATGAGGGGCGGAATCATGACACTAAAACTTTATTATACACACAAACAAAAACCCACGCTGGGAGTAAATCAGGAGCTTAACTACATAAATAAACTAGAAACAAAAGACTTCCCACGAGGGGCAAAAACAGAAGAACAGTGTCAAACGTAAACTCACACGATAGACAAACTGTGGAAACAAGGCACCAAGACACGAAACAATCCAACACGACATGGTATAATCCACAAGATAGGGTACAATCCACTTGACAAGATGAACAGTCAATCGACTGGCAGGACACGAGCAAGGTAGGCAACAACACAAAACTAATGACAGGACAGAAACCACAAGGGCATTAAATAGGGACACTAACAAGGGGTAAATTAACACTAGGCAGGTGTGGGGAATGAAACCCTAATGGGCAGCTAAACGAGGAAACGAGAGGGGCGGGGCCAAAGACGAGACCAGAGAAAGCGCATGTTATTTCAGAACCAACAATAACATGTCTCTCTCCACACAAAACATGAGGCCCTGCCATAATCCTGCCACTAGACCAAGAAAGACATGACATGATGAGGCAGAATCGTGACAGACATACTGTATGAGAGAATTACTTTTTTATTTTTACTCTTTACTAAATGCCTTTGGTGGGCAGTCATATTATACACAACACTGTAACATACAGTAAACCATAAGGAAGTAAGAAATGCCCTTCTTCATTTCTGAAACTTTAGTTTCAGTATCATTTTGTGTGTCAGGCATCGCAGGAATAGATGCCCGCGCTCTCTGATGTTGCTTGAAACGCCACCGCTGTCCAGATTCCCCCAATACACTCATCCAGTCCAGTACAGTGAAACCGCTCAGATCACACCATAAAAGCACAAACCTACAAAAAAGATTTTCATAGCCTCTCTTTTTGGATTTTCACTCATCCTTATCCATCTTCCCACTCATCTCTCTCTCTCTCTCTCTCTCTCTCTCGCTCTCAATCTTGACTTTTTGTTGCCTCTTTTAAGGCGGTCATGCCAATTCCCAACCATAAAATCCCTATTAAAGCTTCAAAGCCTGTTCACTCCCCCCTCTTTAACATGTGCATATATGTGCGCATGTATGTGATAGAGGCTATCTGGAGGGGATTCCACAGCTTTCATCCGAGCTTACAAACACACCACACACCACACACACTCGCTCAATAAATGTTACCCTTAGCAGTCTTGTAATAACTGATTAATGGGTCAATTTAAGATTTAATTTTAGCTCAATGGCATATTAGGGTTTCTCAAGGTGGATGTCTGGGTGGTTGTGTATTTATCTGTGTGTGTGTGAGATCCAGGCTGAAACATCTCTTTCTGATGTGATTTTTTTGTTTGTTTTGTTTGGAAACAGCTGTTCTCTGAACATAGGGCCATTACTCACACGTTATAATATCCACCTAAAATGAATCCTCTCTCCCTCTGTCTCTCTCTCTTTTTCGCTCTCTCTGTCTCTCCCGAGTCTGTTTCCTTGTTTTGCCTGTTCCTCCTACTCTCATTCTCTCGATTTTCCTCTTCCTCCCACTTTTCTCCATGTTCTCTCTTTCTCTGAGATTTCTGTTCTGTCGACATGAATAATACATAACCTTAACAATCTTTCTGTCTCATCTTCTCTCAACTGCAACACTTCTCATTAATGACTAACCTTAAACCTTTTTAACACACGTGTCAGGGACGGGCAGTTGGGTCATTTTGTCTACTCACTCGAGTACTTGACATATAAATCGATCCTTTCTTCCGGCTTGTTTTTTGAATGTCAGATTTAAGACGTGTCACGGAAACCTCAACACACAATATGTTCCATTGAGATGGGCTTTGTTTAGTTTAGTTTGTCTTTGATAAGAATTTTGAGAAAATTACAACAATCAAGACTGTCTTTTTAAGTGAACTGATCCTTTAATGGTTAAATTATTGTTGGTTTTTACAAGCACTCAAGTACTGTACTCATGCGCATCCCATTCCCATGTAGAACCTTAAACATGTACCAACTTTACCTAAGAGCCAATTAAATAAATGTACCACATAAGCCAATTAAATGCATGAAGATCAAGTCAAATCCAACAAAGACTGATGGAACTGGGGATGAGAGGCAGAGACAGACACGAGTAATGATTGCATCATTTTAAAGTCTATTATGTTTCTATGACAGCATGTCGTATTTAGCAGTGAATACATGACACCCTGTTATATTAACACGCATTAACTAAATTCTAAATTGTGTTAATAAAATAAACTGTTATTCATTCATATTACGACTACTAATGTTGATATTCAAATTGGTGTTTTTTCTAAACATTTTCTATATTCAGAGCACAAATTCATTGCTCTTTCCTGTCCTCTTTTGATTGAAAAGATAAACAGCCCTGTTCATCGGCCAATAGCCGATAGTTTGAAAAACAGCTTTTATCCGCAGATACCGATTAACTCTAACTATAGTACTTAAAAATATTAACTTAAAAATAGTACTTGAACAACTTAAATTCTCATTTTCACTTTTAGGCAAAATAACTTTTCAAGCTCCTGTTATCCCAGTCATTTAATTCATGTTATTCCACAGTTCATTTTCTCAGCACAGATAAGCACTTCAAGCACAGATAAGGCTCCGTAACATTCAATGAGATTGAATTATTATTATAGGCTGCAGTTTGATCTCATTGTGCTTCTTGCTCATGCAGCAGAGTCAGGAGTCTTCTTAACAGAGTCTCCAGACAGCGGCGAGCGGCAGATTACGGCCCAACGTGTTGATTAGATGGATAGATAGAAAAAAAAATGAAATGGAAGGGAGGGAGAAGTTGAGAGATTTTTAAAAGAATCACAGCGAGATGGTGCAGGGCACATCAGAGGATGGCGAGGCTTTGATTTGATGGTTCCTGAATGCCCCCTCCTTCAAAGAGCCACTTCACCAGTCGCTTTCCCTCTCAACCCCTGTTCCCGTTCCTTATCTCTGTATTTCTTTCCTCCGTTACAAGCTCCTAAAAATGCCTGCAAACACGTAACATCAAAACCAAGGTAGAAAGAAATGTCTCAAAGCGAAATATACCAGAGACAAAAGAACTTCACGCACAGAGACCCTTTTAAGTGTATTAGCTTGCTTTCAACACATCTTTCTCCGCTTTTTATACCTCTCACTTTTTTCTGTTCTTTAAATGCTGTCGTCTCCACTCGCCTCATATCTGTCTTTTTCATAAAGCATCAACAAAACGGCAGATATTTTCGCCTCGAATTTGCACTTTTGTGGGAACATCTAAAGAAGTCTTCAGCAACCCGCATTCATGCAGAAAACCCTAAAGGCACACTTGTTCAGAAGATCAGATTAGATGTGGTACTTTGGTAAAGTGAATTTCTCCACAAAATTGGATGATTTGTAAAGTAATATTTGCCTGCTTTTGATGTGAGGTGCGTGCTTTTTTTACAGTTAAATATTTCTCATATCACAGTTCAAAGTGACGACAGAATATGCCATTTATAGCCGATTTCATCGGACGAATGCGCCGGCCCAAAGTTAACATCCGGTTTTTGTTTGGTTATAACAATATATTTTATATTTAATTCAGGTAAATATGAATTGTATTAAATTAAATTAAAACTACTCAAAAGTTAAATATTCTTTGTGGAGGTCTACCGGAAGTTAGGTTTGGGCAACATAGCGTTTGTTTATGTTGTTGTCGCTGAAACCGTCAATGGGTTGGCTAAACACTGAATCGAACAGAGCATTGTTTATAAAAAAAATGTATGGTTTTGGAATGCTAGAAAAACATCACACAGTTCCTCTGGTCTTGCTGCATTGTGTGGAGGTGATTTGAAGGTCTGGCAACAAAAGATCTTTGTCTTTCTCACCCAAACGCAAAAACCCTATAACCAGTCCATTTTCTTAGCGAAACGTGCTTGTTGGTGACAGTTGCCATGGGCACAACCAACTGACACGTCATTTACAGTTAGCATCTCCCACTGAGATGCTCTTTTGGCTGTTCTACAACCCCATGCACGACCCCCGAGCCCTACTCCCTCCTCCATTCATTCCTCTCCTTCACACACGCGCGCACACACACACACACACACACACACACACAAACACTACAGCACATATGTTCCAACATTTTTCAGGTCAGTACATTCTGGTGCTCAGACATCTTGTCTAAGAAGCTAACTAGTATTGGGAGAGATTTCACTGGTAAAATACTGCGGGCTGGAGAATTCATCCTGGCTAATTGGATACTGTCTGAGCCGCTGATAAAAGGAGCTCTGCTAGTGCGATATGAATGATGTAAAATTTTTATGAGGACAAAAAAGACCTGAAATATGACCACTTTGAAACTGAAAGACCAGAGTCAGCCGCATGAAAAGAAATAACAGGTGTAATTTTTTTCAATACTGCATGTTGCCAGAGGGCAGAAAAATGAATACAAATGTAAAAACCGAGCTCTGATTGATAGGAAGATGAGCCCTTAATAGTAGGCTAATTTCAAGATCATTACTAAAGAGTCATGATGCACAACTGTGACAGCCCACTAACGCACAACTGTTCTGCCTATTACCCAAAATGCAGCAGGGCATTTGAAAAACAGGCAAATATACTGCAACAACAACAGTGAGTAATGACAAATCTGAGTCACAAAGTCTTTGATCTAACTAACAACATACTGACGGCAACTTATGGGCGACTTGTCTGTTCTGGGATAAATCACTAGTCAAATCTTTAAAACAGTCTCATCATGTACCCTTCACCAGTACTGTGTGTATGTGCTTGACTGTTGCTGGTTGAGGCGAATCTCGAAAAAGGCACCTTTATATCTTTTGAACCTCCTTATGATCTCCTGAGATTCTGTGGGTTTTTGAAACAGCTACACAATCAAAGACCCCGTCTGATACTAAGCAACTGAACGTTCTTAGAAGTCAGGGAGCCTCAAAGCCGTGACAGGTAAACATAAAGCTGTAAAGTCAACACAAAAATACATGAGATAAAAGTAAGCCTGGCAAAATTTGCGCGTTCCCAAATCATTGATTTTTTTAAACACAGAATGAACAATGCAATTCATTCATTTGGACATTTTAAATATTTTACCCATATTTGTCTACTGCATGTGCAACAGCCAAACAAATTGACAAAAAATTAATTACAATAATTACACATTACTTTGTTCTTTAAAAAAATGCTTCAACAAAAATAGCTTCACTGTCAAAAAATAATGACACGGCACATATTTTTTTACATTACTTCAACTTATCGGAATAAGTTCAGCAACTTCAACTTTTATAAGTTACAGAAATATTTATAATATAGGCCACTTTGCAAGATTTAATCACTGTTCCAGAAGCACTGTTTCAGTTTTTATTTATTTCATATTTAGATCTTACATATCGCTGCTGTCCTTCTAAAACCTTGTGATTTCTTTTTCTTGCTATAAACCATTATTATTAGTCATCCTTTATGTTTTTCACTGAGCTTTTCAAATATCTAACCTATACAAAGAATAAAAAGTCCTTGTCGACTTTGACAACACGGTATTTAATCATTTAAAAAGTATAGCGTTTTTTCCATTTCCTGAAAAACAACGAATTTGGACATCTGTGTTTTCAGAAGGTCGGCGACAATATTTGAGAAACTCTTAAAGATATTCATTTTGATTCAGTTATAAATGTTCTGTTGGTTAAATTTCGTTCAAACGTTTGTGTCATTTAGAAAAATTCTTCGTGACCAGCGTTGTTAACATCTTCCTAAGTGGTCTATAGAAAAAGAGTAAATTAAATATTATGTAAAAATTTGCAGTAAAATTAATAAAAAAAACTACCAGTTACTTACGAATTTCACACGCACAAAACATGCTGTTTTGGGACAATTCGTGTACATGTTTCCCATTTCAAGTCACGTGTGAACTAATGGAATCACATGCACTGCAAAACATATTGTGACATACTGTTCACATGTGGTGACAAAAAGGTGTGCTTAACTCTGCAACACAGTGGCCATCCACCTCTGGAGAAGTATAGCCCTGCATTTATCAAATCACTTTGAAAACCCAACAAACCAATCCGTTTTAAACATTTCGGGTGAAGCAGCACCTACCTTAACTCCTCGCACTCTGAATTCTGTAAGAGCTCTGTGCATTTTGGTTGCAGCGGTGGGGAGATCTTTGCCACTGGCGATGACTTTGACCAGCAGTGAGTCATAGTGAGGTGAGATGATGGCCCCTTGAAACGCAGACGCGCTGTCCAGACGTATGCCCATACCCTCTCCACTGCGAAACACCTGTTGGATGACGAGACAATTTGTTTATTAGAATTACATTCAGAACTTTATTTAGCAAATGCAACCCCAATAAGGAAAAGCCGACTTGGATACAATAATGTGTTTTTGAAAGATAGAGAGCACAGTGTGGACTTGTGCTTAAATGATTTTCATGTTTCATTTTATGGTTATATTCTCATCTGGCATGTACTGTACTTTGTAGTGCATCGTGAGTCTCTACATGCCTGCATTATTTATGCTGTAATTAGCCTGCAGTGCCTCATATTTGTACAAAATAATCCGGTTACACAACTATGCAGGTCTTGGTAAGGTCATTTCTCCATCATTGAAGTGCTTTTATCAAACAAACCACTGGAGAATATAAACTGAAAAACTAAATGTCACAGTTTTCAGGAATGGTTAATAAAATGTTGCTTTCACTTTTATGTAACACTGGTGTTCAGTGTCTCTCTGAGTATTGTTATTTTGTTATATTGTTGAGTCATTTTAGGAGAAATTAAAGGGAAAGTTCACTCAAAAATGACAATTCTTTTACCATTTACTCACTCCCGTGTAATTCCAAACTTGTATGACTTTCTCTATTCTACAGAACACAAAATATATTGAAAATCTAAAACCCATGGAATGGTTATTAAAAAAGCGCAGAGTAGAACATGAGGGTCTCGAGACGCCTCCGCCATGATGACATGTCATGCCAACTTTGCAGCGCTGCGTGTAAATGTTGATGCACGTCTGTCAAACACGTGTTTACATAGAAAATAGGGCTGGGAGATATATTGTGCGATTCTTATGCTCTCAGTTTCTCTGAGAGTTTCTCTATATATAGTGTGGCTATATATATATATATATATATAGCCACACTCTAAGCTCCACATACTGTATACATTACTAAAATAAATAATTAAGAAAGAATATGCAGAAAAGCATAAAGACAAGTTATTGTTATTCAAATGAATATCAAATGAATCGGTCAATCTGCAACATTTATAATTCAATGTGACAACAACAGCCACAAATCCATATAATAAATGTCACAATCAACTGTTGAATCATTATTTAGCCAATATTCATTCTGATTGGCACGAGCGCTGTGACTCCTGTGCATGACTGCGTGTTCATCTATTACATCCACAATATGTTTTAAATTAATAATAAAAATACTGAAGCGTCTGAAAAACGGCATAGAGCTTCTAGGTAAACTTTTGTTTCCTCGGAACTCAAAACAATGAATAACACAGCCGCACCAGGCTGAACTTCAGTAACGTAACTATCTGCCCGTCGTCTTTCAGGGGCTGTCAAAACTACCGTCAACTCTCTATAACTAAAGTATGCCGTCATTGGTGTGAGGTGATGTTTTAATTTTGCTGGAGGTAACGTAAACAACTAACGTTAGTTATCGAGGGGTGAACTTTGACAAAACTTTTTTATAGTTGATGGGAAAGGGTCTTGTATCGCTCCCGCATCGTATTAAGCTGCATTTACAGCAAAGAATGGCAAAAATGTAGATATCATGTTAATGCACACACCTTGTAACGTTACTCTGCTTATGATGTTCACTCCAATGTGCTGCTGTGAACTGAAGAATGTGCTCAATAACGCAGCCCAACGGCGTTTTCATAATAAGAGTTCTAAAGGGGACTATAAAGCGATCTCGAATTCTTGTACAGATAACATAATTACTCACATTATTTTAGGGGGGCTAAGCTAGAACTTTAGGGGGGCATTAGCTCCCCTAAAAAGGGCCTAGCAACGCCACTGACTCACAACCTAATAACAGATTGTGTAAAAAGAATCAAGAACTGGCAGGGGGGTCTACTGTATCTCCAATCACCCATGAATCAGGACCATGAAAACTCAATGATCAGGCTTTATTGATCTCTCGGGATCCAGGTATCTAGAGCACCCCTAAGCCAATTAGAGCTGTCGAAAATCCACAGGAGATTGCTCTTCGGGGTCCGTTACTTCATAATCAAAAGCAGCTCCGCAGGAGGTGGACACTGACCATTATAAAGAAACGTACCTTTCAAATCGGTGGCACAGAGCCGGATACATTCATTATTACATTACTGCTATCCAGCAGGTTTCACCCATCTCTCGCATTGCTGTCCTTCTGCCCTTCTTCCTTCACAATCTTCCACATCATTAAAATTCTCTGTCATCTATCCTCTGTTGAAACTTTTCCTCTCGCTCCTCACAGGACTCCAAATCTACTTCACTTCTGTCTTTTACTGATTTAATGCCAATTACTCCCTCACAAAGGACCCACGAGCACAGACACTCCTAATAAATGCCCATTTCTGTAACCTATTGATATCTGATCCCTTTGAACGTTTTCTGGTTTCTGAAGGTTGTCAGAATAGAAAGAAGTGAAATTATCCAGAACTAACTTCAAACAAAAAAAAATGTCAGTATAGCTACAACTGAGAAGGTTTAAGATTTGGTATACATTATATTTATTAGAGCAGGGGTTCTCATACTTTTTCATGCCCCCCAAAGGACCCCCAAATTGATGAACCTTTTGCGTGGAACCCCCGTTCTAAAATACATATCCATTTTTTGTATAATGAAGCATTTGAACTGTTAGACAAATAGTAAGTGAGAGTACTGACTGTTAACTTGGGTTTGTGAGTCACCACCTAACAACAGCCCAGACCACCCTAGCAACCATCTGCCAGTGCTGCTTAGCAACAATCCAGAACATGCCCAGCAACCACAGCAACACCCTGAACATCCTAGCAACCACCCTTACATTGTGTTTGAGAG
Source organism: Triplophysa siluroides (assembly GCA_006030095.1). NCBI lineage: Eukaryota > Metazoa > Chordata > Actinopteri > Cypriniformes > Nemacheilidae > Triplophysa > Triplophysa siluroides. Next base: position 649,174 of record VCII01000052.1, on the reverse strand, counting down.
CATTGGTCAAACAATCACATTTTAGATGTACAAAATGTTTTATATGATCAGATTATTTCGATTTTTAATACCAGTACATAAGTGGGTACAATGAGAAACCCTTCTTTGAAATGCCTATGTGAGGCTTGATTTTTTTTTCAAAGCGACAGCAGACAAGCTCTGAAAGCTTTCTGCAAATTAACCTGAGCATGACATCAACACAATTTCGTCCACACACGTACATACTAATTGAAAAACTTATTCAAGCAATTCCATTTAGAAAACATAGCCGCAAGTGGTAACAAATGAGGTCCAAGCAGATTGGAAATATGGGGAAAATGACCAGAATGATTTGATGCAAAATGAAGTTTATTAAAAGAAATCATGTGGATGCTGTGAAAACAGCTGATTTGTAGGTACCTTTTCATCATAGATTAAATTTGGCATGTGTCTTTTTGTGAAAAACCTAGACTTATATTTCAAAAGGGATTCTAAATGATAAATACCAAATTTTGAGTGAATCCGACAGAGAGCCTTTTCACAGAAGAGCATACACTATAAGCAGCACCGGAAAGGACAGATGAACCTTCAAGTATTCGAGGAGAAAATGATGTTAATTCTATCCCATAAAGTACTAGAGCAAATAAGCAAAACATTTTTATTTTTCTAACATAATGCAATAGTGTAGGAAGTATGTGTGTGTGGTGGGGGGATTGGGACCATCCTACCACATTTGTTTGTGGTCTCTGTGATTTATGTTGCTAAAATCCAAACTGTTTAAAGGCATGAAAATAATGAAGAAAAAAGAATATCTGAACGGACGCAACAGGGTTTCGGCAGCTTCACTGCTTGAGCCCCTAAAAAGGCTCTTTAAACTCAGTTGGAGTTTCAGAAGATCAAAACTCATTAAAAACGGCAAATAGATCACAATTATATTTGGCATTTAACGGTGTAAGATGTGTGTGTATGTGTGTCCTGACCAGCTAATAAGAGGAAATGCTGCTAATGGAGGGAGGTAGTCAGTGAAAACATATTTCATATAGTCTCTCTAACGCTCCTTCAATTAGGGTCACATGCATAAATACTGCTCTCAATACACTCTAATGGCCCTAGCTAATGATTCACTTAAGCTCTCTCAACAATCTCTCTTTCCTTCCGAAATACTGTGTCTGTGCACCACAGGCGACGGTGAAAGATTGCCATCACGGATTATTCCAATATAAAAATAAGAAAACCAGAAAAAAGAACGAAAAAGAAAGCAGGAGAGCGAGCAAGAATGAGGACAATTAGAGAGACGTTATTGTTCTTTTTGTAGTACAGATAGGTTCAAAAAGCATGTAATGCATGATGCGTGTACTGTAAGTGGCTCTAAAACATAGGGGACAATCGCCTTGATCTTGAACTGTGTCATCATCGATATGAGGTTTTACGGTAGGAAATAAATAGATAAATTCTCAGAGCTGCTTACTATGTTGTACAGCGGTTCTCGGGTAAGGGCTTATGCAAAAAGTCATGGGATGCTGATGCAAACCTGTCTAACATGCCGACACACACACATATACAGACTCCGGAAGCATGCGGTGTAATTTACCCAGCCATGCAGACGGGCACCTCAGGTGTCTAATAACGCATGTCTGAAACTCCACAGCCTGCAGAATTTAATTCTGCCATCATATGTGTGATATATACAAGCACAGGCACAATTCTGTGTGTGTGTGTGTGTGCGAGAGATAGAGAGAGAGAGAGAGAGCTCTGTTGCTATCATCCTAAATACCAATGTCCCAACAAAACTATTATATTAGTTCATTGTTTTGCTATTGATCACAGCGAAGAAAGCTTTGCTTAATTGTACAATCAGACTATACCTTCCAGAAACAGCACTGCAGAACAACACATTCAATTCAACCGCATAGGCCTGCACGTATCAAAATAATATCAGCCATTCAGGCATTTATCAAGCAAGCAGCAATACAATTACAATCCACCGTGGCCCTGCACATACCGCTTAGCATTAGAAGTGACAACTGCTTCTGTATAAGGGACTAAATCTTCCAAGTCTTCATTCTGTGTGCGAAACGAAAAAAGCAGTCACTACATAGAACAATGCTTGACATAGTATTACCTTAGTAAGGGCATTACTCGTTTAATTGTTTAGGTGCATTCTATGAAAACATCTTAATGATGAAGAAAAATTCATGTAATGTATGTCAAATGCCAATGGGAAAAATTATGGGTGTTACCAAAATACAATCAAATAAAAAAAAAACAATAATGAGCAAAATATGAAAGCACATTAAAGAGATAGTTCAACCAAAAATGATAATTGTGTCATCAATTACTCCCTCTCTTGTCATTTCAAACCTGTATCCTATGACTTACTTTAATTTTTGCAGAACACAAAAGAAGATATTTTGAAAAAGAAGAAAGTAAGTCGCACAGGTTTGAAATGACATGAGGGTGGGTAAAAGATGCCACTTTTTTGGGGGGGTTAACTATTCCTTTAAATGATGATAGAATACAAACTTATCTTATCACTATATGGATATAGACATAAGGGTCGTTTCAAGGACAAGGATTAGTTTAAACCATGACTAGGCCTTAGTTAAATTAGAATATTAAAGTAGTTTTTACAAACATGCCTCACAAAATGATATTACTGGTCTGCATCTTGAAAGAAAACTATTGTATTATTGCTCCTGTATGACATATCGCTTATTGCCCCCTGAACTCTCTGTAAGTGGATAAAAGCATCTGCTAAATGACTAAATGTCAAATGTAAATGTAAAACAATGGCGCTGATATTTGAGTTTTGCTGAGATTTCCGTAGTATTTGACGTAGTGTTTCTGTGCTCGATTCACTCCGCCAGGGTTCGTACAGGTTTCTGAAAGTTTTTTTCAAGATGGAATCCCGTTTCGTAACAAGGGTTCTTAGTCTCATGCCTACGCGCAAGCGTGAGAGAAAGAGCACGCCCACCCGTCAACCACCCAGCGTGAGAAAGAGCACGCCCATCAATGCCGCTTCCCTCGGGGGACAGAAGCTTTGTTGTGTTTGTTTGCTCCCTGCATTTCGGTGCTGAATGTTATATAAACAGTGGATATTACGCTGGATTTGGAGATCGTTTGAAGGTAAAAGATGGCGTGGTCCCAGTGCTAAAAGATGCCGGACATGAACCGCACGTGGTGAGTCAAACTAAGTCATATGTCTGTGTCTTGTTGGCAATTGGCGTGTATGTGCATAATGTACACAACATGAACTTATAGCTCATACAGAACGCTGCTGCCAGGATTCTCACTAGAACCAGAAAATCTGAGCATATTACACCAGTCCTTAGATCCCTACACTGGCTTCCAGTTACTTTTAGGCTTGATTTTAAAGTACCGTTACTCGTTTATAAATGACTAAACGGCCTAGAACCGAAATGCATCGCAGATATGCTCAATATATAAACCTAACAGACCACATAGATCATTAGGATCAAGTCAGTTAGATATACCGAGGGTTCACTCTAAACAAGGGGAATCCGCTTTTAGTTTTTATGCTGCCCGTAGCTGGAATCAGCTTCCAGAAGAGATCAGATGTGCTAAAACATTATCAACATTTAAATGCAGACTCAAAACTCATCTTTTTAGCTGTGCATTTACTGAATGAGCACTGTGCCTCGTCCGAACTGACTGCACTATATTTCATGTATAATCATTTTATTCTAAACTGTTTTAATTAACTTTAAATCAAAACAATTTTTAAGTTTTTAAATTCCTTGTTTTATTGTTGTGATTATTTTATTTTTTATTTTTATGTAAAGCACTTTGAATTACCGTTGTGTATGAAATGTGCTATATCAATTAACTTGCCTTGCCTTATAGTGAATCAATGCGATGATGTATTGTGTGCTCATGCTGTAGTTCCGCCCCCCCAGCACGCCTCCAGGCACTCGTCTTTTTCCGTAAATAATCGTACAGCTGTATATGTCTTTTATAAATTTGATCAAACTAAATACTCTTCGAAGACACAAAGTATGCAATATTACTGTAGATTAGATTGGCAGAAACTGCGTGTGTTACCTCATCTTTAAATGTCCGGAAGATTTTTCTCCAAGTCCTAGTTTATTTCTGGCCCTGGACAACAGTTCAGCTCTTAGGTCTTTGTGTTTGTTAAGCTGATGTTAAGCTCTCTCTCTCTGGACAGTAATAGGTTCCTCTAGACCAGTGGTTCTCAAATGGGGGTACGCATACCCCCAGGGGTACTGCAGGGGGTACGTGAGAGAAGCTGACATTTAGAATTAAATAATGAAAATCAATAAATTATGATAATACTATTTTTATATGAAATTAGGACTACACAAAGATGCATAAAAAAATAATTAATATATTTAGATATAATAACTGTTTGACTCTCATTTCACTGAATTTTAAGGTAAAATGTTGTTGTCTGGTCAAGGGGTACTTGGCTTGAAAAAATCGTAAAAAGGGGTACTTAAGCCAAAAAAGTTTGAGAACCACTGCTCTAGACCACAGAGCAGGTGAGAGAAACTATAGCGCATGGAGAGGAAGACTGGTGTCAACATTCTCTACCTTTCAGGTAGCTGAACACTGCGTACAAAACAGCATTAAACACTCTAAAGAGGAGTACACTGGAGTGTACACACCGCAGCGTATATGAGGCCCTTTGTGAAATCTGTAATAAGATTTAAAGAGCAAATGTATTTATCCAATTAAAAAAATCTTAAAGTTCATCCAAAAAAGCATAACTAGAACAAACTGTTTTAAAAGGCAGCACAATGTTATGAAGCTTTGAACATGGGGTTCTTTTCCAAGGAGAAGGGGAAGCTAATTCTGCTGAGGCTAAACATCAAATCAGATTTACTTTACAGAACCACTTACAGAATATTTTAACCTTTTAAAGGGGCTACATATAAGAATTCATGTAGTTAATAAACATACAAAACAAGATATCCTAGGTTCACTGCATAAAAGCCTGTAAACTATTTTTATGTGAAGCTCCAGAAAAACCCAAAGTATGAAACATTATGCACACTTCCAAGTGCCTTGCCTTAATTTTAATTAACCTCATCGGTCGACATGATGTCAGTAAATCACGTCAGTGCATCAGTGCATCAGGCATGCTCATGCACTCCACAGTGACTGGAGCGCGAGCCTCAGCCAAAAAGGTGATGGAACGTGATTTAAAGGGATAGTTCACCCCCAAAATAAAAATTCTGTCATCATTTTACTCACCCTCACGTTGTTCCAGACCTGTATACGTGTCTTTGTTTGGTTGAAAAAATATATAAAAATAAAAAAATATATAAAAATAAAAAATGTATAAAAATACAGTAGAAAAAAAATATTGTATAATTTTCTTTGCTCTGTTGAACACAAAATAATATATTTTGAAGAATGTAGGAAAACAAACAGTTCTGGGGCACCTTTGGCTTTTAATAAAAAAAAATTTTCAGTCAATGGTGCCCCAGAAATGTCAGTTGTTAACATTTTTCTAAATATATTTCTTTGTGATCAACAAAAAAGGAATTTATACAGGTTTGGGACAACATGAGGTTGAGTAATTCATGACAGAATTTTTGGGTGAACAGTCCCTTTAACAATATCATGTTGCTACTGGCTGCAGTAAACTAAACAATCACTGGTGTTTCTAATAAAAAATATAAATAAATATAGCCCTTTTAAAATTATGTTAGAGCATTGAAAGCATTGGTATGTTTCATAGTAACATTAATATACTTCTGCCTTTGCACACATTGCCAAAATCACTAAAAATTGTTTTTGCAGTTAAGAAAATAATTGATGATTATTATTATTAATACGCATTTTGAAAGTAAGAAAGAGCCCAATTTTACTTTATTTGACTAAATGTGACTTTTTAAGAAAAGCACAAAATATATTTATAAGTAAGTATATTTTCTATATATAAATAATGTATAATAAATGTTATTTTAGGGCTCAAACTGAATAAGCATTCTTAAATTAACTGGATTGAGGGCCAGAAAGAGAATTAAAGTCGAGGTGTGATAAGCACGCCTGGAAAAGTCTGCGTGCACGCATTTCTTCGGACGAGTGTTCTCTTCTCATCCAGTCTCCACGGAAACCAGACAATCCAACATGGCTGCCTGCCAAATCACCCCTCCCCGCATCTCTCGTCTTCTCCCATTTAACACACCATCCCTCTGTTTCTAAACTAGGTCACTGCACCTCCTCTGCTCTCTCCATTCCTTCCCAGTCTTCCTTTATCTTGCAACCCATGCTAGCATCTCCATTACCATAACCTTCTCTTCTGTTTTATCCCCATCTTTTTATTTCTTCATCTGTCTCTTCCATCCCATGCAGTCAAAGTTTAAGTATACTTTACTGGCTCGACAAGTTGAACCACTGCTGCACATGCCCCAAGCCGTTAAAAATACATGAGGGAGCAAACGAAGAAGAGAGAGATGAAGTCGAGGGTCTAGCTTTTCGTTTTAGACATTCATTACATCTCTCCCGTACTGATAGCTCTCTTGCCCTCCTGTTCCATTTTCAACTTTCAACCTTCCCTCCCACACTTTTTCAGGTACATTTTTATCCTCCTAAATCCTTCATATTATCCTTTGCACCTCATCTTAGCCACCTTTTCCCTCTTCGATATCTTCACTCCTACTCTATCCACAGACTCTATTAAAACCTGGGGAAATCTGGGGAGATTTCATTTTTGTATGTGTTGGTGTATTTCTTATTGGAGCAATACATTTGGGTCAAACATATCAAAGAACTATTGGATTTAGTTACAGCCAACAATTACTTACAAAACGGATATTTTGGGAGGAACAATCTAATTTTAGAGAGCACCTGATTGAATGAAAGATCTGTGTACTACAGGATAAGACATTTCAGCCTGTTGTCCTGTAAGATAAACACCGTCTATGCTACATTAAAGGTCCAGTGTAGGAAATTTAGTGGCATCTAGTAGTGAGGTTACAAATTGCGACCAACGGCTCACTCCACCCCTCCCTTTCGAAGTACTACGATGGCTGACACAGGACTAAGATGTTGCCACGTTTTCAGTTTTTTGACGAAAGTGATAACGTATTTACGAAACTGTAGAGCAGTTTGTCTGCATAGGGCTACTGTAGAAACAACATGGCAAATTCCTTGCAAGGGGACCCGCGCTGCATTTAAATAGAAATAGCTCATTCTAAGGTAATAAAAACATAACGCTTCATTATGTAAGGTCTTCCTACACCTTACATACAGTACATGTATGCATTTCTGTCAATAGATACTCCAAAAAACAACACATAACACCAGCACATACATTCAACATGCCTATACATCTGCTAAAAGTAAAATTGGCCAACATGTAGGACTACAAGAGATGAACCTCTTTTGTGCACAAAGCTTTTTATGTCTTAATGTCTTGAATTTTTCAGTTCCAAAGCGGTTGTAAATTACCCTAGAAACATACACCTGTGACCTCATGACATCAGTATTACTGCGCCAGTGTCTTTTCGTGTTGCTTGGCAACCATTCTACTCTTCCAAAGAACTAGATTGCTTGGCGGAAGAATATTTTCATCATTGCATTTGTGTTTCTGTGCGTTTGTTTTAAAAAACCTCGCCAGGTATACGAAATAACCATTTTATCAAAGCAATAAGCCCTGTGACGCTGTGATTTACAGTGAATCCGCTTCCCCTCTTAGCTCTTTTCTACATTCACTGACTTCACAAGGCTTATTGCTTTATTTGCCCACATGCAGAGATATAATAAAAAATGCTATGTAGACAACTGTGCCAGAAATTGCCATTCTAAGTTGGTTTCATTTATGCATTGGTTATCTTTCATTTTGTTCTATTCGTGATATTGATTTATTATGCACTGATGCAATTTAAACAAAAACACTTTCCCCCCATAATTCCCTTGTAGCAAGATAACGTACTTGTTCTATGTCACATTAGAGTGCAATTTTATTTGTATCAACACTATAATCCATTTGTGAGCAGAATTTTCAAGGCTATAGCCAGTGCAGCCCACCAATAACATAAGCCACTACAACCGACAATCCAGCCAGCCAGCCAGCGACATCCAGGGATAAATAGTCTTTCATGCCTTCCTCTGTCGTCCTCTCATATCCCCTACATTTCCCAAGCCACCAAACACAGTTAATCACCCCACGTAGAAAAGATTAAGCTGTAACTCACACGTGGCCCTTTGGCCTATAACTGTGCTTAAGTATTCTACTGTGTACAGTCAGTGTACAGACCTACTTAATTGCAAGGGCTGCAAAGTTTGTTGTTTATCTAATTTGTGTGCGTGTCATGACAATAATAAATTGGCTCTAGATTTTAATACAGCAAGCTACTCAGTGACATTCATGGCCGCCGCTTTTGATTCCAATGAATAATGAATAAGCTTTCGTCAGCCGGGGCTTTTTTAACAAGGAGAGGAACCTTTGATCTAACCTCGAGCACTGATCAGGCTTTCACACCCTGTGTTACCCCATCACCGCTTCTTTCTTTTCTGTCTCATTTCCTTATTCACTCACTTCATCACTCGCTCTTGTCCTGCTCATTTTGCTCCTATTATAAGTTCAACAGGGTGACTCAGCAATTGTTTCCCTTTTATTATTCTGTCTGTCTTTCTTTCTCCTCGTGTTGCTTATCTGTCTAAAGCACCTTATCTTCTATTAATTGTTGATTTGTTTTGTTTTACAGATTTGCACGTGGACATCCATACTTTTCGGCAGAAAGATTCCCTCTCTTTCCTTCACTGTCAATTCTCTTCCCTCAGAGGATGATGAAACTTAAGAGCTGACGGAACAGGTTGCACTTTTCTGTGTTGTTTTGAGAAACTTTCTTTGTTTAATTTCAAGAGGTTTCACTCTGGGCATTTGGCTCGTCCCCGATGGCCTCCCCTGCTGTCTGTGCTTGTTATTGTATTTGCAACCACTTTTATAATGTTTGACAATTCGTTCAATAAACCCGAGGTTTAAGAATCTCTTCTCGTTTCTTATACCTCACACTATTGCTGTTCCTCTCTTATCTTCTCTGATCGTTCTCCCTGTGCTCATTTCCAGCCTGTTTTTCTCCAAGTTTTTAATCTTCTTTCTTATGAAACACTGTAGAAACATTTGCAACATGAACAATGGGAGACCAGAGACCAAATGCATGACCTTGTCCGTATCTGTTCTCTTCTCTGGTTCGGTGTTTAATCATAGAAAAGGCTCAAAATAAATAAGCAAGTAAATGAGATGTAAATTTAAGCGAGTAATATAAATAAAAACTTTCAGAGAACCATCCACACTTTTAAGCTTATAATTTGCATCACATTCATTTAGCAGATGCTTTTATCCGAAGCTTCTTACAAATGAGGAAATGCTACAAGCAAATTGTCATGAAACAACAATGATGTAAACAATGGTAGGTTTAGAGTACAAGCACTGTTAAAGGAACAGTCAAAAACACCCAAAAATGAAAATTCTGTGATGTACAAGAGCGCTTGTACCAAACAGTTCTTGGCCACCACTGACTACCATATTAAGACAAGTGCTTTAGAAATGTCTTTGTTCTGTTGAACACAAAAGAAGATAGTTTGAAGAATGTAGGAAACCAAACAGGCTTTCTGGGCTACTTTTGATGTCCATTGTAATTTTTCCTATCAATGGTGGCCAAGAACTGTTTTGTTACAAGCATCTTCCATGTATTTTATAAAAAAATGGGTGGACTGTCCCTTTAAAGCAGTGGTTTTCAATCCTGGTTCTGGGGACCCACTGCTCTGCACATTTCGTACGTCTCCCTTAACTTGTATGCTTACTTCAGTTCATGTATCTCTCCCTCAACGATCTGATGATTTAAGTCCGGTGTGTTAGTTAAGGGAGACATGCAAAATGTGCAGAGCAGCGGGTCACCAGGAACAAGTTTGAAAATGACTGCTTTAAAGGTCCAGCATATGAAATTTAGCGGCATCTAGCGGTGAGGTTGCGAACTGCAACCAATGGTTCTCTCCACCCCTCCTCCCTCCCTTTCGAAACACGAAGGTCTAAGTTAGTTTTAGAAATATGCCACAGATGCTTTTGATAGAGCGCAAACGATGTACGCTGCGAAAGGATTTTTGGGTGAATTTCTGGGTGACCAGCCGGTGCATTTGACCTTTATCGTGCGAGCCTGGAGTACTCTACGCAAAGCATGCGTGCATACACACGCGAGTTTCGAGAGCAGCTGCCTGTCAGTCCGACAGGACATGAGTACCAAATTGAGTCGATCCTCTACAATCAATAATGTGAAAAGCTTGGTGCCATTTTTCTTGTAATATACAAGACTACTACCGTTTTCATCTCCACTACAATGTTACATCAAGATGGAAGTACCAGAGAACAATAAAGTTGAAGAATTCATACTGCTTTCTTTCGCTCTTCACCTCTATTCTATCTGATTCTCTCTCTCTCTACGTTCGAGATTGAGCAGTCTGAGTGGCATTACCCCGGCAGTGACCCGCAAACACAGACACACACCGGTTCACTGGTGATTAACAATATCGTGCTGTGCTGCTAAGTGTGATTAACCAGACGCTATGGCAACAAGCGATAAATAAACAGCAAGTGTTGTATCGAGACGTCATTTCCGCACTATGATTAATAAGAGAGACCGAAATGATGGAGAGCTGTTTCACATCTGTCAAGCCTCTCGCTGCATTTCTGTGCATTCACAAAATGTCCTTTGGGTCACCTCGCCTGTCTATCTCTCTATCTCTATCTCTCCATGCACATTTGGCATCTTCTTATTCCACACACTGTAGAGTCTAAAGCGTGCAGTAAACTCAGTGATACTATCATTTTTGCATTCCCACTGTCTGCTCCATTCACTCTGATGAGATAAGAGAGAAGATGATGTCCCTGGCTCTCTGCAGTGTACTCCACGGGGGCAGCTGTGTTCTTAGAGAAAGGTTCGGCGCGGAGACATCCATACCCATGACAGGTGCCTTTTTTTTTACCGTCGCTTGTTTTTTGGTCAGAGACAAGTGTCAAGTTGTTGCTAGGTTACTAGACATGTGGGATGTGATGTGCACATGACATACATACATATGGGAGGCACCAAAGAATACGCTCAGGATCCACACAAAGCACAATTGGCCGCTAATGTTGGAAAAATACTTGCAACTTGAATATAAAGCTAAAGGGAGGTAAGACTCAGGATTAAACACAAAACACACAAAACTGGAATATGCTTTCTGGATCTGGAATTTTTTATTTGGTTGGCTTTTTTTGAGACGAAGGGGATACGTTTGAGAGTACTTTTTTATCTGTCTAAATGGAAATCAAGTAATTGAGCTGATACAATAAGGGCATTTGTGCAAGAGCTAGAACTAGATAAAATCTTTGCCAGTGTTAGCTAGGTTAGTGCCAACAAACAAAACAACTTGTTGTCAGTTGCTTTACAAGGTGCTCAGGCAACTTGTTTCTTCTAGTCTAGTGGATGGTTTCTGGCAAGAAAAAGCTGCAATGTGGACCAGAATTATGCTGGAAGTCAAAAGGTCTATGATGCAAACTCCAGACACACCCCTGAAGGATTAAACTGGTCACGTTCACACAAAAGTGAAAGAATGATTTACAAGTAAAGAAGGGATTACCCCTCTGTTTTCCGTACATCATACACCTTCATGAGGCTGCAGATCTCAAACCTGTCTCTCCTTTTCTTGCCCCCTGTCACCTTCCCAGTGAGTGCCTCTGCCCCTCTTCCTGAAAGGGGTCTCTGTCTCTTTCGAGTGAATGCAGAGGCTACCCATCTGTTGGTGCTGATAACAAATCTCTCTCTCTCTTTTCCCCTCGTTCTCTCTCTCTCTCTTTTCCCCTCGTTCTCTCTCTCTCTCTCCTGTTTAGAATGCTGCTGCTTCATCTGTACTCTGCCATTGAAAGGGCAAGAGACCAGTGCCAAGCTTCGAGAAAAAAGAGTGAGTCAGTCGAACAAAAAAGAGAAGAAGGAAAAATTGTAGGAGTTCATGCCCTTTGACAAGGTAACAGCTGCAACAAAACAGGGAATTTAGAGAAACTATACACAAACATGCAAAATAAAGAGAGGTGGAGAGAGAGTACACAGAGATGAAGTGTGAGGCGTGTATAAATCCAGTGTTGCCTTAGCATCTTGGCTAAGATTGATTTCATCTGGTCCATTTTTAAGACAGCATAGATACATCCTTCCCTGCCAATGATATCTCACAATCCTGCGCAGGCACTTCGGTTGTTGATGGAAAGAATACATATGATATCTGATGGAGCAGGCTGAGAAGAGCATTCAGTTAAAAATGTCTTTTTACACCAACTTATCACTCACCTTACGTCTACCAAAAAATAAAATAAACATCGTGGTGACAAATATTTGCTTGGTTATCTGAAGCTCACTTGAATGCGTTTTATATCATTTCAAATGATCATGTGGTGTGTTGAAAGGCTGTCTGAATTCTTTTCAACGCGGCTACCTGAGGTTTCACACGCAGCTGAAGTCTTTGCTTGGCCACATTACAGAAAGAGACAGAGAGACAGAGACAAGAGCACAGTGGGAAAAATGCATTGCAAACCAGAAAAAAAGATACATTTGTCTGGGCCTGATAGTATTACATATTAAATAGAGATACAGAAAAAAGCAACAGAGCGCACACGCTCTTTTAGATTTCCTCAACACATGCAAGTGGAAAACAATATTTCCGAAAAACCCTTGGGCACAAAAATACACTCACACAAACTCAAAGATTCATAACTCTGAGACTTTAGAACAGCAGGCCTTGCTAAATGTGTTAACCTGAATTAAACTGTACTGCTTGAAAACCGGAGAAAGAACAGAATGACAGGTAGCAGATGAAAAAGCTGGCGAGCGCCAAACCTCGGCAGCCCACGAGGGGGAATGAGAGAGATATAACAAACTGAGATATGACAGAAAAACAGGGAGGAAGGATAAACTAGGGAGAAAAAAGTTATTGGAAAGGGAAGAAAGGAAAACAATATCCCTCGTGAGACATAACAAATATGTTCAGACAGAATCTATATAGATGCAAGCAAATATATGGGCAGAAGGGGCAAGAGGTGAGGGGAGATGTCACTGGTATGAAGCCTACTGAGACAGGACCAGAGGAGAGATATGAACACTGACAAACTAGACCGAGGCTTGAGAGAACGCGTAGTTTACAGGATGTATGAAAAAACTAAATTGAAAATGAGAATGTGTGAAAACACATCAACCACTGAGAAATGTGTGTGTGGAGAGAATAGAGAGAGAATAGAAAGATGAATAATAGAGAGAGAAAGATTAAAGCAGAGGAGAGGAAAACAATGGGAAGGACTGAGGAAAAACGAAATGCAGATGTACAGTAAATGCAAAGCGATGAAAGAGGTCAAAGTAAAAAGTGATAAAGAAAGAAAGTAGATGAGAAACAACAGATTGATGTACATGGAAATTGGCACACATTTAAAAAAAAACATGTAAATTATTCATTAATTCATGCAAACAATACTACAAAATTGTTTTTGGGAAAATGACCAACATCCATTCAACTAGAAAATCTCAACAATGAATGATTATCATTTCCATTGACCCATACAGTGTTTTTGCAGCTCTGTTGGTCTGTTCCACAAGTATAGAAACAAACCTGTTTAAACTAATCTAAGAGGGGTCTCCCTGCCTTCAGTAGCTGACCTGAGGGATATAGTTCACCCGAAAATGAAAATGTTTTCCTCATTTACTCCAAACCTGTTTACATTTCTTTGTTCTGTTAAACACAGACGATATTTTGAAGAATGTGGAAAACCAAACAGTTCTGGGGCACTGCTGACTACAATACTAGTTTTCCCTTTACTGTGGTAGTCTTACAAATATTATTTTAAATATCTTTCTTTGTGTTCAGGAGAACATCCAAACGCATGCAGGTTTGAAACAATTGGTGAATGAGTAAAAAATGACAGAATTTTAGATTTTAGCTGAACATTCCTCCTTTACAACTAGCAAGTCAGGCAAAGAAAACTGCATGGTAATAAAAACCCAGATATATTTGCCCACATGAACAGCCAACGAATTAATTTACTCAAAAATGAAAAGAGATGGGAGATTAACCTTGTAGAGTGAGAAGAAAGAAAGCCTATACATATAAATACACACACACACACACACACTCTGGAAGCTCTTATTCACACAGAATCAGACCTTTACAGGGTCAGAGGTCATGATATCATAACTGTCCTTTCACTAAAACACCTGTCAATCTCCTATCACTATGGAAACACCAATCTGACCTTTTATTAGAGCTCTCTATAGACAAACCACATCAGACAGCTCCATCTCTTCCTCTCTTCGTCTCAAGCACATTTACCAAAGACATTGTTTTTTTCACCCTAGTCGTGATGCATTCAATTATTAGACTTCCCACAGTCACACAAGATGAAAAACAGGCAGACAGACATTAAAGCTTGTACCTTTTATCTAAATAAGCCATTAGAGTCAGACCTCAAGTCACACCTCAGAGCTGCTGTAATGCAAAATGAGCAGGTCAGCACCAGCTCTGCATCATCGTTTCAGAGTTCAAAGACATTTCAAAGACGAGCGCATCATTCAACATAGCATGTCAGGTCAATGCAGGGCCGGTACATCACGTTTGTCCTGTCCTTTGAGCCAGAGCTCGTGTCAGGACTCTCGACAGAAAACTCATTTCCATGGGTATCGTGTGATATTTACATGGAATCACATCTCTGATGAGATTGATAAATGTCACATCGCTGTGCTCACATACTTTCCAGTGGGATTACCAGCCAATGTACACAAATATACAGGTTATTGCACTCAAAAGATATTTAAAACCTGTCTGGAGAGACCAGGATCACAGTGCAAACACTCACTCCCGCACACACTTAGGTATTCCACCGCCGTACCCATTAGTTCAAGTTGCATGCACTGCAGAAAATCCTATTCCCATTCGGTATCTTTCCTGTTAAACATCTCAGCATGCTTCAAACGTGACACATTGACCAGAAAAGCAAAAGTGCTGACATAATTGTTGCAAGTTGTTTTTTAGTAATTGAAGCCAGTTTAAAGGTCCAGTGTGTAGTTTTTTGAAGGATCTATTAACAGAAATGCAATATAATATATATAACTATGTCTTCAGAGGTGTATAAAGACCTTACATAAGGAAGCGTTATGTTTTTTATTACCTTAGAATTAGCTATTTCTATCTACATCAGTGGCGGCTGCTGATCTTTTAAAGAGGGGAAGCTCATTTTCGGCCTAAATCATAAAAATTGTCCATTTATTTATATGTAAATTCTGCCCTACGTTCCTTTTCAAGAAAATGCTCTGTAACCCTGTCGTACCAACTAGGCGCCTTTTCCAGTGACTTGACCAGTGTCCTCTCAATGGCCAGCAGAGCTAGGCTGCTTAAACGGCCTTGGCCCATTGTGTTACGGGTGTAGGACTTGAGCCGCTTTAAACAGGAGAAGCTCCTTTCTACACCTGCAGATGTAGCTCCAATTGTTGCCACTAATGAGAACAGTTTGTAAAGCTGAGGCATTGCACTGTCCAACTCCATGTCTTTAAGGAACACCAAGTAATCACACAGCTTTCCCCTGTTACTCTGCAAGTCCTGATCTGAATACAGGACTTGAAGTTCAGACCTCAGTCTCCCTGAATCAAAGTGATGGCCATAACTTTTCAGGACACTTTGGAAGGCCTCCTCTGGAAATGCTTGTCTCATGTCATCAAATTTCCCTGGATTGACTAATTCTAAGAAAAGCATACTTTCCAAATTTGAAAAACGTCGAGGAATCTGCTCCAAGATGTTATCAAGGATGGCCATGTACAGATTTCTGTAGCGCTCTTGGGGATCCTGCAATTGGGTCAGACGGTGCTTTCTCATGGGCTCATCTCTTGGGTCTGATGTGAGATCTGCTGCTTTGGCATAAACAGCTTGGAAAGCCCCCTCTGACCTCTTCTCTTAGACAAATGCAAGAAGAGACTCAATTCTTTCTTGCAGTAAAGAACATCCATCGCTCTCTGCTGGACAATATCAAAGACCACATCAGTCTCAGAGAAGATTTGTTCATATGTGTACAACATGAACACAAACTCAAAATCCTCCAGTTTCCTCACGAAGCCTTTGGCACAATCCAGTGTATCATCATCCATTGTCGTATCTGCAATGATGTTATCAAATGTCTGCAGGAGGCCATCATAATTGTTTGCCACAGTGCTCACTATCCGTGATGTGAAATTCCATCGAGTAGGAGCGTTTCTGGGCAACCTTGAGCAGCCTGCAGACTCCAGAAAAGACGTCCTCTTGTGGATTTTGAGAAAAATGTGGCAAACCCAGAGAGTGATGCAAAAGAAATTCTGCACTCAGGCAAGCATTTGGCCCCCTGTGACAGCACCAGATTCAGTCTGTGTGCATAGCAATGCACAAACATTGCACTGGGGGCTATTGCTTTCACTTTGGCCTGCAGACCATTGAGAGCTGAAGCCATGACAGCAGCCCCATCATAGGTCTGTGCACAAGCTTATCCTTAAAATTGTAGCCCTGCATGTTCTCATTTAAAACATCAAAAACGGACTGAGCATCTCGCCCCCAGAAACATCAAAAAATCCAATGAAGCGCTCCTGAATTTACCTGCACTATCCACATAGCGAACAATGACAGAGAGTTGGGCACGGCAGGATATATCAGTGGTTTCATCCACCTGCCATCCAAAAAAGGGAGCATCCTGAATTTCATCTCTGATCTGATCAGAAATGGTGGCTGCAAGAGCAGAGATCAAGTCATTTTGAATAGTGTGTGACATACCAGAAACACAGTTGAGGACTCGAATTGTGTGGACAGGACAGAGTCATATTTAGCTAATGTTTCTGTGAACTCTCTGTAATTCCCCTTGTTGGATGATTCACTACTCTCATCATGTCCCCTAAATGACAGCTCCTGCCGGCCAAGCAAGGATGTCACATCAATAAGGCGGTTTAGGAAGGCCCTGTTTTGTTTAACAGTTTCATTAGGTTTAGCCACTTGAATGCGAGCACCTTCATTGATTGCATGCTCAACCCTGATCCTGCCCATGCAACTTAATCTTGCACATGCACTCACATGTTCATTGCTATTTTCATGCCTTTTATATGCCCTGTCAAAGTTTGACAGATCTCCAAACCCCAATTTTGACCAAACAACACATCCATGAGATGGTTTCATCAAGAGACATGGCCAGCAGTACATTTTCTTTTTCACAGCACTTCCAGTCAGCCAGCTAACTTTGTCATACCAGAGAGAGCTGAAAAGACCTGTTACTTTTCCCTATCTTTTGCACTAAATCAATCTTAGGTGTTGATCTGCCCTGCTGTTTAATTCTAAGTTTCTCCTCGTAAGGAAGACTTTCTAATGGCTTTGCCAAAATCAGGTCGACAATATTAGCACTGTCTGCCATCGTGTGCAGTTTGCTAGCTGGCTAGTTCAGACTATATGAATTAATGAACAAACGATCTAATATATATATATTTAACTCAACGGGAGGAAATGTGGGAATTATGTTAAACTGAAACAATGAATGTGGTGTGAAATGTGTGAAATATACGATGAAGGTTGCAGCAGTTTGTCTTTCGACTACACATGCAAAATCCGCGATGGGACTGAGTTGGAAATGGAGACACAGAGTGATACGCGTCATAATCTGAAGACCACGCCCACGCCCACACCAACCGTCTCTTTGCATTGCGAGAAGTTGCCGCCTCCTTGTCATTTATGATTTATAACAAAAAAAAAAATGTCTAAAAGCTGATATGTGACAATGTGTATAGCAAACAAGCTAAAAAAAAAAACAAGAAATACGTTTTTATAAGCTGTCGACCCCAAAAAACGAGCGTTTTAGGACATAAAAGTGGATTAAAAAGAGATGACAGACCCTCCAATCATCACGCAGACGCTCGGAGTCCGGGCCAGCCCACTCCTCCATTCATCCAAGAGACGCTGAGCGTCCGTGGGCGGGACATAATCGCAGCATTATCCAATGACCGTCTTGTTTCTAAGCACTGAAAAAAACTGTTTAAAGCAGCCCCATTGAAGTCAATGGACGCTGGGCTTCAACAGAGTAATGCACTGTACGCTACGGGAATGAATGAGAAGGAAATCGAGTCAGCCGACCTAAGTAGCTGATTCTGAACGAAATTGTTTTCGTTCGAGATGAACGTGTTTAACGCATTTTTAGTCAATAAAATGTTAACATAATAGTACATATATTTGACCATTCATTTTTTGACAATTATAGGGGAAGCTGAGCTTCCCTTGCAGTCTTAAAGAAATCCCGTCTGATCTACATACACCACAGGTCCCACTGCCTGGAATTCACCATGTTGTTTCTACAGTAGCCCTAAACGGACAAACTGCTCTACAGAACGTGTTTGTAAATACCTTATCTCCTTCGGCAAAGAAACAAAAAAATGTGCCGACATCTTAGTTCTGTGCAGCCACCGTAGTGCTTTGAAGGGGGGGGGGTGGGCTGGGTTGCAATTTGTCACCACTAGATGCCGCAAAAATTGCTCATTTAACTGGTAACCAAGCATTTTACTTTTTCGGTAGTAGGTAAGTATAGCTGGGTATTTCACAAGTAAACAGCACATGCGTCCTATGTCGGGACATAAAAAATCATAAAATTTAAAGAGTGAAAGTTTAAGCGTTTAAGATTGTGTTTCAAATGAGCAATAAAATCTGTCAATAGTGGCATCATAAGTTTTATATACTAATGTTGCATCCGAATACGCCTACTTACTGTAACTACGATGTAGTAGGAGAAAACATATGGCGTACGACGGCTGGTGTCGTTCCGAAAAAATGCACCCCTGCCAGATTATGCACCCCCTTCAATAACGCTGCTGTCCGATTGGTTTATTCAACCCCTCCCCACACCTAATCCTAACCACTCTCCTAACACCTAATCCTCACCCTAACCATTGTGGGGAGGGAGAGAGCATAATCTGGCAGGGGTGCCTTTCTCTGCATTACACCGGATCGCATTCATACTACACACATTCAGGCAAAACAGTCAATACCCATTTATCCTCCTTAAGTAAGTACTTACTGAAATTTACTACCTACTCATTGAGTATGCCATTTCAGATGCAGCCATTGTGTTTTCACTTCTTTGCCGAAGGAGATAACGTATTTACGAAACCCACTCTGTAGAGCAGTTTGTCCGGTTAGGGCTACTGAAACAACATGGTGCATTTCATGCAATTGGACCCGAGGTGTATGTTGATTGAAATAGCTATGAAAAAGGTATCAAAAACTTAACGCTTCATTATGTAAGGTCTTTATTACACCTCTGAAGACATAGTAAAGTATATTATATAGCATTAAGGTCAATAGATCCTCCAAAAAATGACACACTTTACAGTATTAGCACGTTCAATGGGAGTAAACCCATGACACTTCTGGCACCACACATCAACTGAGCTCCAATAACACCCTATTGCCCTTTAATAAAAAAAAAGATTTCTTACATTGACATGTGCTGTCAAACGACAGTCTATTGTATTCCTCAGAGAAAGTTCAGGAATGTCTGAACACTAGTAGGAAATAAACAGAAGAACAGTAGGTGTATGTGTGTGTGTGTGTGTGTGGTACACCTGTAATTACTCAGTTATCAGATCTCTACTGAATTAATTATAGTGGCGTTGCAGTTTAGTGTGGGAGGTCTGTGTGTGAGGGAGTGAGGGAGGGTGTGTGAGTGAACCAGACCCCCTGGGCTCTGCAGGAAAGAGGCGGTAGACAGTAATGAATGGAATACATTAAGCAGTGAAGACATCAAAGCACCTCTCTTTACATCTCTATATCTCCATCGACTCCCCTCAGCATGGTTACTCCCTGGCTTTCCCCGTACAACAATCAATCATTTTTGTGTGGTGATATTGCTATGCTTATAGATTGAGGTGAGTAGAATAAACACAGCAGATCTGCCAATTGTCTCCATTAGAAATATATGGTTTGTATGTGCGTGTACGGGAGAAATCACATATATTGTGGGGACCACCTTTATATACAGCTGCAGAATAAATGAAGAGAGCATTTTTTTATTAATTTCAGTTTTTCTGAATTTACAATTTACAGGTATGTGTTTAGGTAAAGTTTTATTTTTTGTTTCATTCTGTGAACTACTAACGATATTTGTCCCAAATTCTTAAACAATCTGTTTGCATTTATTTGCAGAAAATGAAAACAGAAGAAGCGGGTCAAAATAACAGAACAGGTGCTCTGTATTTTGTCAGACCTCAAATACTGCAAAGAAAACAAGTGCATATTCACTTTTAAGCAATATTACAGTAATATTTGTACATGTATTTAGGAAAAGTTCAAAATATATATTTTTATGTAACTGGTCAGTCTTTCACATTGCTGTTGGATGACATTATGTCACTCCTGAGGTTTGATTTTGATGAAATTTAACAGACACTAGACTGGAATGGCCACAATACATCTAGAAATGCGGATTAAATTAAAGTTTGGAACATAACTTGGGCAGAAAATGTAATTAGCTGAGTAGAAAAAAAACCATCAGAAGTCAATGGAAGTCCCCACTATGACAGAAGTGATTCCACTGCCCTCTTTGACCAAACACTGTGATAAACCAATTTAACTTGATCCCAAACCTCACCACCACTTTTCTATGCGTACATGCATGTATGTGTAAATTATTAAACAACTGAGACCACATGATGAAGCTGATAACAAAAATACTATTTATGATCATGCTGAATTTAATCAAGAGGATAATCATAAGCTTATAACAATGATGCGAAGATTATAATGCTACTGTTAAAGGGATAGTTCACCTGAAAATGAAAATTCTGTCTCTAGTTGTTCCAAACCTGCATAAATTTCGATGTCTACCATTGACTACCATAGTAGATAAAATGGCAATGGTAGTCAAAGTGCCCCATAACTGTTTGCTGTCATACATTCTTCAAAATGTCTTCTTTTGTGTTCAACAGTACAAAAAAATAGATAAAGTAATTGTTCCTACTATGGTAGTCAATGGGGTCCAAGAACTGTTTTGTTACAAGCATTCTTACAAATATCTCTCTCTGTGTTCATCAGAACAAAGACATTTATGCAGATTTGGAACAACTCGAAGGTGAGTAAATGATGACAGAATTTTATTTTTTTGGGTAAACTATCCCTTTAATAATATTTCCATACCATAAGGAACTGAAGTGTTTATCACATATAAAATGCTCTTCTATGCTTTCTACTGTATGTTTCTCACTGTTACTGTATCTCTAAAAGACTGAAAGCTCTTTGAAGTACTGTATAGCTACTGCGTGAATGCTAATATGAGCAGCCTCTGTGTTTGCATTTTAAATACATAAAAATTATGGCTTATAAGCATATGGATGATGGCTGTATCATCTGGTGCATAACAATTACTTCAAGCTGAATATATGGGACGAGCATGTTTTTATCAGAACAAAAGGCACTAAAAGCCTAAGACTACTAGTCATATAAATATAAAATATTACATTACATATCACAAAATTCTAAAACTTTATTATCAAGTTCTAAAGTAATAAATAAATCCAAATTTAATAAAATTGTTTATATAAAAAAGCACTACTGTCTATATAGACGGTTTCATCGGACATAAGCACCTGGCCCAAAGTTAACTTCCGGTCTGTGTTTGGTTATAATTAGGGATGTCAAACGATTAATCGCAGCCAGAATGAAAGTTTGTGTTAACATAATATATGGCGGTATTCTGTGTATAATTATTTTGTATTTATGAACACATCCACATAAATGCATATATTTAAGAAAAATATAAAATATAACAATTAATCAACTTTTATTTAGAATTTCAATTATTGGTAAATATAAATTAATACATTTAAAATGTCCTAAATATATAGACAAGTATGTGTATGTTTTGTCTTTATAAATACAAAATTAATATGCACAGTTTACAGATATATATGTTATGTGAACACAAACCTTTATTCTGAAAGCAATTAATCGTTTGACAGCCCTAGTTATCTAATAATTGATTTCGTATTTAATAACATATATTAATAGTGATCTATATTAATATTTTATTGTAAACTTCTCAACAGTTAATGACTCTTTGTGGATGTCGACTGGAAATTAAGTTTGGGCCACATAACATTTGTTTATGTTGTTGCCGCTGAAAGCGTCTATATGCCATGCAGCATGTGTTAGATACACGCTCAGTTACAGTATTAAAGTTCACCCAAAAAATTTAATTCTGTCATAATTTACTCAGACTCTTGTCATTTCAAACCTGTATGACCTTCTTTCTTCCGCAGAACACAAAATAAGATATCTAAAGAAAGTTGGTAACCGAACAGCACTGGACCCTATTTACTTCTATTGTTTGAACACAAAACCAATGCAAGTGAATGGTCCAGTAAACAGCATTTTTCAAAATATCTTCTTTTGTGTTCTGCAGAAGAAAAAAGTCATACAGTACAAAAAAAGAGATAAAGTAATTGTTCCTACTATGGTAGTCAATGGGGTCCAAGAACTGTTTGGTTACAAGCATTCTTACAAATATCTTTCTCTGTGTTCATCAGAACAAAGACATTTATACAGATTTGGAACAACTCGAAGGTGTGTAAATGATAACAGCATTATTATTTTTGGGTGAACTATCACTTTAATACTATAACTAGTAGTATAACTAATAGTGTATCTGCATAATCGCATGCGTTTAACACATGCTGCATGGCGTCAGTGCTTCATCCCTGCAGTGAGAATACTGATGGAATGAGGAGGTGCAGTGAAAGAGATGTGATTGAGAAATTTGATCTATTCTGATTGTAGGAAGTGTCCGCGTGCGCTACAGGGACTGCATTTGATGGTCTCGTGCAGGCATTGCACAATTCAAAGTGTGTCCTAGCCATTGATCTCCCCATCAGCGTGCCCCTAATACATCACTGTCTGCATCTGCCTCTCTCCTCCACCCTGCACATCCATCCATCTATTACCTCTCTCTCTCTCTCCCGATGGCTCACTCGCTCTGTCTTTCAACATAGACTAGAGAACAATGCCTCCCATCACTCAATCAAACTTTCTGTCCCTCCCTTCCATGCTCCATACCTGTCTTCTTTTGACTCTTCTATCGGCAGGCCATGAGAATCCATTCTCCACTCTTCAATTCAACCGGCCCATTTCTCCCACTGTTTATCTGATGGACAGCGCGCTCAGGGAGTCATTCTTTTATTTCGCCACCTCTTTATCTCTTTCTTTCTCTCGGTTGGCCAAAATGCTCTGATCTCGTGCTGGGCCGGCGTTTTAAGCTCTTTCTCCCCCAGCTTTCTCTCATGTTCTTCCCTACATGCACCTTCTCTACCTCTCCGGAGCACTCAAGCCATGACTTATTCATTCACCCCAGGATTTATCATGTTTGGCCATGCATTTTTAACAGTGTGTTTTTTTTAGGTACACACATTTTACGGCTGAACTACATCTCTGTTTACAGAACCCGCCACTCTCCGAGCACGTCCGCCGCCTTAGCTTCCAGGAGAGGAGAAACGGGGATGAGAAAATTAAGCAAACAGATGAAATGGAAAGAAAAGGGAGGAAATAAGAGGAAAGGATGCATGTAAGTTAGAGAAACAGGACATTTAAGGAAAAGCTTACCAAAAATAGAAAAATTCTGATATCATTTACTCGCTCTCATGCTGTACCAACCCCCATTTTCTTTCTTCCGTAAGATATGAGGCAGAATGTCAGGGCTTTTCTTTCTTTTATAACGGATGGTCATTTATAATGTCAAGCTACATCAATACAAGAAAGTTTCATAAAAGTCATAGGCAACCAACATGGGGTCAGAATCACATAAAGAAATCTTAATTTCTGGGTGAACTGTTTCCTTAATTTATCATTTCAGAGACTGACGAATAGATGGGTATGAACAACACAACCAAGAAGCAAAATGAAATGGAAATCCTAGTGAAACAGCCTCAGAGACTAAAGTGTAGAGAAAATGAAACCATGCTTAAATCCTGCATCATTTCACTCATTTTCACACAGATCACAGTATGTGCTAATGTCAAAAATGTTATGTTTGTAATGTAAGTTGAGGCAGGAAAACACGAGCACCCCAAGAGACTCTGGTATCCGTTATTACAGCAGGCTAAAGGGAAGCGTGTATAAAGAAAGAAAAGATAAGGGGAGATTTCACATGTAAGAAATAATGAGAAAAGAGGTGAGTCAGAGAGAATGAGAGAGAAAGTCTTGTTTCTGTTTTATTCTAAAGGGCCTTTTGTCTAACTAATGCTTTTCTTATGAGTCAAATAGCACATCCAATTCATGAAAGATAAAATCTTATAAGCACCTTTTCTAACTACAGCTAGAGCGGAGATGTTTAGGAACCTCACATTTCAACACATTTTGATTCAGGGAGTCACGTTGTGAAAACAAAATGATTCTTAAACCTTAAAGCCCCTGTGAACCGGAACTTGCGATCGTTTTTACTTCTGTATTTCGACAAATTTCCGTGTGAAATGAGAAAAATAGTTTGGTAAATATAAATGAATACATTTAAAATGTCCTAAATATATAGACAAGTATGTGTATGTTTTGTCTTTATAAGTGTGCTCGGTAAGACTGTTTTGTGCTTGAGCGCCACCAAGTCATGTTTTACTATAACTTCAGCAGCTCCAGGCACGTGAACAAAAGCGCCAATCTCATTGGTCGGCCGTTTTTAACGCGGCGCGTCACACAAAAAAAACGAGCCTGAGGCGTTTTTTTTAATGACGCTTTTACGCCTGCCGTTTTGCACGTCAGTGTTTAGTCTTTGTTTAGTCTTGAGGCTCTGATAAGCTGTTTATAGCTGAATTAATTTAAAACGGAAGCTGTGATAGCGTAGCGTCATATTTCGATAAGTAGATGTCGATAAGCTGATGCGAGCTTGATTTACAAGGCCTGCCAGAACAAAGCTTTATTCTTTGGTAGTATGCACCGTCCAAAAACATCTTAAACACTCTTGGTGCATCTCTGAATCACCCCACTTCCACCCATCCATCAGACTAATGCGACAAGTAAATTACTGTATGTAATTGAATAAAATTAATTAAGACTGAAAGCTATTTAGCCACAAACGCATCCAACTAAAATAATTACGTTGTCTCCTGATTTCATCAAACTATAGCCTGCATTAACTTTAATTTAATGTTATACAAGGAAATAAATTATACATTTAATGTAACTGGAGTACATAAGGACAA
The DNA here is from genome assembly GCA_006030095.1 of Triplophysa siluroides. NCBI lineage: Eukaryota > Metazoa > Chordata > Actinopteri > Cypriniformes > Nemacheilidae > Triplophysa > Triplophysa siluroides. The sequence goes on along the minus strand of VCII01000052.1, from coordinate 623,963 downwards.
AGAAAGCCAATACAATTGATTTCAATCAAATTAGGTTCCTTATTTATTTAGTACTTTGTGTAGCTTTTATAGGCACAGAGCCAAGCTGACACCGTAACAACATTGTTGTAGCTTTGTTAATGCATGTGATTATCAAAATGACATCAGCACAGTCAAATCGTAGCTGTAGAGGATGTCATGAAGTTTTAGATTGACACACTGACGATTACGTTCCAGTGAATCTGTCGAAAAATAAAACGGTTCAAAGTGACCCACAGCATGCAATAGGACAAATAACGTATAATTTGGTTGGCTTGTCTGCCAAAATAAAAAAAGGAATGTCACAATGACCTGCAAAACAAAATACTGCAAAATGTATTTTAAAGGTCATCATCAGATTGTTAAAGGAGTAAAAAGTGTTTTCCCCTTAAAAGGTAACTGAATAGAAGCTAAATGCATGTTTGTTTTTCTTGGAAATCCAGTCTAGCACTGTGATTTAACGTCCAAATTCCCTAGAATGAAACGTCTAGTAACGATGTACAAGTACTCCGTTCCAACAGGCTATGTTTATATGTTGATCCACAGTGGCACTGGCATTATGCAACGTCTACTTTTTCATCCCCCATAAAAGCAGAGAGCTAAGAGCAGTTTCATAGCACCGCCCAACACAAACAGATGGATGAGGCTAATTGTCCTCTGTGATGGTCGTCTCGCTAACATTTAAATGTCCACAATGGATAAGAATGGTGCATCAAATCGAGCAGCGTAGAATGCTGGTTGTCCCCTTTTTCCAACTCCACAAGAGCACTCGCTGAAAATCACTTTCAATCAATGCCGCTCGATGACTCATCAAAATAATGCCACTGTGAAAGTGTGCGTGTGTTGTTTTAGTGCAAAAAACAAAACGTTCAGATAAATGTGGCCACTTTAATGGTCAGACTGTAAAATAACAATTTAAGGTGCCCTGCTTGCTTTCTGGACACAAACCCTATTTTCTCACCGTTGCGTCAATAGACCTAACCAAACAACTCTCATGACACTAAAAGTGGATATGAAAGTGATGTGACTGTAATTTGCTAGCAGGCATACCTCTATGCGACCTGTGTCAGGTTGAAAACCTCGGGCGGGGTCTTCTGTGGTGACCCGGCACTGAATGGCACCAACCATTGATGCGGATCTTGTCCTGTTCAAGACTCAACTCAGGGAGACTGCGGCCCTCACACACGCGGATCTGGGCGTGCACCAAATCCACACTGAGAGAGAGAGGAAGAGAGAGAGAGAGGCGTTCTCAGCATTAAGAGATAAACAAACCCTAAAGTGGAGTGAAATTCATTACACAAGCTTGAAACACCAATCTCACTTTTATCTCCGACAATCGCAGCTGTGTAATTAATTTGCTGATCTTTCTTTTGAAATGTTTATCCCTGAAAGAAAGTTTGCTCAATTACAACTCGCACTAATATCAAACCATCTGCTTTTGATTCATTCCGATCAATTATAATGTAAACGTCCTCATTGTTCGTGATTGAACTGCGAGAGACCGTTTCTATTAATGGCCTATCCAAATCAATTCTTCAGTAATTCATCCAATTAAAATCTTTCAGACCTAATTCGGAGTCCATAAAGTCATGTGGAATTAGATTAAATGGTAAATTAAAATGATTACACAAAAACAGCATTTAGCCCAAATAACGTATTCGCTCGCAAAACTACCTTAGGAAGTATCTAGCAAATCACTTTAAGGACGAAAAGCTAAAATCTGCTGTTGAACAAAGTCGATAAACCACTCCTAAGGAAAAAAGTGTTCGGTGGAAAAGTTATTAAAAAACTAGAAGTAAAGCATATGGTGGATGAGAAGTTGCTTTTAAAGACAGGATGTGAGCTAATGACTTGCAATGCAAAAGCCAAAAATATGCTTAAAGACCGGATAGTGTTTAACATCCACACATCTGTACAGATCTTCAGCTTGTCACCGCAAATATACAGTGTAAGTTAGAGGCACACAGGTCTGCTCGGATGTACGGAAAAAGCAACACTTCCATCTGTCATTTCCAGTATCACCAAATGAATGTGGAGGGGACTTTTTAAAGCGTACCAGATGTTCTAACAAATGTGAATCCTTTGCTATAATCATTTATGCTTTTCAGGTGTGTAACTTGTGTACTGCTTATTTATTTGCCTTCATGGCATTTGTGTGTTATTAATGTGTCCAAGCGGACTATTGTAATGCAAAGAGCCGGTCTAATACTAAACTGTTTTATTACAGTGTGCGTTGATGCAGAGAGGTCTAGTGCCAGGAGAAATGATAAATGGAAGCTTGTTAATGGTACAGGTAGACGTACATCTATGATAAAACTGCTCAGCAGACATGACAAAACAAAAGAGTACATTAGCAATGAACAATATATTACTGTCAGCATACGTTAAGAAGAAAATAAATATTTGTGTACGAATGTCCAAAAAAACAAATACACTGTAGCGACTTCTTGTACTTGACTAATGTCCTAACCCCACACCTACATCTAACACTATACCAAAATGAAAGTGAAAAGTTCATTAAGACATGAAAAGCGTTTGTTTAATTGTTGGAAACAAAGATCTTCAGAAGGGAAACAACGTAGGCTAAATTAAACCCAAACACCTACACACATCACACAAAATCAACCAGCTTTTTATGCGTTTCTATGAATTATGAACCTCTCCAGAGAAACTGCAGGGAATACAGTACCTTTTAACCATTTTCGGCATAAGAATTTTGGCATCCACTTGTGTACTTAACTAGAGCAAGACTCTAAACTGTTCTGAGGCGGTACGCGGTTTACACGCTGGATCTTCTTGAGCACCCAGCTAATAACCTTCAGCTTGTTCCTGGAGGTTGAGCAGAGCCCCAGAGCCCAGCACATTAAACCATAATGAAAGTATTCTTTTTCAAAGAATGCTTATAGCTTTTCCCCTCATTATTTGTGCATTCAAAAAATGTGGGATGCGGGTGCAAATATACAGATTATTCCCACAAAAAGAAATCTGAGAATGCCTATAAAAACGAGAATGCAATTTTGGAGACGTGATCGTTTCAGTGGCCAGAAAACACATCGCTGATTTATTGCCAAACCTGCAGTATGTATAAGGTCTGTGTGTGTGTGTTTTATGTATACCTACATTATAGAGGTGTGAAATGTCACCACAATAAACTCTGACATGACCAACATTTTAAATTATATTCTAGAAAAAACTCTAATACACGTACTAAACAATGATAATAAAATGTAAAAATGTGAATCTGTACGTGTTACATTTAGGGTTAAAGGTCCACAGTATGAAATAAAGCGGCATCTAGCGGTGAGGTTGTGACGTTGCAACAAACGGCTGACTCCACCCCTCCCTTTCGAAGCACTATGGAGGCTGACACAGGAATAAGATGCTGTAACTTTTTTGCTTCTTTGCCGAAGGAAATAGCGTATTCTCGAAACGCAGTTTGTCTGTGTAGAGCTACTTCAGAAACAACATGCCCGAATTCCATGCAAGGGACCCGCAGTGTATGTAGAGAGAAATAGCTAATATGAAAGGTAATAAAAACATAACACTTCATTATGTAAGGTCTTTACACACCTCTGAAGACATAGTCATGTATATATTGCATTTCTACCAATAGATCCTTTAAAAAAATACACAATGGACCTTTAAGAAAGAGAAAATACTTGAAAGATTTCAACTAACCTACATGCTATGTGTGTACCTTTGTGTATGTGAGCGTCAAGAGATCCTTTACTTTTTATGGCCTTAAGACATCACATCAAGGGTGATTCCTGTTTGCTTTTTCTTTAATAAGCAACAAAACCTTATAAATTACTAGATAAGTATGACGTTCTCAGGTATTAAGTTAAGTATGTAATAAAGAAATTGATTTAAGTACATTTTAAAGTCCTTTGCTGGGAACATATTTTGTAGGAAGGGTAGCGCTTTCCCCCGAAAGCTAGAGTAAACAAATCTCCCAGAGCTTAGTTTACAAGTCAAATTATTTGTGTGAAAATTCTGAAAAACACACGCTGTTATGCATTTTCATTTATTTATCTCTCTCGCTCCTCACACAGACAGCTATCCATAGCTAACATTCCTATGGATCCACAAATAAATAAAAGTTCAAATGGAGAATAATTTTTTTCCATTAGCTAGAAATCTCACGTGTCTCTAAAATGTCCCAAACCGTGCACAGATTCGCCCGATAAAAAGGTCTTCAATCAAGTCAGTGATTTTAATATGAACTGAAATATTTTATTAAATTCTTCTAAGACTGAGATATGCTATCCACATTTTGTACTTTTACGGTATGCCAACAATTTATTTCAAGAACTATTTTTATTTTCCCCAAAACAATTTTAAGGAAACATCCTGTTGCTCAGTGGTAAGAGCATTGCGTTAACAACGCAAGGTTGTGGGTTCGATCCCAAGGGATTGCAGATACCTATGTATAAATGTATAGGATAATGTAATGCAAGTCGCTTTGGATAAAAGCGTCTGCCAAATGCATAAATGTAAATGTAATCCTGGCCAAAATGTATACTCAAATGGAACAATTGAGAACTCCATTAAGATCACAAAGCTATGAATGAGCAACCCATAAGCAATAAAGTTGTCCTCCGCAAATCAGCATAAAAATACATTATACACCGAGGTTCATTTTTTTGCATCATGAAAATGTCTGAAAAAATGGTGTAATTAAAATGCATATGTCTGTGTGCGGCGCAGGCTCCCCGTGACCCGAGGTAGTTCGGACAAGCGGTAGAAAATGGATGGATGGATGGATGTCTGTGTGCTGGGCGTCTGCCTCAAATTGGGGTTTATTGATTGAACTTGAATGGAACATTTTTCATGTTTTCAGTGAAGATTTCTGTGTCATAACTAACCACAGGCCAACAATCTAGACCAACATTCCAAAAATTGCTGTGAGATGAAAGTCCTCTCATACCATAAAATCACACAAAAGAAGCGATCACTATTGGCATCAGCAGCTATAAAAATGTCTGTGATTTAAAATTTAACACGTAGTCTCACCTGTGACCTGCATACAGAAAACACATGCCTCATCAGGCCTCCGGACATCATTCTATTTTCAAAAAGCGTAACTTATAATTAATGTCTGTCTCTGCTGTTGAGAGACAGTGTGGGAAGTTGAGAATGTGTGAGGTGTAGAATGTCTAATGTCTTACACATCAGTAAAGAGTGAAATGTGTCTGAGAGAGAAAACACAAAAGAGAGTGCAGTTAACCATTCATTTACATGATACAATTTTTTTTTTTATAAAATTGAAAGACGCAACTGGAGTGGTGACACAAAGATTTAAAGTAACAGATATAGTCTGTGGTTTTCAAAAGGAGATTCATGATGGGACTACTGGTGTTCAATTATTTCATCTAAAACTATGTTTTGATATACAGTACCAGTCAGAAGTTTGGAAATACTTGACTGAAAGGTGTTAGCTTTAATGTTTGAAATTACTTTTGTAAACAAAAATGTAATTGTGCCTACATATCAATTTCTTTCACTAGAAAACAAACACTTTTCTGACTAGTATTATATATACATATATATATATACATATATATACATATATATATATACACATACTTGTAGCAAGGAAGGCGGGACGAGAGACGTGGGGGAACAAGGCGGTGCCGGTGGCGTGAGTGATAGTGTGAATCAGCTGTGCGCACACCGGTCCCGCATCTCTCACGGAGGAGATCGGGAGCAAAAGAGGACGAGCGACAGGACTGCTGATGAGAGAGGACCGACCCAGACATGTTTAAGTTTGTGTTTATCTTCTTGTGGCCGGCAGCCACCTCACGGTCGACTGCCGGCCACAAGAAGATAAACACAAACTTTTTTACCTCTGTGTTATTGTTTATTTATTTTGATTAAAGTTTGTTTGAATGTTCGCCGGTTCCCGCCTCCGTCCTTTCCTACTTTGAACCGTGTTACATCGGTGCCGAAACCCGGAGTTCGGCTGAGGAGTTCGGGCAGCGCAGACGAGGGAAGCCTGCGAGGCGGTGGTGCTGGAGCAATTATTCGGATGGGACGGAGGGCTCGCTGCCGTACTCCAGGGTGAAGGTGTGGTGGCTGCTGTCTAGGAGGGAGCGGAGGAGTTGTTGCCGTTGGCCGTTGGCCGTTGGCCGTGGGCCGTGGGCCAGAGCCTGCTGCCGTCCGCCGTGAAGGGGAGGAGCAGGAAACGGGAGACTCGCTGCCGGCTGCTCCCAGCCGGAGGAGCCATTGCCGGCCTCCAGGGGGCAGAGGAGGATCGAGCCGTCCACCGAGCGTCCTGTACCACCGCATGACACTGCGAGGAAGAGCCTCTCGGCTGGCTGAGGACCGAGTGACAGTGTGTCGGGGAACCATACCAGATTTTTCTTTTTCCTCTCGTCCCTGTCGCTCCTGGCGCTTCCGTCTCCATTCTCTTGTCTCGTCGGTGCATACCCCCAGGGGCTGCGGATGCCCACAACCTGTGAGGGGCGATGGGGGTATGTGGTGAGGAAGGCGGGACGAGAGCCGTGGGGGAACGAGGCGACATGTGTTAAGTTTGTGTTTTTGTGGCCGGCAGTCGACCGTGAGGTGACTGCGGGCCCTTTTACTTCCCTGTTATTGTTTGTTTATTTTGATTAAAGTTTATTTGAATGTTCGTCGGTTCCCGCCTCCTTCCTTCCCTACTTTGAACTGTGTTACAGTGTTCAATCAAGGAAACAATCAATCACAGCATAAAGGGACAGTTGTAATTTAGCCATGTTTCTTCAGATGTCTGAAAACAAAAATGTTATACACAGACAGTCTGAGTCCCTATTAATTTTGCGTGTGTTTAGTGCATAGTGTGTTTGGAACACTACAAGGGTATGAACAGAATTTTTTAAAGAACACTCTTTTGCTCAGCAATATAAAAAAATGCAACTTTATAAGTAACAGGAGGTCCCTGTTCTACTGTATCTCTTTTTGGACTAAAATGTCTTTAGCCTGAAAAAGGTTGGAGAGATTCAATAAGCAAAGGCTGTTTATTTTATGACTCTCTTGGTATAGGTGGTGACCCTGATCACAGGTCCAGGGGCAATCGTATCCTGTTAAATTAAAGGGGTCATAGAGGACAACTGCTACCTAATACTGATCAGCAAGAATGTGCTAATGGGCCTTTAAAACAGAGCTGACCTTGGGTGATCAAAGCCACATCCTTTTTTTTATGCACACACACACACACACACACCATTTCTGCATATCTAATCGCAACAGTGTGAATAAGTAACACGCATACACACACACGTACACAGGGTGACCATTTTAGTCGCATGAAAAACAATGCACACCCTTACACCGTGTCTACACTGGACGTGGCGCGATATAGGATTCTCGCGTTGCGCCGCATGCAGTGTGGATAAAAAGTAAAATGATAATGGGTTCTAATGCGTTCTATTGTCTCTTGTCCCGTCGTCCGGTGTAGACACCATGTTAGAATGAACGCCAGCCAATAACAATGAAGCATTCAACATCCCCCTTGGTACAATCAATAATAACCAATAAGCTTAGTTTATAGCATACTTTGTGCATGCTGTACGGTGCCAAATTAATGTTTCTTTAAAAAAAACTGAAATTGTCTGTGCTCCAAAATTTATGACTGTGCTCCTAAATTTTTTAAGTGTTTTAATTTTAAGTGTTCCCAAAAAAATTTGTTAAGCCCAGGTACATATTCAAGAAGCAAATCCGCGTGTTTTGCTTAGGCTTACCTCTGTTTTCTAGCTCTTGCATTTCATCTGGGTTTCAACCTCAGCCAACTGATCGCAGAGACATTAATTACTAGCTTACCAGTTTTATCTGCCACCCCACACTCATGAGTCACAGAACACATTCGGCAGATAATGGGATAATAATGAAAAAAACTTGAGTTAAAAATACAACATGAAAAAGACAATAAGGGCAGCCAAGAAAAGGAGAGAGAATCGCATCACAGCAGAGAAATATTTTTGGCCAAGAATATGAAGGACTACACTTTTTTAAAGGTAAGTGTGTAATTGTTTTGATGTTAAATGTTTTTGTTGTATCCCAATTTAATGCGCAGAGACAAGAAGTCTTATAATGTTACATTGCGCTGCTACATTGCTTATGTCTAACATGGCTCAGTATAACATTAACATTCAAAACACTGCTCTGTTTGTTCCAGCAGTCCAACATGTCTTCTACGGGCCGGAGGGAGGTCTACTGTACTGTATCTGAATGCAAAAGCCCAACCTTTAGTGAAAGGCATTTTAAAGTAGCCATGTAATCTAATGAGAACATTGCATAATTACAAAAACTTAAGAGAAAGGTTTTTTATCTTTGCTTTTCCCACTGATCAGGATTCTCACAAGCACAAAATTTAATTATACCTGTCAGCTGCCATTAATGTCACCACCTAGACTGCCATTTGTGAGAGGTTTGTTCTTGTGATCCAATCAGCCAGCCAATCATTTGTGAATTTAAAATTCCACAGTTCAGCTTAAATATACACAAACAAGCGAATGTGTGCACACAGAAACTCACAAACACTTCTTATATTTCACACGTCTTAACACCACAGATGTTAAGCAGTTCACTTCTTGACAACCATAGGCTTACGACACCCGGCAATCACGATGATTGACATTATTTATATTGAGGTTGTCAAGTGCTGCATAAACAATGTACTCGATTTCGCCTCTCAAGTCAAATGAAAGAGGAATAAAGCAAAGAACATATGAGAAGCAGATCAATCCCAGGAGCTAATAAATAAGGGCCATGGCACATGTAATAAAGAGCCAGGTACTATTGGGGGGATATTGGCTTTTTGTATATTGAAAACGAATGCTTATTATTAGCAAGCCAAAGTCACAGAATGAACGCGGGACCACAACTAAAGGCCGTAGTTAACCGCGTTGTCACGAACAACATGCAAACCAAAACCCTCAGCTTTAATTTAAATTTGGCTCCTTTACTATAATCACAAAACTTTAGCCAGAGCATGTTCACAACAGCAAGCTTACAATAATGTTGTATAAGTGGAGCTGTCGGGTATGATTTGTGGGGGGAAAAAAATGTCACTTTGACATCGTTTGACTCCACCCAGCCTAAAAGTATGTAAAGTCCCCTTGAGTTTAGGTGTCAAACAAAGATGCAGAGGTCATATAGAGGCAAAAGGTATGGCTTGCCGCTTTAAAGGTCCTATGTGTAATTATTTGGAGAATCTACTAACAGAAATGCAATATATATTATATTATATATGTTTTCAGAGGTATATAAAGACCTTTCATAATGAAGGGTTATGTTTTTATTAGCTTAGAATGAGCTTTTTCTATTAGGGATGCAACAATGCCGTTAACCCACGGTTCAATACGTAGCTTGCGGAAAACCGCATGTCCCCTTGCATGGAATTCGCCACGTTGCTTCTACAGTATGTTTCGTAAAGGCAAAGAAGTGAAAACATGACAACCTCTTTGTTCTGTGTCAGCCGCCGTAGTGCTTGGAAAGCGTGGGGTGGAGTGAGCCATTGGTTGCAATTCACAACCACACCACTAGATGCCGCTAATTTCATACACTGGACCTTTTAAGTAACCGCTGATGTACATGTGCGTCCGTGCCTTTCTTAGATAGAGCTATCAGCCCAAAATGGACAAGACCACACTTCTCTAGACAGAGTATCGCTGTTTTTTATGTTATTGATGAGGCTTTTTTCTTTGTTGTCGACTGGCCACAATAACTCACAGATTAACAGGTTGACGGAGGGTGTGTAGAAGATTGAGTGTGGATGTACTCCGCTATGCTTTCAAGGCAAAATCGTCCTTAGACGTTAGCTAAACCTGACAAAACCTTCATTTAGAGACATCCTAGGACATTCTCAAAGGTACAAACGTCTAGAATAATTATTTAATGCAATAGGCTGGAAAACAGTGGAAGTCTATGAGATTTGAAAGGTCTTCAAAAGATACCAATGCAAATGGAGCAATTAAAACTGAGAGGAGCTTAAAACGTGCAGAAAACGGAGTACTTCAGCAGCTTTATCAGGCGTAGCATGCATTTCTGCAACAAAGCCCATTTCCGGGCCCTTATCACAGAGAGTTGGCCCCAGCACGGAGTTCCACCCTAAGGCTCATTATTCCAATCATATCAAATACAAGCAGGCGCAGCTCCTTGCAGCTTAGGTTGTCCACATTGTTCGATGATGCTCGGTGAGGCTCAGCACGGAGCTCTGCTACTGCCCTCATGCAGCACCTCAGGTCAGAGTGAATCGTCCTGAGTGTTGAGCTGCGCTGTGAGCCATGCCTGATTGAACGCAGAGGGCGCAGCCTGTTGACATTCTCAAGAGCTGGGCTGGATTTCAACTGCCTGCAATGTGCTGTGCTGGGAAATATGATTGAAGGCGAGCTGTGTGGAAAAAGCTAGACACAGGAAAAGACTGGACGAGCGACGTAAATTTAATTAACTGTGTGGGAAACTCAGATGGAAAAAGGAAAATAACAGTCTAGCAGTCAGAACATCATAACATGGCCCTTGTAACCTTTCACAGTACTGTAGCAACTGCCTGGAAACACCAAAACAAACCACCCAGAAAGCAATTAATATTCCTACTATATCTAAACATTAATTACCTGCTTTAACAAAGCAAAACTGTGAAAAGCACTAAAGATGGTTTCAAAGGAATAACATAAACAAACGTTACGGCACATGCACGCTTTTGTGCCACAAACTATCCCTGTAGATTATTTCTGAAAACAAGCAAAAGAAATAACAAGTAAATTGCATTAGCTAGCAAGTCAAAAGTATGTCTAGCCAGTATTATTTTGGGTTACAGTACCAGTAGAAGAACAGATACTTGGCTAAACTTAAATGTGACAAAGTTACACCACCCATTCAACATATTGTTTATTTAATAAAATGTATATACAATATTATACAATAAAATGTTCATATAAATTAATATTAATATAAATAAATTAAATAGCCAGACCAATCAACAAACACAGACTGGAAGTTAAATTCGGGCCAGACGCGTACATCCGATGAAACCGTCTATAGAAACGACCTTCTTGAGGTCTCACCAGAAAATGCTTTTTAAACAATTTTAAAGGAGTTCCCATTTATTCTTTGGTCTTATTGGCTGTTCTTTCTTCATTATTCAAAGTCATCCATTTAAAAAACGTTTTTATTAAATAAAATGTTCGTTTTGTCTTGAAAAATCATGTAAATTGGCAGAATTATATTTCTGTCTACTAAATTAATTCCAGGCATTTAAGCATACACCTTTAGATCAAAAGTATTTTTTAAATAATGAGAAACATTCACTCAAGTGTCATAAAACGTTTGACCGGTAGTATAGCTACATTTTTGCAGCAATGTAATGCTTAATGTAGTTTATTGGTCAGCTGATTTAAAGGTTGTTCAGTTGTAAGCATAAATAACCCTTGATACTTACTGCGACATCATTGTGTCATTGAGTCTGGCATCTTAACCTCAGACCGCTCTAGTGGAACCGTTTTTGCAATTAGTGTACCTGGATGAAAGTGTCTGGTAAACAGCAAATAACGCCACGCACCCGTAAAGAGCCTTATTATGTTATATTGCAGACCCTTCTGAAAGCTTAAAAAGCACCGAAGCTCAATTTAGCACTTCGTTCACTTTTTCAGACAAAAAAAGATGTAAAAGACGAGCTTAAGCAGCGGAGGGTGACGCTACAGCACCGGGCAACGTCCACCAGGAGCCATTACATTTAATGAAATCTTTCTTTGCAAGGCCCAGAGAACATAAAGCTACCCGCTACCGTTCTACGTGTCTGAGTTTAAAGGAAATACAATCCCACAAGGGTCTCCATTTATACCCTGATCCAAGAATAACCTTATTTATCCAAACTGTACAGCAGAGAATAGTAAAACAGGACTGGGATCAGTAGAAAAAAAGGGTCAGACTAGAATGGCTTGTGAGGTCATTGCTGTGGTATATTTTATGATACAAACAAGAGTTTGGATAAAGGTAGGCATGAATCAATAATAACAGGACGACTCCATAGTGAAGACAGAATGAAGCAGCACTGAGAGCAGTGCGACTCGATCATTTAAAAGAATGTGTACACAAATGGTGAACGGCTAATGACCGATGTTCAGAGGTCAATGAAGCATTCTCTCTTTACAAGAATCCGCTGTCAGCAAATGATGCTGTAATAAGCCGGAGAAAAGCGTTTAGATGTAAATAGAGTACACAGTGAATGAGTTAAGATTGATAAACGATTGAATTTTAGGGAGGGTTAGAAAATATTTACCACACTGATAGAAAAGAAAACACTCGAGTCAGATTTAAAGAGACAGTTCATCCAAAAATGTTCTTTGTTCTGATAAACACAGAGAAGATATTTGAAAGAATGCTTGTAACCAAACAGTTCTTGGCCACCACTGACTATCAAAGTGAAAAACTGCTTTATACATTTTGAAGAATGTAGGTAAGCAAACAGTTGCACTGGGTCACTTTAGACTGCAATTGTCAATTTTCCTACTATCAAATCAACTTGTGCAAAAATACAGCACAGGTTTTTTTTTAAATATGTCCCGCAAAAATCCATTTGGCTTTAAATTATAGAATTCACTTAGTCTAAGTGTTCTCACATACACTCCAATATTTATCTACTTTGTCAATATATATATACTGTATATCTACATCAACAAAAACTCAAAATTTCTTCAAAACCTAGATTGCCAATGAATACTTATTATACAACACACAATATAAATCATCATATTTTATGTTGCAAAGATATCTCTGACAGGATTAAGTGTGAAAGAAAGGGAAAAAGAATAATTTGATTTATATAATCCATTGTATTTTATAACTTATCTTTTAAAAAGTGGTAAAGAGAAGAACTGAAAATACAGGAGAAAAGGTACGAGAGGAAGAGAAGAGGCAAAGGTTGAGAAGTGAGTCACAGAGATTGATAAGGGTATTAGTGTCAGAAAGCGGGGTGAAATAGCTTTTCTGGAGCTGGGTCACCAAAAACCTCACTGGCTCCTGACTTTACCGTTTCTACAAGCTTATTTCTTTTCAACTTCAACTCCTTTTTCTGTTTATCGTGGTTTGTTTGAGCACTCGCTCTGTTTCTAACACAGCCGCCACAAAATAAGATCTACTGACGCAATTTTGTGGGATTGTTGCGTTGTCATTACTCAACGCACGGTGAGCGGCACATACGCACAAACACTCAACGCAAATACATACAGTGTGTGCATTAAGGGTGAGTGAGTTTTTTTTCTTACAACAGTACATAGTAACAATATTCTCAAGTCAAGTATGAATATTGTTGTTTAATTTTTAATCTTCTTCATGAATATTAAGATTAATTATAGTTACTATAGTTATGCATGACCAGATGCCTGCTAATTTCCATCCCTAATATACATATTCGTACAACACAAAAACGCACACAGATAAGCCTCCATATTCAAATCACAATTCTTTCTTTTAATACTGGCATGACATATCATCCAAATATTTCCTTTGTGGGAAAATTAGGCATATATATATACATATTTTGGACCACCAGACATTCGAAAACATAAGATGAATGGACATAAACAGAGGAACAATGACAGAATGGAAAAATGTACACAACAAAGATGGGCGTGAAACTCGAGAAGGAGAAAGACCGTTGGATACAGAAAATAATGAAAGATCTTAGAGAGGGAAGCAAAACGAGATATTTCCCTTCTTTCATTGTAAAAAAAGCATGAGGAGGAAATTACAGCCTTTGAATCAAACCAAAGACAGAGACATTCACACAAATATGCAGTCACATTAGAAAGGATCACATTAGTGTAGAAAAAGGAAACTAATCTTTCATACGCAAACAGCATGCCATGCCGTTGCAGTGAAATGCATGTGTGCATAAACATAATAACATTACACACCATGTGTAAAGGAGATGATATAATAAGCCCGGCAATGACAGCATAATTCTTCTAATATATTTCCCTAAATCCTCTGCAAATCTAAGATGGCAGCACAAGCAATGAGAGCCAATTCGGTGCACCACTGTCAACTGCACTTGACAAGTCTGATATCTATAACGTATGAGTCTCCATTTCTATGGTGAGAAACTCGCTCTGGAAAACATAAAGTGTGTGTGCTTGCGTGTGTGTGTGTATAGGCAGAATGAAAGAAGTGCTATCAATCATTTGGCTCATCAGAACATTAATGTCTGCCTGCTTGTCAGCATGTGTGTGTGTGTGTGTGTGTGCGTGTGTACGTGATGAGATCAGGCTCATCTCTATGTCATTATAGAGCAGCTCATAGTTTATCAGGGGAGGTGAGAGCTATTTATAACACCCTTCTATCTTCCTCTTCCTCTCTGTTTCTCTCATACCCATGCTGTTTCCAACACATGTTCTCGCTCTTTTTCATTCTCCATTCCTTTCTCCCCTTGACCATGTTTTCAAGGTGGAAATAAACATTGATCCTGGTGCGTGTACCATGAAGCTGGTTTATGTGGCTAGCCAGGTAAGTTTAAGATAAGTTGTTGCAATGTGTAGTTCTTCCTTATCATGTGTAATAAAAAGAAAAATACATCAAATATAAATATTTGATAAATCAAATACTACTGTTACTATACTTTAAAAATGTATTTCCCTTATATTCTCATGAAATGTATTTTCCATCAGTTTAATGGAAGAAAAACAGTAAGTATTTCTTTGTGTTACGTTATTTTCAGCACATATATTACTTGTCTGTGATGCTTCCTACACGTAGGAACAATTGCAATCTCATTGCGTTTCTAGGACATTTATCTTCTTTGTCCACTAAAGAAGCCTTATTAAATACTTAAGATACGAGTTAACAGGTGACATCGCATTAACTTTTACACTGCCAATTTAACCCTTTTTACTTTGAAGTTTTACTTTGAGAGCACCTAAATAATATTATCATACACAACATATTAAAATGAGCAATAAGAAGTTTTATTTTATGCTGTAATGCTTAGATTGTTGTGTGTCAGTGATTTTAGGAAGGTAAAGCAAACGGGGAACCGTACAGAACCCTTTAAGGGAATAAAATGTGAAAAAGTAAAACTTAAATCTTCAAACTTCAATATAATTTCCCTTCTCTGATCTATGACAGGACTATTTGATGGCCTGTTGGTGTGAGACAGGGGTTATGAATGCCAGAGATTTTTGCTATCCTGACCACAGAACCGTTTCGATGTGGCCCTCAGTCAGGTTCACACACTGACTTTTACATAACTAGTTCACATACTGACATCTTTTTTTTCCAGCTGCTCAGTCTCACAGTTATCTTTTTGTGTATTTTGTTCATATTTCTTCTGTAACCCATGGAGGTAAATGCTTCAGTGTCTGGTGCTTGATGTGAAAAGACATCAGTGCAGGAGCCATTAACCTAAAATAAATCTGCACATTCACATGTGTGCCAGTGTGGAGTGCAATAAGTGAGGAGACAAGAGACGGAGATGCGTCGAGTCAGCTTTACTCTCCACTTTAATATATATCTCACTGTACAGCGAGTGAGGTCCAAACGGCCACACAACGTTAACCCGGAACTGGTCTAAACATAACACACCTCCCTTAAAGGTACAGTCCCTTGGTGAATGTCTCTTTCAGTCTTACGTGTGGTTCACCACACCAGTACATTTATCTCTTGAGCTCTGTCAGACACACAGATAGTTTCTCTTCATTATGTGCTTCTCCCTATTTATTAAGGATAACTATTATAAGGCAGGTCATACTAAAACACAATGGTTGCACACACACACACACGTATATACATTATATGATACATCATGTAACACTACTGTAGTTTTTACCTTAGTATATAGTAAATGCGTAAAAGGTAGCAGACACAATATTATATTTTTGAAACACATTCTTGTGTTATATTTGCGCGTTATTTTTTCTGAGAAACATATGGAACTCGTGTTAAACGCGATTGGTTTTTCAGTCCCGACATCACACATTCATGTGCACGCACTCGTGGATTAATCTTAGCTTCAGGATAAAAGCTTGAGTTGATAAAGAAAGTCAATGAGCTGCTTCATGGTACTAACAAAGCCTGACTGCATTAGTTTGGTTTTGTCAACCCAAAACTAATCCTGTAACCCTGAGTTTGTTTAGCTACGTTCATGGTGTAGGCCCCTGGACACCACACACCCGGCACACTGCAACATGTGCACGCTAACATGTTCAATTCTGTTGTTTTATATATAGCTAACTGTTAACAAACACATTAATACAAGTATGCAAACTGTTTTGATTGTACTAACATTCTCACATGTTAAATTTTGGTCAACAGATTTTGTTAATCCTAGACTCCACAGGGATCGTACTTTAAACAAGCCAGATCAGAACAGTCGACTCATTATTTACTTTCAGACAATCTTAAGGGACATTTATGACTCACCTCGACTGAACTATTATGTAAAAATATCTTCCCATACTAACATTGTTCACTAAGCCTCAACTTTATCCCGCACTTTCACCGGTTCCGACTAACACAACAAGATCAATAAATGCCGTCATTATGGTGGCCAAACTTACCTACTTGCATTAGACCAAGTTGCTCAAACAAAGTTGAAATCTGGTAATCCAGCTGGCCATTTTAACAAATTAACACCATGCCAGCTGGTAAGATCTTGCAATGTTTGTGTGCTCTAATTCTTAGCATCCGAATTGAATTGTATTGTTTGCTGACTGTTTAGGTACATGATACTCTAAATGTGTTTGCTTCAACGTTGCATTGGTAAGAAGGCATCTGGCTAGAGCGTAATGGCATATGTAAATGTAATGTCCTCCAGACAGAGAAAGGAATGAAGTATGCCCACCCAAACATGAACGATCATACGGTGCATGCATACTCGAGTACGAAGACACACGTACATACAAATCCACAGCCAATACATCAATCTTCTCGGGATGTGATTTACAGGCTCAAGAAACATAAAATGGCATATTTGTGACATCGCAGAAAACAATATACCTAGAGTTATGAGTGGAAATATTTTCTGAGACAGATGTCTTGCAGTTCTAATTCAAAGAAGTGATGGGAATTGATCATATCTTTTATGTATGCTGGGTTTTTGTTTTGCTATTCATTGAACACTCAACATACGCAAAGCGAACATTTCATAAGATGTCTTAAAAAACAAGGTATACAAAACAAAACGAAAATCATACTCTTTACGAGATTCACATTTCCTGTGAAATGTCATTGTTTAGTTTCCACTCACTCAGTTATCTCCTCGGTAACAGTGTGTTCCACCTGTAGGCGGGAGTTGACCTCGATGAAGTAGTGTTTTCCATGTTTGTCCACGAGGAACTCGACTGTGCCTGCATTCTCGTAGCCCACCTATGAACAATATCATAGAACATGAAAATGTTTAGAAAATATAAGACAGAAGATATTGCTACATACATGCCCACAATAAAATAATAATAATAATAAATGTTTTGATGGTAAAGGTCCGGAAAAGATCACCCAAAAATAAATGTCTTTGTTCTGATGAACACAGAGAAAGATATTTGGGAGAATGCTGGTAACCAAACAGTTCTTGGCCACTATTGACTATCATAGTAGGACAAATAACAATGGTAGTCTAAAGTGCCCCAGAACAATTTGCTTTCCTTCATTCTTCAAAATATCTTCTTTGTGTTCAACAGAACAAAAAATGTATAAAGCAATGTTTCCTACTATGGTAGTCAATGGTGGCCAAGAACTGTTTGGTTACATGCATTCTCCCAAATATCTTTCTCTGTGTTCATCAGATCAAAGAAAATAATAAAGATTTGTAAATTGAGTAAATTATGATTTTTGGGTGAACTGTTCCTTTGGTAAAACCTCTAATTTAAGTTGGTGTGTGCTAAGGAATGAATCTAGTAAAATGTACCATAGTCTTGTAAGATTGGATACTAAAACATAAACTTCACACAATGCACTAGACAGTACAATAATATGATGCTGTCTGATCAAAATTGATCAACAGAAGAAACAATGTAAGATGTTTTGGTATACAAACTTGGTAAATAAAACAAGTATGCCTAGAGAACTTCATTTACATGTATAAAATCTCTAGAGGCTTCTTTAGCTCACAAAAGAATGACAGCTGCCAGCACGACAAGCAGAGATTTAGTTCAAAAAGCCCAAAAAAAGTCTCAAGCCTGTAGAAAGAAAACCTCCCGGGGCGATTGGCTAATTCTGCTGAACAGCATGATGCCGGTAGAAAGAAATAAAGAAGCTTCTGGTGAAAGCTGCGAGATCACCAGGACTACTGGTATTGACACCAGCCCAAACACAACCCACGGAGCAAGAGAGATTCGGTAGAATGTAAATGTATTTTTCAATGAATGCAACTGGCAGACACGTTTTCCCCCAAAGCTTCCACTGAAGGTGCATTCAGGTTTTTACATGTATTCAGTATATGTGTTTCCTGGTAAAAGAACCCATGACATTGGTGTTGCTGTGGCCATGCCTTACTAGTTAAGCTATAGGTAAAAACACAAGAGAAAACATAGAGATAAAATGGAGATGATGACACAAAAAACAATTCCCTTCAAATCCTCTAACTCACTTTTCTCTTACTTGCTCACACACACACTCTGTCATTCAGGATACTTGGATGCACAGAAGGGATTGAGAATAATCCGGTGCCAAAATTTACTGTAATCTGATCCAATTTCTCCCCACAATTCAGCGCAGCCTACAAATCCCACACTGCAACGATCTTGCCAAATGCAGACACACAAATATACACGCAATAAATATGTGAGACCTAGTTTCGTAAAGTTGACTTGATTTGACAATATTTACTAAATGGCAAAAAAATAAAATAATCACACAATGTTAGACCTCCTCATGGTCCTTTAAATAGCACTACTGTGACAGTGATTTGACTAAATTCATTTATTATTTTCTTCTCATCTCCCTCTATCCCTCTACAGCCCATGTCAATCATGCCAGGAGGATTTTATCCATTATAATCTTAACTCTGACAAACATGACCTGGATGACAGAGTTCAGACTGATGCCAGATAAACCAGGAGAGAGGTGAAAATAAATGAATGAAAGAAAAATTTATCAACAAACAAATAAATTAAAATGCTAATTCTGCAATTATTTACTCACCCTCTTATCATTTCAAACCTGTATGAATTTCTTCTGCAGAACACAAAAGATATTTTGAAAAATGTTGGTAACCAAAATCCTATGGTGCCCATTGGCTTTTATTATCTTTGTAAGTCAATGGGTACCTTCGGTTGTCTGTTACCAGCATTCTTTAAAATATATTTTCTGTTCTGCAGAAGAAATAAAGTCTTTTACAATGACAAATGGGTGAGTAAATGATGATGAATTTTCATCACTTTAAATAAAATGTTTGATAACCTAAAAACAGAATAGATAAAACTTGTGAAACCTTAATATAGAAAATCTATTTAAAAAATGGCTTGCGAGTATTAAAAAGGTGAGCAAATGTCCGTGCTGATCTACTAACGTACTGTAGCCTACTGAGGATTGAGTTTTTTAGATACACAAAATCAGTGTCTCATGGCTTATGAGTTATGAAAATAAAATGTGAGGTGGGTCTCCATGCTCTCACATAAACACAGAGCGATGTCAATGCAAATAGATTAAACTGTATACGCAAAGTAATTTATCAAGCCTGAAAGTCATTTTAGTCGTAGTTACTGCAAGTACAAATTGATACCACAGGAAGGCAGTTATTGATCTAATTCACACGTTGCCCGCTGGCTGGTGTCTTTGTGGCTGCTGGATTGCTGACACGCATAATGTGATATGAAATAACTTCATGTGAGCATCTTTGCAAAATAAATATATGGTGTAATGGCCTTAATTTGCAAATAGTCTAATAAAGCACTAAGTCAACCACATCTCTCAAAACATTAAAAAAACTACTTAAAACCCATCTCTTCTGTGAATACTTGACAGACAAAAAAAACACACACTAACCCTCTCTCTTTCTCTCAACAGGTAGTGGTCTAGCTTTTGTTGAAACCAGTAACTTTGTATTTTGGCACCTATTGTATTATTGCTCCTATATGACATATCGCTTATTGCTCCCTAAACTCTTTGTAAGTCGCTTTGGATAAAAGCGTCTGCTAAATGACTAAATGTAAATGTAGGTGATCTATGTGAACTATCTTTCTATCTGTTCTGAACTTGTGAAACCTCTCAAGATTGGTTCTGCTATTCCAATCTCTTTCTCAATGCAAGAATTAAAAAATGTGTTCTTTAAATAATGTCTTGATGCAATACAATAGAAGTCACATAACTTTGCTGTCCTTTAACCTTGTATCTCCATGTTTCATGCTTTTTATTTTGCGCCATAAATCGTTATTGTTAGTTACCCTTTATGCTTGTCACTGGGTTTTGCAAATATCAAATCAATACAAAGTATTAAAAAGTCGGCAACTTTGACAATCATTTTAAAAGTACAGCCTTTTTATTTGCCTGAAAAACAGTAAATCTGGACATCCATGTTTTAGAAGGACAGCGACGATAAAAAAGTTATACTTTAGACACTAAGCAACACACCCACACAGCACAAACAATTCCACATGCACAAGCAAATTAAAACCCTTAATTTGGCATCAGAGACAAAACATTCTTACAAAACAAACTAAAAAGACCTAAGCCAAAGCCTAGCATATCATAAAACCATCCAAAACCATAGTTCACAAGGAAAAGTTTAGCCTAAACTGTGCTAAAAATCTACTTTTTCAATGTCGCCTCATCTACTGCGCCAGCACACAGACTGACAAGCGCCTCACGAGAGCGCCGCCCCAGAGAATCGTCAGTCTTTATTGATTGTGGATTGGCACGTTTACTGGAAGGCGGGACTCCCTTTGCTAAAGCAGCCATATTGCTCGCCATTTATTGTTACGGCGGTCGCGCATCTTGTTGATATCAATATATTTTTATCGCAACCCAAAAATGCTACTCTGCCTATTTTTAATCTCCATAAATTCTCTCGTCACACCTTCGCTCATGTCTCATCACTAGCTGCCAGTTCCTATTTAAACTCATTTTGAGATATTCTTTCTCTTTTACACCGCTGCCAAAGCCCAAACCCTGCACTGCATTTGATTCTTCATCGATCATGTCCTCCTGTCCCATCTCCAAAAGACTCTGTCTTTAAACCTACACACAGTTACACTCAAAAAAACAGATGCCCGTTTTCACTAGGGACATGTATATGTCCAGTACTTTCATGTACAGCAGAATCCTTTCAGGGAACTACTTGGCAACAGAATGCCCGAGGTATTCTTGTATGTCCGGTTGCTAGGATCCCCTTCTTGTGTTGTGAGGTTTATTTTAGCTTGCCAGTGATTTGTATCTTGCACCCAGCTGACGAAAAAGCTTGAACTAGCCTACGGTGGTTGGCTTCACTTCCATCCAAGCTCATTAGGCCGGTGTGTTTTGCTGGTTTTGGGCAGCTGTCAGCTGGTCAAGCTAGGAGACCGGATGGCTGACTACCTCAACACCAATTTGGCAAAGCTGGGTGACCGGCCGAATACCAAATTAAACTACCAAATATCTTAGGCTGGGGTTTAAGCAGTTTTTTATCCTCTTATATTACCCTGACAGTCTGGAGGGGTTTGCCAGTCCTTAACTAGTTTAGCTGGTCTCCCAGATTGGCCAAACTGGTTTAATATGGTTTAAGTGGTTATTTCTTTATAAAGGGTAATTGGGTAATTCTCTCTCTCTCTCTCTCTCTCTCTGTGTATAAAATGAAAGACACTCTCCCCCATCATTTATGTTGTACATCCTTGCTCATTTTACCACATTCTGTTAAACTCTACTCTATTCACTTTATATTCTGTTGACAGGCTTTCATTTTTGTTTTCCTTTATGACAGAACCGTGCACATAATCAGAGACAGTAACATAAGGAGAGGCTGTAAGAAACAGCAGATGGTAAAGAGCAGAGCGGGGGGTGTAATCTGTGTTTTTTCTATTTGTGGTGTCATGCATGATTAAAATCGTCTCTCCGTTTAATAGAAAAGCAGCTTCTATGGCGACCGCTCACCTATAGATATGACCCAGAATAGACATCGAGGAAGACAAAGTCTAGAGATAGAGGATAAGCATTAACATGACATCATTACCGCCAATATGTCAGAGCTAGAGTTGAGCTGAAGTTCATGAAAACTATCCCTCAATGCTAGCGACATCTAAACAATGCTTTATGTTATAAACCAATGAAACTAGTGTGGGGACATATGATAAACAAAATGAGTTCAAATAAAACCTTATCGTGAGCGTCTAATTTACTGTTTATAGATTTTATATCGCTGTGTTTCAGATAATAAAGCAGATGGCAGAATGTCTGTTTGGAATACATTAGAGAGGCATTCACACAATCGGTGCATTTCACGCGCCGCAGCAAGCGCTCTGCTCGCGCAGTGTACAAAAATGTGATATCGGGAAAAACCACTTGGGCCTGGGTGTCTTCCACTCCTGCCAATCAACCAGCATAACTCCAGAAAGAGAGAAAGAGCGAAAGAAAATACGGTAGAGTGATTCTAAGAGCTGCGATTCTGAGTCTTAAAAACAGCTGCGAGGTAGCAAAGGAGTAAACAAGTGAGCGAATAAGTCAATCGGTCAGTGAGTGAGCACCATCTCTGAATCTTAAAATGCTTTGAATCTAAAAAGAGACAAGACTTGCACTTCAGAAAGTTTATACTGTTAGTTGAATTACGGTCTTGTTGTCACATAAAACCATAATACAGCTTTAGAAAACTTTTGCAGAATGGACTGCTTTTAAAATGCATTAGATCCTTTTTGGGGCAGTGAAAAATAACTAGAGCGACTAAATCGTAGCTGTTTTCCAAAACACTTTGAGAATCTTGGGCCAAAAGTTGTCATGACAACAGACAATGAAATAAAACAAAATTTAAGAGGGAGCTCACAATTGCTTATTATCCGACCTATTTGCTTTCCATTGTTCTGGCTTATCTTTTTGTTACTCAATTTCTTCTTCCATACCTATACCTATAGTCCATCACCCTAATAGAGGAAAAATAAAGTAGTTAATAAAGAAGTATCACTTTACGTTTGGGCCACATAACGTTTGTTTATGTTGCTGCTGCTAAAACTGTCTATAAGTATCTTAAAGTATAGTCTATTCCTATAATACAGTACAAGCAGGCTCTGTATCTCTACAGATAATAATGGATTAGTTCACTTAAAATGTAAACCCACTTTTTGTTTTACCCACTTTTTGTTGACCAAAACCAAACATTTTTTTTATTATTTAACTTCACATTTATTTCATTTTCATCTTTATTTGATATCATGATACGGTCTATGACTATGGCTCAAAACGTGAACAGAACTTTCATCACTATGGAACATTCACACCAGTAGGTCAGTATGCAAGATAAAGGTAAATGAACCCCTGAACAAGCGCTCGCACACACACCTCTGATGACTTCCTTTCGATTGGTGTTCTCAAGTCAGAATCTAAAATAAGAGCCAGCAGATAAGTGCAGTACCGAAGCTTGTTAACACCAGCAGGACATTCTGAAGAAGATGATTTCTGCCTGTCCCCCGTCACATATCTCATTCTGTCTGTACGCTGCATTAAATATGAGAGCCCTCATAAGGTGTCTGCTTAAACAGCTCAATTAAAATGGTTTGAGGAAAGAGGATGAAGGTTCGCTCTTGTGTGTTTCTGAAAACGTGTTGGATTGGACATGTGGCTCACATCACGCAACACACACAAGAGCTTTAGAGCTCATAGGGTGGATTTATTTAGTGTGTGTGTGCATACTTTCAGGCATGAAAATGTATAGATATACACAGGGGGAGATGATCAGAGGCCTCATTTATAACCGTTGCACAAAACATGCCCTGAAAGATGCGTACGCCACTTCCTACGCAAAAGATGGGATTTATAAAAACAAACTTGACGGGAAAATTTGCGCACCTGCAAGCAAACTCTGACCCATGCGTACGCACATTCTGGAGACAATAAGAATTGGCGACACAAATGGCGAGTTTGTGAACTCAAGTCATTTCAGAAAGTTAATGTTAGAAGAACGAATAATGCCTCTCACAAATTTAACTCCATTTCCATATCACACGTTCCATCCACGTTATCATGAAAATTAAATCCAGCAGTGTTATTTGCGCTTGTATTGAGTGATAAGTGTTTTAACACTAACTTAAATCAAAATATAATCAAAATATTAAATCCACTACGGGACCAATGGTAGCCTGCTGTACGCCGCCTTTCCTGGTGCGAGTCAAGTAATCAGGCAGAATAAAAACTATGTTTTATCTTTTACACACAAATTTTGCCCTTATTAGTGGAGTTAAGCACAATAACTAAAATTGTAACTTTAAAACGTGCAACATGACACAGCAGTGCATGCACTAGAAATGTTTTAACAACAGTGAAGAGTGCAAGGTGCATTATAATTCCTCTTAAACTAAATTGCAGAACTCATGTTCTAAAAATGATTTACTCAAAAGAAAAACATTTCTAGCGAGAACAATGACTAACGGTGCACACTTTGATATTATTGCGATATTTATGTGATATTATGGTATTATTGTGCGCGCTCTGGTTGTGGAGCGGTCCATTGGCTTTTATCTTCCACATGTCTCGTACCATCATGAGAATGGAAATATGCATATAGAAATGATATGCAGATTACATTATGCATAGTTAAACTAGGCGTTGTACGCTCCATATATGGTTATGTTGGGGAGGAGATGGGGTGGAGATACAAGTACGCACAGACTTCTCCTGTCAGGGATTAATAAAGTGAATTATGCGCAGGTTCTGGAATACGCATGGTTTTATAAATCTGAAACTTTTGTGCGTGCGCACACTCTAAGAATAAAATCTTCGCAAAGTTTTATAAATGAGACCCCAAATCATTCAAGCCAGTGAACTGTGTATAAGCCAGTTTAAGGTTTGATGTCTGTGTGTGTAGGAATCTTTACCTAAGGAGCACTCTAGATCAGAGCTACTCAATTAAAGGGAGAGTTCCCAAAAAAATGAATATTCTGTCATCATTTACTCACCCTCAGGTTGTTCCAAACCTGTATAAATGTCTTTGTTCTGCTGATCACAAAGGAAGATATTTGGAAGAATGTCAGTACCTAAACAGATCTCATCCCCCGTTTACTGCCATAGTAGGGAAATTAAATACTACGAGAGTCAATGGCAGATGAAATTTGTTTAGTTATCGGTATGTTTTGTAGCTATTTGCAGTACATGAAAACTCAAGAAACAGGTCAATATAACAGAAAAGATGCTTTTAATCAATAAAACAGTAATATTTGTTCAAGTACTAATTTCAGGAAAAAAAGTACAAAATATTTTTTATGTGATAACCTCAGTTTTTCTCACAGTTTTCATGCGTCTTGTCATGTTGGATGACTTTGTCACTCCTGAGATTTGATTTAGTTAAAATTCAACAAACACTAGACCGGAATGTCCACAATACATCTAGAAATAGGGATTAGAGGCCAATGTGTAATGGTATCTTAATTATTTCCGCGGCTGTAAATTAAACACAAACTTTTATTCTGGATTGGATTAATCGTTCAACAGCCCTACTAAAAAAAAACTTTACTCACAAAAGTATTGTTTTGCTTCAGAAAACACGGTTTACTAGTATGATGGATATATACTTTTTTTGGAGGTTCAAAACAGGGGCACTATTGAATGCAATACAGTATAATATTCCAATCCAATATTACTCAAATTTTGCCCCAGCCGATTAAATAAAGAAATATTCCCCTAGGGTGGCATGAGGGCAAGTAAATTATGCATTCAAATTTATTTTTGGGTGAACTTATGTGCTCCTTCAACTCAAATAAAAATGAAAGAGTCCCCGTTGGACAGTTGATCCAGTACGTGTTTGTTGAAGTATGGGTCAACTGCTAACTCTTAGCACAAGGTCAGGGCTGCTGCAGGATAAGCGTTTATAACCATAGGGGCCCGTCTGTTCTACAGAGATTTGGCAGTCATGTGCACAACAGCCACTTTGTAGCACTCCACACAGCCTTAGGGAAGTGTGAGACTCTAGTATGCCGAAGAATAGTTTGTGCTAGTCTGTGGGGAGCTGAGGGGTGAGGCAAAAACGCCAGTATCGGTTTACCTTTCGGACTGTGTTATTTAAATGAACAGGTTATATGTTTAAACCTTCCTTGAAGATGAATTCCCGAATTTGGTTTGTTTTAGCCAATAACCTATGAGTTAATGGCTTTTAGCTACATATTCATTGTGGTCCAATAACCATTTGCATTTCAAATCAGAGAGGGGGAGTGAGAGAGCGATACAGAGCACAAGGGAGGGAGGACATGTTTTTGATCACATTTGCAGAATCAGCGATCACTCTGACACATCAGATAAGCAGGGCTTTAAACTCACTGTTCCTGCCAAGTGTATGCAAATAGCTGAAATTTAATTACAAATCTTCCGTCTATGTCTACTATGCCTGGGTGATGGAGATAAAAACATAAATCTTGACATTTTCAGCCTTTTGATGATATTCCATACAGTATACTAGACTGTGTTCAGCACTTTGGTCAACACTGTTGTTTTTAAAGTGCTTTATAAATAAAGGTGGATTGGATTGGATACATCTGAACATTCATACTCAAATGGCTCACAAGAGAGATTTTTATTACAAGATTTTAATTAAACGGTCAGCGTACACATTCCCCTAAAAAAATGAAGGAGCAATAACCAACTCTAAAACTGTTTTTGCTACTAACACGTTTAACCCAGCTAAATACTAAAATGTTTACGTTCTAACCTTTTCAGACGCTGATCACCAGACAAGGATTGTGACAATATTCTAACGACGGATAAAAACCAACGCTATTCATTTTATTAAAAGGTGCAATCCCTGGGAATTTATTTCAATACTTGGCATTGCTTCATGAGGTAATGCACAGGAAATTCAATACACCAACCAACATATAGCCACTGCTCTGTGCATGTGTCAGCTAAATTTTCATGATATTGCTTCTTGGCTCACAGTTCCTCTCAAAAACACTTCTGTTAGGATCCTCTCAGCTACATTTAAACCACCGATGAAAAGACGACAGGGACATTATGCAGACACACTGAGCCATTCAGACTGTTGAGAATGGCAAGCTTGCGGCTATTCTATTGTTTATCCCTCAGCTTCTGCTGTTTATTAAAGGTTAAGTGCATTTAGCATTTTATTTAGCGTTGGGGGGTTTGGTGTGTTGCAGGGTGAAGTGGAAAAGCAAATATAAAACAGGAAGGAAAGAGAAAGGGAAACAGGGTGATAGAAAAGATTCTTCTTCCAAACACAAAAGAGATTCTAATACCTCGAGCTGAATCTCAAAATGCAGTCGTTTTCCAAACAGACCGGTGAATGGGAAATTTTATTGAAAAAGAGCTACTGTGTGAGAGTATAAATGACTTACGGTGCCCTTTAAAGTGCTTACATTGCCAGCCGGCTGTAGCCAGTTAGATTTCAGCCATGTCACCAACAGCAGCCAGAAGAAATAAATCAATTCAACAGCTCTGCCCATCAACCGCACAGCTTAACTCTACATGGCAAACTGTGGGAGCCCCGGGCCTGTGTGTGCTATGATGGGCTCATGTCAGAAAATGCGTGTTGATTTTGGACCAAGTGAGTGTCTTTCACAGTACAGTAGAGACCGTTTCTATCTCTGCCAGGGTTTATTCTTGTATTAATTCTATCCTTTCTTTCTGTCCAAAAGATCATTTTTACTTCACTACATACTTGACTAGACCTTTTCATCTGGAATTCATTAAGTTCCTACTTTCATAAAAAATGTCTGTAGGAAAAAACTCAACCATATTCTCAGAACTTAAGATGCACTGCTGAGAAGATATTTTAAGTTCACCCAAAATTCAATCCAAAAGTGTAAGATTTTTCTTTCCTCTTCTCTTAAAAACAAATTGTCATATTTCTGGGGGAAACTA
Source organism: Triplophysa siluroides (assembly GCA_006030095.1). NCBI lineage: Eukaryota > Metazoa > Chordata > Actinopteri > Cypriniformes > Nemacheilidae > Triplophysa > Triplophysa siluroides. The sequence goes on along the minus strand of VCII01000052.1, from coordinate 595,994 downwards.
GCCAGTTTTACCATATAATGATAGTGAGTGGGGACCAAGGCTGTCAAGCTCAAAAATGACAAAAAGCGCCATAAACGTCTCATATTATGATGTGCCACATTCACAGTGGATCAATGAGTCATTTTTACTTACAAACCAGATCAGTCAGATTTGTGAATAAACCATTCAGATCGGATTTGTGAAAATGGATCAACCGTTAAGTAAAATGCCCAACTTAAAATTTTGGGGGTGAACTATTTCTCCTACCAGTGTCGCTAACACTAGGAATTCCATACAGAATTTCAAGTGGATGAATTTCAGGACCACGGACAGCGACAAATGAAGACCCACAAATGGGTCTAAGAATGTAGCCCTTGTTACCAGCGAGATCGATAGGAACGCTGACATTCCATCCTGGTGAGTACGAATGAATTTTAGGCCTAGTTATACATCTCAGCTTTATGCCAGTTGACAGAAAAGGTGTCAGACAACCATTCTCTACCACGTCAAGAACACTGTGTCTTTAGCCTCCAGGACACTTTGTCAAGGCGGTTGAGCCAGCGAGGCTGCTCAGGTGATGTTAACCATTATACAGGGGGAGAGGGCTTCATCTAATCCCCGGAGGTACGCTTGGAACAACACAGACTGTTTGTATGATGTTTGTACAACTCGACTGGTCGAGCCCAGTGTTAACAACGCCAAGGTTATACGGCTCCTTTCCCAGGGAACACAAGGACTGCTTAATGTAAATGTTGACTGAAGAGGATCTTCTTGAGCCATATTGTGCTAAAACTGAGATGGATTTCAACAGCTGTGTCAGTCAGTACTGGAAGTGGAAGGTAGCTTTCCAAAGATAATTCATGTCACAGAGACCGGAAGAATAAAAAGAGCTGCTGATAGGGCTTCAGTCCAACACAGAGAATGTAATAGAGTTGTTGAGCACCAAAAATCAACTCCACCTGCCAGGAATTGATTCTGTAGTGATTCAATATAGGGATTTGAGGGTTTTAACAAATAAAAAAAAAAATACCACTGCCAAACTCTATCATTACCTGTGCCAATGACTACGTTTACATGCACCCTCATAATGCGATTTTATAGGATTTTGGCAATATTGCGATTACACTTTACCTCACGTAAACGCAATCATTCGATCTAAATAATGCGATTAAGCATAATCGAAGTAACATATGTGGCGTACGCCGATTTTAATCGCAATAAGAAGGCATGGAAACACTTTAATCGCATTTATGCTGCTCTGAACAAGGTGCGCATGTGCTTCTGTCATGCATCGTAAGCACAGATTCATAGTAAACATGACAGTCTTACGTTTTACCATCCACACAACTTGCTGTCAGCAGTCTCTCCTACTTATCTTTATACAGATACAGAGGGAACGAAATGACAGCGTACACAAACAAAGGCATTTTCATCATATGTCTATACTTATCACAGCGCCGAATAACTATGAAACACATCCGGATGAAGGCATTTAGCATTTGACGTGAATATATTAAAACGATAGCCAGTAACACGCACCTACTGTACCCGAGAGCATCGTTTGTGCTGTATTATAGCAAATAATCTGAATAATAAAACTTTCATGTAAACTGGAGCAAAGAGGTGTTCTTATGTCATGTTAACATGTTACAGCATGCGATTAAGTCCTTACTCTGATAATTGGAAATAATCGCATAATTGATGCGCATGTAAACTAGTCAATGTTTTAATGAATTTTGGGTAAAAACTGTATTGTGTTCTTTTAAATACAATCTCAATTGTATTTAAATGCAATTTGGCCATTAAAAGTTAATTTCCGGTACCACTGTACCGAATAGACAGGGTAATGCCGCTGCTCAAGAAACACATGATAGTATTTCAGAGTGTTCAAAGTGTTGCAATAAAAAGACTCGGGGCTCTAAATCGCTTCCTGGCAGTGTCCATTATTAATGGGAGGATGGCACCAGAGAGAGATTGATCTATTCGATATGCCAACTATGCCACGGACTGGCAGACAAGCCTCAATGTATCAGCCTAATGAACTGGTTTAAGCTTTTTCCTCTGCTTGTCATTTTTAAGCAAATAGCGTAAAATAAGAATTCATTTGAATTTAACAACTCTGTATAGATCCAATTTGCTATCATTAAAGCGTATTACTGTATATATCAACATTATACGAGCCATCAGCCCCCCTGCTGTTTGATTATTTGCATCAGCCATTAAAACCCATGTTGTTCAAAGGCACGAATATCTATCATTCACCAATCTGAAACTGTGAAACTAATCTGTTTTTCTAATCACAGTAAATTGCAACAAAACTAATTTTTCAAATTAAGGCTGTCACTACCAAAAATATCCCAAAGGCATTGGAAATATACATCAGCGATCATTTTTCCATTTAATACGTGGATAGTAGATTATTAAAAAAAATGCCAAACCTACACGACACACTCAAGTTTTTATGTACTTCCTAATATGCAGTATATAGTAATGCGGAAGTGCATCACGTTACCACATGCGCAGAGTGCTTATACTGCAATATGATGACAGGAGACACGACGGCCGCAATTAAAGTTGCCTGTTAAAATGAAAACAATCAAAGGCTAATGCAGGCCTATTACCTCACGCTGATAAAATGCCTATTCTAATTGCTATGGAGAACACAAGCATTCAAAGTAATTAAAAGGTCATTTAAGGTGGACAGATTTCAGTTTTTAAAGTAACCGGATGGTCTGAAATCAGCGCATCAGAGTGAAACACCGCCACCTGTTGTAAATGTATTAAAACTGCAATTTGTAGGTGAAAGCGATATAGGGACTACAGACATGCAACCCACTTGCCAACTTTCATCAAGCCAAAAGATAGAACAATAAATCCATCCTGTCTGCTGCACCTGCCCGATATTGATTTATCCTGTCTCTCCATCTTTTTCTGTCATTCCTTGCTCCCTTTCTTTCTCTCTCTCCTAATTGCATGGTCTCTCTTCCCAACTCTCCCTTCACCTTTTCTCTGCTTCTGCCAGCATCCCTAATAACATTTCAAAGAATGATACATACAAATTTGACTCTTACGGGGGCAAGTGACTTATCAAAACTGACAGCATCTGGTTTATCAACAGATGGGAATTGGTAACGGTGTGTGTGGTGTGCATGCACAAACACACACACACACACACACACCTTGTAATCACTGGGTGGCGACTCTATCTCTCCAAATCCATAATCCTTCTGTCACTAACTCTAAGGTCAGAGATATCCAGAAGTGTGTTTGTGTCTGTGTATATAAGAAAGACCTTGTACTCAAGTTTTCACAGAGCAGGCAGGTCAACGCAGATTAATCCCTACAAATACACACTCCCAAATGCACCATGATTGTTTCCACATTTTTTCTTTCCTAAAAAGCTAAATGTCACAGACTACCGACTTGCCAGGGGAACCTTCTGACATCAAAGAACTCCTGTGTAACGGTCAATATATCGCCACATCATGCTCAGTCATGTCAGGCTTCTCGTTTTCTCCCAAATGTCACGACGTATTATGTAATTGGCAAGCTCAATTTTAGTATCCCCTATGTTTGTTCATCTGTAGTTACAGTATATAACAAAATGGTACAAATATATTCTTTTTTGAGTTTTAGCATATATGAATTTGTTTATTTAGGTTTGCTATATAAAGGCAAGAAAAGAGAGATGAATAATGCAGGGTGTGCAACACATATCACATAAATAACATCCCACCTCTGTGACTGAATCTCTCAGAGCAGCACTGAGCATCAGCATGTTTTAATCATTCAGTACACACATACTATGAAGTCAGAGAAATTTGGGACAGGGAGCACATTCCTTAAGGGTGCGTGTGTGTGACCAGCCGTAATGAGATAAGCGAATGTATATAACCCGAGGTCTCTGAGATAAGAGGGCATGCTAAGTGTTGTTAAGTGAAAACCGTGCATACGTGAGTGAGCCTGCTCCAGTCAAACGTACGTACCTGTCTAGCCAGGCTGACAGAGTCTGAGGTGAGTCTGTCTCGAAGCTGAGGATCCAGCTGGGCAGCAGGTGCGATCTCCACCACTTTCTGATGTCTTCTCTGGATGGAACAATCCCTCTCATACAGATGAATAACATTTCCATATTTATCACCTGTGAGAGTGAAAAACACATTTTGAGAGAAAGGAGAGTGTATGTTTTAGGTTTTGAATCCCCAAAATCACTTTTATCATGTTCCTAAGAACATCATTGGTGGCAAAAGAACCACACAAACATATGGATTTTATGACATTAGTTGGTTTGTCTTAATCATAAACACTGCATCATGTTTCAATTAAAAAAAACTAAGAACGATAACTATACAGAAAATGAAAACTATATAACTAGCAACTACCACATTTTAAATTTGCAAAGCCGTGTAAATAAAGTACAATTCGATTGGTTGTAGTGTGGACTTCCATATTCTCTAAATTTGAATAAGTTTTATAGTTATAAATAGGGATGCACCGATATGTCTATTTTGGCCGATAACGATAACCGATAATTCTTTAACATTGGAATCCGATAACTGATGTGTTGGCCAATATACAGTATCTAAATATGAAGATAAAATTCCCTAAGACTGAAACAAAAGGCAAAAAGAGGAGAATGGCTTTTATTTGAAAACATTGACGGCAGAAAACAAGGTAACCATTAGCAAAGTCCGTTAACGGAAGTCGTTCCACTCGGCGACCTGTCGCAACACCTCTGAGCAGCTATTTACATCAAAGACTAATCTAATTGAATGGTGTAAGGCAGCTATTTTTAAAATAGCCAGCAAAATCACAATTAACAGCGTATTTCCGATCAATAATTAAACATGACATGAACAGTATCATAACTTTGGTTTGCTATGCTCAAATAGCAAAAAAAAAAAAAAAAAAAAAAAAATTATATGTCGCCTCATTAACTGTGCCTGCGCACAGGCGCCTCCCGTGAGCCCCGCCCCAGAGAATCGTCAGTCATTATTGATTGACGATTGGCTCGTTTAGTGGAAGGCGGGACTTTGTTCTTAATAGCCAAATGTCTAACAGGTCTGAAGACAGAAAGCATTCTGACAGCAGTCGGACTCAAACAATATGCTTTTGTTCTTGTAATTAAAACATTCATAAATACTGTATCTACATACCTTACCTACATCAACAATGTTTTGCTAATAGCCGTAAGTGAATGATCACATACTGTACTGTATTTTAACTGTGAGCAATTTATGATTATCGGCCTAAATTATATTTTCCGATCGCGATATGGAAAATGATTTATCGTGCATCCCTAGTTATAAATATCATCCTTGTGGTGAATGGGCCTTTATTCTTCCCCTACTTAGCAACTTTAGCCCCCCTTAAGCATCATAAACATTCTCTTACCATTATGTAAATAATCAAAGTAAAATGAATAACATTTAAGTGCTTGACCAGAGCCTACATTCAACCATCATAACATACAAAAATCTAAATCTAACTACTTGAGGCAGCTAGTGAAAATACGGCCTTTTCTGATCCTCTCCTTTCATTTATATGTAATTGCACTGACTATATCTCAGCTTGTTAGCATCTCTACATGGATTCGATATTGGATTCATTGAGGAGAATGACAAAAAGTGAGTTGTGTATTTTACAGAGCGACAGGCAGAATGGTGTTCCCTGGACACACACAGAGCCCTTCTTTGTTAACAAGCCCAATTTAATTCCAGCTGTATGTTATCGACTATGAGCTCTGTTCCAGACAAGCAAATCACACCTAATGAGCCAAATATACTCTTATATAATGCTTGAAATCCACCACCAGAGAGAAACTAACAGATCATTGCAAACAAATGTGTACACACATCCTAGGGACTTCCTACAAGTAAAACCTCTGCCAATAAACCCCCACACAAAAATGTGCCACATACTCACCAAGAATTTGCACTTCAATGTGTCGTGGTTTCTCGATAAACTTTTCAACAAACAGAGCACCGTTACCGAACGCAGCGAGAGCCTCTGAATATGCTCTGTGATAGTTCTCTTCTAGTTCCTGCAAAAAAACAAAAACATTTGTTAAGTATAACAATCATCAAAATGATGGCCATAAATAAAGAGCTATAAATATAACAAACATTATTAAATAAACATTACACAAGTTTTAGTTTAGAAGCCACATTTTGTCAAGACATTCACCTGATGTCACAAAGTTAAAAAGTTTGGTGTTTTTTAGTCTTAGTTTATCTTATTATGTTTCTGGACACGTTATATTTTCTGAATGCTACAGTTTGTTTTCGTAACAAGTTATTTTATCCCAAAAGATAAAGTAAACTTTACGACCCTTTAAGCAAACAAGTCTTTTGGGGTACATGCCTGTTAAACTGAAATGAAATCCAGAATTGCAGAGAATAAAAAAACATTTCTCAGAGGAACAGAGTCGCTCTAGTGCGTTAACAAATGTGGCCTGCAAAGGTTGAAGTCTGTTTATTTTGGTATCTCTCCTACAGAATATGTGAAGAAACCAAACATCTCTATAAACCTTGGAGCAGGACATTTAACACTCTTAATAAGACTAGCTTGTTTCTCACTAAGCCTAGTAGACACTGGCAAGACTAAACTGTTTCCACAAGTGGCAATAAATACATAACATGTTCTTTTTATATCAAGCTAACGTGTCAAAGTGATAAAAGTGTTGTATTGTGTAGTTATCATCTCATGCACATGTCCACGGGTCATGCAGAGGACAGTGAACATCTATCGTACTGTTATACAATGTATAAGCAGTTGTAAAACATGCAGTATCTCGACACATGAAATAAAACACTATATACATAAGCAGAAATCGAGGTCCATTAAAGGGATAGTTCACCCAAAAATGAAAAATCGATCATTATTTACTCACTCTCATCAGGCACTAGACGAGCAGGGGGCCATGGGAAATTTAATATGTGTACATTTTTCATTTATTTTATTTCTCAATTAAGAAGCGGTGAATACTGTGGGATAAAGGGATTATTTTTGCAGTTGTGAAGTATTAACCGTAGCGAATAAATCAAATAAATAATCCTAATGCATTGCCGCGCTGTTGAGAGGGACATCTAGAGGCGAGTAAAAAAAAAACACTATGTAATATAAACATGCAGAAGTCACGTGTTGAAGACAGTAGAAGCCGAAATAACAAAGTTTAAAACCACAGAAATATGTCAAAGACATCTCAGTTTGCTGTCCATAATGGCCATTGAATGCAGTCTTGTGAGACTGCTGGATTTGGTTGTGGAAGAGTTTTCTCTGAGGAACCAACCAACTTTTTTATTAAGATAACGTTAAATGCTTTGGTGATTGATATTGTTTCATTTGTAATGCACGGACTGTTAAATGCTCATCTTCTTAATGCAGAAATGTAAATTATGCAAGGCATAGGCTAAGCCTATTCCCACGTAATATGAGTTGGAGAGGTCAGAAGCTATTTTAGGTGTACTAAAATAGCTGCGAAATATTAATAAACCAATTTGTGTTGTTATTTTGTGAATTTTACACAGAAGACGTTTTTCTAATCTGATGAACTACTTTTATATATCTTTTCTATGTAAACACACTCTAACTGTGTTTAACTGTTATGCCTGCGTCTCGCAGCGTTTGCAGCGTCCCTCACATGAGCGCCATGGTTTTAATACGCTGTGTCAAGTAGAAATTATTTAAATTGTTACACAGCGCAGCTCATCAATGTCAGTTCCACAGCAGTTGACCAATCAGAAGACAAGTGTCGTAAGCTTTTGTTTACAATAGCAACTTGGCATATGACAATTTCTGTTATCAAAAGAGTGCCACAATACCCTCGTGATTTTGCCCCGCGCTTTTTCAACCCATTCCTGAGCGCTGTGTCGTGCGTTTTAGACGCAAAGATGCGTTCTGTGCGAACCACTCCAAAGTCCTGTGTACTGTATTTGGGCATAGGTGCGATATATGACAGAATTAAATTTTTTTGGTGAACTATCCCTTTTACAGACATGATCTCCACTGGGAGGGTGGATGAGGTTTAGTGGACTAGCCTTGTAATACATTGCATCTATCAGACTAAGTGTGCAGGGCACTTCTGGTCATGATTTCTTCTGCTGTTCAACAGCCTAATATCCAGCGAGAAAAAGTGGTTCTTGAGATTCTGTGAATCAAGCGAAAAATTACTTTTGAGCCCTCGAGGGGAACTGGGGAAAACAGGTCAGAGGAAAGGTGGGCTACTCTTTAAAGTTTTTGCTGGCAATTTTTTTAATGCTATAAATACAACTTATTATAAAAAAATATGGGTTGAGCTTCCAAAGGCTGTACTGTAAACATTCTGTAGTGCTTTAAAACCTTGATCTGAGTCAGAGCCAAACGCAGGCCTTGTGGGCAGTGCTCTGACATTCAGTATGTATACTTCAGGCAACCAGAGTTTGAGTCAGGATCGTGGTCCTTTTCTGATCCTGACCCTCTTCTTAATCCCACTTCACTTCCTGTCTGCTCTCCTACTGTCCTAAATAAATAAGGGCTAAAGACCAAAAATAAATAAATAAATAAACACTGATCTGTGCTCCAATGTGTCAGTTTTGTCCTCAACCTATGGTGCCAATGAAAGCCAAGAATCCATGTGCATTTTTAGAGAAACGGGTTGCTGTGCTGCAATATCCAGTGTTCAACACAGTGGTTTAACCTTAATGTCAGTGGCCAAGCAGCTACTGAATCAGTAATGTTACTGGGAAACTCTCCAAAAAACATTTGTTTATGTTGATGAAGCTGGAAGTGCTCATGCCAGCTTTTTGGAGTCTCCTCTGGAACTGAAGGTACAGTATTGTTTGGCTTTTAGTTTTTTAGGACAAGTTAAGGTGCCAAAGGAGCATCTTGTTCTGTTCAACTGAATTCGTTTCTTTAACCTCAAACAAATCACTTTTTTCCACTGTGCCAGAGGTAAAAAAGTGCACAAAAATTATATATAAGTTGAAGCAAGAGTTCTTAACAGTTTGGGGTCGAAAAGGTATCTTGTCAAGAACAACTTGAGAGAAAGTAAAAAAGTTTAATTTTATTTTGCTGAATTATTTATTGTGCTTAAAGGGATAGTTCACTGGAAAAAAAGTAAAACTCTTTAATCATTTACTCATAATTATGTAATTACAAACCTGCATGACTTTAGTTCTTCTGCATAAGAGTATATTGTGAAAAACTTTCTAAATTGGCCTCCTTTGACTCCCACTAAATGGACACAAAACCCCCAGACATTTCTCAAAATATCTTCCTACGTCCTACACGTTTGGATTGACATGAGGGTGCTTAAATGATGAAAGAATTTACATTTTGGGGTGAAATATCCCTTTAAGCATTTAAAAGTAAATCTTTGATTTAATCAGACATTTCAGCATAAGAGATAGTGAAAATTAAATAGCTTTGTACTTTTAAAGTTACAAATATGGCAGATTTGCATTGGTTCTAATATCCGTTGTATTGCTGTTTATTCATGCGAAGGTTTGTTGTTATTTAGAAGGCTAAACTACTTTGATCATCAAAGTAGTCCAAAAATAATTACCTTTACAGCGCAAAAAGAAAAACACAGACCTCATATCCTCTGACCACCCTCATGCCACGGCCCCCTCCTCCAAACGCAGCTTTAAAGATGATGGGAAAGTCGTACGTTTTAGCAAACTCATGAGCCTCCTGCAGAGAGGAGATTGGAGCGTTCGTCCCGGGAACCACTGGAACACACCTTTACACACACAAACAGATTAAATTATTTATTCACTGTTCTACACATGCAGTGGAGTCGCTGTAGTACTATTCCAAAACCTGAGTGTTTAAGTTTGTATAAACATAACATTGTCTTAATTACTACAGTAAATAAATAGAAGTGCAACCCAGACAGCACAAAACAATGCAAACAACATGTGCAAATAAACAATATTATAGCAGGCACATTATATTCATAGCGCATTCCCCAGGTGTTCACAATTTTTAAAGGAAATCAACTTACAAATAGTGAACTTAATTTTACGCTGGAGCAGGAGAATATTGTCAAGCTCAATGCCTGTTTGTTTATTTAACTCGGCTGGGCAGCCATTAGCTAATTGCTGCTCCTCGCACCCATTCAGCCCGCACCTGTTCCTTGTTACCCTTTTCCTATTTAAACCCTGTCTTTTCGTTTGGTCTGTGTGGGTATGTCTTGTGTACAGTGCGAATGGTGACTGTATAACTTGCCGCTGGACTAATTGTGGTTTAAATAACTTGTATCGCTAAGGAGAATTGTACATCTTTCTGTCCAGGGCCATCAGGCGAGGAAATAATTTATGCTCTTCCGGACAGTGAGACTTCATAGAGAGCTTCCGGTCGGATGTTCTTCGGCGTTGCTCTTCGGCGTTGCTCCCAGCGGACACAGGCACTCGGAGTGCTCTGCTTTTTCTGTTGTCCTTTTGTTTTGTTCTTATAATAAATAACTTTTTGCTCTATCCTGCATCTGAGTCCTTCTGTCCTGTGACAAATATATTTCAACTTAATATTGACCTGTAATAGCTAGATTTAAATACAGTAGTTCACAACAATAGGAAAAAGAAGAATGTAGACTGAAGACTGTGATCTCAGAGGTATGCGTGATCTTTGTAGAAACCCACCTGCTTTCATGGCAAGGGCACGAGCTTCCACTTTATCCCCCATCTTGCGCACAACCTCTGGGGAAGGCCCAATGAATCTCACCCCAGCATCAGCACAGGCCTGGGCAAAGTCCGCCCGCTCGGATAAAAACCCATAACCAGGGTGGATGGCATCTACGTTATTTTCCTGACAGGCAGAAAGAGGAAACATGGAGAGACAGAGACAGAAAAAGAGAAATAAGATTGGGATAAAAAAACATCATCAGCCAGGGATGTTTATGTTACACAGCAGTCGGCCCTTATTATTCTGATGCTGGAAAATACTAATTTCATTAAAATCCCAATCAGACAGAACTTGAAAGCCCCGTCTTTCTGTTGGCTGACTGTGTGCAACATGGTAATTGCATTGGAGAAAGACTAATTATTCGGAGGCAGTCTGCTGAGGTTAGAGACGATATAGTGTTGGCTGCGTGTTCAGTTTCATTATGGTGTGGTATCTGTGTGTGTACTTCCTAGTGTTTGTGCATTATTAGTGTATTGTTGTGGCTAAGTTGCTGGCTTGAGAAATGAGCTGCCTGTAGCATGAGACAGTACCAAAGGATCTAAATCTGGCTAGCATTTCTGATGCCAGTCCAAAAAATGACGGGAATACATTAATTTTTCATATAGACAAGAAGTATTCTGTTTTGAATAATAGTAGGGTTCAGAAAGGTGAATAGCCTTAGAAATGAACATGTCGCTCACCTTAGCTACTTTGATGATGTCAGGGATATGTAGATAAGCTCCAACAGGGGGCAGGCCTTTCCCGATCAGGTAAGCTTCATCAGCCTTCTGTCTGTGCATCTGTCCGGTGTCCTGCTCTGAATATACAGCCACTGTCCGGATGCCAAGTTCTGTGCATGCCCGGAACACCCGGATGGCTATTTCACCTGATGGGTGAATAAGAAAAGTATAAGAAAAGAAATCCCCCCAAAAATTATAATCTGTATTGTCCAACATTCAAAGCCAGGTGATAACTACATCTGTTTAACATTTAATATATATATGCTGTCGTTTTACTCATCACATCAAGCTAAATTTAAATCCCATCAACCAATACTGACGTGTAATACCAAGATGTGTCAGAAGCAACACTGACGTCAAACCTGACATTTTCTTAAATTTAAATCTGCTTTTCACATAATGTGATTGCATGGCTTTAGAAGAACTGTACAGATTGTGTCTTATGTTTGGAATGAGGGTGAGTAAAAATATTTTCAGAATGTACATTTTTCATTACTGCTTGTAACACTTAAACTACATTACATTTGTACTAATCTCATTAGCCTTGGCCTACATTTATGTAAACCATTAGAGCACTAATCCTGGAATTAGACTTTTATTTTCAGTCTTTTCACAGTTCGCAACATATCTGATCAAAGAATTACAAGCCTTACCTCTGTTTGCCACCATGACCTTTTTGATCGGTCTATACTCCGTACTTAGGGGAGCCAAATGGGCAAGACGAGAGGATATGCCCACCCTCCTCCTGTAGAGCAGGATCGCTCTTGACCCTCCTAAACGCAGGAGCATCCTAGAAAAAACAAATTAAAGGATGAACAATTCTGATGTCTGTAATAATCCCTCATAAACTGGTCTATGAAAAAATGAACTGGCCAGTCATGACTTATGACCCACTTCTAAATATACAGATTGACAGGGGCGGACTGGCCATCTGGCGTACCGGGCGTTTTCCAGGTGGTCCGCAAACGTATGGGTCAGGAACGGACGCGTTGGCCACTCAGACGGACGTTTTATAAATGCGAATGCAAAGACACGTATGCATGCCACTCCTCCCCTGTCGACAGAAACGGCCGAGCGCCGATGTGGGCCAAAAAATGCCAGGGCCGATTACTCTTCCCAGTCCAGCCCTGCAGACAGATCCGTGGTATCTACAGCAACCAACGAATTGGCTTCCAGTGTATTCCAAAACTTCTATTTTTCACTTGATACACACCGCTCAATTGTTGTGGGGTATGTAATCCAAATGAATACGAAATCAACAAAAAATTCAACTGTGAATTGTAATATTAAAGGTATTTAAGTATTTGTTGTAACTGTAGTTCAATTTCTAAACATCCTAATTATTACATTAGTAAAGCCCTGATATGCTCTAGTCTTGTGAAATGAACCCTGTTAAATCCTAAAAGTACCCTGTTAAAAGTAATTTTACAAGTTAAAGTATTGGCATCCACTGGGGGTTCCGCATATCAACATGGCAACCAGGTGGCATCACCTCCTCTTTAGAACTCCATCAGAAAACAATCATATTAGCGGTGGCGTCCATATTCATATTTTATACCTCATTTTGGCACCCCTGGCTGCAGTATAATAGTGTTTTCAAACTCATTACAATGGCGTACAGCTTAGTGTTAAAAAAGTGAGTGAAGTGACTCGTGCTGTATGTCTCGGAGAACGTTTGAGTCGAGAATTACCTTCACAAAGGTACAGTACATAGTCGGATAAGTGATGTCTTTAAACTTTAAAGGATGCTTTGCCAAAGCAGGATGGATACTCCGCACTCAGGTGCATTGAGGACCCTCCACTTTGCACTTTCCTCACGAATCGGAAATCAAGGCAAGAGCGGTGAAAACGTATTATGACGCAATCACGCACGACCGCCAAATGTCGATTGGCTTTATTGATTGGACCATTTATTTACATTGAAACAAACATATTTCAGTGTGACATGAGTTTTATAACAAAAGGTTTGCCTGTGCTATCGTCACTCGATTTACCCCTGTTTGGCTCCCACTGATTTTTACAAACCATATGCTCTGATTATTTTGAATCTGCTTTTATTAATGAATGACTGCTGCCACCTTGAGGTCTTAAATGGATTTACAGTCCTTGTGATTTGCTAAGGTGTAATGGAGAGCTTGGCAATGCTGGTTAGACGTTTGTCACTACCTGGACTACGTCATGAATTCGTGTATATGAGAAAGGGGATGAGATGGCCGAATGAAGGGTTTTTTTCAGAGGTAAGCGGTGGTCTACTATTAACTCTCAATAAGTCCATTCATTGATAGACACACAAAGTTTCCCTTTTGTATCTTATAAATGGGATCCTCATATTATTCCTTACATTTTTATCTACTTGACAAATTGCTTAAGCTAAACTCTAAACGCCTTTATAACGAATGTGCTGATCTGAGCAAAAAGATCAAAGTTTGTCAAGCGATTGGCAACATTTTCAGTTTGACCCTTTTCGCAATTATCTGTACTAACAGTCTGTGATCTCCGAGCGTGTTTGTTTGCGTAAGCATGGCGTGCATGTGACTCGAGTAACTGTACATCAAGAGAAAGGTTTATCACCGAGCTTTTGAAAATGACAGGATCAATGTGGTTACTAAGTTATGCGACCTTTAAAGTAAGAAAGTCATCACATCCTTTGTTGTTGCTCTTGGTTTAACAGTAAGTAGTAATTGTGATGGCAGACTCATAATGTAACTGCTAATTATTATAATTTAATTTGCCTTTCAGTTATATTTGATGGCATTTAGAGTCACTGCCTCCCCTCCCCTCATGTGACTAGGGGTTTTATGAAAATCATTGCGTTACATATTACTGTAGGTGTGTATGTGGGAAGCAAACGATGAATCATGCAGAGGAAAGCTCTTGTCTCCCTGTTTTACTTTTATTTTGTCTGTCTCTCACCTACTCAGTCTCACAGATGGCAGACATATTTAAATGTATTTTCTCACCCACCTGCCTATTCAGAGCATGCCAACCTTTCACATGGAATTATATTATATAGCTTAACATGCTTGCATTTTCTTTTTTGGGCTTCAGGCGAACAGAGAGAGAACTTTGAAGACGGTAATTTTTATTATATGTGCAATAATTATTTATTAAGATATGATAGAAATACACCTACAGTATCTGTGGGTTTACAGTAAGTAGGACTGGTTACACTATGGGTGTTTTGGGTTATTTACCATCCTAAATCACAAGAGACCTCTCCAGAAATATTAAGCATAAAGCTTTATTGTCTCCTTGAGTACATAGATGATGAGTTGTTATGCTTGTTTTATTGTCTGTTTGACTAAGTTTAATTACTAGGTACAGTGAAACACACCTCCCCATGTTTAATGCTAAAATCATATTAGTTTTTAGGAATGATTGTTTGTCTTCTAATGCACACATAGAGGTAGTGCCTATAGATATTTGCGAAAGATATTTACCTACCTTTGGTAAGTAAATGGGACCTTCTTGAGTGTCTCTTAGTAGGCTAAATGTCATAGACATCAGTGGATGGATTAAATAGTGGGTTTAAAGCTCATTTACATAGCAATACTTTGAACCACCGAGTCGGTGGGTGATTTGACGTCCTTTCATCAAGACTTTTGTGTCAACATGAACTTCGATCATGTTGGAAAATCCAATGAACAACCTAATTCTTTCCGATCTTGTCGACTACATCAATGACAAAGTCCAGTGAAATTAGTGGGCAGCTTTGAGTTAAGCATATCATCTTTTCTGTCTCAAAAAGGAATAATAGATTCTTTATTATAAAATAATGGTTCATATCCTTGAGGCTGCGCCATATTGTAAATATACCTTTGGTTTATGGACCGTGCCTAACAGCTATGCTCACTTTATTTATAATATAGCGCAGCCTCCGCTCCCTTACGGCTGAAGTTTATGCCATAATTTAGATGGCCTTGACTGACCTCTGCACCCACTATGAGCTCCACAATTGGCAATTATCAAGAAAATAATATAATCTGCCTATTGGTGCCTTCCAAAATTGCTCAGTTACCGTTAAATGACTCCGAACGCTGCCCTAAAAGGCCAAGCTGGGTAAAATCAACACTTTTAACCACACAATCTAAATAGAGCCCTGCATCGACTGCACTTTTTTGGGACTATTTGTTGCTCGGTTCTCTTCTCTTTAGACTCTCATCTCTTTTTCCACCTGAATGGTACTTCCTGCCTTGTTTGTCCATTAGAGATCTGGCAGGGAGGTGCATTGCGCCTTTACGTTCTCAGCAGCGCAAATGTTCCTCCATTAGAGTAAAGAAAACCCGCTCAAGCAGCGCAAGCACAAATTCTAATAAAACTTTATGAATTTACAATCTGAGATAACATTTTAGCATTCATTTGAAAAGTAAATATTGACAGGAGACGCAATAAAAGTTGTTGACTCAAGTTTTCGTCTTGCTTCGTCCTTAAGTGTATGCAAACATTTTGTTTCAGAATAATTGATTTATTAAGCAAAATGTGATTTTTGTTTCGATGCTTGATGGCAAAAGTGAAATTCGATTTTTTTAGACACTTTATGCACTGCGAAAGACATTTTTAATTACTAGACAGACTATCGATGGTGACGTCACTGCACGTGGGAAACCTGGCAAGTCTCAAACTTCCATGTAAACGTGATTTTCTGTGTAGCTGGTTTATTGATATAAAAGAAACCTGTTAACATGCATAAACTGATTTTTGATAGATATCTGTTTATTTTGTGCATGTAAACGCACTCACTGTTATCTTTCAGTCAAATCCACCTTTTATGAGCTTTTAGTGGTCACTGTGTTCAAATAGTGTGGTCTTTTCCTTTGTTTGTTTCTCTAGAGTGTTTTTGTAATCATTAAACAACAGCAGACTAAACTCTGTACACAGTTTCTATGCCCTTGGATGTTGAATGATGACTGAGTTAATGATAACAAAACAGATTTGATTAGCCAAGTTATTTGAATACCATTCTATTGTAGATATGCAACCAGATACGCAATCACATATGAGGCATTTTGTTTCGATCGTTTAGGTAGAAGGACAGCACGTCAAATAAGTGTGGACACAATGGTCACCTTTTTATTGGTGATAGGTTGGCTTTGATTTAACATTATGAAGACAGACCCGGGCAATCTGTCACTGTTGGCCAATGAGTAAATAAACATTTGGAGTCGAAAGTCCAATTTTGTTTATTTGTTTTTTTTTGAAACACTTTGGCTTTTTAATGAATTAGGTCCTCCAAACAAAGACTTCAGAAAGTTTTGTGATATTGTAGCTGGAAAAAAACTTCAAATGATACAGCCATTCAGGCAAGTATAATATTTTATGCTTAAGTGTGATTTTAGCATCTGTTTTTAGACAGCTTTATATGCTTTATATGTCATATGTTGTGTAGAACATTGATTTGGTTAACTATTTGCTATTTCGTGTTTTGAAGTTTAAATTTAGCTGCTTAGTCTATGATATACAATTTAGGTCTTATTGTGACCCCCAGGCCAATATGTGAGCATATGTTGCCCAGTCCTGTCTGCCAGACATTTGGCCAAAGGTTATACAGTCAATGTTTAAATAAATTGTTGAGAAGTGCACACACAGACCTAGATTTAGTTTGGGTAATCCACTGTCGTCTTCCCTAAAACAATACTCCCATGTGCTTTCAAACACTCCCCCTAACAAATCCTCTCTGTTAAACATAAGCACATAATAATTGAATACTCAGATCAGAGTAGCAAAGTATACACATGCACTGAAGAGACGCATCGTAACACTGACATGACCACGGGTACATGATCTCTGAATACAGGGAGTTTTTACCCTAACATTCTCATTTCGCCATTTTTACAACCTCATGCTTTTCTGAACGTTTAGATTTTTTCTGTGGACTAAAAGCCTCAGTCAAAATTCACCTGCATTGCATCTTTTTTGCATGCAGTTGAAGTGAATGTTGACTGATGCTGTCAGTGCCTGTAACATAAAGTCCGTTTTTTTTATTTTGGGGTAAACTGTCCCTTTAAACCACACATCCAGCTGTACTCACTTGTCCAGATGAATCCAGATTCAGTCCCAGGTTAGTAGAGATGGGCAGATGTCACGGTGCGCAAATGAACGGGCCAGAAAGTTCCTCCGCAGTTCTGTCGAACAATGAGCAGATCCAAAGGAAAACTGGCTGTGTTGCACGTTTATGGGATCTTTGTATAGCAGCACGTGAGACGACGTACAGTTTTTTGTCAAACCGAACTGCTCTGACTGTGAGACTGTAAGGCCTGATCCTGTTGATCTCTTTCTGTGTATATCTCACTTCTAACCTCTGTCTCTATCTTTCTATCTCACTGGATGCAAGCTTTCATCCTCGCTCCGATTACGTAATACTTACACACCCCCAAGTTCACGGACCAACCGCAGGCAGTCTGTTTCCACCAGTTAAGAGCGGCAGGATTTAAAGGCAGATAGAGGGAGGGAGAGATGCTTTGGAAGGAGGGGGAGAGTGAAACAGTATAGGAGCATTATAGTATCTTTATCTGTAGCAGTGGTTCTATATTCTGATCCCATTGCGTATGTCTCTTTTATCTGACAAACTCTTGACTTTTATTTTGTGCCTTAAATCATTATTATACCCATGATTGGAAATATCTTGGCAATAAAAAGGATTAAAAAGTGCTTGTCAACTTCGAAAATACAGTATTTAATCAATTTCCATTTTCGGAAAAACTGAATTTGGACATCCAAAGTTTCAGAAGGATAGGGACGATATGCATGACTGTGGGTTCCCAGGATTTGAAAACCACTGGACTGTAAGAAAGGGATTTACCTTTACATTTATTCATTTGGCTTTTATCCAAAGCGACTTACAAGTAGGAGAGCAAATAAACATTTTGTCAACACACTATACAGTATTGTTAGTTTACAAGGCCATGCTACTAGGAGAATTAAAGCTGGAGTGAGAAAAGGAGACAAAGGAACAACCAGCTTTTTGGGGGGGGGTATGACAGACAGGACAGACATACAGAGTTATTGGTTAGTATGGAACAGGTATGTTTTGAGCTGTTTTTTCGAAAACTTTCGGATGGAGGCCGGAAAGTTCCACCAATTCATTCCACCAATATATATGCAAAATCTTTTGTTGTTGACTCTGGACATTCAAACTGGGATAAGAGATACTATCTTACTATTCTACTTATACAAACATTGAACAATAATGATGGTGTGTCTATTGGTGAACTGTATCTAAAGCGTAAAACATTAAATAGATGAAACCGAATAATCGTCTTTGCCAACAAAGACAGTAGTCTATATTCTGCAGAAAAAGCAAAGAATGGTTATCCATAATGATAGGAAAATCGTTTTTACGACATAGTTTGTCTCCTGACTGTAGTTGTCATGTAGAGGTTTATTGAATGAAGAAAAAAACACTTCGGAAGAAAACATTCTTCACCCCTCCTCATGGAGACAGTAAAGCTCGAGGCTAATTTAACCGTTTCTCAGTTTGTCTAATGAATTCTGCTGTTTTCTGCTTGTATTCCTCCGACAAAAGACTTCTCGAAACATCACTTCTAAAAAAAAGCATTTTAATCACACATTAATTTAATGCATTCAGGCGAAGAGAGCCAAACTAAGAAGTGTTTAAGTGCGTCTGCCCTAGAAAAGAAACATATCATTATGTGATGATTGTCTTGGTATTGCATCAAAACTAACCTAAAATAACTTGCGGTGTGGAATAGAATTAGGAACAGCTGTGGGTGTGTCTGAAAGCTTTCCTGTAGCTCAGTGGTAAGAGCATTGTGTTAACAACGCAAGGTTGTGGGTTCGATCCCAAGGAATTGCAAATACCTATGTATAAATGTATAGGATAATGTAATGCAAGTCGCTTTGGATAAAAGCGTCTGCCAAATGCATAAATGTAAATGTTAATGTAAATTAAACTGCTCTGCAGTGTATACATTGTGTATGTACAAATGTTCACGTAGACATTATTGATTAAAGGCTTTGATGATTAGAGCAGCAAATTCTCCAGCAGGATCAGGGATCATTGATCCAGTGTCAGAAAACACACCGGAGGAATCCCCTACTGAAATTCTGTTTTTTTTTTTCAAAATGTAAATATACCC
Source organism: Triplophysa siluroides (assembly GCA_006030095.1). Classification (NCBI taxonomy): domain Eukaryota; kingdom Metazoa; phylum Chordata; class Actinopteri; order Cypriniformes; family Nemacheilidae; genus Triplophysa; species Triplophysa siluroides. Next base: position 576,541 of record VCII01000052.1, on the reverse strand, counting down.
AAAACAGAGCACTTGAATTGGGAGAAAAGAAGAGCTAGATTGCTTAGAACATCTGGTGGTCCTTCTTTATTGCACTTCTGCTATAGACTATTGGTCTTTTGTTGTTATAGGAAATCTGATATGTATGTGGACAAGGAAAACAAACACAAGTATACACTTAAATATATCTAAACTCAATGACACATCTATATGTTTGAGAAAACACCTTAGATTCAAGCTAAAACGTTGAAATGCCTTTTATGGCACCGTGGGTCGTGTTCATATCTTATCACATACATCTCTTATCAAGGGTTTCCTTTAAAGCAGTTTTGATCCAATGGAAAGAAGAGAAATGGAATAACAGTAGGCAATGTTTACACTTTATTGCAGCAAATGTAAACACTGAGAGTATGATCTGTCAGAGGTGTTAAAATGAGAACTTTTGCCACACTGAAATGTTTGAGTCAAACATCCACCAGTGATGATGCAAGACACACAAAGAGCCATCCGAGATGTTCCAAAGGCCACAGTCTCACCGCCGTAACACACATCAAACACGTAATCCACGATGTGTTTGGCAGGTAGCAACATTTTTTTCCCCCTGTATTGTTGCACTGTAGGAATAGTGGTTAAGCAAGGTAAGTTTGTATAGTGCGTTGTGTTGCATACTTCTTGCACACAGCAGGTTTTTAAGAATAGAAGTGATAGCAAAAGTAATGGGGGCCTGTGCCCCAGTAGAGCTTTAGGTCCAGCCCAACGCCCCTGGATGGACGGATGGATTTCATTGTAATGCATAACAAAGTTCTAAATCAAGTGGAAAATTATTACTTTGCTCTCTCTAAGCTCAATGTTATTACAGTATGTCTCTTGCAGTGTAATATTTACCACCATAAATGAAGGCCTTACCTGCTGCAAGATAATGCAATTGCTGTTTGCAAGGCACCATCTGTCTCAAAAGCACCTTAAATATACATTACAGTGGTTATAGACATGTTCTGCCACACAGTCTTAAGTTTAATTCTTTCTCACTTTCTCCATTCATCCTCGTGTAACAATTAATTTAAATGATAGACATACTTTATTGTGAATACTTTTTATAGTTGTGGATAATCCATGCCCAAAACAAGGACCTGAACATCTGTTTTAGTACATTCAATTCAAATAACACACAAGCACTGTTTCTAGGTCACAAATCAAATAAGCAAAAAACTTTCTTTCTTTGAAGGACACAAGATGCTATTTGGGAAGTTCTCATATTTTGCTGGGATAACATGGAGCATCAGGTTTTGCACGTATTAAAGCAGCAAAAAACACATTGTCATTAAAGCAGATATTTTGACATTTAGGTTTAATTTTTCTATCCAATATCATATAATAAGTCAGGTAATAGAACATTTGGTGGTATGAGAATTGCTTTTGGTTGTTTCTGGGGCTGCTGTGTCAATGCTGTTGGTTAGGCTTCATCTGGATGTTGTCTCAGCAATATAACTATTCTGCTGCCCGACTCCGTTGATTTATATTGATAATAGTTATTCCCACTGTAAACATGACTTGAACAAACCTGTGCCAAAAGCTCTGGTCACTAACTCTCTAAAGGTCAAGGCATCATCTGGATAGGGGTTGTGATACTGACTTTCTTGCAGTGGATCCTATTAATCCAGTGGTCTTGTGCTCGCCTACACAGTTAGAAGAACGGTTTAAAATTGTGCCTTTTTTGTACCAGTCCTTTACAGGTATACAGAACATAATATAATGTTGTACCTTTTTGGGTACATGACTGTACCTTAAGGACCTATTGTGTACCTTTTTAAAGGTGCAGTTAAGTGATTTGTACCCCTAATATATACAGCTGGTAAACAATTAACACCGTGTCTACACTGGACGCGACACGACAAAAGACATTAGAAACTTATTAGAACCCATTATAATTTCAAATATTGTCCACACTGGACGCGGCGCGGCGAGACGCTACAAACCCATTAAGAACAAGCAGGTTGTCATGTCGCGTCCATTGTCGACACTGTGTAAGGGTACAATAATGTACCCAAAAAGTTATAAAGTTGTGTGTTGTATTCCTAAAAGTAAATGTTGCATTTGCTTTTTAATGTGAAAAGTTATCATTTGTACAAGACATAACTTAAGGCTTCTCAAATGATTATTATTTATTAAAGATATTTAATGAAGTCATGATATTTGCCTTAGTTAAGTGTCCTTTTGCTCTAATATATACATTTTTAAATAATTAATTACGTAATTAAGCTACAAATATTAGTGTTTGATATATTACTGTAATACTACTTTGTACCCACTTGGTGTCAGCGGTGGACTACTAAATATTTTTCAATAAGTATTTTCACCCAAAAACAGGGTCCTCTATTATTAGAAAAATCTCAAAGAAAATGTTTTACAGTACATCACCACAAATTAAAATGTGAAATCTTGAAAGCCTCCAAACTACTGTATAAATGTAAGCATCAATAAATTAGTAGTACTGTAAATATTCTCAAGAAAATCTAATGAGCCAAAGTTGTAAAGTTTTATAATGTTGGTGCACATTTTTCATAAGAAACGGGATGGGTCTTTTAATAACAGGACTTAAATTATGAATCAGGATGGGAACAGAATAGAGTGAAATATGGTCTGAAGACCCAAAAAGACATTTTCAAGTCAAATCTTCAGCTTCGCTCACTAACTCTCCTTCTCTCGCCCGCTGTCTCTTTATCCATTAGTCTCTAGCTCTTTCTCTCTCTGACTGTAGACTGTGCATCATTTTTTAATGTGACCATTCCTCTATGTTTCAGCCTTTCTTCCTTGGCATTAATAAGAAGCCCAGGTGTCAGGGGAGAAGTCGAACTTCAGAAATCAGTAGGTGCCACTGTGGGTGCACGGGAAAGGGAGGAACCGAACGTACCCAGAGATGTGGAAGTACTGACATATTAAACACAGACGCACTCGGCATATATTTAAAGGTTCTCATGCACACTAATCAAACCCAATCACACATGAGAACAGAATCGACCTTGCGCGCCCACATCCACACGCTAGTCTGGCACACAAACGTTCCTCCTCCTAACAATTGTATGTTGCATATCCGGAGTGTGTGTGACAGCGGGGGGGGCATCATTAGAGACACTTGTTGGGCTGGTAGGTGGTCAGGGCATGTGTGTAAATGGGGATGCATGTAAATGTCACGGAAAGTCCTACTGTGCTCAGAAGTCATTTATTTCCTGCTAACAGCCAGCTCTCTCGGGTTCTGCATTATTGATAAAGGCCACACGTATGCCTGAAAATACATAAACGCATGTTTATACAAACAATGCTAAATGAAACTCCCTCAATAGGATGTTTAGTAAGGAAAAATATCTGACTGTCATGATAGTCAACTTTATAATAATTAAGATGTGCATAAGAACCGAATGTCAAGTTTAATGGAACGTCGACGCATTTCGTTCATTGAGTTTATAGGGATAGTACTCTCTTATCATTTCAAACCTGTATGACTTTCTTTCTTCTGCAGAACACAAAAGAGGATATTCTGAAGAATCATCGCCGACGCCCATTCACATCTGACACAAAACCAATGTATGGGTGCCGGTTAACAACAATCTTCAAAATATCTTCTATTGTGTTCTGGAGAAGAAAGAAAGTGATAAAGGAATGAGGCATTAGGGTGAATTTTTGGGTGAACTATCATTATGGCTCTAATGTGTAACTTGCCTCTTTATCGCCATCTCTGTATGAAACATAAAATTGCAGGTTACTTCAAGTGCGTTGAATTAAAATGACGTCAAACTGACATTTCCTGCGAAACCCGACAGTAAAACATATATTATTATAAGCTTACCATTGCTCAGTAACTGATTTTTCAGTATTTATAACCAACAAAAGTTACAGATCGCAGCTTTAAAGGGGATGTGTAACAGTGTTTCATGCATTCTGACTTCTTTGCAATGTTAAATGTGCTGTCTTCTCATGCTTGACATGGTCAACTTGTCCAAAAATGAGTTGGAAGTATGACGTAGTATTTCTGCGCTCGATACACTTCCCCAGCGTTAGTAAAGGTTTCGGAAAGTTTTTTTCCGAACATTTTCGTAACAACTTTTCTTAGTCCCTTATTAGACAATTCTCCCTGAAAAGCACGCCCAAGTGTCAGCCAGCGAGACCCAGATGAAAGAGCACGCATCAACCAAGGAGAGTGGGGAATGAGCATAGAGAATGAGAGAGAGAGAGCACTGCATTCGCAAAGTTCAGCTGTGTTTGTTTGTTCACTGCATTTCGGTGAGGAAAGTTATATAAATAGTGGATATAACGCTGGATTAGGAAATCTTTGAAACTGATAGATGGCGCGGTCCTAGCGCTAAAATGTGCAGATGTCAGTCTAATTTAGATATACAAATACAAGACAATGAGAATACAAGATCAATGTAGATTGTAAATAGTAAAAGAGTAGCCTGATGTGCATGATGACCTGTTTGATAAGTTCATCAGAAAAGCTTGTCTTATCACAGTTTTGTTGAGAAAGGAATTGCTTTGCAGTGAAACATGGCTGTCTTTATTTGTCTATTGTCTCCTGGTTTGTTAGCTCTAAAATTTCCAGGTTGCAATATGTCACATTAGGCCAATTTATTCATTAGTTTATTCAAGCTAGCTAATAGTTCAAATCAACTGTCATTTTAAGAGGCCATGGAATTGAGGTCATGTCTAGATTACCTTCGCGTAAGAAAAAATTATCCACATTGATTTGATCCTATCTTATCTGTTTAGACAAAGTGATGAGTGTGTTGTTGCCCATCGCGCTTTCAGGCATTCTGAGCTGTGAGGAAAAGAAAAACAGCAGGGTGGGAGAATCGTGCTGGAAATGTCTATGAGGAATTCACGCCTTGGCTGGCCAGACATACTGTTATTTCCCAGAGTAGTGCTAGGGGCTAACACCCTTCTCTACCGCCAGATATGAGACGCACACACAGGGAACAGTTTAGAACACAGGCCCATCAATTTTCTCAGTTTTTCACACAAGGGATGTCTTCTCACCAGTTGTCTTTGTAGCATTGTACAAAATGTGTTTCGGGTGCATGTGTTTGCATCTCTATTTTTGTGTGGTGTTTTACTGTATATCAAAATGATAAATTGTACCAGATGTCGCACGCTTTTTCCAAAACATGTTGATGCTTGTCACCATTCAGACTTATTTAAACAATTATGGAGTCTTTCATTATATTTTTCATTAAATCGATGTTATTTCCAAAATGACTTAAAGATATGGGAACATTTAACATTTTGTGACATTTTTAACTGGATTCTTCCTCAGCATTTCCTGTTCCACATAATGACAACTAATGTTATAACGTATATAACGTATTTGTCATTCCAGCTGAGAGAAACCATCTCAGAAATTTGAATGTTTCCAATAAAATACCATCATGAACCTTTAGCTTTTTCTATTAAAACCCTTACTGTCATCGTTTACTCACCCTGTCATTTCAGAACACAAAAGAAGATATTTTGAAGAATTGTCAATGGTACCACCGTTGTTCCGTTACGAACATTCTTTAAATATCTTTTGTGTTCTGCAGAAGAAAGTCGTACAGGTTTGAAATGACAAGAGTGTGAATAAATGATAAAATAATTTCCATTTTTTGGTGAACTATCCCTTAAATAGTGTTCTATTTGTTCCCATCTGCCAGATACGATTCAAGCAATAGAATCCATCACATACCAGTAGACACCCTTCCATTAAATTCAATACAATGTCATTATAACCATTAAATGTGTTACATGTACTATTGTGTTTTGGGCAGACTATAGATTTTTTTTAGCAGGGATATCTGTCTTAGAAAACATAATCATTGGCTAATGCAGAAGTTTTTTTTTTTTAAGGTTTAAGTTGAATAAGAACTTGAGTTATTGATGTGAAGATGCTATAGGAATACGGTATTTACCCCCAAATTAAGTTTTGTCTGTTGGCCAAACAATGCAAATTTGTTTGCTCACGAGTCACACAGACGATGCTTTTAGAGCCTTCACATCCTTTTTAACATTTGAAAGCTTCAGTCTCCAGAATTGCCTTTTTTTTTGAGCGAAGTATCCCTCTAATTATAGAATCGAGGTTGTCACAGAATGTGTGACAGTGTTTGTGTGTGAAAGTGAGAAGAACAGGAATAGAAAGACTCTGGGTCATACCAAGGAAGCTCTATACCAATTCTTGAATGCACAAACACACACACACAAACACACACAACACACACCACACACACACACACACATAGCGAAGAGTTAACGCCCTATTGGACATTTTGTATTCTCTGCTCATGGCAGTTAAGATCTGTATGTGACCCTGTTGCAGTCTCTCCTGTCTGAACAGCAGAAAGGTCAGTGTATCTGCTCATGAAAGAAATACATAAATAAATAATGCACCATCACACACAGGTAAACAGGCAATAGAAAAAAAACCATTCAATGTTAGGCCAGTCTCTCGCTGTGAGAATATAAAAATAGCCGCTTTCAATCTTAATGAAACATGTCAGTGTGTGAGTAACACGGGCTAGAAATGTCTCCTGAGGAAGTTCATGTGATGCACTGATCTAGAGTCTGTTTTTTTCATATTGTGTGTGCATTTGGTATATTGAACAAAGTCTTTAGACTAGCATGCTGTGTGCTTGACGTGACCTTCCTTTTCTAGTGTGCCCAGCATTCATCGAGAATTTGAGAATTATTCTGCAGTCTAGAAGCTAACAAAAGAATCTCATCTCAAATCAATATCTGTGTATTTATGTGCTAGGCAGCCGTGTAACAAGCAGCATAATGTACACTCAGACGTTCATTATCACAAAATAAATCTCTTCAGGGTTAAGAACATTTAATTTAGCATTTGGATCCTGGTCACCCTGTCAGGGTTTACTTTGCGATAATGACTAGCTGGTTGTCTATAGCCTTTGTGTGTACAACTGCCAGTTCGTGCATTGGATGGTAATTAGAGAAGAGCGGACGTCAGCTCGGCAAGTATGAAGCATGGTTTCTCAGAGACTCACACACACAAAGACATGGAGAAAATGGTGTGTCACACTGTCCTCGTGTGGCATTGCTATGTTTGCATACTGCGGAGAGATGATACTGTAGTTTGATATCTTGTGTTATGATGGTGCCTGTATGTGTGTGTGCTCATCTGATGACTTAATAAATGTGATTTGCTGTGGGAGTCTGGGGTCTCTCCAGTAATGAGAGCCAGTCTTGCAATCTCATGCACTCATGTCTCCTATCCTCTTGAGCCGGCTCAATTTCTCTCTCACTATCGTACAGTTTACCTTTATATCACCCACTCCATCTGCTTGTATACATTTTCGTCCTCTATACATTACAAGTGAAAATGTATATATTTTACCTTCTACATCTATTGTATGTAAGAAATTTGTCGAGTCCGATTTTTTTTTTGAGGGCTAAAAAACTATTATAAATATTATTGTTCTTAAAGTTAGCTTTGTTTTAAGACCACTAATAATCTGACTATATCGTGGAGCATCTGGGATAGTTTGTGTGATGCAGATCATGGATCACATGTAACAGAAAAAGCACTTGCGTTGCAGGATCTGGAGCCATAGGCTAGCTAGGGATCAGTAAATCATGGAGACCTGGGGATGTTGCTAAGTAACCACACATTCAGGACACCCTGGAATCCCCGTAGCAACATGCCACCACAGAACACCTTAGCAACCATATAGAAATGTAACCACTAACCAAGCCATAGCACTGTGGAGCTGATTTAGAATCTAGTTTAGTCCAATTGTTTATTATTATTATTATATATGAAATGTTGATTTTTTTTTATATATATTTGATTATCTAGTCATTAAAAGTATGTTAAGTATTAAAAAAATGTATTAATACCAATAATACATATTATAAATATAATGATAACAATAATTCAATATTCAGTAACAATAGTTTTGTAGGTTACTAAACCTTGCAGAACTCCTAAAGAATCACCATGCTGTGGTTCCTGTGAATGAATCATGACTGAATTCAACATAACATGTTTGAGGACTATTACTTAGTTTGTTTGTCCCCCTTAAGTCTATTACTTTTACCTTTACTTAAGAGGCTCAGAGAAAACACAGGGAAGAAAAGAAGGCCTGTCGTTTTATAGTTCAACAAAAATCTATTTTATATTTACTATGTCCGTGTCTTCAAAACACACAAACTCAAGAATAAATCTAGCTCAACCATTAATTACTTGGCAACAGGAAATAAAAACTGAATAGCCTCATTTTGTAAAAAAACCCACAATATTATTAATTATGTCGAATACACATGGTTATGTAAGCGTCCTGAAGCCTTGAATGACTTAGCTAATGGTTATTCAATATCAAATTCATTAAAAGGAATGTTTGCAATATGTGAGAATAAAGGAAAAATCCCCTGGTCAGTCACAGTAAATCATTTAGTGAAGCCCCGGCTTTTCTGCAGATTTGAAGTGATCATTAAAAAGAGGCCGAGGAAGCGGCGTGGTAATAAAAGCAGTCAGCAGAGAAATCGCTGTGAGGCAGGACCGTGGGTCTACATGTCTAGCAGCGTGCCCGGAGAGAGAGATATGTGTGTATACAAGGCTAAATCCAAATGTATAACACAATTTTATAGGGAAAGTTAGCCCCAAAATGAAAATTATTTCGTCATTTATTCATCCTCATGTCATTTCAAACATGAATGAGTGTCTTTCTTCTACAGAGCACAAAAGATATTTTGAAAAATGTAGTGAACCAAACAACATTGGACCCAAATTTGAGACATTTCTCTAAATATATTTTGTGTTCCACAGAATAAAGAATAAATACCGATTTTAATTGACATGTAGTTGAATAAATTATGCATTTTAAAGAACTATACTTTTTAAAACTTTTTTAAACCCATTATTGTGTTTAAAAAAAAACAGGTTCTCTCAACAGGTAGTGGTCTAGCTTTTGTTGAAACCAGTAACTTTGTATTGGCACTTAATGTGTTATGGCTCCTCTATGACATATCGCTTATTGCTCATAAACTCTTTGTAAGTCGCTTTGGATAAAAGCGTCTGCTTAATGTCTAAATGTAAATGTAAATTTTTCACCACATAAATTCGACATGGCTAATGAAAGTTGTGCACCAAGTCTATAAGCGTTAGCGATGTCTATAGTGAAACATCATATAAATTGTGAAAGAAAATGATAAAAGTAGTATATATAAAATGACACATATATTATACGTTATTAAATAAAATTATAAAAATGATCATATATCTGTATTGTCTAATTATCATGTTTGCATATGCAGTATACATTAATTTAACTGTAAATAATTCCTTCTCTATAGACATAAAAGCGGCTCCTAATGAAGGCCACATTTCTACAACCACGGCTCCTGGCTGCTACTAATTCTATACAATCTCGCTCTGTCAGGGCGACAGGCCCTGACATTTATTTGATCTCTCTCTCTTGCTTTCTCCTCCCTAATGAACATGAGATGTTATGCCACTGTTTGCTGCTAACCATCTACTTCTAGCCCTCTATATTCTCTCTCTACCTTTCTTTTGGGCCAAACTCAGACCTTTCAGCATCCCCGAAGGACTGCAGAACCATTACAGTAATTAACTAAGGAGGGAGAGAGATGGGGGGGTATTTTCTGCAAAGACAGCAACTCTTGCATGTGGCTAGCCATAGAGATGCATGCAGTTAATGTCTGACTCTTTTCCATTACCAATGAGTGCAAGGGGGCAGGACCAATATTAATCTAACAAAGAGCCGAGAAACAGTTTCACACATCTGACAGTCAGCTGCTTATGTTCTGGCCGATGGAGAGAGGAAAATAGAAAGGAAATGTGCGGTGTGGTCAAGCGGTCTTTTGGCATTTTAAAAGCTACTTTAAGTGGAAGGCCGATACAGTTTTAGTAAATGATACCAGATCATGGTAGCCTGAGACATCCTCCACAACCTGCCAAATTGGGAACTTGGCCATACATTCAGTTTAAGGTGTCTTGAGGTGTGCCATCACGTGCATAGTTCCCATATAGTGCTAATAAAAAGCTAAGCTGTCATAGGCACTGTTCATTCTTAGTTAAGTCCACCAAAGACCCAATTCTTGCAAATCTGTGTCTTTAACATCAAACGGAATGATGCTCAGTTAGCCATATAGGAGGTTTGTTGATTGCATTGACTGACAGAATGAGTTAATAGCAGCAATCATCTGTAACATCCGCTTCCATCGGCTCTATTTGGAATATCATTGCAGACAACAAGCACCGAGTCAGCGGCCTTCTGAAAGCATAGTGCTTAGCTTCAGGGCCGGGCCAGGGCGGCCCCCTCATTCAGAGACACAGAAACGTCATGGCAGTTTATCCATCCACACATTCAGTTGTCCGGCCATCTTCTCGTCTCATGTCCATTCAGACTTCTGTTCATCTGTGTATTTATCCACGTGTGCATTCTTGCGTCATCTTCCGTGACAGTGTTTTCTACGGCAGTGTGGTTTGTTGTCTCATATTGTTTAGGTTCAGGAACATGTTGTTCTTTTGATTGGCCTTGTCACTGCTGACTCATAAGAAACCGCGTGTGTATGCATGTGTGTGTGAGAGAGAAACAGGTGATGGATACATCTGTTCGGTCACTCAATTCATTTTCACTTGTTCAAATTAAGTCTGCTTTACTTGCGTCATGGAAACTTGTTTCATGTCTTTTGCACTTTAATATTTGTATTAAAGTGCAAAAACAAAATCAGTTAAAGTAGTGTTGAAATAGAAAATAAAACCCATAATATATACTGTATATACAGTGCCCTCCACTATTATTGGCATCCTTGGTAAATATGAGCAAAGAAGGCTGTAAAAATAAATTTGCATTGTTTCTCGTTTTGATCTTTTATTTAAAAAATCTACCAAATTCCAACATTTCATTGAAGGAAAACAATTTGAAGTAGGGGGAATATCACATTGTTAAAAAAAATGTTTTCCTCCATACATTTTGGCCACAATTATTGGCAACCTTGTATTTAATACACTCCGCAACCTCAGTTTAGTGGGTTTTCTTTTCAGTCTGATGAGGTTTTAGAATACATTGAGAGCCATCCGAAGCCAATCCTCCATAGAGAATTTCTCCAGATCCTTCAAATGTTGGTGATCCCTGTTCTTCATTTCACCCCACTCATTTTCTATAGGGTTCAGGTCAGGGAACTGGGATGGCTTTGGCAGAATCTTGACTTTGCGTCAGTGACCCATTTTTTTGTTGATTTGGATGTTTGTTTTGAACCAATGTGTTGATGGAAGATCTAACCACGACCCATTATAATATTTCTATAAGGGCAAGTCAGGTTTTGATTTTTATATCTGTTGGTATTTGATATAAAACATGATGCTATGTATCTGAACAAGATGTCCAGGACCTCTGGTATAAAAAGTAGGTCCACAACAATGAAGATCTGGTGGTATATTGAACTGTGGACATAAAAACTATTTTTCATTTCATATGGCCATAGACCCCAGTCCTGTTTGAAGTTCCGGTATGGCAGATTAATATGGTGAAGTTTATTTTTGCATGGGAGCATTTTTTCTTGAACGGTGTCCCAAACTATTTGTGGTGATGGAGGTGCAGTTTTTCTTTATTTTTCTTTATTTTTTTCTGACACTAAAATTCATCTAATGTCTGCAATTCTCCATCTGTGATCTTTGAAAAGTCTTTGGCCACATAAAATATTCTCTTTGCTGTGCATTGAGACAGTATTGACACACATTCTCTTTCAGGCAGATTTCCAACGTCTCCAGTCCATTAAAACATGAGATTTTTTTTATTGTTTCAACAAGTTCCTTTTAAATCAACTTTCTATTTTGTGTAGCTCAATAATCTTTTGCTGCACATACGAACTATATTCTTTGGTTTTACCCATTGTGATAAATGATTAAGGGGTTGGGGCTTTGTGTAAGTTAATATTATTCTCTTGTGCAACAAGAAGCCATGACTGGACAACATCATGGCTCTTGTCACCGGTGTGCTCAGAAAATGTTAATATTAATGGGAATATACTTGGGAGATATTTTACTCATAATAATTTTTAGGGGTGCCAATAATTGTGGCCAGGGTGTATTAGAGAAAAAAATATAATATTGACAATGCGATATTCCCCCCACTTAAAATTGTTTTACTTTTGTAGATATTTTAAATCGAAGATCAAAACGAGAAACAATGCAGATTTATTTTTAAGGCCTTCTTTGCTCATATTTACCAAGTGTGCCCATAATAGTGGAGGTGTATTTAAAAATGTAAGTTGATTTTAAGATAATTATGATCCATATTATAATTATGACCATGGAAGTCTGTGTTTAGTGATTTTAGAGGTAAATTTAAATGAGCATTGTTTAGCATGAATAACAGCAAAGTGTAACCGGAAATTATGTGTTTGTTCACAAAGTACTATTACTCATTATTCTAACTGTAGGCCTTTTGTGGTTGCAAAATGTGCAGTGATTGGTTCATTTATCAATCAAGCATTTTACAACAGCTTTAAACACAGCTCATCCAATCAGAGATTGCAGTCTGAACAATCCACTTTAGAAGACAAATTAAGACAATTTACTAAAAACAAGAGATCAAATTGCAAAACCAAAGAGGTCCAACATATCTGAAGAAAACGCTCTCTTATAGCATCTTGATGGCAGATCAAGCCACTGTCCAGTGAAACCAATGCTCAGTGCTCTTTTAAAATGCTTGTTTAGCATTAATCATATTATAATTATAGAACCATCCCGGGCATATTACTCCAAATAAAGAGCACATTTTCATAATGGCTTACAAACATATTCAAATTAAAATACAGAAGCCCATCTGCAGGCCATGTTCAGCAAGTGCTTTTTCAATAACCACGGACACACAGATTTCCTGAAATAAGATCTAAACAAAGTACTCTAGGGAGTAATAGAATGTTTGAAAGTGTAAAATACTGTAAAGGAGGAAGGTTTGGCCCATTCTAGCTTTGGGTGTTATAATGTAGAAACTATTGTAAATGTGTTGTTAAGGTACATGCATTTAATCTTTATAGTTTTCTATTAAAGCGGCTGTGCAACAGTGTTTCATGCATTCAGACTTATTTACAATGTTAAACGTGCTGTCTTCTCATGCTTGACGTGGTCAACTTGTCAAAAAATGACGTATGACGTAGTATTTCTTTGCTAGATACACTCCCGTAGCGTTCGTATAGGTTTCATAAAAAAACATTTGAACATGAAAATCCGTTTCGTAACAACTTTTCTTAGTCCACTTAACGGGCAATTCTCCCTGAAAAGCGAAAGAAAGCTTGTTAGTCTTGCGATAGTGAGAGAAGTTGAGGTGTGTTTATTTGTTCACGGCCTTTTGTTGAGGAATTTTATATAAACGGTGGTATAACGCTGGATTTGGAGATAGTTTGAAACTGATAGATGGTGAGGTCCCAGCGCTTGAAGATGCCGGACATGAACTGCATGAAGTGAAACTGAGTCATATGTCTGTGTTTTGTTGGCAATGGGTGCGCACGTGCTTTAGTTCCACCCCTATATCCCCCCCCGCACGCGTCGTATGTCTTCGGAAATAATCGCACAGCTGTATCTGTCTTTTATAAATGTGATCAAACTAAAGACTCTACGGATATTTGAAGGGCGCAATAGTATTCTGTGTAAGTACTCAAGAAAGATTAACATGAGATATGCAGGAATTGTCTGAGGGCACTTTCACACCTGCCCAAACGAACTGCATCAAGAAGAAAAACGAACTCTAGTGCGATTCAAACATACTAAATGAGTTGGGTGTGAAAGCACTCTGAGATACGACCAGTTTAAATAATTTTTTGGACTGTACACTTTATTATATTTGTCTCTTAGCACAGTTTTCCCCACTTTTTCTTATTTAGGTAACTGCTTTTGGGTAATGTCTGAAATGGTCCCCAAATTGGGGATTAATATTGTTGGACAATCCCAAATAATGACAAGACAAATTGGAGAAAGTGAGTGAGCCAGCGAGGGTTAGGGAGAGTGAAAATGGAAGATGCAAAGGAACATGATATATGGGATAATTTGCTGTCTGGTTTGTTAATTGCGCTGCAGTAAATCTGTACACAAACACACACACACACACACACGTGCACATCTACACAGTACTCCAGGCTGTCTCTTTGTCTCATCTGCTTTAACACACCTGCAGACAGGCAAACAAAAACAGAACCTCCCAGCTGAGCTTTCATCTGTTGTTATTCCTCTGTAAATTTGATTAACCGCAGTCCCGGAAAAAACCTTCCAGTCTGCTTTAAAAGCTAGATTTGGGATTTTGTCAAAGCTAAATCTTTTGTGCAATCTGAATAAACTTAAATAGATTTTACAGAGCCAAAATCAGCATATAGTTAAACTGAATGAAAGCAAATACGAGCGGAAAGATAACTTCAAAATCTTATGCCACAAGAACATAATTTGATGCTGGTTACCCATTAAATCCTGAATTGTAGAAAGTACTTAGTTGAGGGTTTTAGTTTATTAAAACTGAGAAAACAACAGACATGGGGGTTCAAGGGGTTCAGGGTATGGCTGGTTGTTGTTGCGTGATCGTTCTTCTGGCCCCTGCTGTCAAATGCTATAACAACACCATCTTAAATGTAAAACTTTAAAAATTATCTTTGTTTTCTAAGAGTTTATAATATTATAGTAGATGTTTTGTTAGGTTCTAGTGTTTGACTTTTCTTTAGCATTAAAAGTGAGCTCAGAACGGTCACTGTAGTGATGGGTTTGTGTTCTGTGACATTATCAGCAATCAGTACAGCCATGATGTCATTTTCAAGTGGCTCCGATGTGTAGATTGAAGCGATTGACTGAAAACATCCTGGCAGACCCGAGGGTTTCCTGTAGTTCAGTTAATTGAAAATTGTGTTATCGACAGCAAAATCAGGGGCACAATTCCCATGGAACACAAACCGTTACACCTAATGCCATTGAAATGAATAGGACTGTTAACAGATAGAGTATATCAATCCTTAATAATATCAGCTATTAACAATATGACTGGTCTTTCTTCTCTCTAAATATTAATGGTGTGAGAGTCAAGCGGATGCGGGAACTAAACGCCTCTGGATATTGTGGTAATTAATCCCATGTTAAACAGATGGCACAAGAGCCCCAGCTACACGTTCTCACTGAACCTTCAGATTAAATACGCAACAAGGGTGCTAATTAACATAAGGGATCGGCACACAGTAGAATAGTTTGCGTGCGCAGTTTTAATAATGTTATGGAAGGCTATACTATTTGGTTTGGGTGACTTTGGAGAAGCTAATCCTAATGAATTGAAATCACAGGTGCAGAGCAAGGTGTTTCCCTTTCAAGTGCTTTTCGAACTGTTTAAAATTGTAGCGTATAAAGTGCTGACAATGTTGGGTTTTTTGCCCTGGGGAAAGTCAGAAAAATTGCGTTGTAAGAGAAACATTGTAAGAAAAGGAGATATAGAGGCTAAACACATGTTGCATTTACACTCTTAAAAATAAAGGTGCTTCACGATGCCATAGAAGAACCTTTTTTGTCTAAATGGTCCCATAAAGAACCTTTAAATGAACACTCCACTTTTTTGGAAATAGGCTCATTCTCCAATGACTTTTTTTGGAAATCGGCTCATTCTCCAACTGAATTCTCCAACTGAATTCTCAGAGTTAATAAGTTGAATTTTACCATTTTGGAGTATATTCACTTGATCTCCGGGTCCGGCGATAGCACTTTTAGCATAGCATAGCATAGCATAGATCATTGAATCCAATTAGACCAGAAGCATCGCGTTCAAAAATGACCAAAGAGTTTCGATATTTTTCTTATTTCAAAATTGACTCTTCTGTACTTATCGTGTATCAGACTGCTATATCGTGTGGTAAGACTGGCGGAAAATGAAAAGTTGCGATTTTTTTTTAGGACTATATGATTAGGAACTATACTCCAATTCCGGGGGGGGGCACGGTGGCTTAGTGGTTAGCACGTTCGCCTCACACCTCCAGGGTTGGGGGTTCGACTCCCGCTTCCGACTTGTGTGTGTGGAGTTTGCATGTTCTCCCCGTGCCTCGGGGGTTTCCTCCGGGTACTCCGGTTTCCTCCCCTGGTCCAAAGACATGCATGGTAGGTTGATTGGCATCTCTGGAAAAAATTGTCCGTAGGGTGTGAGTGCGTGAGTGAATGAGTGTGTGCCCTGCGATGGGTTGGCACTCCATCCAGGGTGTATCCTGCCTTGATGCCCGATGACTCCTGAGATAGGCGCAGGCTCCCCGTGACCCGAGGTAGTTCGGACAAGCGGTAGAAAATGGATGGATGGATGGACTCCAATTCCGGTGTAATATTCAAGGAAGTTTGCTGCCGTAACATGGCCGCAGCAGGAGCACTGCGCCTGAGATAGAATTTCGAGAGAATTGTTACAAGAACCCTTGTTACGCAACGGGAATCCATGTTCGAAAAAAACTTTTCGTTTTTCTGAAAAAAATTCTGAAATCTGGCGGAGTGAATCAAGAAATACTAAATGAAATACTACGTCATACGCTCAACTTGACCATGTTAAGAAGCCAGCACGTTTAACAGTGTAAAGAAGTCAGAATGCATGAATTGCATGTTACCTCCGCTTTAACTAAAGAAGGCAATGTCAAAGATTGAAATCATAATAAAAATAATGACAATTTATTAATAAATTAAACTTGTTCTGATGCTCTTTATCTCATAATTCGATTCCATTAGACTTTATAACCTGGATTTTACAGACCGGTCAACATTTATGAGTTTACAATGTAGTATCAAGAACCCAATGGCGAAAGTCCTCTATAAAATGAACATAAAATTTGCTTACTGTAGTAATGTATTAGGGGTGTAACGATACTTCGTAGTACGATATTTCGCGATGCAAAAATGTGACGATGCGCATTGTAGAGAGATGGGGATATTTTACGATATGATGTTTAATTCTGTTCATTGAGCGGTCAAGACGCTACCTACTCTAGTTTTAAGTATATGCCGATGTTAATTTACCCGCTTAAGTGAGCTGCTGCATAACGTCCATCCATCCATCCATCCATTTTCTACCGCTTGTCCGAACTACCTCGGGTCACGGGGAGCCTGCGCCTATCTCAGGAGTCATCGGGCATCAAGGCAGGATACACCCTGGATGGAGTGCCAACCCATCGCAGGGCACCTGCTGCATAACGTGAAATGCTAAATAAAGCCAATAGAAATCAGCGCTTTTACGATTAGAGAAGTGATGAAGTGAGTCGTACTGTATATTTAAATGATTGAATGACATGCTAAAGACCGAACCAAGTATGTGATTGCATGATTGAAGAAATGTAATACAGTTTATGTAATATGTCTTTTTGAAATATATTCCTCATTCAATACTGTCTCAAGCAAAGACAGTGCAGCTTTAAAGAGACATGAGCCAATAGGGTTTGAGTGTGAGCTCTGTCAGAGCGTTTCATTGGTTGAATGTACTGAATGAATGCGCCCTTCACCGAACGAACGAGTCGATTGAGTCAAAATGAGACTGAATTTACTGTCGTTCATGGTCTAATGTTCTCTGTGCTGCAACAATGCATATCAAGTAGTTGCTGAACCTTTCTGAAAAATAAAGTGACCTGGTTTAATTGAATTCTAAGGTCAAGTAAATTATGTCAAAACAGTTCAATCTTTGTATGGAACATTTAATTACACCAATTCAATTACATACATTTACATTTATGCATTTTGGCAGACGCTTTTATAAAAAAGCAACTTGTATTGCATTATATTATACATTTGTTTCCGAGTATGTGCAATCCCTGGGATTGATCCCATGACCTTGGCGTTGCTAGCAAGCCATGCTCTAACCACTGAGCTACAGGAAAGCAATTAGATAAGCAATTAGAAAATTTGTTAAACCAGTTAGATTTTAGTAGACTAAACATAATTCAGATTTCGTCGACTAAAACGAAAATGATGGGGATGACTAAAATATGTCAAAAGACTATGAATAAAACTAGATCAAAATTTGCTGTCAAAATTTACACTGATCTTAATTCTAAATTCATGTTAAATTGCAACATTTTTCAGTGACAAACCTGCAGAACAGAAGGTTCAGTTAAGCCTTAAAATGTTAAAATACTTTACTAAGTTGTATGTTCAACAAAAAGTTACTGAAATTGTTAATATTAAAAAATGTATGTAATTTGAATTTCAGTTTTATTTTTAATTTTGTTCAGAATACTGTGATGCGTATCATATCGTGAACCCAGCATCGAGATGTGTACCGAACCGTGAGCTGAGTGTATCGTTATACCCCTAGTATGTATACTGTAGAATCCTTATTGCTACAGTGTAGATCGTGGAATTTTTCTGTAGCAATAAGGATTTAGACATATACTGTATATACGTATAGTGCTGGGGACAATTTTTTTTGACATTTAAATGGGGACATTTAAGCATTTGAGCTGGGCTTTTTTAGCAGGGGAACCCAAAACTTTTGAGGGCTCTTTGGCTCATTTCAATCTGCGGTTGTAACCCCCGTTTTGATTAAGAGTAAGACCAGTACAGACTCCATGAACACCACTTTATAATACCAGGCATATACTGTGCTGTCATTGTTTGTGCATATATTCATACTTCATTAGCATACATGTTGTCTATCTTCCTACTTTAAACATATGATACAGCCAGAAGATAAATATAAATAAATAACAGAACTGTATATCAGAACTTAATTTTATATTTTTAGTACATTTTCATAGCTTATCTACATTTTAACTATGGTGAGCATTTAAGTGAATTGTAATAAATAAATTAGATCAATCAACGAAAAATATAGAATTATAATGGAAGATTGTTACTGTGAAATGTATCGTTACCGTGAAATAAAATGTCTCATACCATGAAATAGATTTTTGGTCATCCGCCCACCCCTAGGGGACTGTAAACATCTAGTCTTTAAAACTGCAGCTGTGGACAAAATCTTTAGTAACTGCACTTTCAAACAGATAATTTCACTCTCCAGTTAACGCTTGTTTAGCTTCACATTGAGTGAGTGCTGGACACATAGACACACCACCACATTTTGTGACTCTTCTCCTTGCTTTCTATCTCTCTTTCCTGTCTTTTCCTCCATTTAATGAATGTTCCCCTGCTGGACTGAAACCCTCTTGCCAGCTTCTTTATTCTTGTCCCTTTAAAGGCATTTGAAGTCAGAAGAATCAAGCTGGCAGATGTTGTCTATTGAGAGCCATTAGTGCATCTTTATTAGTGAGAACGTGATTAAAGTCTCTTTTACTGGCCACATAAATAGCCGTATGCCTGTGGTCACATGACAGTCAGAAAGGCAAAGTGTCATCCCGTATCCCTTTCATTAATGTCAGAGCGCTGCGCCGATCCACTCCGCCTCTGACTCTTAGAAACAGAGCTAATAGTGAAGACTTTTAAAGCTGTTTATGCCTCAGAGAAAACATCACTCTGTTTCTGCTTCACGGCTTACTCAACCTGAACAAGTCTTAAAAGCATAGTGTTTCATTCTGCAATTGTTTACTCATCCGTATTTTATTATTACAAACCTGTGTGACTTTCTTCTGCGGAATGTAAGAGAATTGTGTAACAAAATTTACAAGGCTGTCCCTAATTCCCATGAGCATTTTACAAATATCTTGTTTTTTGTACCAAAAGGTTTGCATAACAATTTTCTTTTTTTTTTTGTTAGTTTTAGCTAATTTCTTAAACATTCGTTTAGTCAAATCTACACTAGAAGCTCCCATGAATGTCCCATGACCAGCCATGTGTTGCGATTAATAAACCCAACCTTAAGGTTAAAGAGAGAGTTCACCCTAAAATACTAATTCTGTCATCATTTATACACTCTTATGTCATCCAGAACCTGTAAATGACTCCTTCTTTAGTAGGAAACAAAAGAGGTATTATAAGAAATGTCACAATGCTTTCTTGTCAATATAAGGAAGTCGATGGGGGCCAGCATAGTGTGGTTACCAACATTCTTCAAAAATCATCTTTTATGTTTCATACAGGTTTGGAATTCCATGAGGGTGAGTAAATAATGAAAATATTTTTGGGTGAGCTATCCCTGTTAGCTCTTGTTATTTTATAGGGAATTTATGCATTTAGATGTAATGTTATTGTTGTCTCTACGATTTAACACTTTTGTTTATATTTCAATTTGAGTCATATTTGATGAGCAGCTGTCCTTCAATGATCACATTGCAAAGACAACACGGTCATGCCGATACGCCTTATTCAACATTAGAAAGGTCAGACCCTATTTCACTGAGCATGCGGCACAACTCCTTGTCCAGGCCCTGGTAATCTCAAGGTTGGACTACTGCAAGTCTTCCGGCAAAGGCTATCAAACCGCTCCAGCTGGTTCAGAACGCAGCAGCACGCCTCGTCTTCCAACAGCCCAAAAGGGCTCATGCGACACCCCTTTTCATCTCTCTCCACTGGCTACCGGTTGAAGCCCGTATCAGATTCAAGTCACTAATGCTTGCTTATAAAGCTATCACTGGATCTGCACCGGCTTACTTTCACACCCTCCTGCACTCCTACACCCCATCAAGATCCCTGCGTTCAGCAAACCAGCGGCATCTTGTATTGCCTTCCCATAGGGGCAGTAAATCGCTCTCCCACTCATTCTCATTTATAACTCCTTCCTGGTGGATTATTCTTCCTAACTCGGTCCGGTCAACCACATCTCTCACAACATTCAAAAAACTACTGAAAACCCATATCTTCTGTTAATACTTGACAGACAAATAAAAAAAAATAACTAACCCTTTCTCTCAACAGGTAGTGGTCTAGCTTTAGTTGAAACCAGTAACTTTGTATTGACACCTATTGTATTATTGCTCCTGTATGACATATCGCTTATTGCTCCCTATTGTATGTCACTTTGGATAAAAGCGTCTGCTAAATGACTAAATGTAAAATGTAATGTAAATTTGTATCATTTGTAGTGCGTGCGGGTCTAACATAGTAGTGAGCTATTATAAACATTTCACAGGTGGATTTTTGTTACCATAGAAACCATCACGCAGCACATCCTTTCATCTGTCCTTTCATCAAGCAAAGTTTTCAGAGATTAATTGAGAAAGCGGCGATGATTTGATGTCGTAATGCCAAAGCTTGTCAATATCAGAAGATGTGGGCAGCAGCATCATTTCAATAACACTTTAAACACACACACAAACACAGCAGTGAAACAAAAATAAGGCTGTTTTCTTTCCAGTGTCTATACTAAATTGTACCTTTCTACAGTTCTCCATCATAGATATGCTCGAACACAAAAACACAAATGTGTTCTTGCTTGAAACCATGGCACAAGCGGATCGCATTTAGGTTAACAAGCTGGCAACAGAGAAGACGCTGCATTAGAAATGAGGTGAGTCATTCACACAGGGTGACAAAAACCGCACGCATACAAGAACTGAGATTTCCCCCCATATGCTAACATTGAAAATCATGGAAAATTACTGTTATGTTTTTAATAAAATCATGAGTTTACAAAGTGCATGTTTTAATGTGCTTTGTAAATCTTGAAAAATACACAATAGGAAGCAGTTGTAATGCCATGTGACATATAAAGTAATGTAGTGTTTATTAAAACAGAACAATTTGCCCTGATATTGATTTCATTAACATTAAAAACTCACGTGGAACTGTTTTTTTTAAGAGAGTGTATGAGAGAGATAGAGAATATGCTTCAGACATCAGAAAGAGAAGGAGCGAGATTAGCCTACACATTTAACTCCGCGTGCAGTGGTGTGCTATAAACAGCGACAAAAGTGTGCTGACGTTTTGCCTTGGAGCAGCGAAACAAAAAAAGTGTGTTTGAGTCTGTGTGTGTGTGCGTCCTTGCAAATCCGTGTAACCGTGCTGAGTAATGAGAGAGGTTTAAAATTGTGAGTCAGTAGCTTTACATTCTCGTTCCCTCGTCTCCGCGCCAGCTCACGCCCTTGCCATCAAACAAACCCTGACAGGAGTGACCAATAAACTACATCACAACCATGACTTATGGCTATGAGCTTCTGATTCACGCGCCTTCACGGGCCTGTTTGCACCCTTGCGCAGCACCTGCAGCTGTTTTCATCAGTGGGGAGCTTTGACAGATAACGACGGCTGCGTATAAAGCGGTGATGTTTATGTGTCGCGAGGACAAAGAGGAAAATGTGCAGTGAAATCGCAGGAAGTGGAACTCTAATACGGGCTGACAGCTGCAGGATAAAGAGAGAATTGCTAATAACAGCATGCAAATACTGAACCAGATGGGCTGCTGATGTCTGACTCTTAGGTGCTGTTAAACCAATATTGAGTTAGACGGGACACTATATATTCTCCACAGGGACCTCAAAAACACATTATTTGTGTCCAAAATCACCTATTTCTATACGATATAGATGTTAATTTTCACACATTGATATGTGTTATTTATTTAACATATTATGTGTTGCTTTCAACACACATGGTTTAGATTTTTTACCACAAAATGTGCTGTCCTTAAAGCTACAATTCGCAATAATTTTGGGGTAAAAATGATTCGAAATCAATTATTGAGTAAATACATAGACAGATTAGTGTTCAAAACGATTTGTCTTATCTTACCTTGATTCACAACGATAAGCTTATAATAATGATTTAAAATTTGGTAGGCCCATACAGGAAATTCGAATTTGGGGGATTACCTCTTTGCGTCATTACATCGCGTCCTTAAAAACAAAGGAGAGGAACTGCAGCGCCACTGCTGCAGGTCACAGAGTTTTGTTCATTCTTAAAAAATAGAATCATCATCTAGATGGCTGTTTATACGCGATCATCTGGGAAATGTCTTTTAAACATCTCAATTTATTAAGTTCTGCCGCTGATTTCATCTGGGGAGTCACTTGTTGTTAATAACAAAGTAACCTTGCGCTCCGGAGAGCTAAAAGCACAGCTTCGTCCTATAGCAAAAGCTGATATTGGCAGTTGGCTAAGACATCTGAAAGGTACGAAAAAAACGCTTATAGGTAAGACGGCACTATTGTAATTTAGTTAAAAATTCTTTGTTTCATTTAGTGAGAAAAAAGCGGCAGATATGGTATGTGTTCAGATTACATGTTTCAGATATATTACTTGTAGGACGTAAGGTAGGCGGTATTTTTATGTTATTTAGAGTTTTTGTCTATAGCAGGCACTAAATGATAACCAACGGTGCAATTGATTCTATGTTAGTGACGTTTTAAACATTTTGTGTTGTATCCGGTCATCTGCTTCTGTCGCATTGATGTACGCTCTCACATTGATGCGCTGTTCTGATGCGGTGAGCAGCAGTCAGAAACCACAGAGCTCGGATTCATCCGCACAGTGCAGCAGTGCCAAAGCACAACCCACGTAAAAAAAAGAACTTGGCATATACAGTGGTGTGAAAAAGTATTTTGTTTTTTTCATGCTTTAAAGATTTAGATCATCAAACAAATTTTAATATTCTCAAAAACAAAACGTTTGCGTTTGCGATAGCTTGCAATGAGTCTTTCACATCGCTGTGGAGGAATTTTGGCCCACACTTCTTTGCAGAATTGTTTTAATTCACCACTGTTCCATGCTTTCTCCATTTGTGGATAATGGCTCTCACTGTGGTTCGCTGGAGCCCCAAAGCCTTAGAAATGGCTTTGTAACTCTTTCTAGACTGATACTTTTCAATTACTTTGTTTCTCATTTGTTCTTGAATTTCTTTAGATCTCGGCATGATGTGTTGCTATTTGAGGTCTTTTAGACTACTTCAGTTTGTCAGACAGGTTCTACTTCAGTGATTTCTTGATTCAACAGGTCTGGCAGTATTTAGGCTTGAGTGTGGCTAGTGAAATTTAACTCAGTTATTCAATTCATCACAGTTAATTCATGATTTACCAAGTGGGAATTACTTTTTCACATAGGGTCAGAAATGTTTGGATTGTTTTTTTCCCTAAATAAATAAAACCATCATTTAGAAACTGCATTTTGTATTTTCTTGGAGTAATATTAAAATTTGTTTGATGATCTAAATCATTTAAGCATGACAAATATGCAAAACAATCCAGAAGGGGGCAAATACTTTTTCACACCACTGTAACTGCAATTTTATGTTTCAAACTGAGATGGCAACAAAGAGGCCAAACTTTGGGACTGCAGCTTTAACTGAACTCAAAAACTGTTTTTAGAGTGTAGAAGGGGAAGTATTAGTATGCAAAATGAATAGTATGTCTGAAATCTCAGTATGCAGGAAACAGTTGCACTCTAAAAACTTTATCTGTGATTTAATGTGAAACAATTTACACTCAAATAAATTGAGTACATTTTAAAGCTGTAAAATCAATGCACTATACTGTTTAAATTGAATTTGATTTAATGTAAGTAAAACATTTAAGTAAATCTGAGTAACTCAAATATTTCTATTAGAATACACCAAAAATATTAAGTGTATTTTAAAAATGTAATTAGTCAATTAAATAGTTATTTTTTCATTAAATAAATGTAAATAATATATAAACATTTTAGAGAAATTAACTGTTGGATTTTGTCCCACTAAAAATCAGTTAAATGATTTTAAAATATTTTATTAAGTTAATATAGCTGTTTATTTTTGTGATATTTACTAAGGCCAAAGAATTATTTTATGAGAGAAATACTCGGATGACCTATTGCTAAAATCAAGATTTTTTTAGTATGCATCGAATGGACACTTTTCTATTCCATGTGGCCACAAGAGCAGAAGAGCTGGCAAAATTCTTTACAAAATGCAAATATCAGAAATGCTGAGCTAAAAGAAACCCGTTTCCTTTCTCCGTTGAAACCCAACACAAAATGAGTTGTTCCAGTAATAACACAAAGATTGGTCTAGATATGAACAACATAATTTGTGTTTTGTCTTATAAATACCACAGATTATTATGTTCTGTAACACAACAGTTTTTGGATTGCAAGGAGATACTTCATCTATTTTGGTACCTACTGTCACAGCATTTGATTTTAAATGCAGTCCAATTTTCACTCTTTTACTCATGAACAAACAGAGAGTTTCACTCACACAAGTATTGCCAAGTTCCGTTATTTAAATCTCTTATTAATGTCTCACTTCTGTTGGCACAAATTGTGGAGGTGTTTTGTCATTAATCGTCCATGTGTTTGGCATGACATAATCATTATGGAGAGAGCTATATCATATATACAGTCTGCTACAGACAAAAAATTAAAGTTTTGTAGAAGATGGTCTCCCACCAATGTTGTAAAACTCTTAAAACCATTTCAATACGTGTCAATAAGGTTTGGCCGCTGGTCTTGTCTTTCTGCTGGTAGATGTCCTAACTAAATTGTGTAGACAAAATGAATGTTTGGGCCACATTCAGTAATGCCGGTTAATGCTTATTGCCATAAAAAAAGTATTTTCTATCATGTATTTTTAGTTTTCCAACCAGATGATCTGCTCATGTCTGACTTTTAATTAGAGAAGCTGTAAAACAGGCATCAAAGGAGCGGCATGTAATCATTTTACTGTATTAAATCAAAACAAAACTTAATATGTTCGTAGACATTTAGGAAACATGCTAAGTTCATATATTGGTTTGTCCAAAAAACAATGCTATCGCCAGTTATTCCTGAAATGTGCAGTAAACAAACTGCATATTGCAGTAAACAAACGATCTGGATCAGAGCAGATTCCACCCTTTCTGCTACTATTACTTAGAAATGATTACTATATTATTTTACAAATTATGAGGAGTAATACACAATTTTATTGCAATTATTTTAAAGAGACAGCGATATGGCCCACAAATGCGACCTCCGGGGGACGCAACCTCTGAAATAAGCTGCTGATTGAGTTATATTTGCAAACAACAAAACCACTGCAAAAGTATAAATTATCAAATAAACTTACAGTGTAAGAGTTTATGCAATCCATTACACTCCTGTACGTGTCTTTCAACTCCTGTGAGCGTGGAGTCTGAGGAGGAGAAGAGGCGAGGAAAAACCCTCGACAATATTTTGAATTTGGACTGCAATACCAAGCTCATCCGCAATGTTGCATACAGCTCCTTTAAGTTACAGCCGATTCACACATACTCCGTGTGCAGTGCGTATGCGGTGCGTATTTTTCCACACGCCCATGTTAACGGATTAGATCATTCACACAGCACGCGTATGCGGTCCGTCCGTTGCAGGTGCGATGAGGTAAACGGACTCGTTTACGCATTGAGTTTATTTTTGCTGTACAGCACGGATGTTTTAAAGTTATAGCACACGTATCATGCTTGAAATGAACACGGATTTACACAGAAATGCAGTCATTTTACCATAAATGCATATAAATTAAGTTTTTTAATTTATGTTATTTGTTTAATTAAGCAATAAAAGCCAATTAAAATGTTGTTTTGTACAAATATTCTACATTGTTTATATTGCCTGCGGAAGGTGCTTCTATGCAGATAGTGACAAGCAGGTGGTCCAGAAAGTACAAGACGGCAGCACGATCGATGACACGCGGCGAATTATTGAGGTAGAGAAATACAAAGTGAGTTATGATCCCCAGGACTGTTTTTATAAAGACGTGAATGCTAAAGAAAAGGCATGGGAGGCAGTTTCATAGGCCACTGGATGGTAAGTTATTTTGAAACTCTTTTAATAGGCTAGGTTATTATGGAAGTTGCTGTTATATTCAATAATAATATTTACCTATATCTAGTTCAATTTCTCTATTCGACACAAAAAAGTTTCTTCACCCAGCCAAGCAGCGCTAGGCTCCATTATTAATATCTGAAATCAAGTCCCAATCAGCTTGTTACCATGGATGCCAGCTTGTGCTTGTATGCAAATTAAGCTAGAGGTCAACTCCCGTCCCTAGGGCATTGTGGGTATTCTTGGCTTGTATTTTCCAAATGGCCTGAATTTTTTTCTAGCTATAATAACTCTCCCTCTCTTCTTTCTGGTGGTGTGGAAATACCGCCAGACTTCCAATTAAGATGGAATTTCCCACAGTTCATGACACATCGGCTGCTCTTGGGAGATGTCGGAGAATCTGCTCAAGTGCTGTCAGAGAACATTAAACAAGCATTCTGCTTATGAATACCTATTCTGATAATGGAATACCTCATTTTTAAGCCAAGGCATATATGCATTCTGTCCTTTGGTTGGCATGCAGCTGGTTTCGTGAGTATGTAGTCAATACATTAACATTTTGTAGGTCCAGTGTGTAATTGTCAGTTGACAAATATGCAATATAATATGCATAACTATATCTTCAGAGGAGTATTAAGACCTTAGATAAGGAAGCGTTATGTTTTTCTTACCTTGGGCTATTTCTATCTACATACACCACGGGTTCACTTAGAATTCACCATGTTTTTACAGTAGCCCCAAATGGACAAACTGCTCTACAGAGCGCGTTTCGCGACTAGGTTATCTCCTTCGGCAAAGAAGCAAAAACGTGACAACGTCTTAGTTCTGTGTCAGCCACCGTAGTGCTTCAAAAGGGCGGAGGGAGCGGTGGAGTGAGCCGTTGGTTTCATTTCGCAACCTCACCGCTAGATGCTGCTAAAATTTCATTCACTGGACCTTTAAAAACCTTTTACCACTGCGTTTCAGTGGCATGGAGAGAAAATGATGTGGACAGCGCTAAAGGTCAAACTACATCCCAATTCCCTCTCGTTGCAATTTATCTAGTTGGTTGTCGTGCTACCGTTCTTGTTAGCAGTATTTGGTCCCTCGCCTCTTCCTATACGATTTTAACAAGCTGACTCGTACTCGCTCCCAGCAGGTGCATCTCTTCTGCACAAAGCGGTCATAGTTCAGGTGTGAAATTGCATAGAACCATCGTGCGTGGAGGTGTTTGTTTCTTTTGTCTGCCTTGTAAACATAACAACAAGAGAAGGCGTAAAGAATTGCCTCTCACAGTTTTTAATGCGTCTTCAAACCAAGCGGATGCATGTCACACAAATTGAGTGGCAGACAAACTTGTGATGAGAGAAAGATGAAGGATTTGAATGTGATGTTTATGGTTCTACAAAATGTTATTGTAAGCTTACAAAAATGAACCTTATCCTTTTTTAATCTAGACGTGAGTTAAGCCCAGTCTTGGTAGATGTGAACGCAGATTTAAAATGCTGACATATACTGTAATATCAGGAATATGTTCGTCTTAGTCGGCATTCAGAGGTTAATGACATGTTAGGTGTCCACTCAACACCAATGGGTGAGTTCAGAAGTAATCAGACCTTGCTGTGTGCCATAAAAGCCTGCTAAGGGTTGTGCGCCCTCAGGTTAGTGTGGAAACGCTGACCCGTCCTTTCCTGAGTAATGGTCTTATTAAACTGCAGCGCTAGCAGGCTGAACCTCAGCAAACATCCCCATTCGCTTTCATTTCAACAAGATGCCAGTTGTCAGTCTTGGTTGATTGTCAGTTTGATTGACATTATTCCTTTCATTATGAAAATGACATTCAGTGTAGTTTACATTATTTCTTTATTTCATTTTTGTGCCTCGTGAAATAGTTTAGATTAGAAGACAAGATTTTGTGTTTTCATATTTTTCACATTATTTTATTTCTTCCATCAGACACATTTAATGCCAGAACTATTTTTTTTTATTTACATGGCCAAGGCTTTATTGTTTTGTTTTTAAATAATGTTTAGTACTAGGAATGTCCAACGTTGGAATGGCAGTAAATAGTTTGAAGTCATCAGCTTTTAAAAAAGAGCGAGCGAGAGGGAGGGAGTGTGTTTGTACAGTTGTATGTGGTGTAG
Source organism: Triplophysa siluroides (assembly GCA_006030095.1). Classification (NCBI taxonomy): domain Eukaryota; kingdom Metazoa; phylum Chordata; class Actinopteri; order Cypriniformes; family Nemacheilidae; genus Triplophysa; species Triplophysa siluroides. The sequence continues at coordinate 547,804 of VCII01000052.1, read as the reverse complement.
GTTGATTCGTGATAAGGAGGCGGGTAGGAACACACCAGTATTTCCCATTTCCTAATTGAGCTGACGAGGTAAATTACTGCTGGGTCTTGCTTTGTAGGAGGATTAGCTTCTCTTTAAAATCAATGGGACTTTAAGTGCCTCATTTGCTTGTTTTGTGATGAGCACTTTTTTCCCCATGAGAGTGAATCAGCATCTTTCACAGATGAAATCTATAGCCTTTGATTGTGTGTATACATGTGTGTTTATTTACTTTTGCAGATGGACCTGTTTTCCCAGGGGCCACACTTCCTTCTTCGGTATTCACTGTTTACGCCGTCCTTTAAAGACTGAAACAGTGTTTTGCTTTAACTTCTCTAGTGTGGTTCAGTAGAAACTGTCTACATTAGCTACAATCACCTTATTGGTTTATTGGGTAAGCACTTAGACTTTTTTGTTTGTCTGTTTGTTTTTATTCAAAGAAATTGTACTTGCAAGTATAGACTGTTAACACTCGTCCAGAAGCTCTCCCGATTTCAGTTTTTATTTAATTCTTATTTGTATCTTTTAAATCTTACATTTATAATTAAATCTTAAAGATAATTTTATATCATTTTTAATTGGTAATAAATATTCTGGTTGTATTTTGTTTGAATGTTCGTGTAGTGTTAAAGCGGCCCTGCAACGGTGTTTCATGCATTCTCTACATTTACATTTACATTTAGTCATTTAGCAGACGCTTTTATCCAAAGCGACTTACAAAGAGTTTAGGAGCAATAAGCGATATGTCATACAGGAGCCATAATACATTAAGTGCCAATACAAAGTTACTGGTTTCAACAAAAGCTAGACCACTACCTGTTGAGAGAAAGGGTTATATTTTAATTTTTTTATTATTATTATTGTTTATTTTTTTTATTTGTCTGTCAAGTATTAACAGAAGATATGGGTTTTAAGTAGTTTTTTAAATGTTGTAAGAGATGTGGTTGACCGGACCGAGTTAGGAAGAATGTTTCACCAGGAAGGAGTTGTGAATTCTGCCTTCTTCACAATGTTAAACGTGCTGTCTTCTCATGCTTAACATGGTCAACTTGTCCAAAAACGAGTTGAGCGTATTATGTAGTATTTCTGTGCTCGATACACTCCCGCAGCGATCGTATTTTATATAAAACGGATTCGTAACAATTTTTTCTTAGTCCCTTAATGGACAATTCTCCCGGAAAAGTGCACGGCCGCAAGGAGAGCAGGAGAAGGAGCATGCGCAGACGTCACTTTCACTTGTGTGCAGGAGAGAGAGAGAGCATACGTTCGCAAAGTTTAGGTTTGTTTGTTCACTGCATGTGGTTGATGAATGTTATATAAATTGTGGATATAACGCTGGATTTGGAGATCATTTGAAACTGATATATGGAGTCGTCCCAGCGCTAAAAGATGCCGGACATGAACCGCATGCGGTGAGTGAAACTGATGTCTGTGTTTTGTTGACAATGGGACGGGTGCGCACGTGCTTTGGTTAAGCCCACACGCACCGTATGTTTTCGGAAACAATCGTAAGGCTGTGTCTATCTTTTATAAATGTGTTCAAACGTAATACTCTTCGAAGATACAAAGTTTGCAATACTACTCTATAGATACTCAAGATTAATATGAGATTGGCAGAAACCCTGTGTGTTCGGGCCGCTTTAAAAAACTGTAACGGGAAGTTATTCGGGACCAGATTTAGACCAGCGTTGTTTATGTCATCCGAAAAGGTCTATAGCCTCCCTGAAACGGCATAAGACAGTGGTGTCCAAAGTCGGTCCTGGAGGGCCACTGTCCTGCAGGACACCCCCAGAACCGACTTTGACAACACCGTTCCAATAATGGTCCGAACTTACTGTATCATTTTTTTAACACTACACAATAACCAAAATACATAACAGAACATTTACAACCGAATCAAAATGTTAAACGAATATCTTTAAGATTTAATTATATATGTGAGAATAAAGTAAAAAAGTGTTTATGGAATACAAATGTCTGCAACGAAAAGTGGGATTTCAAATTGAAATTCTGAAATGCAATATGCACCTATTTGATAGCAGTTCATGCTTACTAAATGTCTGCAGTATTCTTTTCCGAATTTCCCCAAAGAAATTTTATGGGGAAACGTTTGTTGATTCCTCAAGGTAACATAACTTTTAAATCTCTTGAAAAAGCAATTTCATAGCAATTTCACCACCAATTTTCATGTCACACAAAACAAGAATATTCTTAACCTAAAAATTCCTCATTTAATGGCCTTGAATATTTATTTGATAAATGTTTTAATATCACAATTGAAAGCTTAGAATGTTCCTCTGCGCCACCCAGCTTCGCTACCCACCCTGTGGGACCCCATCATTGATCTCAGATCTGAAAGAATGCCCAGTTCATCTTGGGTGGTCCCAAAAAGAAAGTTTTCAGCAAAGTGACATCTGTTGATCACACTTCTGAGTGACTTCCAATAACCTCCTCCTTTCAGAACGTTCTTATCGCTGCCGACCCTGTTCCATAATTCAACGTCTTTCTAAGAGCTGCAGACTCCTAAAGTGACTGAAAGTGATTGAATGAGCAAAGCAAAATCCTCCACAGAGGAAACGGTCGGAAGGGGGCTTTGGTGATCATTTAATAATGCTGGTGCTTATCAGTCAAGAACAAGCCTCAACTTAATGGTGTGGCCTGTAGCAGACACAAGATCATTTCATACATGAGGGAATTAGATGAATGTGCCTACAAAGTGCAAAGCAGGAGGTAATTGGAATGGGGGGGAAGCTGAAATTACTGGGTGTATTAATAGAAGATTGAAGGGCTAATGTGTGTGTGGCAGCGTCTCGGACAGGGAGGGGTAAAGAGGGGGGCTGTTGGTCGCTGGTGTGAGAATTTATATTATTTGAATTGGATACAGAAGTTGAAGCGAAAACACTATTTGCAAGCCTTTTAGATCTGTAAGCGGACATGTTTTTGGGGCGTAAAGGAATGTAAATGGGGAAAATTGTTGATTGTAGCATAAATGTGGAATTCTGTCATCATCTTTTCATTTCAAACCTGTACGATTTTCTTTTTTCTGCAGAACACAAAAGAAGATATTCTGAAGAATGTCTGTAAGCAAACCACGGTGGTACCCAGTTTTGTGACCATGAAGTGAATGGGATTCGCCGTGGTTAATTTTTTCGAGATATCTCTTCTTTCGTGTTTTTTTCAGAAAATGGTCATACAGGTTTGAAATGACAAGAGCAGGGCTCCAAGCAGAATTTTATTTGGGGGTCCCCCTGTGCCCCCAATACAATCGACTATTGTCAAATTTTGACAATTCTATTAGTGTTTGGGATGTAGGAATGTCATAAAAACAAAAACACATAAACCTTGCATTACAGGTGTATTTTGATTGTCAAAACATTTGATAATTTCATTACTGCCAATTTTAGGTGAACTGTGCCTTTAAATTTTTGCATAATGTTCCATTCCATTTTTTGTATAGAGATTTTCATAATACATTGATCCGCACTGAGAAATAGGCAAGATTCTTGACGTATAAAAATGTGCGAACAGACGTCTATTACAAAAGTTTTATCACATTTCTGACAAGCATTCAGACTCACTGACTGACATCTAAGCTGAAACACCCACAGTTTCATTCATGACGAAGATAACCTTCACCATTGGCTTTAAAAGCCCTGCCATTTGTCCCCTTAAGAAAAAGCTCACAAAAGCATTCTGAGTCAACGCCACTTTTTATTTAATTTTTTGGTTTTACTGAAGGTCATGGCATTTTTCTATCTCTCGAGTGTTGTTCCGTCCCAGACAGGCAATAATCTGATGATCAGTTCTCCATTAGAACAGCATCAACAGTCTGTCGTGTGTATATGCAAAATCTTCTTGACAAGCAACACTTATATTTGAAGTGGATAAACAGAATGTGACAAGTGTGTGTGTGTGTGTGTGTCTCTGAGCTGTGGGTTTGTGTTGTGTTGAACAGGGATACTTGGTCGCTCATAGTCTTTTTTTCCTCCATACTGTCCTCAAACAAAATATTCCAAAAATAAAATGATTATTTTCCAAATAGTTTTAGCCCTAAAATTTCTGTTTGTATTGTTGATACAGCTCTTATTATAAATGTGTATCAAGTAAACACATTACACTAGTTCTTGCTAAAATATTGCATTGTGGTCAAACTGGCGAGTACATTTCCTTTTCCTTAATTTCTCTCTCCTCCCTGCTTTAATGACTTCCTCCTTCATCATATTTTCTGACAGGTTTGGCAGATAACAGTAACTATGCTTAATTGGAAAGCTGATTAATCTTTAATATTGTCTCAGTGAAGTCCAGCTAGCTCATTCTGCTGGCCTCATGTTTCCAAGCAGTATTCTTCTCGCCAGGCCTGACCTCCATGGCAAAGTAGCATGACACGCATTTGTCCTTCTGTGTTTTTAACAAATGTGCTTACATAAACACTGTTACATGGTACAGCAATGAGAGCCAAGCGAACCATAGGAAATCCTGCGGGCAGGGATGATTACATTTTTATTGCGATGCCACGGGTCTGTTGTTTGTTTGAACTGAATGAACAGCATGTTATCGCAGCGATTGTTTTTAGTGAAGCGCCTAGATTATGTTTACAGTCAGCAAGAAGCCAACACTAGGGTGCTATAGTCAATCTAACATCTTGTCCAAGTGTAAATGTTAACTTTGCAACGTTTTTCAGAGCCGAGGGCTAAATTCTGTTTAAAAGTGTAATATGATGTGCTTATTCCGAATGCTTAAGCACTTGAAGTGAATACATTGAAGGATGCAAGACATTGTCTGCTCCACAGTGGTCAGTGTTTGGCTAGTTAAAGGAATAGTTCACGTGAAAATTTTAATTCTGTCATCATTTATTCAGCCTCTTGTCATTTCAAACCTGTATGACAATCCTGAAGATATTTTGAAGAATGTTTGTAATCGAACAACGGCGGTACCCATTCACTTCACAAAACCAATGCGAGTGTACAGTCGTAGTTCGGTTACCAACATTTTTCATAAAATGAAAAAAGTATGCAGAAGAAAAAGTATGCAGGATTCATGCAATGTGTTTTCTGTACAGCTGCTTTGCAACAATGCAAAATAGTAAACAGCGGCTTGGAAAATTTTGAATGGAGTTGAATTAGTTCTGTTAAATTAATATACAGAGTCTAAGGCCTTTTACCCTGGGCAATAGAAAATAAATTAAATTGTCAAATGTAATTTATTTGGATTCTACATTGACGCTGTGTGCAAAGAGACCCATTTCTCCTCCGGCACTTTTAATCTATATTGAATCACACATAGTTAAGTGAAGTGTTAAATCGACAAAAAGACACAAAGAATGTTTATGCTGTGTTGTCTGATAGATTTATATTGTAGCCATTATGCAGATATAGAATTGTTCAGACCCAAGACCTCTCATAATAGCCATAAAAGCAGGGTAAAAATAACTGTTGGACAGACAGGGCTGAGAGTCTTGTAATTCTTACCTTATCATTAGAAACTTTAGAAGAACAAAGAAGTGATAAAAAAATTGCTCTAAATTGCTACAGAGAAAAACAATTAAAATCTACCCCCACAAACTATGCTAAAGCTACAGTAAAGAAGTCAAACCTCTCACAATGTGCCATTGTTCAGAGGAACAGTAAGAAAGACTGTCTAATTGGGGCTTCAAGGAAACTTTCCGACGAAAGTTTATCTCATTCTGTTATAATACCTTTGTGTGTTAAAACATTAAGAGAATGAGTTTGTATACACACACACTTGAAACCGTTGTCATACCAAACAAGTTCAAATTAAATCAACGAAATTTAATTGAATTAAAGTGAGAAAGAAAAGAAAATGAGAAGGACAGGGAGAAAGCTATTCTAGCTGGGCATCCACTGTCATAACAGTGTATCTGTTATCTGTTGTGCAGTCTTAAAGAACCTGAGCGATACCCTGACAGGCATCAAATAGAGATAGAGAGAGATCCAAAGACAATACCTGTGGACAAAACATTTATTATCTCTCTTTGTGCTCTCTTTGCATTCTTTACTCTGTCATTATTTTAGCATGGTGTGGAATAGGTTACCATGATCCTTCTCTCTTTCTCTCTTCCTTTTAGCTCCCTAAATGAGGGGTTAGGGTAGCCATTTATTTTTGGCTTTGCCACCTCGTGAAACTCGCGGTTTTTGGCATCCCCCATTGACTTCCATAGTATTCATTTTTCCTACTATTGCAGTAAATGGGGAATGAGATCTGGGGTGCGTTTCCCGAACAACGACATAACTCGCTGGTTAACCACCATATGATGCGTCGTTGGGGAAATTAACAATGTTGTTACGACTGTTTCCCGAAACCGAAGTAACTCTGTCGGAGTTCAATTGTTTGAACCAAGTTGGTTCACCAATCTAGATTATGACGCCACACAGGTGGTGAGTAATGACCTCAACAAATAAATACGTTCAGATCGAATTAATGTCAAATCCTTGCTGTAAGTAACACACATTGCATTTCAGGACCACTTTTGTTATCCTATGTTGGTTTTCTGTTGTTTTATTTCGGGATATTTCATTCATTTATAAGTGTCCTCCTGCGTCGTTCCGCCCAGGAATTCCCCAGGGATAATAGAGCACGCAGGTCAAACACACTTTTAAAAGACCCTTCTATTTTCTTGACAAACCAAAAGATGTCAAATTGAACTTGTATATATAAAGAATGATGGATATAGAATGCGATGCATGTTGCTTGCTTACTTTGATCAAAAGCTTGATGCATGTAAGTCTACATGTCATGATAATAAGGAACGATGCTTCTAACCACGCAACTTTGCGATGCTGCTTGCGATTGATCGTTGGAACGATGGTTTTGGGAAACACTTAAATCATTGAACTATGCTGGAACAACAGAACTTACGACTGTAGTTGGCTAACGATGCTTTTGGAAAATGCACCCTTGTTTGGTTACTGACTTCTTCCAAATATCTTCCTTTGCGATCAGCAGAACAAAGACATTTTAACAGGTTTTGAACAACCCCGGGTTGAGGAAATGATGACAGAATTTTAATATTTTGTATTTTATATTTGAATTATATTTATAAGTCATTTTGTTTCTTAATCGACAGAACAGTCGGCATTTTTGTCTATTTGATCATTAGATCCTTCATTCTATGATTTGAAACTATTTTGCAATTTTCCAAAGAGTGAAATATGTACAAGTAAAAAATAAGAATAGACTATTGTCACACAATGTGCTTGTATATTGGATATTTAACTGCATAAAAAATTACAAACTGCACCTTTAATGACAAAAAGTAAGTACGTAAGGTGGTGAGAGCATGAGGCTAAGAAGTCTTTATAAAATAACACATGTATGAGTTACAAATTGTTACTATGCATATGAATGAGAGCAAAAATACTAAAGTGTTTTGTGGCTGGGCCAGATAAACAGAAAGAAAGAAGAGAAGTAATTAAGCAAACAATGTGTCAGATGTCACATTCAGCTGAGAGAAACCCTGTTGAGGTTTGGCCGAGTCGTTTTTTTTACCCTTCAAGACAACAGAAAGATCAGCGTTTTGCCAGCATAGCATTGAAGCTTCGTCATTTTGTCTTTAATTCACAAAGTTTCTCATTATCCTGATAAGACGGAAGCTGAGAAACAGACGCGTGACTGGAGGAAGAATTATCTTTGAATTAAAGTCTTGCATTGTCTTAGTAGACGCTCCAATGCGCTTCAATGTGTCCATGTTCTGCTGTCAGCTATTCAGGCTAATTGAATATTTTATCATCATTTTCAGTTACTGTACATGCTGTTGAACGCCTCTCACTTTATTGTCCACTGTTCTCCATATGCTGTGGTTTCGAAAAAGAATGAATAAAACACAGATTCAGTTTAAGTGAGGAAAACAACAATAATCTACAATGAAGGATGAAAACGAACTTCAAAGATTTAGGAAATGAATGGCTCACAACGCCTCACTTTCCATTATATTAATCTCAGTAGCCAGCATTCAAGACGGACATAGATGTACATGATGATACTTTATTATAATTTGAAATTGACACTATCCGGTTTGTATCTTGTGAGCATGCCTTTGGCACAGCCTGAAGCGGTATTGTCAGGTTGCAATTATCATCGAGCGTGTTTTATGACAGTTGTGTCAGATGAATACAGAACAGATATAACAGATACTCTTCAGAAAACAAAACACACAGATATGTGTAAAAGCAATAGTAGCAGGAATGAGACAGACAAATGTGTGTTGCCTGATAACTTGAGTCCCACTTATTTAGCAACCCAGACTTGTGACTTTGAAATGTGTTGTTTGTGTGTGTGTGTGTGTGTGTGTGTGTGTGTACATTGTTTCACAAGGCTCCTAAAGTTAACTATGACTGTCTTGACTGGCAGACTGCACTGTGTAATCATGTTCCCTATTATAATGATTAGTAAAGCTGACCACTGTGTTGTCTGGGACAAATGTACTGGATATTTTGTTCTGATGAGAGACTGAGGGAGACAGGCAATGCCAAAATAAACTGAAACTATTGTTAATAATATGTTTTCCTCCATGTGCGTCCCATGGGGTAAATGACCAATTAAATGATTTTGCTTTGCTTCATAGGGCATAATAAATGCTCAAGCATGTTTGTCTTAATATAGACGTTTCGGCCTGGCCCAAAGTTAACTTCCGGCCTGTGTTTGTTGATCGGTCTGGCTAGTGGTGAATAATATAACAATTTATATTGGATTTAATTTATATCAAAATTTCAATTAATATTTTATATTATATTCATTTAATTAAATATATATATTTTTTTAAATTATGTAACTTTGTCACATTTAATTTTAGCCAAGTAACACTTCTTCTACTAGTAACCCAATATTATACTGTCTAGACATACTTTTAACTTGCTAGCTAATGTTATTTACTATTTATTTAGCTTGTTTTCATAAATAATCTACAGGAACTCTTTCTTTTTGGGTGTTTAACGGAAGATAAGGATAGGCCACAAAAGCGCGCTTGTGCAGTTACGTTTGTTTATGTTGTTGCTTTGAAACCGTCAATAAGACTAGATTTTAATACAGTAGTTCTACAAAAACATTCTGTTTCCAAGATAAACATTTAAAATGTAAACTGTGGGTCCCTGACTAATGACATATGCACCATTTACTGCACTCTTTCCTGGTGCATAAAATACTTTTTAAACCAAGCCTTCAGAGTACTAACTTGCCTTTTAACCTTTTAGAAAAAGTTTAAATTGGTCCCCTTGGAGCAGAGCCGAAGCTAGAAATTCTGCTCCCCTATAATAATTGGTGCTCTGGGCCCCATACATTTTATAACATTTAGACATTTAGAAAGTGTGGTGGACCCCTGGATTTGTGGCCTGTGGCATTACAAATTCCTTCAGGTTTTTATTTTTTCAACAAACAAGTGTTTGTATGTACTATTGTGTCTGTAATGCCATTTTTGACTGAAGTATTGTACAGTAGTTGACCATTGCATGTTCAACAATGAGTTGTTTTAAACATCCTAAAATGATGCTGTTGATGATGACAAATATATTAAAATGCAGTAAAAATATAAAATTGCTTTTTATATTTTATTAGAGCTATAATATGGTCCATTTATGGAATAGATAGCCTATGCAAAGCAAAATCACAAAATAATATAAAATTATAAATAAATATAAAAGTAAGAGTGGAAAAGTATTTGGCCTGTGTTTAGAAAGACTATCGCTAGGTTTCACAGTTTGCATAATTCTCGAGTGTGGCGCGTAATCGCTGCAATGCTTATTGAAATGCAAACGAGCTTTGATTATTAATAAGTTTTTAATATTAATATTTATCATGCTTGATACTTAAGTCCTCATTACAAGCTTCACATTAGCATTTCCTTTTTGCGATTAGGACATTTTCTCATTTAAATACACAATAAAAGGAAAGATAGTTGTGCACACAAACGCATAAACACACACATGGGTGAAATGATGTGCACGACTGCCTCGAGGAGCTGCATTGACTATAAATGATTTTTATGTTGAGAATATTCTGTTTGACCTTGAAGTGAATTAAATACACATGCACACGCTCACAAATACTTTTTAGAGGCCATGGTGTCGATATTAAGGCTAAGTTTGTCCATGAACTTCAGCTCTCCTACTGTCTCCATAGCAACGTGACTACAGAGGATATATTTAATTCTTCATGGATTCAATTTTAAGATATGCAATAAACAACATCACACATTCACACACGTGCACCAAATCATGAATGCACACACATGGGTTTGCATGCCACTATACCTGTCTGCATACTACACAGGATTGCAAGATGATGATGGTGTGGTTTAAGTGTTTATGTCTAAGTGTGCTCTATGTGTCTATCTGTCTACACAGCAAATGTGCAAATATGCTATAATCTTTTATTGACCCCTCTCTTCTCTTTTAGGAGCCTATTTAAGACTGTGTATGTGTGTTTGTGTCTGTTGAGGTCGAAACATGAAATATTATAGGCCTACATTGTTTAATCTCTTTAGCTGGCTTTTATTAGGTTAAATCATGGGTAAACTTTTCTCCATCGGTGCTACTTGACACGTCCAGCTTCTCTGTTCTTCCAGATCAGTCAGTGCAGTTATTTTCCACAGACCATAGCAAATTAAACTGAATTGGTTTTAGAGCCTCTTAGAATCAGCTTTCAGATATTCTTCACATTCAATTTTTGGAGGTTATATGGTTTGTGGAGGAGCTTTACATGATCAGCATTTGTGTACTTTGAAAATTAATTTAAAGTATAGATGGTTTCAAAGCAACAATATAAACAAACGTTACTATGTATGCGTGATTTTGTGGCACGAACATAACTTCTGGTTCACATTCACAAAGAATAAAGTCCCTGGAGATTATTTCTGATAACAAAGTAATAACAAGTAAATGACAGCTTTTAAAAAAAGTTAAAAATATGTCTAGCCAGTATTATTTTGGGTTACCAGTAGAAGAACCGTTGCTTGGCTAAATTTAAATGCGACAAATTTACACCACCCATTCAACAAATTGTTTATTTAATACAATTAATATACAATAAAATGCAACACATTGTTTATTTAATACAATTATAATACAATAAATATGATTATAAATTAAAATAATAAATACATAAAAATGTAAATCGTTATATTATTAAACACTAGCCAAACAGACAAACAACGAGGACCGGAAGAACACTATGTAGTCAATCACATTTACATACATGAGAAATCAGCATTGCATTGCGGTGTGAATAAATCATGCAGATTACCGTTTCGCTGTTTATAAAATTATTTTCATTTATCATGTATTTTAAAATCTTTTCTGTATGTGGTTTGTATGTGTCTGGAATTCTTGAGTGTGTATTATAAATAGAAATATAAGGTCAAATATAAGGCTGTCTAAATTGTGGATCCACCCATACAGTGTCTGTTGTTTCCTGTTAGCCAAGTAACAGGATAAAGTGGAGTAGAAAAATCAATTTAAATTAAACAATCGATAGTGAGAAGCCAAAGTCGACATATTAAGTAAAATCTAATAAAGAAACATTAAAAAACGTTTGTCCAATTATATGTATATGTATATGTTCTAGCCTATAGTTTTGATTTTAGTTTTATTTGGTTTTATTAATATTTTAAATTAGCTTTTTAATTTTAGTTAAAGTTTTAGCAATTTTGGTATATATTATTTTAATGTTTTTGTTCATAGTTATAATTTTGGTGCTTTAAACTTATTTCAGTTTATTTTTGAGGCAACATTTCAGTTTTTAATTTAATTAAAGTATTAAATAAAAGTTTTTTCCAATCATTTTTAGGTCAATATTTGATTTGATTTCAATGAACAGAAATGTTTTCGAAATTTTGATATTAGCAAACTAAAATAACCTAAGGTGTCATTCATTTACGTCAGCTTTTGAAGCTGAAAGAAATACAGTTTTGTTTTGTGCATCTGCCTGATAGGCCACATTTATTGATAAATATATTGTGTTTCTTCACTTATCCGATTTATGAAAATAGAACATGAGCAATAAGAGAAGGAAAGGGTGACGGTGAAATGAAAGAAAAGAGAAAGAGATTTTCTCGTCAGCTGAATGTATTGATTCTTCTTTCAGTAATCAGAGGTAATTTGCTGAGGGGTAGCGGTGCTGGACTGAGGCCACAGCATTGACTGTCTCCGTGTGTGTTCGAGAGGCAAAAGCAAAGGAAAAAGATAAAAAAGATAGACAATATACAGTGGGGGAGGATAGCCAGGAAACATTTCAATCGTTTCGTCGCTGAAGGAAGGAGAAGAGGTTTTAATTTTGGAGTCCGTGTTCATGTGTGTATGTGGATGAGTGTGTCGGGGTTTAATTTTGGCTCCGGGAAATAGATGTTAGCCCTGACCTCTCTGTCTTATAAAGTACACAAGACAGTAATTTAGAGCGCTTGACTTCCCTCTGACTGGCTCTAGCTTAGCTCTGATTCGGTTGACGTGAGGGAACATTGGACTTCGGCTTTGTTTTGCTGTAATATTTGCTCTGTTTTTGTACTGTTAAATTATATGCTAGCACCAGAGCAATAAAGAAGCATTGTTGTGAAAATTATCGTAAAATACAAAACGATAATGAATTCAGAATAAATAAATAAATGTTCACGTGTCAATGAGACGTAGTGCACAACATCCATCTGGACCCTTTATGCACTCAATGTTAGCAGCGTAGCTGCTGAGCTGATTTACCATCAGGCATTTGGTTTAATGCCGTTAGGACAGAATATAGCAAACATCATAGTTACTTTGTGTTAGTTAAAAAAGGCACAAAGACCCAAAAACCTTTAAAGAGATCACAGCGAGCCAAACATAGACGGATCAATAACAGGCCACCTGATGCCACAGGTCACCAAGCAATCCAAAGAGGAGAGAGATGGGATGGATTAATGGATAAAAGAAAAGGTTAATGGCTGGGAGATGATGGAATATAAAGGACATCACTGTCGTGATTGTGTCATTTAGTGAAAATAAATGTATTGCACATACAAATATGATGCATGTCTTGAATTACATTTTTTTAATCTCAGCAAATATTGGTATATGCAATTAATTTAATGAAATGAATGAATTAATCAGCATATCATGTTGTAAATTTGATTAAAATCTGTAAGCAATTGACAGCCCTGATGTTTATGTACAATCGAATCTAACAGCAAATTAATCCTAATCCACCTCTCAATGTCCTTTGTGTGTAATATGCACATGAAATGAGAAACGGTTTGACTGTGTTTTTTATAAGAAATATCAAATGAAGCATGCAGGGAGATTGAGTGACGTCTTAAGACACAGCAGAACATCAAAAGCCATGTGTTTTACAGCTCTCTATTGATCTAAACCACGGCTAGATGTGCTGGATTTTGAACCATATTTTGCCTGAGGGAGAAACTGTCCTTTGGCCAAGGGTAAGCTGTTTCAAAGGAGCGCCGTTCTGCGGGCGCTCAATATCCTCAGGGGCACCAAAAATAGACGTTATTTTTCACCGCTGGATATGTGTGGTCCCCTACACAGAAGCATAGCAGTGCAGTACATACAGATTTGCAAACATGCTACAAACAGAGAAACATGTAAACACAATTGTGTATCACATTTTACGCAATGTTCTGTGTCCTGCGTTTTTTTTTAACTGCCTGTTGGCCATTTCTAGGGCTGTCTAATTGCTACCAAGAATTTCCCTGAATACACAGTAAGAAAACAGTTACGTACTCTCAAAAGTTGAGAGAACTTTTATTGTTTTGTCACATGAAATAGCTTGGACAAATCAATTGGATTAACACAGTAAATTTAGTTTAGTTGACTGCAATAAAAAATCACAGTGTAATAGAGTTGACAGAAGGTTACAAATGCTTATTTTTAAAGGCATAGTTGACCCCCAAAATTCAGAAATTAGAAAATTCAGTCATCATTTACTTACCCTCGGAATGTTGGTAACCGAACCACAGCGGTACCCATGGTTTTGTGTCCGTATAGAAGTGAATGGGTAAAACCGAACAGATCATTACATGAAAAATATTTTCTTTATATAATACAATTATTTTGTGTTCTGCAGAAGAAAATCATACAGGTTTGAATTGATAAGAGGATGAGTAAATGATGACCGAATTTTCATATTTCCGTGAACTATCACTTTAATTGTATTTATTTTATGGCTGTCAAACGATTAATCGCATCCAGAATAAAGGTTTGTGTTTACATCATATATATCTGTGTACTGTGCATATTAATTTTGTATTTATAAAGACAAAACATACACATACTTGTCTATATATTTAGGAAATATTTAAATGTATGAATTTATATTTACTAATAATTGAAATTCTAAATAAACATTTATTAATTGTTATATTTAATATTTTTGTAAAATATATGCATATATGCATTTATGCGCATATGTTCATAAATATAAAATTATTAAGCACAGTACACCGACATATTACGTTAACACAAACTTTTATTCTGGATGCGATTAATCACGATTAATCGTTTGACATCCCTAATTTATTTATTTAGCATTTGTTGACATTTTTTTTTCTGATATTTATTATGTAAAAATTTGTAATGCTATTATGCATGTATAGTATCTGATTTTTATAAATCATTATGCTACAGTATACAGATGTTACATGAAACAATTATACTTAAATGCATCATGTCCTGATGTTATACTGTACTGTACATTGTTGTTGATTTATAGAAAAAAACTGCATCTAAAAATGCCTTTTTACTAAAATGTAACAAAAACTACTAGATTGTTTTAGTGAATACCTTAAAAAAAAAGATTAAAACACAAAAATCTAAATGGGGCACAATGTAGTGTACTCTATTAATCTGAAGAAATTTCTAAAACTTTTTTACAGCTGTTTCACATGTGCTCTGAAATGTGCACTGCATTGGGGTTTTAGGGTTAACTGAAATGTCTGTAAAATGAATGGGTAATTATTTTCTTTCAATCAGGGTATCAACTTACAGTAGCGTCCTATTACACATTCCCAATATCACAATTCATAATTAAACTGGGGAGGTAATACGACACAGACAAGCAGTTCACCCCAATACTCACACCAACCCTCTCCCCCTATGGGAAGCTCTGATTCCCATCAACCTTCAAGAAAACAATTGAGCACTAAAACCCTCCCAGACATTATGAGAAATGACATTTATTAATGAGAGCTGTAGATATAAAACACTGTGAACAAGGTCACGTGCTTCCGCAAACATAACACAGGAGAGCATCATTGTGTTGGCTTTTTTGTCATGCGATCATCTCGTTTTAATTTGGAGCATAAACATACACCCCCACACACATGCAATGAATGAGCACGATGAGAGTGCAGGGGCTACAGTATGCCAACAGGGTTTAAACCCAGTGTTTCTCATAATTACTGATATTCATTAAGCTCTATTGACCAGCAAGGGCATTATTACAGAAATACACGCTCACGCAGACATACACACATTATAAACAAAGCAATGCAGACAGCTGCTTAACAGAGCTTGCATTTTTAATCAGTTTCCTTGTTTACAGTAATTGATCGATGCACAAGTGAAGAGAGAGTGTAGCTTGAAATTGATATCATTAAAAGTAGGAAAAAGTGTGTTCAAATGTCACTGTGTCGATGCTGCAGTACAGTTTTGTATTGTAAGTTTGTGAAAGTGTTCAAACATATCAGATTAAATATTAACACAACGGTTACTAACTGTGTGTTTGAAGTAAAGAAGAATGATGCCTCCAAATTTTTACAAGACAAGAGTAAAAAGAGCCTGAGAATACTATCATGCCGTATGCCATGGATACCCTGTATACTGCCAACTAGTTTTTAAAGTTTTTTTAGAGCATTGCATTGTGGGATACATCATTTCAAGAATTGTGCTTTGTTGAATACTGATCCTTTTAATTACAGGCAGTCGGTCATTGAGGTGTGCATGCACGTTGACAATTTACATACTTCGCACAGTAAACACATAGAACAGTTGTGTGTTTTTTTACTCTCATCCTTCCCTCGGTCTCTTCCTCTCTCTCAGACAGCTGAGGGTTCTCCGCGGCGCTCAGATTAGGTTAAGGGTGCTCACAGATACTGGTACCAACTGCACCAATTTCACAAGCCTTTCACAGACTCACATACACACACTGCTGCTGTGTGCTTTCCTGTTTGATCCCAGCCAGGAACCCACTGTCAGCCAATTCAGTTCAAGTCTTATAGTTATAGTTTTTACTGTAACTTAAAGGGACAGTTCTCCCCAAAATAAGATTCTGTCATCATTCACTTACCCTCGAGTTGTTCAAAATCTGTATTAATTGCTTTGAATGCTTGGACCAAACAGTTCTTGGCCACCATTGGCTACCATAATGTGAAAAATGTAGATGGTAGTCAAAAGTGCCCCAGAACTGGTCGCTTTCCTACTGTACATTCTTCAAAAGATCTTTTGTGAAGAAATGTATAAAGCAATGTTTCCTAATATGGTTGTCAATTGCGGCCAAGAACTGTTTGCTTACAAGCATTCTTCCAAATATCTTTCTCTGTGTTCATCAGAACAAGGACATTTATACAGATTTGCAACAACTTGAGGGTGAGTAAATGATGACAGAAGTTTCTGTTCCTTTATATTCATGAATGAATGGTCATTGCATTTTTATGCTACATACCTGCATAAACAATGTAGCATTTTTCATTAAATTCTTCATTTTTTTGTTACAATACATACTCTATAAACAGTTCCCAAAACATTTGGAACCTCTCTTCGATATGTTTTTCGGTGAGGGCTGTTGGGGTATAGTCTCCAGTCATTTCATGTGTTATTTGTGATGGAAACATACTGTAGGCTTGAATTATTGATATTCACAAAAAGCTATGAGTTCAGCAAATGCAAAACAAACTGTTATCAAAGTTGAATGCTTCAGTAGTTTTTTATTAAACATTTTGATTCATTTTATACAGGCGTATAAAATGTTTGGGCATGCAGTGGGCTAGTGGAAAAGCTGACAAAATAATATGCTAAGAAAGACAGATGCCCAGTGTTTACAGAAATGCATTTGAGTGTCTCTGTAGTGTGTGTATGGTTGTGTAGCGTAGAGGTGAGAAAGCACTTGACGGACATCATTTGACATTGTTGTCATGGCAACCATCAATATATTTGGAAGGACACCTGGAGTGCAATGATAAAAGAAGTCTAATCATCAAGAATGATTTCAAACATTCATTTTAGAAGAGTTCCAATCAATAAAACATCACATAAATAATTTGCTTTGAACTTTTATACAGATTCTGAGAATGAACAGGAAAACACACGCAAACAGTTGAGCAATGCGTAGTATGAGTGTTGTCTTACACAGTATCCATCTTCACATCTTCAGCACACTGTCATAGAGGGATGTATACTACCCCGAAGAAACAACCAAAACCTATTGGTATGTCAACAAACTCAAGAAAGGGGCAGATGTGTCAGAAATGCCTTAATTAGCAAGTAATTGAGTGATATAGAAAACAAAATTGAGATTTTGGCAACATAATTATTATTATTATTATATTTTTTATTCCTTTTGCTTTGTTTAAGGTGTCTTGATTTGATTCGCTCACATTTCTACATGGTTGTTCAGCTGTTCACAACAGTTCAGTATAGTAATGTGAAATTAATGCCAAATAGATTTGGAAATGTGGTAGAATAAAATTAGTATCTTATGGTTACCACAAACAATGGGACGGGTATTACCATTATATAACCATTACCATGACCTAGTACACTGCTTTTACCTTTTGACATACTACAGTTAAAGGTGCAATATGTGATATTAAGGCGGATCCATTGACAGAAATGCAATGTGATATACATAACTATGTCTTCAGAGTTGTATAAAGACCTCGCATAATGAAGCGTTATGTTTTATTACCTTAGAATGAGCTATTTCTATATACAAACTAAGTGATAGTTTACCCAAAAATGAAAATTCTGTCATCATTTACTCACCATCTTGCCTTTTGAAACCTGTGTGACCTTCTTTCTTATGCAGAACACAATAGAAGATATTTTGAAGAAAGTTGGTAACCGAACAGCGCCAGCATCCATTCACTTCTATTGTATGGACACAAAACCAATGCAAGTGAATAGGTGCCGATTAACATCATTCTACAAAATATCTTTTATAGTGAACTTTCACTTTATTGCACAAAATTACTTTTATAAATATACATTTGATATAATGATGATTATTATTCTGTAATTTATAAATAAATAAAAATTTAATTTATAAAATAAAAAGGTCAATTCTGGTACTGTATGGTTATCATTCAGTAACATGGTGTCTATGTATACGCATTAGGCAGACGGTTTTATCCACAATAAACAGTGCATTCAAGGTTCATTTTATCGTTGTGTTCCCTGGAATCAAACCCATGACCTCTTAACTGCTAATGCAACGCCCTCACTATTGAGCAACATGAACACCAAAGTTTAATTGTTCATCATCTGATACCACCACTGTACAGTCATGTAAAAACATGAACGTCCAGCCATTTCCAAGGTTTCATCTGGATCTGCTTAAACAACTTAGAGTTTTTTTCTTGTCAGATTCACCTTTGTCTTGTTCACAAAAGCTGCTGTAAAAAGCTTTTTAACCGAATCCAACTGAAAAGTTCTTTCAGATTTCTTTGTATAACACGTATATAGCTGTGGTTTACAAATGCTTTTTTAGTAGAGCAATCGGAACAGAAGAAACAGCGAGAGGTTTCAGCTCAGATGAGATCCAGATTAATTTATCACTTACTTTCAGTCTGTTGTATATGCCTAATTAAACCGATGAACACCCTGCTGGTACTGTGTGCCTTTGCATGTGTGTGTGTGTGTGTCTACAAGGGAAAAAGAAAGTGATAAAAACAATAAGGCCCAAAAGCATTTTTAGTTTTTATTACATATTCAGCATGATACCACAAGTCCGTATGCATGTACAGTATGTGTATGAGCATGTGTGAAAGTGTTTGTTTCCGTATGTTCATTGTCAAACTGTCAGGTTTGCGTCGTCCAGCGGGACCAGCGGGACCTCATTAGTCAGCACAGTCTTTGTTGTTGTGTGTGTTTGTGTGTCTCATTATGTCGCTCATCTGTTCTCCACCTTTGTGATCCACTGAATTGAGAAGAAACCGTGTGCCTAGACTTCCAAACATATTCTCCTCTTAATATCCTCAATGCGAATATGAATTGAAAGTTCTGTTGAATATAAAAAGCAGCTGTTCTGTTGGACATGTTGAAATGTTACATGTGATTCATATTTTGTTATTGATGTGACCAGCTCGTGGAGGCACATCAAAAAGTGGTAGAACAGGCGGGCACGTAGCAGATATTTACACAGGATTTTAAGACGGATTTGGCATTAACCTGAATGACTGCAAAGCCGTTCGAGCAGCAGTATGTGATGGAGGTGCATCTCCCCCGAAGACTGATGACACTGAGCCAAATTTGAAGTTTTAAGGACTTAAAGGGACAGTTCACCCAAAAATGAAAATTCTGTCATACTAACCCTCGAGTTGTTCCAAATCTGTATAAATGTCTTTGCTCTGATGAACACAGAGAAAAATATTTGGAAGAATGCTTGGAACCAAACAGTTCTTGGCCACCACTGCCATAGTAGGACAATTTGCTTTATACATTTAATAAAGGTATTTTGAAGAATGTAGGAAAGCGAACAGTTCTGGGGCATTTTTGACTACCATAGTAATTTACATAATTAAATAGGGTAGTCAATGGTGGCCATACAGATTTGAAACAACTCAAGGGTAAGTATGAGGGTGAGTTCCTTTATTCTGTGAGAAAGTTCCTTTCGTTTAGTGTGGTACATTGTTTTTTCACATGGTCATTTAATTAAAAATTTCGAAGGAAAAAAATCTTTACTTTATCTCTGTCTCTTACACTTTTCTCATTTGTTCAACAGCGGCCAATGTTGTGTAAGTGATTTTTAGTAATTTAATGCAAGGAAGGCAGCAATAACAACATGCCTGAGGGGCATTAACATTAAAACTATTAAAATAACATCTGTGGGGTAAATTGGTGGTTACACAAGCTCTCATTTCCCTCCCTTTGACTTAAGCTCCATAGAAACTCGCAGTGTTCGCATGGTTGGGGAGTGAAATAGTCCAAATAAACCTGACAGAATGAAGAATCATTAGTTTACATAAGGGGGTGGTGCTTCAGTGTTTGTGGCTTTGACATTCAGACAGTGAAATATTGGTTGTAATAGTTTTACATGTGGACACGGTTGGACATTTTTCTGTGATTGTTATATTTTTGTCTCGGCTATTTGTGACTTCTGCTATGTGTGAATACAGTGAAATGTAGCTGTGAGGACACTTCACTTCTCACAGCAGATGCATGTGAATCAGCATACACACACACTCAATATGCAATGCTTAGATGTCTTCATTTAGGTGCAAAACATATGCTTTGTAAGATAAATCTTCAGAGTCATATTGTTATAAGGCATATTGATGTTGTTATTGAACGTGGTTATGAGGCACATGATTAACCTCTTCTCAAGGGCACATGTGGCAGCTTTCAGCGTAGCGTCGATACTAAGAACATCTACCTATGGAGAATGTGAAGCTGACGTCACGCCCTATGTTGCAGTAGCGCCGCCATCTTGGGAGGATCATATCTCCACTGCTATTATTGTTTTGATATGTTGAGAAATCAAAGGTGAAAGAACCAAGGGATTTTCCTGAACAACTCTGCGTAATGCTATTGCAGTTTTTAACCCAGCAAGACCGACCTACCCTAGTTATATTTCCTATATTTTTTCTGTAAATTATATTTCATTCTGCTGTATTTAGCACATACCTTGTACTACAATAGTCTATCTTTATTTTTTACTTGTACATATTTACATACACACATAGCTTTACTCTCTATACCTTTATCTTATGTTTACTGTATGTTACCCATAGGCCCTTTTAAATCATCTGTGTACTGTAGTTATGGTCTCTGTGTATCTGTGTACTGGATGCTCCTGTCACCAAACAAATTCCTTGTATATCTTATATCTGATTCTGATAATTATTTTATTTACATCCCCTCCATACCATAGTCTGTTTTTGCTATGGTTCTGTTGTATTTACCTTGTTGTGTTGTACCCATTTTCCTTTTCTGTTACTGTCTCTGTCCACCAACTGTTAGCATTACTTACTCCGCGCAAACATATTCCTTGTGATAAGTATTCGACCAAAACACTGCCGAACGACACACTAGCAGCCTCCCCCGCAACATCACATTCAACAGCATGTAGCTTCACATTCTCCATATCAAGCACTCTGACAGCTTTTCAGGATCAGCGCCAGGTGCTTCACCTCTCACAGAAAGTTCTCTCATCAGCTGGTTCTGATCTGCAATCAGGCAACTGAAGCATCTGCCTCACTCTCCACCTCTGTGTTAGCAAGCACCTCTGACTTCCAGCGAGAAAGAGACCTCAAGACCTTTTCACAATAGCCGGGTTTCCATCACCCTGGTTTTATGCACATTTAGAAGTTTCGCATCAGAATCGAGAGAAGGAAATGCCAAAATAAAAAAAAACGTTAATTTTGCAAAAAAGCTTTTACGCTCGCATGTGGTGGTTTTTCTTTGTTACGAAAAAATGTAAAGCCATGAGACAAAACCGCTGTTACTGTTGATTGTGTCTTTCTGCTTTCCAGTTTTTTTTTACTATTGTTATTAGGTCACCAATACCACCGTGATCCACTCGAACTTGATGGAAACGCACCAATTTCGAATTAATCTTTTCTAATGTTATTGCGAACTTTGAAAAGATTCACATCACGTTTGGATGGAAACCAGGCTAATGATGTGCTGCGTTCCAATTTGTCATGTGATTGTTTTTGTCTAGACAATATTGTAATTGGTAACAATCACACAAAAACACACATTAAAACTTGCATTTCAGCTTTATTTCAGTCACTAATCCCACTATGTAATGTTCACTATGGTCAAATAACAGCTTCCATGACTTTAACATCGTCTGTGAAAGCTGTTCAGTGTAATATACTGATATTGTGTGTGTGTGCGCATACCTCTAAAACACTTCTATACAATGTCTTTTGAAGACCTGCTTGCAAATGTCTCCTGGTCAATCTGCTTGTTTTATAATCCAACTCGGGTCCAATATAAAAATGCAAAATTTATGCTTCAGTTTTAAGTGTTAATTAATATAACCGGTCTGACGCCATTCGGTCTGATGTCATTTCCCTCGCCATAGTAAGAAAAAAATTGCGATCTCTGACAAAGATTGACGTTTGCACATGCACTAGCAGACCTCCGTTACACTTCGATCGGTCCGCATGTGTTTAACTGATAAAGTTAAGTTGATGCCATTGTTACTGTTTATTGCTAAACGCCAAAGTTTATGAATAGATGTGCACTGAGAGGGGGACCGACCAATCACAACAGCCTGTGAAGAGGAAGCTCGCTGATATGGTATGGGTGGGACATCTTCACACTCACTGTAAGCGGGGAACCAATCACGACAGACCTGGTCAGCTTTACCAATCAGAGTGTTTCGGAAGGATGGGCTTTATATAGACAGGAAGAAATCCAGTTGTTTTGTTATAAGAGGGACAGCAGTGAACAAATTACAATTGAAATATGTGAAATATAAAGCGTTTTTTGAAATTATAAACATGAACATCCATTGTTAAGCAAAAGCAAAAGAATGGCTCCTTTAAGCCCAAATTATAGTTCGGCCGACCGCGCAATTTTGGAGACCACACGGACGGAATGCGCATGCACAAATGTTGAATCTCCCGAGTCCACTAGGTAACGTACTGTGCATGTGTCGAACTCGTCCGTCCGCGCTTATCCGCGGTTGACTATGCTCAAGAAGCTGTGCGAAAGCGTTTTGCGCGACACGGACGCAGAAAGTTAAGCGGACATTTCCATTTGCTCTTCATTTAGGCTTCATTTAAGATATATTGAGGTATTTTGTTATGTATGCAAATTGGAGTGACGGCTAGAGGCCGCTAAATTGCATACAATTGTACATAAGTACATAAAAACAGATTTTTCACAATTTTTGGGAAATTAAATGAATAAGACATATCTATGTTGATCAAATATTTGGATCTTTCAAATGGCTTATTCTGAGTATTATTCCAAACTATAACAGGATTTGGGTGAACTATTTCTTTAATTAACGAGATTTAATGAGTTGACTAAAACTTGCTTTCATTGAAATCAGAATATCATATCTCTGTTTTTCCTATGAATGGAAAGCAATGCAAGGTTTTACTCTAGATGAATGAGAGATCAGGGTCTTTGGAAGAATAAAGAGCAAAACAATGTTACAATAGTGGCACCAAAGTGAAATTATGTTTAGAACACTTTTCATTTGAATGTCATGGCATTGCTGTATTTGCAAGGTCTTCTTTGTCTGTCACTTATAAGCACAGAGGAAAGAGCACTTTAAGAAAGTCCTCTATGGTCTACTCAGTCTCTTCTGCTTTGTGCTCTATCCGGACACACATTAAATTATGTTTGATAGAGATACAATCTGTTTCACAACTACAGTAAACAAGAACTAAGAACTATAGGAAATAAGCTAAACACATTCTACATGAAATATTTGTTTTGTGATAGTTCAGAGGAATCCTGTATTTAGCCGTAATACAGTGGTGAAGCCTATTATCAAGATTTTGTAACTGGACACATTTTTGTGTGATCTGTTTTGTCACGGTACAGAAGTATATTGGCCATACACAGTCCCACAAAAGTCTGGAAGGTCACAGATTAAAATGCAGGTCGTCTTCAGCGTCCCTTCACCTGTCAGTTACAGGTGTCCCCAAAGGAACACAAACCCACGCTCTTTCACACAGATTAGCCCACAACCCACAGGAACCCCATCGCCATGGGAACAGCTTAAGCACTCAAAAGGAGGTTACCCACAATCGACTCACCCACCCTAAAAATGGCCAACAATGTTTTGTAGAACACAACCTCATTAAAAAGAGCGTCGTGTGTGCAGATGTGTCCAATTGGTTCATCCACGTCTGTCAGTGGGCACGTATGAATATCAAAGGACATTGTAATTGACAAGAATAATTGAAGTAGGTGTGCGCGTTCACAAAGCATTTCTGCTTCAATCACAATGACTGTCATCAGATCAGGAGGTGGGACACAGACAAGAGAAAAATATCATCAGGCTGCTTACCTTCATGTGTGAAGCTGTCACAGGAAAGGACAAAAAGATTTTCTTGCTGCCATGTCAAGCACATCTTGATTGCTCTATTTTTGGACTGCCGCTTGTCTGCCACAAACTTTGTTTTTTAACTCCGTGTTTGTATACAAATAATGTATATAGGCATAAATGAATTGTTTATATGTACAGAAGGTGGTTATTTTGAGCTTTGTAGTGCAGCTACTATACAAAGCCAAAACTAAGAGACCACTCCAACATTATTTACAATTTTTCCGAATTTACTTATAGGTATACCAAAATTGTAATTTCTGTTTTATTCTGTAAACTAGTAACAACATTTCTCCCAAATGTAATTTTTTCAAATAACAAAATAAGATGTTCGCAGATCTTAAATACTGCAAAGCTAAGTGTTTCATGTTTCTAAGCAAAGCACAATACTAATGTTTTGTATTTTAGGATCAGATCAAAAATGGATATGATGGAATAGCCTGTATTTTTTTCAGTATGCGTCTTTGCATTCCCTCAGTCTTTCACATTGCTGTGGGGTGACTTTTTGTTAAACTTTAACAAAAACTGGACTGGAATTACACAATATTACAGAAATGCTGATTAAAGGCAAATCAGAGTGTTTTTTCTGCAGGTTTTTCATTTTTTCACAGTTTTATCGGACACACTTCCCGTCTGTGTTTGGTTATAATATATTTAATTAATATGAATATGTATATACATATTTTATTTAGTAATTGTATTAAATTAAAACTATTCAACAGTTATTGCTTCTTTTTAGAGGTCTACTGGAAGTTAAGTTTGGGCCACATAACGTTTGTTTATGTTATTTCCGCTAAAATCGTTCACAGTAAATTTGCGCATTGCTTGGGGAAAAAATGATAAGTAAATGTTCTGTTAAGTGAATGTCGAAATTTGAAATCTTCAGCCTTTAATCAGGTCAGGTGATCAGAAGCCCCACCCTAAGCACACGCCATTGGTTGTACCACTGCTACTGTGTCAGAGAGATTCTCCCAAGAGCTCAGACAATTCTCCATGTGGTTGACCTGCTCTGAAAAAAAGATAAGAATAACACATTAGTGAAGGCTGCTGCTGTCTTTTTATTAAACTTCCTTTTTTAATTTCCTTTCAAGTTAACAATTAATTGAACTTGTAGCTTACTGTAATTCTTAATATTGAAGCATTCAAATCAAAACAAGAGTTACACTCTTAACCCTACAAACTCTAAGTATGTCAAAATCACAAATAGTAGAGAAAAGACTGATAATGACTCACAAGCCATAGGCAAATTAAACAGGTTCACTGCCTATAACCCTTTAAGCCCAATGTTATCGGAACTGTCAAAACTCAGTGTGTTTTCTCTAGTTTACTGTTTTCAGTCTCTGGTAGTGAGTCAGTAATGACTTCCATAGACTAAGCTGAGGGCGTCCAATTTAAATGTCACATTGGTAAGCCAAAACAACCCACTTAGTCTGCCCCAAAGTCAGATTCAACTCACTTGCCAATATAATATATTGTGTGTGTGTGTGTGTGGAAGATGTGTGTGTGTGGAAGAAGATAAAAAGGAGAAAGTAAAAGACCAAAATAGAGAAACTACGAATAAAAACAGCTGAATTTTCAGAAATAAATATTACATTTGATTCAGAGACAGTCCCCTCAAAGAGCTGCCCACGCAAAAAGAGAGTGACAAATAAGATCTTGTTATTATCTCAATTGTGACACTACTATCTCAATTGTTACTCAACTATACACTCAGTTTTGCCAAGAATTTAGAAATTTAAAGGTAATGATTTTTGGTTTTAACATTTTAAATCAAATTCTTTCAATATCCAGTTATATAAACTAATGCACATCTAGTTTCTATTTCTGTTTGTTTATAATTGTATTTCTCCTAAGGTGTTTTG
Organism: Triplophysa siluroides; assembly: GCA_006030095.1. Classification (NCBI taxonomy): domain Eukaryota; kingdom Metazoa; phylum Chordata; class Actinopteri; order Cypriniformes; family Nemacheilidae; genus Triplophysa; species Triplophysa siluroides. The sequence continues at coordinate 521,705 of VCII01000052.1, read as the reverse complement.
GAAAACATCTGAACTTTTTTTCACATACGCTGCTGCCTTAAAGGAGCGCCAATCCACCAATGCTTGGCTGAAAACACTGTTGTCTGTTGTCTCTTAGGAATGTGTGCATCTACCAGTCTCCAGGTAAAAAGCTCAAGGTAATATTTTAACAATTCCACGAGTGTTCAAGCTCCATGCCATTTTGTTTTTATAATGATGATGCTGAACGTCTACACACTGCTGTTTTACAGAGCACTTGTTGAAGGGATATTTCTCCCAAAAATGTAAATTCTGTCATCATTCTTTTGTGTTCTACAGAAGAAAGAAAGCCATTCACGTTTGAAATAAATGACAGAATTGTTTATTTGTGGGTCAACTGTACCTTTAAACATGATCACTTTAGATTGCATGTGTAGTTATAGCATTTTTTTCGCCAAGCACAGCGTTAGCCAAACTCATTTTGTGATGACTAAACAACCAATGTCTTCCGTTAATTCGTTTAATTAGAGATTTCAAAAGGATCCCGCGGGCTTGAAAATCAAAGTGAATAATGCAATTCAGCACACTTTAAATGCTTTGACAGGAAGCTTTAATGCCTTTTTCAACAGCGCTCTGGAAATCGTTTGATATGCTGGAAAATGTGTTCATTGTCAACTTTTTAGCATTTGGCTTCTTTTAATGGAAGATGGCTCTCTTTTGTATTGTATCTTCACCAGGCTGTAAATGTGCTTGGGTCCCTGTATTAGAATAAAATAATTTAACAGTGAGCCGTCATGATTGACAGCTTTGCCTGTTATGCATTATCTGAGATATTGGTATGTTTAACATGTACAGTATATTTTTGCCATAAGCAAAACCTTAAAGGTTGAATGGTTAAATGTGTTCTGTATATAAGAAATTCACTGTTCTGCTATTTAAATCAATTACAGGTAGCTTGAAAGCACATGCACACTATCTCTCCCTTTCCTTAATTGTCTGTTGTTGAAATCTTTCCCGTTGCACCGCTATATATACCTCGCCACCGGAATTATTGTCATGACAACCCATCGGTCTTTTCTCTATCGGTGTCTATTTACTAATCAGACGCCTTTTCTCGTGGGGGGAAAATAAGCATAAACCATGTAAACAACATCTGTCCAACAAACCTGTTGGAACATCTCTATTCTATCATTATGACTTGATCAGCTGTGATTGCTTTTGAACTGATGTTTTATGCCCTTGTTTGACGTCTCTTAATCCCATCCTTTTGAGCAGAAGACTTTTACACACACTGTCTCATCAGTGCTAATAGCTAGATTAAGTCGGCACGTTAAGGATATCTCATTCATCATTCAGGCTTTTATTGGCATGTGAGGCGCATGGTTTGCTCAACAAAAACATTTACATTTGCAGAGTCATTGACAGGATTAGCAGCCACGCTTAGCAGGACTGCCGGGAAATTCTGGCATGCCAAAAGTCTCCATTGTATGGATCGACTATCCGGCTCTCACACGTTGGCAATGTGCTCGATGTTTCAGTACGTTTGAGATTTGTAATCCATACTTAGTGCACCCTGAACCAATTGTTTTTCCATTTAAAAGTAAAATGGACGAGCATGTCTGTATTAAATGAACAACATTGACTGAATGGAGCAAGACTGTGTTGATTTGGGTTGGTGTAATGTTTTTTTTGTTTTGCAGTTGCAGTCTTGCACCAGGACGCTGTCCATGGTTCTGAATATTCCACAGGCTGGATAGCACACCTTACAACCAACAGTATACTCTAAAAATGTAGGGTTATTTTAACCCAGTGTTGGGTCATTTACACTCAAGAGTTGGGTCAAACAAGTTAACCTATGGGTTGTTTCAACCCAAAATGCTGTGGTTTTTAAAGGGGTCATATGGCGCGAATACGTGTTTGTCTGTGTCTTTGCTGCGTTATAAGTTGCCCATGCATGTATTTGACACAAAATTGAAGTGTCAGAACAAAAGATGCATTCTGTATAAAAGCGAAGGCTCAGAAACACCTCGTGTAACCAAACCCCCACAAATCTACTTCAGTTCGTGGTATGATTAAAAAATCTGAATGGCGGGGCAAAGAGGTGATACAAACATGCACGGTATGTGGAAAATACAGCGTTTTTAACCTTAAATCGTGTATACACATTGCATTACATCTAAAACAAACGATAATATTAGTTTTAGCCGTGTCAATATGTCCCTTTAAAACCATTGTTGGGTCAAATATAAACCATTTGCTGGGTAATTTACCCCAACGGTTGCGTTTGTCCATTTTTGACCCAATGCTGTGTTGAACTAACCCAACATTTTTAGAGTCTAATAAATCGGGATACACTCAAAAACAATTCTGGGTTGATCCATGATTGGATCAAAAGGGGTCAAACCCAACCATTGGGTTATAAAATAAAAATATGCTTGGTTGTGTCAAATATGGACATTTTCTAGGTTAATTTTATCCAATGTTTGTGTTTTTCCCTTTTTGACCTAACCATGGGTTGAATATTACCCAGCATTTATAGTAGAGTGTATATTACTTGCATGTTAAAAAAAAACTGCTCTTAAAACTCATAATGTGCTTTCCACAAAAGACCCCACCTAAATGACAGTTTTTCATACTGAAGTTGAAATTATTTCTCATGTTTTCAAAACTATTTTCCAATATAACCAGAAAACAATATTCTGTAATAAAACAACCCAGGTACTTTTACAATCTGTCAAAAATGACACCAATCCGTTTGTCCACACAAATCAGCTTCCTCACCTCGCTCAACCTATATTTAACGCCATAATCTATACTCTTTTAAACTTGCCCCAAATTGCTATGTGCCAATAGGCCATCCGTCAATGAAGGTCTGTTCAGCACAAAGCCCTTGATCTTATACATTCACCTTGTGAGGCTCTCGCCCTCTGAGATGGAGGCAAACCATTTTCACATTCTATGCATTCTGCGAGGGAGACAAAGCCCCTGTCTGGCCAGCTATGGAAGCTATGCGTGCATTTGTCCCGGGGATTGAGGGTATCGATCTGCGGAGGGGTTATCTGGAGGCGAGGATATTCTGGTGGTGTAGCAGAAATATAGGAGGGTTCTGAGCAGACAAAGGACAGGCGTGGTGAAGAGAAAGGAAGTTGGGCTTTGATTTATGGGTCTCATGGCTGGTGGGTGTCTCTGGCGTCAATGTCGGTACACAAGGAGTGCATTCATGAGCAGATATTAGCCTTTTCATTCTATCCGTCCGTCTTTCTCTGTCTCTATAGCGCACATATATACTGTATCTCCATTCGAATAGCATGTACTATAAACAAACCTACAATGTCAAATGTTATTTCAGGATTCTCTTACATGTACTGTATGTGAACCCATACATTGGTGGTGTTGTGGTCTAAAATAAGCAACAAGCCTGGTTAGATAACCATAAGCCATGTAACCATATGGATTCCAACATTGTCCCTATAGAGTTGTTCTGTTCGCATGGCTGCTTCTGTAACAATGCATAATAATACACCCATGTTATTGCAGATAGTGATTATGTGGCCAGAAGATTGACTGTTTGTGTGTGCATGTGGTCTGTCCGAACACTTAAACATTGCACATGTGCTGTTAGTACACAACCTTAAATCACTGATTTCAACATTTTCAATCATTTTAGTTGGATCCATAAATGTGTGTGCGTGTGCATCAACACTTTTCACTTTCCCTAATTGCCAGTGGCATGCTGGGGCTGTTTAAACAAAACCCCACTACATTAGCTTCATGCCGCTCACTGTAAGACTCACATGCATGAAAGAATATATGATCTTTCGCACTGCTCTGTGATCAGCACAAGCCATCCGAAGCCTGGCCTGTACCACAGAGGTAGGCACTGCCAAACCGATCTAGAGTCGAAAGAGGGGAGTTGCTTCCGTCTTGGAGGGATTACAGCTTTACCGGAAGAGGAGAGGAAAGAAAGGTTAAGCCACCGCTGGTTGCCAGTTTCAGCATCTCTCCTCTTGCAGTGTTCACACGTGCCTCATGCAGAGGGTCCGGCCCTTATATTAGAGCATCGTGCCAACAGAACCCAGTGTGGAAAGGACAAAGCAATCCTTAAGAACAGTAAGATACTTATTTAAACTAATGTTATATGAAGTATTGTATGCTTTAATTTGAAAATAAGATGCTTTGGGGAGACATGCTTGCTCATTTTAAGCTTTGTGATTATGGTGTTTTACACATTTTTATCCAAGCATGCAAGTGTATTTGAAGAGGCTTTGCTTTTTACGAGCAATTCGTTTGGCATGTTGTATCTTTCCTTCTCTCGAACATGATCAATTCTGGTAGCAGCCAGCAACACAGACTGGCCCAAGTTTAGCCATCGAAAAATCTTGGTGCTTGATTTTAGCAAAGTGCTGAAGAACAGCGCATAGGAGCAGGCACGTAAATTTGTTTTTTAAACGTGCACTTTTTATTTGAACAAAAACCATCTTTGGGAAGGAAATAGGCGAGGTTTAAGCATTTCCCCGAGCGCGCAGCAATGCGGTCCAATCAATTACGTTTAATTCAATTCACTTTAACTTCCAGCACGCTGCGAAAGAGGAGCATTTATTGAAAACGATTCAGAGCCCTCCTCCTCCTCTCGTACCTCTGCTCGCCGCTGCGCATTACGAGACAGCTGGCGATGAGGGGACTATCCCTTCACTCTCATATCTGTCATCTCACTTGTGTTTTCCTCAAGCACTGCGGAAAGAAAACACCGTGCGCGGACATTTATAGGACGCGGCACGAGGAGGATGCTGACCGCCGAGCTTTGTGCAATGACCGTCACTCTTGTGACTGATTTGTAGCCAAAGATATTAAATGGGCGTTTGTATCGCCGTCTCCGCTGATTTCCGCGCATACCTGATCGGATACTGTGTAAGGCTCCAGAATGAAGAGGATGAACGTAAGCGCTTCACGTGTGTTCTGCTAGTGTGTAAGCATGCTGAACGTATTCGTTGCATTGAGTTTGTCTGCGAGACTGCGTTTCGGCGGAATTGGGTTTACTATTCGATTGACGCGCAACTTTGTCTTTAGATTTCTGGGATGTGATCAGAAACGCGACTGAGACAAAGCCATCTTCAACTCTTTGAAACTGCTTTAGATCCGTTGTTTGAGAATACACAGACATCGTCGATTGCTTGTTCCCTTTGTGCGGGAATGATAGTAAAGGACTGCGGTTCCGTATGCGTTCTTCTGTGGCCACATCATTGGCACGGGAAATCGGGTTTAAGTGATAAAGTATTCACTCTATGTTTGTATTTCTTCTCAAATATATTCTTACTGCGCGCCGATCTTCCATTAGGAAAATGACCAGCGTTGATTTTGATAAGCAATGTCAATAAGTCAAATTCATCGTTACATGCAGAGTTGAGGTGAGATGCCAACGAAACGCGCGTTAAAAATACGCAGGCATTCATTCATTCATGAATGATGCTGTATTTGTAAACACGTTGGATTCTTTTCTCTGTTTGCAGGCGCGCTGGAAGTCGCCACCAATGTGGCCGTCTGGAGTGGGCAGCAGGCAGCCCTGTCCCCGTGATTCTGCCCTGCGCAGAGCGGCCATCAGTGGGAACGTCCTTGCGCTCCCTCCGTTCCACGTCCCCACGGGCAGAAGCGTCCGAGTCTTCATCTGTGCCAACCCCGACGGTAAGAGCGCAAAGTACCTCTTTTCAGCAGAGCATTTCTAGATGATCCACGAGTGGTGCGTGCGTAATTGGCAGACGCTTACTGTACAATGCATTACAAGACCTACGTTTTATTAGTATGTGTGAAAATATCAAACCCATGACCTTTGCGCCACATGAGCTACAGGAACTTTTCCGTGAAGCAGAAGGACACTTAATGCGCAAACGATGTGCAAGACGCGCGTTATCATCAAATGTGTTTATAAAACCAGATTTAACGGTAATGAATTCAGACGGTTCCATATTATCCCATTTCATAACACACGCTGCCATCCTCAGAGATCCGGCTGTCTCTAACGTTTGCAGCAGTGCTGTCCCGTGTGCTTTGACAAGACCAGCAGTGACAGCGGTTAGTGGAGCCGCCTGTCTTACCGCTGGTCCACAGAAGCAAAGACTTGGCAACCGTGACACGAATTTGGTACATTTACACAATCTTCCTTAGTTGCGTTATAGGGGATCTCCCACGCTGTTACATTAGTTCAAGACTGTGGAAAATTCTTTCTGCTTAGAATTGACCTTAAAATAAATGAGTGCAACGGGAACTAGGCGGCACATATGCAGTCATACATTTAAATATGGGCTGCAGGGAGACCTTAATATAGTACTTCTAATCTAGGAGTAAACAAGCCAAGGGAAAGTACTGTAGAAGTGGGTTAGAAGAGTGAGAAAGAGAAAGAGAGGAGAAATTAGTGTGGAGAGGTGACGATGAAGATACATTTGGGTACATTGCATTGGTGAGGGGATTTCTGCTTAATGTCTTATAATCATATAATAAAATGATTATGAACTGTATAGCAGTAAAAACATTGATATTCTCTACCGAAGAATGTTTCACCTGTGGATGTATTGTGCTTACACACTCCTGATGCGCAATAATATTTTGATATAATTAGTTGAAAATACAGACCATTATTAATTGCCCAAACTAAAACATTTAAAATAAGTGAAAATCATATTTTTGCATTTTTCGCCTTCTATTTTTGCATAAAAAACAGCTCACTCAGAAAGCTCACACCTCACTCACTTTTTTGGATTATCACATCACACCTTTATTAAACGTATGCAATGCATCCTTGTCTTATACTAGAATACTGCATTAGACAGTGACCAGAGGAGTTTTCTTCCGGTCAACTACGGTCAGCTCTAAAAACTGCTGGATGGCGATGATTTAGTGAGATGCAGAGGTGACCGGTGTGCACAGAAGGTGTACTTGGGACTGTGATGTGGCAGACTTATGGCACAACCCAGAGGTCATTCATTTATTCGTCAAGGTGGAGAATTAATGATACAGAACTATGCGTATCCTCTGTCCTTCTGTGGCTGAAACAGTCTGCTGTTGGGATTTGGTGCAATGCTCTTCCCCCTTAAGCACTAGAGGGTGCAATTTGTGCATCACAGAATTACAAGGGGAGTTGACCTTAACACACATACACAGTAGTCTCAATAGTTTCACTCTCATCATTTCTCTGACTTGAGAGCAATGATCTCAATTGATGTTAGAGGCAGGTTTGAGGTCAGATTTAGTTCAAGACAGCACCTGTCAGAATCTTGCTGACGTCTGAGGAAATGTATGCGATAACATTTAAACGCTTGTTTGGTTTTGTTTGTGTCTCGGTTGGCCAACCACTGGTGCTACATTGTACTGCTTTAAAGACCTTGAATTGAATGACTCTACTGTATAATATAGTGTGTGTTTTTAGCCGAGCTGATTTATTAATGTGCTTTCACAGTCTTTTAACCTGGGACTAAGTACAAGAGTTAAATCAAGTTAAGAGACCAGGGTCCAAAATTACCACCCTCAAATCAGTCATTTATTATTATAAATTTCTCTTGTTTGACAGGAAAAACTTCTCTCCATTTTAAGAGTTGATATTGAGTACAAAAAAGCATTGCTTTCTAGGCATTGTATTTAGAAAACACTCAAACGGCTTATCATCATAAAAGGTAATTATGTGCTTTAAATATTCAGATAATATTAATGCCTTTGAGCATTTAGTAATTAGTTTACTAATTCCATGTAGCTAATGGATTCCTAACAGGGACGTGTTTTAGTCACCAAAGGGATTTAAGCACACATGATCACGGGCCACTTCTCAATGCATCGTCCTCCATCTTGCAAGAGAAAGAGACCTTTCCTAATCCCTCAGAGTCGTCTGCTTCGGCATCAAACAGCTCTTTCACACTGAGCTCATCTATATGCGGTTATTGTGCTGCTAGAGACACATGTGAAAGCCCCATGGGAGCGACATCTCCCCAGATTATAGACATGATGGGAGGGAGTGTTATGAACGAGACACAGTTATAGCTCCAGCTTGGGATTCAAAACGATGTGGATATTCATTAACTATTTAAGCACATTTAGAACATTTAAATGACTGTAAAAAGCTTTTTCTGAAGACATCACTCATGGTCATGTAGCGTGACGTCTGTTTTCTTCCAGGCACGCGATACAGGAGGTGATTGTTGAGGAAGTAAGGTATTTTTTTCAGGGATAGAGCAAAGTTGAAAGGAGATTGAGAGTAGTTAGGGATTAGTCATTTAATGTAGAACAAAAAGAGCAATTTTGTCCCTTTATTTTCCATCTTTTTCATTCCTTGTGTCTGAGATGAAGTCTAATGGCAGCTTTTGATTGGGGCTACAAGGCTTTATTATAGAAATTATACGTCTCGTTCAAATCTTTTCTTTCCTTACACCATCGCACGACTTCCTTCTTCATCTTCTTTCCTTGTTTCCCTTCCTCCATTCAATCCAATCTCCTTTTTAATAATACTCCCCAACACCCCCCAACCCCTTAGGAATGAGCTCACTATTTTTTTCCTCTTGTTGTTCCGTTTTTACTATCGTCAATCATGACAAACATGTCAAACATGGGACATGTGTATGTGTATGTGAAAGCCAGCCAGTACAGTAGCTACAGTATAGCAAATGTACAATACATTCTTGCTTTCTCTCAAAATATTTCATACCATATTTCTTTGTGAAAGTTAAGAAAATGTGCATTTTAAAGCATGTGGCATCATGTCTTCTACAGTATGAGGTGCTTTTGTCAGGTGTTAGATCAGTGTGTATAAGTCTTGTTTACAGACAAAATCACTGACCACGAAAGGATTTGACAAACATCTGAGATCTTTTTTAATTCCTTGAGGTTTTGCATGTGCATCTTTTTGAACATTTCAGTTTTAGACTAAACTGAGAAGTATAATTTTTTTAAAGAAACTATGTGAGTCTTTTTATTACAACAGTTCATTATACTGTAAGCATATGAGTACATCTGTTCCATAATGATCGCACATATGAAGTTATATTTTTAACTTTGTTTGCAACAAAGAAAGCCTTAATTCACTTATGATCCTCCCTTCACCCAAAGCTTGAATCCATCTGGCATGCCATCATTTCAGATGCATTTACTTTCAACACTTGCAAGATTCAGCGCTGCATTTTTGTCTTTTTTAAATCTTGACAGAATGAGTCCTGTCATTGTATGTAAACATTCATCAAAAATGTGTGTTCCATAGAAAAAAGCTTTTGATTGACACCCGAATGAGTGCAGAATGATTTTGGGGTGAGCTGTTTCTTTAAGTGCTCTGCTTGTCAAGTTTTTGTGTTAGGAAAAAAGAACAAAAAAGGGTGAAAGAGGCGGGAATGAGATGAAAAGAGAATAGAAGGTTATCAATGCCGCAGGTTCAAAGACAAGGGGGTGGGTAAACCTCTAGGCATGTTTCGCCACAGACAAAGACTGCGAAAGAACAAAAAAAAGAAGATGACAGCTTGAGAGAGGTGATAGGCTGAGAATGGTTACTTTAAAGGACGGCCCATAATACCATCCTAAAAAAAGAACAAAATGTAAAGATATGAATGATTAAACACACTAGAGGTCCACAAGCTGTTCTACCCGCCAAAAACTCTTGAATGGGTTGACACAGATATCTACAGTAGAAGGTTCAAAGCACATGATTGACCTCATTTTAAGCTCTCAAGTCAGAGTTTCCCGATCTCTGTCGGTTATCTGCGGATGTCTGAAAATGGGAAAACTGATGCTGACTGGCAAAAGAGGAAAAGATGTTGCAAGAGTTGAAACATGTGTAGATAACAGAAAACGGCTTAATATTTTCTACGGTCTGAGGTAAATCAAAGAATGACAGACAAAGAAAGACAGAGGAGAGGATACAAAGAGATGTTTCACCAAGCGTAGGGATATTATGTGACCTTGAAACAGTTGACTGTCATCATGAATTCTCAGCCTAAATCTGTAATCTTTAGAAGACGTTAAAGGGTTGTAATTGCAGTGTTAACTGTTCTGGGACTTAAAGGGATAGTTCATCCAAAAATGAAAATTCGGTCATCATTTAGTCTCCCTCTTGTCATTTTAACCTTTAACATCCATTGACTTCTATTGTATGAACACAAAACCAATGCAAGTCAATGGGTGCCGGTTACCAACATTCTTCAAAATATCTTCTTTTGTGTTCTGTGGTAGAGAAAAAGTCATACAGGTTTGAAATGACAAGAGGTTGAGAAAATGATGACAGAATGTTCATTTTTGGGTGAATGTCAACTCTCATGCCTCATATTGCTCTGGCTGCCTGTGACAACGTGTAATATGCAGCAACACACTGATGTTACGTACAATACACATACATGTACACATAAAACATGAACACACACACATGGTCATCTCTGTTTTCAAATCATGCTGGCAGCTACTCCCATTGAGAGAAAATACAATGTATGAAAGAACAGAGTCTTGAAGAGGATGAAAGGGATCGTGAGCAAAACATTTGTATGTGTTTGTATGGGATTTGCTCTTAAAGGGATAGTTCACCCCAAAATGAAAATTCTTTCCATATTTACTTGCATGTCATTCCAAACCTGTGTGACTTTCTTTCTTCTGTGGAACACAAAAGAAGACATTTTGAAGAAAGTTGGTAACCAAGCAACATTGGCCACAAAACCACTCAGATATTTGTCAAAATATCTTCTTCATTTTGGGGTGAACTTTCCCTTTAAGGCATTTGTGCATATGACTTAAAAATCTTCTTTCACACTAACAACCATCACATGGTAAAAATGGTTTTACCAGGGTACTCCCATGATATTCTTTAAAGTACCACATAAATATAATGGTATGTGGGTAATTATAAGGGATCATTGTATCATGGTGTATATCAAAGAACTGCGATAGTACCATCTGATACAACCACTATACAATGGTGGCACCTCAGACATTTTTTTTTGATTGACAGTCTGTTACAATGTAAGATACAGACAATTACAAAGAAGGATGTATGTACATTTACAGATACATGTTTGCTACATTGTCCTCTAACTATTCTCTGTCTTTTGTTACAGACACAGAAGCCGAGAGAAATGCTCTTAAAGAACATGTCTATCCCAAACTACGGGACTTCTGCAGGGAAAACTATGGCATTGAATTCCAGGTAACAGACATCTGTGGGTACATCTCAGTCTGTAGTAGCCATTAGGTTCATGACAAATTTAAACACATTTCTTTTCTTTTTTGTTTCTCTTTATTTGCTTTCCTCTGTTTCTCAGTGGGGTTGAAAAGATTGAGTTGCTTTGGGACTATTGTGTGATCTCGGCAATGATATGCCCATGCAAGACGCAAACATGCCTCTTATATTCGCCCTCAGGAACGTGGCCTTAAATTCTCCACTCTCTTCCTCTTCTCTGGAGAGGTATTTACAATGCAAATGGTCTGTTGTTGAGAGAATGGAGCAGTGGGGAGATTTTTATCAGGCAATTTGATAAACAAATGCAGACTCGGGAAGAGGCACCATGGCCAGTGGCACAGACAGCATCCTGAGATTGGACATGGGTATAGGGCTTGACCTGATTCAGAGAGTTTACCCTTAAGGAATAGATCTTTATGTAATATATTATGCCTCATTAAACCGCAACGTAGCCTGTGATTTTGGACTTGTTTTTGGTGCTGCCGAAAAAGTGACTTCATGAGAATTACAGTCTCATTATTAGTTCTGCTTCTTAGAATATTTGTATCCATATTAACAAGGCGGAAATGTTTTAGACATCAAAGTGCATGTGCAAAAACAACTGGGATCATCATTATTTTAGTGCTTTATACAAATACCAGTGAAATGTCACTATTCTCAGTATACATTTTAATACAACAGCACAAACTAAAAGCCCTTAAGTCTTGGTCAGGAACATTTATCAAGTTTACATTTAGATTTTACATTTACCATTAGTCATTTAGCAGACGCTTTTATCCAAAGCGACTTCCAGATAAGGCAAATAACGGAAGCAATTGTAACAGCAAAACAAAATTTACGAAACTCGCTCTGTAGAGCAGTTTGTCAGTTTAGGGCTACTGTAGAAACAACATGGTGAATTCAATGTAAGGGGACCCACGGTGTATGTAGATTGAAATAGCTCATTCTAAAATAAAAAAGGAAATAAAAACATGACGCTTAATAATGTAAGTTCTTTATGCAACTCTTAACACATAGTTCTGTATATTATATTACATGATATTAAAAATTATTATTTTCAAAATGACACATCGGAATTTCTTGCAAGCAGTCAAATTTGGTTAAACAGACTAGAGCACTGAATTGTTTTCTCTTTTTATGTCAATATTGATGTTTGATGAATGGTAAGTGGCAGGTCTATTAGACTGCATTTACGCTGCCAGACCTAATGCACAGATCGAATATTCTGACACATCTGTTTTTTTTCCTCACACCTTTTTATTTTCCCTTAGCTGTCAATGCCCTGACAAGCATTTTGACTAAGAAGGGAGCTTACAAGCATTTCAGAGCATGCAAGCAATGCATGATATACTGAGACAGAGCGCAACGCATCATAATCTGAAAACCACGCCTGCCGGGGGGGGGGGCAATTCAACCCTCTCCATTGACTTTCTATTGCGGGAAGCTGCCTCCTTGTCATTTCTGACTTAACAACAAACACAACGATGTCTAAAAACATCTATGTGACTAGGTGTACAGTAAACAAGCTAAAAAATTTTATAAGTCGTCCACCCCAATAAACAAGCGTTTAAGGACCCTAAAGTGGAGCGCGACGTGTCATATTGTCATTTTTTAACTAAGATGATGGTGGAACTAGCTGTTCGAAAGCTATTAGCTAATGTTAGCACTCGCAAACATAACGTTACATCATAGCTTTCTGCTTTATCCACATTCTTACAAATACTGTCAAAATGCTACAGTTTAGAGCTTAGCTTACAGAAATATAATATATAAAACTGACATTTGGATATTTGACTTACCAGTGACAAAATGTTTACTGCACACGTAGCATAAGGCACACTGAGTTTGTCAGGATCCCGCAATTTACCCATTCTTTCTGCTAATGCTTCACATCATATTGCCTGTATCCACTTTTGTCTCCTTAAAGTCTGGCTTTTACAGTTCGGTAGTTTATAAAAACTTGGTTCTGGGTTTTTAAGCTTGTTTACTGTACACCTTGTCACACAGCAGCTTTTAGACAGTGTTCTGTTTTTTGTTAAATGTCAGAAATGACAACGAGGCAGCTTCCCGCAATAGAAAGTCAATGGAGAGGGTTGGATTGTTTCCCCCCGGTGTGGGCGTGGCCTAAATGCCCTCTGTCTCTATAAAGTTTGTTTACACATACAAAGATTTAATCACTAAAGGTCACAGATTCTCTGCACTCTTGGCCTCTGTATACAGCCTCTCTATCCAAATGTATGAAGTAATGGCTTACTCTTCACACTCCCATTGGTTGTTGTCTCGTTGGTTTTCTGCTTATTTGCATAAAGTTGATCTTTGGGTGAGGTCCCTAAACTAACCGTATCTCCAAATCCTATCATCATAGATGAGCAGTTCTAACAGTGCGTACATGATCATGAATCTGTCAGCTCATGCTCATCAGGTGTGACTGATCTGAGAGTGAGATGACACATGAAGGCCAGTCGTCTGTCTAGGCCATCATTGTCGTTGATCTGCCAGACATGTGGTGCATGTTTGGGCTCTTGTGCTAAGAGAGATAACTAATAATAAACTAAGAGATAACTATCACATTTCCTCATCTGCAGATATGGTTTTGGCAGAGAAAGTCACTGTGTCGCTGTGTGTCGCCAGTCTTGATACGAGGTCGTTCGAAGGCATTTGCATAAAGTTGAGCAAATTTCAACTTTGTCTAGTCGCTAGACACGCCCACTTCTTGTCGCCAACGTTCACTTTCACTCTTGTTGCTGGATGTCGCTAGGCCTCCGCTGAAATGAATGACATCGCCTCGCTTTGTCGCTGGGTGTCACTGGCGGTCTGAACGGGGCTAAAGGCTTCAATTAAATGACTATGGGCCAGTTTCATAGACAAGGTTTAAGGCTAGTCCCAGACTAAAATGTATGTTTGAGCTGTCCTAACGAAAAAATTTTTTTTTTCTAATGCACTTTTAATAAACCGATTTAAATATCCTTATTTAACTGAGGCCTGGTTTCACAGACACGGTTTAGCCTAAGCCAGGAGTCAGACTATGCTTTAGTTGAAGATATTTTTGTCGCTTTTATAAAAATACCTTAGAAGAATACATTGTTTATTTTTGATTAAAGTTTGTTTAAATGTAAAAAAACCCAAACAAACTCAGAAGTGAAAGGGCCACAAGAACATAAACACAAACTTAAACATGTCCGGGCCCGGTCCTCTCTCGTCAGCAGTCCTGTTGCTTGTCCTCTTATGCTCCCAATCTCCTCCACAAGATATGTGAGCCTCACGGCTCTCGTCCCGCCTTCCTCACCATTACTTTATTAGTGGCTCTAGCAAGAATATGTCAAAATAAATCCTCTTTTTTACTTCATTAGTTGTTGGCAGTAAAATGAAATCACCCGTAATACATGTCATTTATTATTATTTTTAATTGTTGTATTTTTTATAATCAGCATTTTTTTGTTTATTTAACTTAAAAAATTAATAAAATACCTATTATGTTACTCATAATTAGGTAGTATTATATTTAATATTAACTTATTTTACCCTTCTTATATGAGGTAATATAATTTTACAAAAAGAACGTTTTTAAATTCACAACACTTCAACACTCTAAAGTTTAGAAAGTAAAGTTTGGTATTGGACTATATTGAAGGCAAACGTCATTTTTGCGACTACGCATTACTTTACAAAGAGCTTACGAACTACTAGCTATGTTCTGCCCTAAGAGCAAATGGTGCAACTGAGTAATGTACAGAGTTAGTTACAAACTAGCTAGTAGTTCCAAAGCCTCTAGTTTTGACTTTACGTTCTCATTTCAGAAGGAACTTACGAATGGCTGATGCAACCCTACCCTGTTCCTTTCACTGTTGATTGTTCCTAAGTGTTTCTGATGAATCAGTCCTGTTAGCCTATAAAAGTAGTTTTTCTTGGTCACGTCTTGCCCTTACAGGCTGCACATTTCCAGTCTTTGATTTCTGTGCAGCGTGGTCGGGTTTCATTTTAATAACAAAAATGGCATAAATAACATAGGGATGCACCGATATAAAAATTTTGGCCGATAACCAATCCTTCTTGAACATTGGAAGCCGATAACCAATATATTGGCCGATATATTAATAAAACATTTTCTGAGCTGAAAAATTAGTCCCCCCCTCTGAAAATCATGTCCCAAGCCTACTGTACACTAAATTAAGATTCTTTTACTTTTTTAACTTATCTGGTAATTTTATTTAATAAACAAATTGAAAATTTTCTTCCAGAGCAACCCCGGAAAGGTGTTCTCAATAGCCACAAGTCTAACAAGTCTCAAGACAGAAAGCATTCAGACAGCAGTCGGCTTCAAACAATATGCTTTTGTTGAGTTTGTTTATGAATAATTCTAATAATTCCTCTGCCTTTGTACTGGTGCATCGTTGTAGCCTATGTAGCCTGACTCCTTCCTATTGAATGTGAGCTCAGAGGTGTGTGTAAACATGGCTCATAAAAATCTTATTAATGTCATCTTGGCATCACTTTCACCATGTTTTTATTTTAAACTAAATCGAAAGGAATCAGTGAAAGAGAGAGGGAGGGGGCGAGTGAGGGAGAGAGAGATAGAGGTGTGAGAGAGAAGGAAAGAGAGAGAAAACGGACAAAGAGGTGAGTTCTCTCAACCGGCAAATATGATGTGGCAAATCGTGATTCTCTCTGGTCACCGTTATTTGATTCTATTTCCTGTGGTGTCCCTCGGAGGGGTGGTTTGTGTGTTGTTGGAGAGAGAGAGGGTGTTTGTTTGCGTGCTGAAGGATGCATCTTCGTCCAGTCACAGCTATGACTTTCACACTTAATCCCTGTAACAGTGTCCATCAGATCTGAAGTAAACTGTAATAGGCTTTCACAGTGTGGGGGAAGAATTATGGTGTATGCTATAATCTGTTTAATGTGACAAGTAATAATGATAAGAATACATGATGATATACATGGAACTAGAGTCTTATATAAATTACAGAGGGAGAGGTTTGTTTTATAATGCGTTATAATGTGTGTTTTGTGGATGTCTTTTATTTTAAATCAAAATGTTATTTTAGTTATTTTCATAATTTTAGTTATTTTCACAATGGGTCTTTTCTTGAAATTAGAATAGCAATACTTGGAAGTTGAATGACATCAAAGAACGCACTGATCTCAGACTCATGTGATGTCTGAAGAGACTGACTGAAAATAACTGCATTGCGCATTTGTTTGGAGTCGTAATGAGTTATTCTTCATAATTATCTTGAATCAATTCATTTTTGAATTTCCTGTTCGTGAAATCAGTGTGTCCATAAAATTACAAAGTTTTTATTTCAGTCTGTCCGAAAGCACTTCCACATCCCTGTCTCGCTGTTACCCAGATGGTCACACTTGTCCTCAAACCCTAACTGACCATTTAAACAACTGTGTAATCTGTTCCCAAACTTCCATTTAGCTTCCAGTCAATTTAATCACATCAGCCATCATAATCTCAACTCAACATGCACATGCACACCATGACGTCCTGCTTTCATACAAACAATACCTTTTAATGAAGGTCTTAATAGTTCAACGAGGGAGCAGGAGACGAGCTGTAGGCACTTGCAAATGGCTGGTAATAGCGTTTGGCTGCCATGACGACGGCAGCAGAGGCGAGGTTTGATTACAAGGCTGAAGTAGAGGCTGTGGGAAGGGCAGTTGAGCCGCCTGACACATTTAGACCATCAAACCTAGTGATTAGCATGTGTCTTTGTAATGCTTTCGAAGTGTTGTTTGGACAATTATTTGGCAAAAAGGCAAACTGCAGCATATCAGGGAATATAGGTTTAATTTTAAAAAGCAAAATTGAAAAGCTCCCAGGAAATAAAACAGACATTAAGAGACATTTTATTCATTATTAATATTTGTTGGCCCTCTTTTATGATATTGTACAATATTTGATTGTATAGAACAAGGTCAACAAAATGTTTTATAGTATTTTTTGATAACTTTAAAGGCAAATTATAACATATTAGGGAATATGGTTACAATTGATTTGCTATTAATATTTGTTCATCCTTTTATAATACTGTACAATATTTGCTTGTTTGGTACAAAAATGAACAAAGCAATATGCTTTTAAGATATTTTTGGAATTATTTATTTGGCAATAAGGCGTATAACAGCATATTGGGGAACTGGGGTAAAAAGTAAAAAACAAATGCATTAAAATGTTCACAGGAAATAAGGCATTGAGTATTAGATGTTTGTTGATCATGCTGTGTGTTACTTTTATACATGCATTATGGGAGTCAAACAGGGAAAAATTATTAATATAATGTCTGAAATGTATGAAGCTTGAGGCTTGGTGGCCAAGTTTCTCATTAAAAAAACATGCATAAATAGTTGGGCAGGTAAAGAGAGGAAATAACTCTGTGAATGTGACGTCAGGCTGATAAGGTTTGTAATGTCAGAATAAGATAAATGCTCTTTAAATGTCTTTTGTTTTTGTAATTGTGTGAGCAAGTAGACTTCTTTACCAACTTTATTTTGGAACTCTATTTAATAGACTCTGTGACATGCGTGTTGACCTGCAGTAGACAAAACACAGATGAGCAGTTTGTGCAATAGTAACTAAGGGGGTTAATTGCATTCTTAGGTTCATAGAGGTGATAAAGTGGATTGTGAACCATATAACCCTTTTAGCTGGTGGGTTATTTGCATTTCTCAGTAGACCATGAATCAACCTCTACTGGCACCCTGGGAAGTTGTGTAAGTGCTCCATGCTGGCGATAGCACATTGGCTCTGTCAGCATTCATTGGGGCTTCATCGGATGAGAAGGCGAGGAAAAAGGATGGAGAACAGCTGAAGGGTAACAGGAACGGGAAAAGATGAAAATATACAGGGACAGAGATCGAGGTACAAATGCTCACTTCTCTTGGGGCTTGCGTGTTGTTGTGCCGGGCTCATTGATCCAGGGCCTTGTATGGAATTAATGTGACTTCTTCGTTCTGACTTCAAATGTATCGATTAGCCATTTGCAGGAAAAAAGGCCATTTTCATTCCAGGCATAGACATGATTGATGTAAGGTTTTATGGTTTTAACATTTGGCTACTCTCTCTCTCTCTCTCTCTCTCTTTCTTTCTGTGCTTTTCTCTGACTCTCCCTCAGCTTAATTGATAAGGCAGGCAGCTGGTTGCCATAGCAGTAGTCTAATTGCAGAAGCACTCAAGAACAGTGCATTGTGGGTAGTGTGTGAGATGAGATGAAGGCGTGGAGATTGGTGACTGCTCCAAGGGTCCGAAGACGTGGTTCTCTCTTTACGGTTGCTGAGCTAAATCAGGGACCGGGTTGTTGACGTGACATGGCATTTTCACTGTCACACATGATAAAATGAATATGAATTTTTTACTGTCATCATTTAAAATGCAGTAAATGGTTAAGTGTATCTTTATCTTACATGGACCTGTTGTTATAAAACTGCTTTGTTATTAGATTTTTACAAAAGTGTGGTAAACAGTGTGACTGTCCCAAGCATGGTTCAGTAAATTAAAACGTAAATGGCAGAAATGGCAGTAAATGGCAATGATTTTTTACATCCATAATATATTTCTAAAAGCATAGGCAAATCCACGAACAACATAGATCATGTTATAGAAGCCCATGTGAGGCACATGCCGTGTGAACATGGTCTCAAAATTGTTCAAATATTTCACTTTTTTGGAACCACTGTAAAAGTGTTCATTTATGTTGTCCTTTGGTGTGACACCCCAAATTTTATTTTTTATTAAAAAAATAAAACAATCATGGAAAATTGGGCAAATTATGTTTGCTAACTGCTGTTGACAGGTTAGCTAGAAGCAGCAAGGTCATGAGACAAAAGACTGAACGTCCTGTGTATCTGTCTGGTGTGACGGATAATGTCCACTGGTGTGTGTGCGAGTGTGTTTGCGTGTGTGCGTCTATGTCAATGTGTGTAGTGTGTATGCATATTGTGTGTGTGGAGCATTTGTATGTCTGTCTTTTGTTGTTTTCACCTTTTTCTTGTTTTTACAGGTATATGACTTTAGTTGTTTTTCTTGTATTCAATGCGTCTCATGTACAGCTGCTTTGTAACAATGAAAATTGTAAAAAGCGCTATATAAATAAAGTTGAGTTGAGTTGAGTTGACAACTGTAATGTCACACAGGAGGACAAGGTCAATTTAACAATAATTGTTTAACTAATTTCTTATTCATTTTTGATCATTTGTGGTGTTCTCAAATTTAATTCTTACATTAATTAAAATATTTCTGATGTTTTTGAAAAAAAAATTATTGTTGTAAGTGTCATGCAAATGAATAAAATGTGGTACTTTTTTGGTTTTGACACAGAAAGAATTAAGGGAGAAAGAACCCCAAATTTGCAGTGTCCTAATTAACTTCGGCCATGTTATGTAGTTATGGGGCGCAAGACGTTACTGTTTTAATGGCGGTAGGTCTTTCTTGCTGTCCAAGAGTGGAAAACTGAGTGGAATTTGGCAAATGCTTTTTTAAAAAGCGATTTAAAATGTGCATTTATAATTATTTATTCTATTCATTTATACATTTAAAAACGTTTTTTAAATTGAATGTTTTATTGTTCGATTAAACTACGTTGTAAAACACAAATAAAATCAACCATTTTTAAAAAGTCCATTCATTTTTCAATTCAAAAAGTGATTTATATGTTTACATTTTTTTGTTTTAATTATTAAATTTATCAATTGATCCTCAACTACCTTTTTAGTCCTTCACTTTTATCTTTCGTTTTAATATATCCCCACTTTTTCTTGCATACATGCTCCTGCTATTTTTTACGCAGTGTTCTCGTTTTCATTTATTGAGTGCTTTAATAGTAATACCTACTGTAGCATTGGGCGCTCATACAGAGTTTCATTTTTCCCTCTTAATTGTCTCTTAATGGGGGTCATCACTTCACACATTTGTCTTCTCTGAAAGTGGAACATTTATGTACAGCAGCAGCCAGAAGGACAATAACTCATAACTCATCTCAGGAGAATCTGTAGACCTTTTATATTGAGATGAAATTGGCAGCTGCATTGTAAATGATGTGCATCCTTTGCTCCATCGCTTTGGAGCTGGTTGTGAATTCGGCTCACAACTATCAGCATCAAACCACTTGACTCCTCTGCCATTTACGTTTAAGATGAAGTTCTGTTCTGCAAGAGTTGTGATCACCACCGGCAGTAAAGCCAAAGTAATTCTTAGATTTTAATAGTATCTGTAGACCTGTACGGTAGCTGTTTGCGGATTTTATAATTAAATTCATGCTGTTGTGCTACTTCATAATAAATAGCACCATTAACTCTACAAGATGAAACCAAAAATATGAAAGCAGTTTTAGCAGTAGTAGTATTTGCAACTTTGTTTGATGTTTATGTTACATTGTGTTGATTTCAGTAATGCACGGAATGGCTTTATAATCTGAGTTTTAAAATTTGTAGTTAGTCCACACCGTATTGAGATGAGCAAACTGACAGCATGCAACGAAAAGATTTTAGATAACAAGTAGCTTCATCATAACATCACCGTTTATTTCAAAGACATGTGTGTTACTTTCAAAGACACATCTTTTTTTTCATTTAAGGCTCTTCTCTACAATGTGCCTCTAATACTTTCTAAAAGATTTATTTCCTATTCATTCTATCTTCGAGACACTGTTGCAACGTTTTAATCATGAAAAATGGAGAGAAAAGAAAAAAGCAAGAGACAGTTCATAGATGCCGCAAAGTATTAAAACCTGTCAACAGTGCCTGTGTCTATTTTGTCTTTGCTCTTTGTGATTTTTGTTTCATTTTGTTAGCTTTGCTGAACCAATTGTTAGCTACTTAATGTCACTTTAAATATATCCCTGGTTTAGAATTTTACGGTTGTGGCATCTGAGCTGACCAGTTTGACACATTTTCAGCCCTTATCGCCAGCCATTCGGGATTTTCCCGAAGTTAAGTTTGCAAATCCTCAGATGAAGTCTCAGTACATGCTGTGTACTTATGCAAATACAGTCATATTTGCTTTTTGTAAGGAAACAAATTTTTATAGCCAGAGCATTCTGTGGCTGTGTAAACCTCATCATCATTTCTTTACTATAGCACTATTAGTGGAAAATGATGCTTTTCTGTCTTTTTCCTCTTTGTTTGGGTGTAATAAATCCCATTTAATGATACTCCCTGTGAGATGTGTGCATATTGTCTTTGAAACACATGAATTTGTAGTCTTGTGTGGTTTAAACGTGTGCTGTTTGAGTAAGTTTGAAGGAAAGAAAGAATAACAGTCAACATGAGTCCTTCAATTCAATTCTACCTGTTCTCATATCTCATCAGTATGATTAGTTTGTCATTTACAGATATGAGAGTCATAAAAGCAGATGACGGCTGTCGTAATTCAGGGATTCAGTAGCAGACGTTGTGTTTGTAACATCTGTCTTTTGTTAGCATTTGGGGAACACGGTAAGCCATTCATTTCCTTCACATGCTGGACTGCGGTGGCTCATTCACTTACTAAAAATCTGATGGCTTTGTGGCTTTAGTTCCCCAAAATATCTTTGTTTTGCTGAAGATCACAACTTTTTTATACTCTGTCAGCTCCTCTGTTAAATTGCTTGTGTGTGTTTCGGTGAAAACCATCGGATGCATGCTAATGGTCTCCTTTTGTCCCCCTCTCGGTGAAACCTGAGGAGTTTGTCATCTGTGTTGTCACATCCAGATGTTTGGGCTTCTTTATACCTTGTTATCGGGCTTTCCCGAGGGCTTTGCTGTCAGACTGTAATTGCTTGGTTAGTTAATAGTTCAGCTCCATCAACCCTAAAGGGTGTAAGTGTCAACACGTGTGTGTGTGCGCATGTGTGTGTGCGTGCATGCGTGTGTATAGCTTTGTTTATAGTTGTAAATGCTACATTTCTGAAAATGTCCACATAAGCTCATTTGTGATAATATCTGATCTGATCCTCACTATTAAAACGCTTTGATGATTTACATTTCTCTCGTGCCTTTCGGCCTATCATAAGCAATCATAACGGCCAATCAGACCTAATTATCACACTTGAAACCTTTTGGGTATAAAATCTGGTTTTGGGATTAAACAGACTTTTTTAGTTTCTTAAGAATACACGCTTAAATATTAAGTAAGGGATAATGAACAGGCAGGCCATTGCTATCGGGAGAATAAACCCCGACAGTATGATCACACTGAATGGGTTTATTCTGCGATAACAGCCGGCTGTGTGTACATTATCCTGCCTGTTACATAGCTACTTACCTCATAAGTAGGCTAATGAACATCACATTTTGATATATTATATTTTTTTTCAGCTCAATTTTAATCAATCCCGGCCTCACGCGAGGAAAACCCATTTACTAGGTAAGACCTTCCCAAATTCCAGGAACAGGAAACTTTGTCTAATCATTTGTACATGAAATTTCATATATTTTATTAAAGTATATACTTACAGTATATTTAATTTGTATGTAATATTAAACTGTGCCCGTCAAAATGAGGGTTGCCATGTGTTATTAGTTTTGAGCGGTTGTTATCTGGGAATATCAGACCTTGTAATGTAGCGATTAGCCAATCAGAATCAAGTTTTCCAGTGCGTTGTGTAATAAGTGTGTTTTACAAAATAATCTTATGCTGATTCAATTTACATTTTCTGTCTAATTACATGTTTTACCCCAAGATAAATGAATAGTATTTCTAGTAGACTCATATGAGATGAACATGACAGTCTTTTTAAAAGACGGTTTAAAAAGTAATTAAAAACTTTAATTTTCATGTAAATGCATACATTATCATGTTTTACCCGACTTGATGCCTTTTGGCGTTTTGTTCAATCGAAATTTGAAAAAAACAACCTTGACTTTCCTCTTTCAGATTATAATGAGGCGAGACATTGTTCATAAGAAGCATTTTGCTCTCCTTAGAAGTTTGATTAGCATAGAGATCTTGGGTATAGAGCTCGCCTAATGTTGCTAGTCCCTTGTGCTTTATGCGCTTTTGGAAGGAAGCCATGATTGTATTTGTTAAATGAAGTCTGGGAGGAAAGCAGGGCACAGTGTAGTTTTGAAATACCCAGCTGAGTAAGAGAAATGTGTCTGAGATCTTAAAGAGCCACCGCAAGACACAAATGACGACAGAATTTCATTCGACCTGCCTTGAGAATGCATGAATGTGGAAGAGCATAAAACACATGAGATTAAAATCACTGACCAGAGATGATCAGCATGCAAATCTCACATACTATATTCAACATACACTTGAAACCCATTATGTGATTATGAAACCTCAGTCCTTTAATACACTCGCATGCGAGCGGGGAGAGAGAGAGGTTTTCCCTGCAGCGTGTTTGCTGTTTGAATTATCTGCACCAGTGACACTGATTCTGACAAATGTGTCCAGGGAAATCCCTGTGTCCTGCCATACTGGTGCTGAGGAAATGGCCTGTCTCTCTTCATTAAGTCCATTATGACACACGCCAAGACACAAGCCTCCTCTTTCTCCTTGGCTCACTCTGGTTCCTCTATTATTGTCTCACCAATGCAGGTACAGCTTTATTTGTGTGTGGATATTGTGTGTGTCTGTTTAAATCTATCTATCTACTATTTGTGTGCCATAGACAGTTTTTGTTGCTGTACCGTATGTAGTAAGCGGGAGAGCATAAGGAAGAGAATACGAAAGGCTGTGTGAGGTTATAATGGTGTAAATGATTGGCGTTCTTTTCTTGTTCGGCAAACACACATATACAGATACAATTACGATTAGCCGTGGAATCTGTTCTCAGCATGCATGCAGTGTTTCGCTGACTGCAGGAACGGACATTGTGAACGTTGCTTTCGCTCCTGTCTTCTCCACTCTTGTTCTCTCCCATTTTCTGTCTCTCTTTATCTCTTTCTTCATTCTTCCCTTTGGTTCATTTTAAAGTGGTAATGTGCGCCGAAAGAGTATGGAAATTCATACTCTCCCAGGATTCACTACTCTATAGATCTACTATAGTTGGAAATAAAAAAGAATTATGCTTTAGTTAAGTTAAGGGTTTTGATATATTACTCTTCTCAAATACAGTTTAAATGGAAGTTGTGTTTATTCTTTATTGTGTCTTTTTTAGGTGGTGGATCTCTACTGGGGCATTGATCCAGAGGAGTGGGACAGTCCAGAACTGCACAGGCTACGGATGAAACTCCTAGAGGAATGTCTGCAGACTTCAGCCGGTCCATGCTTTGTTGTGGGTATATACAACATTTTATCAAACCCTTAACCAGCAAGTCACGGGAATAATAATCAGGGTGTATTTGCATTTGCTCAGGGAAATATCAGTGCTTGCAAAGCAATGACGTTTAGAGAAGCAAACCCAAATGTAGATAGAGGAAAAGAACGACATTGGTAGTGTTATGCAATATAGACGTATTAATAGATAAGGGATGCTTCTGTATTCAGTGTACCAGCGATTTTGGTGTACGGATGAAGGAAGGACCAATCAGAACTTAGTATGAAAATACTGCAGTGACGTCAATCAGATTTTGAATTGCAAAAATTCAACCAATGTACGTCATTGAAGGATTCAAACCTGAATCTAATATCAGTAGAGTTAGTTTGACCAAACCGTGGAAAGAAAAATACAATGTTTAAATTATATCAGTACTGGGCTGCCATGCAAGCACTGCAAATATATATGATTATATTTTTTGTATGCAAACCCCGGAAGCAAGTTAGCATTTAGCACTTCCAGGTTCCATCGCCCCAAAGTCTTTGGATTTTTTGAATGAGTTTTTTGGTAAATTGTCTGAAATAAGATCTGTGGTTAACAAAACCTCTAAATATTTTCACACTTTAATCTCTGACATAAAACACACCAGTTATAACCCACTCGTGTTTTTTTTCAAAGCTTTGTTGTGTCTTAAAAAGGGCGGTTGCTTACAAGTTTGCTAAAAGCGACTACATCCTTTGGTTGAGACGTCATCGTGCATATAAATCTCACAAATAATGCAACATGGGCACAAATCTTTGAAAACATGGATTCATTCACAGAGTCAATACTTACCATGGAACACATATTTAATACATTTTGAAAAAGTTGTCGGAGGCTTGGTGGTGGTGACGTTGATATCGAGCGATTGTAGTATAGTGTGTTTATAGCTTTATGTTAGCTTTTAACTTCTGCCGATTGGCTTCAAAAGTAACCAAAGTTGTTTTAAGATTATCTTGATAGACAAAACGTGTAAATAAATAAATCATAAACCTTTCTTATTTTTGCGATCTTCCAAAAGTGTATCGGAAACATGATTAGGCATTTATGTCGAGGGAACTAGTATATGGCGCTATGGATCGCCCTACAAAAATCTCTGAGGTACTCTTTGGGATCAGTTTGTCATCTATGAGCTTTAAGGTTTGAATGAAATGTTATGACTAACATGATAAATGCTGCAAGTATTGTGTAGTTGCATAAAACACTCATCAGAAGCATACTGTAGAATTACAATGTTGCATGTAATCCAAAAAAAATAGTCCTGGGCTCACCTAGACAGTAATCGATTTCAAGCCCCACCAAAATATATGGAAATAAAATAATGACGTTTGTATTGTCATACGATATTGAGGAACTGGTGTTATGTTTTATTTATGATTGGTGTATGATGTGTCTTCAGTCTTATTCTGAGGAGCTATTGGTGAGAACACACATATGGGAATCAAGCACTTGAGTTCACTGGCAAGATGGAGCTAATTCTGCCTCTGTGGCTTGCTGACAAACACACACTCAGCAGAGTGACTCTCAGCACTTCTAATGTACTGTGCCATCATGCAGAAAGAGACATACACACACACACACGCGCTCCAGAGCATCACGTGTTACTAACAGATCAGTGGGCTTACATGCAATGAGAAATATACATTAACACATGACCACATGCTCCCTCACAAGTGTGCATATTATGATGAGGGGTCCAGGAGTCAGTTCTCAGGTGTGGAGAGAGATTGATTTCATAATATTAAAATGTAAATGAGCAATCTGGGGGAGAGGATTGGGATCTAATTGGAGTCAGGGAGCAATGGGTGAGGAGAGGCAGAGTGTGTGTGGAAGTGAAGTGAAGTGTGAGGTGAAGTGGAGTGTGTGAGAGTCACTCGACAGGGAATATAAAAACTTTTGTCCTTCCTTCCTTCCTTGTATAACGTGGATGAAGAGGCGTGACTAACTTGCATGAATTTGTACGAAACGTTTGATTATTTGGAAAAAAAGCAATACTGAAACCCCTCCCCCAGCGCAACCCCTAAACCCAGCATTACTGGCACAAAAACAAAATGTACACATAATATTGTACGGATTACTTCTAATAAGCCATCAAATTCCCATGAGATTTTGTTGGAAACCTTGAGTTCCATCCTTCCACATCTTGCAATTGAGTGTCTATTGCAATTTGTCTTTCACTTACACCTTAGCAAACGCATAGCAACACCCTGGCAACCACCAACAAAACCTTTGCTCATGCTGCCACGTTTTTCATACACAAACACCCCTCACATTATGTTCAGAAAGTAAAAAATCTTTCTTGCTTTCGCAACTCTCAGTTTCTCAGTTGTTTCAGACAGTGGTATCTCTTTTGCCCTTGAACTGTCTCTTTAATTGTGTTTTCGACCATCTCCCCTTCCTCTCATCCGCTGAGAGCTTTCCATCTCTGTTCCATGCACTTCAAACTCTTCACCTCTTCATTCAGCGCTCTAGTGTCTTTCATCCATTTCACCTCACCTTGTACAATGATTTGTGTGTCTGCTATTTCTCCTAATCCTCTCGTCCGCCCTCTTCCCCCCACCCCCTCCCTTTCATATTCCCATCCTCTCTTAGTAAATGATATGAAGTGGTTTGACCTCCTTCCATGTAGGGCAGCGTCTGTTTTCACCCATAGAAGTCTTTCTCATTCCTGCGATAGCATAAGCTGCCAGGTTATGCGGCAGTAGACAAAGGTAAGATAAAGCTCTTCATTTTGGTCACAGGCAAATAGGAAGAGTCTGTAAATAATTCAAATCGATTTAAAGATGAAATGGGGATTCATCTCATAGATCAATATTTGCAGAGAAAGTGCCCAAATAAAGATTATTCAAAGGCAATACATCATTTTGGCAGACATGCACGTGTTAGGTGTGCATAGATCTCCCACTGTGCTATGCATTTGATTAGGTTGGTGACAAGTGTTTATTTTATAATATGACCAACCAAGGACTTATTTTAGATGAACATGGCAAGATTTACATTTACATTTATGCATTTGACAGATGCTTTATCCAAAGCGACTTACATTGTATTATCCTATACATTTATACATAGGTATTTGCAATCCCTGTGATCGAACCCACAACCTTGCGTTGTTAACGCAATGCTCTTACCACTGAGCTACAGGAAAGATTTAGGTCATATTGCTCAGTGGTATAGTCAAAAATATCCAAAGTCTTTTTCAATAGCGACATATGGGTTCCCTCGTGTACTTTCAGTAGTTACCAGAATGTTTCCTGGAAACTGTGCTGCCAAATTTCCCAATTTCATTATTTCAGGAATACTTGAAATGGAGGTCATTTTTAAAGAAGAAAGACGTTTCAATCAAAACCCAGCTCGGCTGGCCCAAACCCGCCTTGAGTTCAAAGACAGTTCCCTTTAGACCTCATGCAAACAAGCAAACCCTGACATAGTTTGAGCTCCCTGCTGTTCGACGATGATGTGTTGTCATTGCATGGTGGTAGATGGTTGTATTCGAGTCTATTTCAGAGTCAAAACCGAGCCTGTGATCAGAGCAAGAGTGAGGGAGTGTGCAAGACGGTTTGCTGCTGACAGTTCTGGGTTGCGCTTGTTGGTGGGTCTTTGGAAGAAGTCTTCAGGCAGATTATAATTATTTAATCTAAATGTGACAGATTGAAAGAAATAAAACAAATCATTCAGAATAACGTGGAAAGTGAATGAAATCGGCATGGGATTGAAACATAAATAATTGTAGTTTTTTTTATCAAAGAAATGTGTGTTGCTGTAAGAAAAATTCAGGTTTCAGTGTAATCATTTTTCTGTGTTCTTGGTTTAATATGAAGCTCTGTCAACCTTATCCGTTGCATGCTGTCAATTTTCACAGAATGCCTTCCCCCATTGTGTACGGTCAATGCCTTACTTAAAACACGATTTTGATTTTCATTTTACTTTAAGTCGAAATATCACATACAGTGTGCTGTCAACAGATCCAATATTGATCATTATTTTTATAGAAATTGTTTATGTAAGCCAATTTACAGCAAAACTGAAACAATAAATTGAAATCACACTGCCTGTCCAAAAGAAGTCACACACTCTTATATTTCGCTGGA
The DNA here is from genome assembly GCA_006030095.1 of Triplophysa siluroides. Taxonomy (NCBI): domain Eukaryota; kingdom Metazoa; phylum Chordata; class Actinopteri; order Cypriniformes; family Nemacheilidae; genus Triplophysa; species Triplophysa siluroides. Next base: position 493,242 of record VCII01000052.1, on the reverse strand, counting down.
CCGCCTTTAACTTTGATCTCGGCACGCATTCACTGTGGCATCGTTTCGATAAGCTTTTGCAATGTCCAGAATGTCCAGAGTTCGATTCATTTTTCGACAAGGTCTTGTATTGATGATGGGAAAATCCGACCACTGCGCAAAGTCTTCTCAAGAACATCCCAAAGATTCTCAATGGGGTTGAGGTGTGGACTCTGGTGGCCAATCCATGTGTGAAAATGATGTCTCGTGCTCCCCTGAACCACTCTTTTCCAATTTGAGCCTGATGAATCATGGCATTGTCATCTTGGAATATGCCTGTGCCATCAGGGAAGAAAGAACCCATTGATGGAATAACCTGGTCATTCAGTAGATTCAGGTAGTCAGCTGATCTCATTCTTTGGGCACATAACATTGCTGAACCTACTCCTCCAATCCAATGGGAGGCTCTTACCTATTTGCTTAGTTAAATCCAGGTGGTGACTTTTTTGGGACGGGCAGTGTATATTACACTATAATGCATTATGTAAGCATGCACCCAACAGTCAACTGTAATCTACAGTGTTATGTATACATGTACAGATGGTTGTCAAATTCAAATCCCTCCTCCTGGCCTACAAGTCCACCACTGGTTTGGCTCCCCCTTATCTTCTTTCGCTAATGCAGACCTATGTACCCACCAGATCTCTGCGCTCTGCAAACGAACGACGTCTTGTGGTGCCATCCCAAAAAGGTAAAAAATCGATCTCACGAACCTTCTCTGGATCGGTACCACTTTTGTGGAACGATCTGCCCGCGGCAACAAGATCTGCAGATTCTGTAGCCATCTTTAAGAATCGTCTGAAAACACATCTCTTCCGTCAACACCTTACCGACTAGTCCTGACTTCTATCTCTTTTCTACAGAAAAAAAAAAAAAACTCTAACCTAACTTAGGACTGTATACTGTGGTAGGCTTTATGAAGCCAGTTTTATTGATTGCACTTTTGCTTTTTGTTGTACTTGCGTTGTCCGAATTGCTTCAATTGTTTACCCCATCTGTAAGTCGCTTTGGATAAAAGCGTCTGCCAAATGACTAAATGTAAATGTACAGTGTAAAATAATGCTTAGGAACAAACCTAATGGCATCTTTGGTTTTTGAGGATATAAAAAATTGCACTTAAAATTGCTGAAAAATCAGTTAATCCTCAACAGCAGCAATACTTCCCACAATGCCACTGTGCTCTCAGAGGTCATGGTTTCCCAGCTCAGTGACAGTAAGGCTGACATCAAAGCTCATGCAAGAGGAGACTGCAGAGAAACACAGCTGAAACTGTCACACAGCCTGCGGCAGTAACAGAGAGAGAGCGAGCGAGAGAAAGAGAGAGAGAGACGGGGATGGGCAGAAAGAGCCAGAAGCGGGAAACAAACATACAGTATAAAGAGATGAAGCACAGCAACAGAGAAACCAAACAACAGAGAGTTTGGAGGGAAGAAACTAGTGTGTGATGATACTTCTAGGACACCTTCAAAGTGTCTTGATGTTTTAATACAGTGATGCCCAGTGTCAAGGGAACTCTGCGCACCGTCTGGCCGGATTATTTTCAGCTGCTGGTGTTGCTTTTTGTGAGGCTACACATAGCGTATATAATATATCCTCATGTTTTGACCAAGCTGGTTTCAAAGCACCTCAGAGGTATTCTATACACTGTTTATTGTGGTAAAGCAGACAGCACTGTAGTGTAATTTTACAGACACACAAACATACGTCTTGTTTTTCTTCTCACCCGGGGGTGTGTTAATAGTGTGTGTTTTCATCACAAGAAGAAAGGAGCTGGATTTCATGACATCTTGGGTGTTTGTTACACGCTTGTGATAAATCATATGATTGCTTGTATATCTCGTGGACATTGAGAATGGCCAGTCTCTTTACTCTGGTTGGAAAAGCTTTACGTGCTTTAGGAGAACCAGTTTTTTCTGTTGACTATTATATGTTTTAAAGCTAAAATCTCAGGTTAATAAATGGGTAAATAGATATTAAAAAGAGTCTCATATCATATAATTCCTTTTTGGATGGGTTGTATATAGCTCATATTGCAGGTTTATTTTGATGAGATTTCCTGAAATTGGAGCCAAATGATTTTTGACATGTTTAGAATGCTGGAGGCTGAGCCCTGTATAGATCTGAGCTCGCTTTGTTCAGGTTTTTCAGTCTGGATGTGTGCGAGACATGAGACTTGCTAGCACAAAGTAACACCGGTGTTACAACAACTAATCGATATATGTTTTTAGTTTTCGTTATATTGGATTTTATTTCATTTTTATTATTGGTGAAGCTAGCATCAGTATTATTATTGCTCGATGTTCTGTTATGTTATGCATTTAGGCCACTCGATGTTCTGTTATGCATTTAGGCCACTCATTTTAAGCAAAACTGGCTTTTCGACATCAGACAGAGCAAGACAGATGTTGGAAAAGTTTTGGCACATCACATTCACCTTTTTAATTTGGCAGAGCGCCATAATCTATCATTCCTCAACAGTCTGTTCTGAAGACTTGAAGGCTACCAGAAATAATGTGCAGGTAGAGGTTGGAAAGAGAGCGGGACAGAAAATAGACAATGTATGGGCTAAAATCAAGTGAAAATGCAAAGAGAGTCTGAGTAAGCATTAAAGGTTCAACCTGTAGAATTGCCATAAAGATATTCTCACAGGATATTTGTTTTCCCTGCAACCACAGTCCCCCTCATCTTCAGTCCCAAACATTCCCTCTCATCTACCACAGTTTCATAAAGCACATGTTTTAAGAATAGCTAGATCATTAGTGTATAGGCTTATCCAACACAGTTTGGACTCTTCACAGCTGGCAGCTATGGGCATGTGGACACAATGACACTGGAAACATAGCGAATTGGCTTTGCTAATCTCAGCGGTTAGGACAACAATCACACAGAGAACGCTAAATGGCTTTCTAAAGAAAGAAAAGCTGGCAGTGGCACTGTCTGAGTCCAGCAGCCTTTATGTTTGTAAATCATTACCAATTGTCAATGTTAAATAACAAACGTGGTCTGCTTTCCTTTGGTTTCTGGTTTCTGATGCCTCTGTTGAAACAAGCTACTCTGTTTTAATTTGTTTCTTGATGATTTTGTTGAATGAGCCCTGTTATTGAGGGTCATTAAAGAACATTTCAGAATAGAGAGTTCTCTCTATTAATATTTGTATATAAATGCACAATCAATTCGTTGTATTTCTTTATTTGTATTAAGGAATTGGTTAAAAACAATGACGGAAGTGTTTAAAAATACAAAAAGATATATTGTCGCTGTCCTTCCGAAACCTCGGATGTCCAAATTGTGATACTTACAGTAGGCTACTACATCCTTCTAAGCACTTGTTGTTTTACAATATATTATTGAAATTACTTGAAGATGTATTCTCAGGTTATTCATCAAACATGCTCAAATATGACCATATTTCTGCCTTTTTAAGGAATGAACTTTTTTTGAGAGTTGCATTCTTTTGTCTTTCTATCGCCATCTGTGTTTTTGAAACATAAAATTGCAGGTTAAACATATATTTACATCGAATGACGACAAACTTTTATTTCCCATGAAATCGTACCTAATAGCTAAACTTATAAATCATTATTTTGAATTTATTATCGTGAATCAAAGTTAGGTAAGAAGGCAGATTTCAACTATATTTCTTATGTACTTACTCAATGTTCGTTAATTTTTAACAATAGCAGCTTGTTATATTTGTCATAAAGACCAACAAGGGAACTCTTCAAGGGCAAATCTTTTTAACCATTTTCTTGAAGTATCAACCCTGTTACTGTTATTTTGTTTTATTAAGTTAACAGTGTGTTTGAAAAGTGCATATTTGAAATATGAGCATTCAATTCTCTAGGTCGGAAACACCTTATAATTTTATTCCCAGATTACAACCTCTAAAAACTAATAACACAGGGTAACCCAGATGCAGCAAATCATTTTGAAAGGTTTTATTGACAAATTAAATTAAATAGTCTTTTATTAACATATATGACATTATATTTATAAATGATTCAACCAAATTGGCTGTTTGTGACAATATGTCGTTTCTTACCTGAAAAACTAAACTAAACGCCCTTCCCTCACGTTAGGTCTGCATTTGATAAAAATAACGAATAAAATATTTCAAATTCACATTTCATGTCCAGTTTTTTTCTCATGTGGCAAGTAGCCGTGTAATAAGCGGCATAATGTACAGGCAGCCGGTGGTTATCACGAAAAAGCCCCTTCAGTGTAATACAAGTCTGATCACACTGCCGGGGCTTATTTCTGCGATAACAACCGGCTGCTTGTACATTATCCCTTACACAATATTGATTCAAATGTAGCCATTTTCCTTGAAATTGTGAAATGCAACTAACATATTTGTCTGATGGTTTGTTTAAAATCTTACTTTTGTCTTTCAGTGCTCCTCTCTATGCAAATTTTTCTCTGCATTTATACTCATTTAAACATGTTTCTCTGTATGTAGTGATTAAGTGTAAATACTTGGCTTTCATTCTTTCCTAGGGGCTGATTGGGGAGAAATACGGCAGCATCCGGGTCCCAGGGGAGGTGGAGTCAGCCGAGTTTGAGATGATCTTGGATGCGGCGGTGGAGGCGGGATTAGACACACGGATCCTGGAGGAGTGGTACTGTCGGGATGAGAACTCCGTCCCGCCTGCCTACTACCTTAAGCCAAAAGCTGAGATGCTGAAGAACTATCAGAACTCTGTGAGTACAGGAATAGATAAAGGATAAGAGCAGTAAGAACTGGAGCATTGTTTTCAACGATTGCAATCAATAAAAATAATGATTTAATTGCTAAGAATGTGCTCTGTTAACCGAAAAGAATATGCGTACATCAAAGAGCTTGTCTAGACTAGAGTGTGGACTTTTTAAACGCATTTGTGTAATCTGTAGACATACAGTAAGCAGTCTAACAATGAAGCAAACCCTGAGTCAGCTGTTTTGGCACTTATAAAGCTAAAGAGAGGGCACCTTCCACATCCAGATTCCAGCAGACCCGATCTGTCCAGCTCAAAGTGAAGGAGCCAGTAAATGTCAGAGCCCGACTGCTGTTTTATATGGAGCGTTGGAGAAACGACACCAGGAGAGAACACTGTTCACCGGCTCTGGAGTTTATTAGCTTCATAAATTCAGTTTGTCTTCCATTAAACCTTACTGCAACTCTTTTTCTCTTTTCCTTTTGAACTCGCACACAAATTCTGTTTCACTTTCTATCATGCCTGCACAGATCACAGATCATGGAGCGTGTGTATAAATCAGGGTTTTTTAAGGTAGAGTGGCTGCAAATTGAGGGAGCGTCCGTGATGCTGAGGGTCTCTGTTGGACTAAAATGAGAAAAACAGCATGCAATGAATTTTCGCCTGAACTCGGCAAAAACACCCACTGATCTCTTTCTCTCCATCTCTCTTCTGTCTATAGCTGTCTGTGTGGTTTAAATAGGTTCATGACAAATACTTGCTAAACTGTCAAATAGGGAAAATAACCGTTTGTCTTTAATAGTAAATAGAATCTAAAAAAAACTTTAAAAGCTGGTACAATTTATCTGAATTCAAATTGCAATACACACACTGCCCATGGATAATGTCTATTTACTAGAGAATTTTAAAATTGTGTTTTCAAGATCTAAAAAAGTAGTAAAAATGTATCAATGAATTAATGGAAAATACCAAAATTAGCCATACATTTTGAATTTGTGCAGTTCGTATACAGGAATAGTTTAAAAACAATGACGGAAGTGTGTTAAACTTGCAAAAATATATATTGTTGCTGTCCTTCCGAAACATCTTATGTCCAAATGTGCTGTTTTTCAGAAAATGGAAAAAAAACATTGTACTTTTTTAATTATTAAATACTGTGTTGTCAAAGTTAATAAGCACTTTTTAATACGTTTTATTGGTTTTATATTTGCAAAACCCAGTGATAAACCTAAAGGGTGACTAATTATACTAATTTATGGCAAAATATAAAAATCACAAAGTATGGAGATACAAGGTTTTAGAAGGACAGCAATACAGGCATTTACAATCAAACCAGAAATTATTAATTAAGAAAAATAATACTATGAATATATTTGTTATTGTTTTTGTTTTGTTTTTTGAATAAGTGTTAATCCATGTAACTAGGCAGTGATGTAGGTTTGCTGTTTTAAGGCTTAAATGGGCAACATGCAAACACTGAAACCTTGAATAATTGGATGACTCCATATGTGCTTCCCCCCACAGATGGAGTCAAGCAGCGTTGCCAAGTCAAAGAACGACAAAGCGTGGAGGGCGGTCTCTGAGGACATCAAGAGGATCTTCAGAACCTCCGTTTTACAGCTGCAGGAGAAGGGAACCATGAAGAGCGGTCAGACCAAGAAGTTTTTATGCTCGGGTAAGCTTAAGTTATACTGTAGTTATGTCTAAGTTCACTGCTAATAAAGGTTCAGGTATGCCTGAGTGAGTTGTAAATGTTTTATCCCTAAGCATTTACTTAGTATGCAAACATATAGTAGTGAGTTACATGTTGCCATGCGTGAACAGGAATGTTTATTTTACAAACGTGGCTAGGTTAAAAAGTACTGCAAATGTGATACAATTTACTGGCACCTGTGTGATGGACATCGGAGGGTCTTTAAACACCTCAATGGCACATTACATTTCAACAACAAAGATCGCTTGTCTGTTGAATCACATGCATAATTAAAAAGACTGAATCCTGTAACACAGCAGTAGTTTACAGCTTTGTGGTTTCAACGAGGGCTTATTCAAAGCCTATAATGAATGTAAATGTTATTTTTATCTCGCTCTTGAAAACCATTGTGACTAAATTAAAGTTTGCCCGCATTAGACGGCATAAGAGAAGATCTTATCAGGCTAACTTAATTCTTCCAGGTTAATCCAATATTCAGTGATCCAGTTAAGTCTCATCACCATACTCCACATTAGGGACTGTGGGTCGAGACGGGAGAAAGAACAGATTTACTGCTCGCTCTTTGATGCCATCTTGAGAGCATGGTCTTATAATTAAATCTTTCACTGATACACCTAAATCTTGACATGGGATGGAACCGCTGAATGTGGGTGTTTTAGATCTCGTGCAAGGTATTTTCTATACAAAGAACAATCCGTTCTCAAATTTGGCTTTGAAGTCCATTTCTGATCTGCTTCCTTCGTGTCTGAGATACGTACAGTATGTACCATTTTGGCCATTGTTTTCTTACTTAATGCAAACATCCCAAATTGTATTATCAGAATTGCTGTAGTGAAACATTTTATTGAAAGATATGAATTTGGGAGTTTTATGCATTGAGGATTCATTTGCTTTAATGACTTGGAGGTATTGAAGAATTTTACGTAGGTTAATTTTTCATTTTACACCATCACTTTATGCAGCATGTCAATTATGGTTTAGAATTATAAAACTATTTTTTTCCAGGCTTAAATGAGAACAACTCCTTCAAAGGACTTTTTATCTGTTTATTTTGTCACATTTAGATGAATGAACTTTGTGCCTGCTGCTTTATGCTATTTATGTAACATATCATTTAGTGTACTGTTCCATAACATAAACCTATGTGTGATAGATAGATAGATAGATAGATAGATAGACAGACAGACAGACAGACAGACAGACAGACAGACAGACAGACAGAGATATGATATGATATGATATGATATGATATGATATGATATGATGATATGATATTGAGGTATCGGGCGGTTTTGCTATCATGTACTTTGCATCCCTGTCTCCTCACAAGTTAGCTGCAACTAAGCTGATGGGGTTGGCAGGCTATCACTGGCGCGCTGCCTTTGGAGGTTGATAAAACCAGGCAATGCTGGATTAAGAGATCATATCACATTTTTCTTTCCTTGAAGCTGCTCAGAGAGCTGGATCTAATCATTTGCTAAACGCTGCCAAAAGTGTGGGAAGCGTTCACCTTCTGACATCAAATTAAGCATGTTTTCTCAAAGTGCCACTGTGTGTGTGCTGGATGTGTCTGATAAGTATATAGTTGCAGAGCAGAAAACCATTATATGAAAAAATCACAGTTATGCTAAATATGGACGGTTTTCTTTTTTTCCTGTCTTTCAGCATTAGAAGATGAACTTGACTTTGCATTAGGCAAGCAAACGCCAGCCTTCCTCAAGAAATGCGTTTGCTACATCCGAAAGATCTCCAACTTCGATCGCTTCGCCAAACTCCCCGAGATGGCACGCTACATGGACATCGTGGTGAGCGAAGACCGCGTCATGAGGAACCAGGAAGCCTACGAGCGCCTACTGAAGGTCCGGGATGAGTTCATTCCAATGATCGTGGCGGCTTCCAATCTCCGGGTCTACTCGTCGGTTACGCACTGCGACATGAAACTCGGCTACTCGCAGGAAGTAGAAAGCCACTATGTTGAAGGTCTATGTAAACAGTTTTATGAAGACATGGTGGACATCATACAGGCAACTGTGCAGCAGAACTTTGATACAGAGACAGATCTGCTCTATGACGAGATTATACAACATCTGTCGCTGTGCAAGACTTTTTCATCTTTTTATGTGTATAAGAGCGAAGCCTTGGATATGGTCCAGGAATATCTGTATCCTTCGAAAGGTGGACGGATAACTCCCCTCGTGCTGTACGGAGGACCATGTACCGGAAAAACCTTGTTACTGGCTGAGGTGGCAAAACAGGTAAGAATTATTATTGAATGTGTATGTTTTAGAAATGAAGGCAATGCAAGTGTGAACACACTGACTTGTTTTTTAGGCCATCTGGATGACGGCAAATGTTAGAGTAATATTGCCGGATGCCTAGATTTAGCCTCAAGCTGGTCTTTGCTTCCTCTGACTTAACATGTTGTGCAATGAGATTTAAATTAACATTTAATTATTTTGGGTTACTGTTGCATTTACATTTTACAATATATCTGCAGGCGAGAGCCAAATAGACAGAATACTGATTATTATATTTACATATAAAAAAAACTGAATCGCTGATACACTCTAAATAATTATGGGTTGTTTTATCCCATTGTTGGGTCAAAAATAATTTGGGGGGTTAATTTAATAGGTTTGTCCCTTTTTGTCCCAGTGCTGGGTTGAAAACAACCCACCATTTTTTTAGAGTGTATTATCCAAGCGGTCACACTTTACAATAAGGTGCTATTTGTTAACAGTAGTAAATGCATTAGCTTACCATAGTTTTTCAGTATTTATTAATCCCTGTTAATGTTAGTTCATGTTAAATCCAATTATTCATGTTAAGTCATGGTGCATTAACTAATGTTAAAAGTAACAACGTTGAATTTAAATAATGTATTAGTAAATGCTGAAATTAACATGAACGATGATGTATTAGTATTGTTTATTTGCAGTTCCTTTTAGCTAATCCATTAACTAATTTTTAACAAATAGCACCTTATTGTTAAGTTTTACCATTCAAGTTTAAAGTAAGATTTGGATGGTCCGCTAGTAGTCCAGCAACCAATTAGCCAACCTCTGAGGTTTACAAGTATCAATATATTTTTTTCATATTTTTTGTTTTAATACTTAAGGAACAGGCCTTTTATTGGCAAAACTCTCCATGAGAAAATGTATCTACAGCCGTACACATTCAGACAAACGTCTTCACGACTGAGTCGTGTCCTGTGCTATTTTGTGAGCGTCTTCCCATGAGCATTGCATTTTTGCATTTATCAATTGCTTTTTTAAAACATGTAGTTTTTCAGATCCCTACTTATTCCCATCTGTCAGCTTCAGCTAATATTGTCTTTGGTAGAGATCGATGGTGTGTGTGTGTTATGTGTTGATGGTCAGAGTCGATGGTGGTGATAAGTTCGGGGGCGAGAAACAAAGGAGAAAGGGTAGTGTTGACATTTGCCATCACCCATGGCAACCCGTCAAAGAACTCATCCTCTAATGTTAGTTCACAGATGATGAGCCTGGGGACCTTGACCATATCCCTCCTCCTTGCTTATGCTCTCTCTCTCTCTTCCTTTCTCTGTCTCTGTCTTTCAGTGCCATTCAGTGTCCTACTATCTAACATAAACACTACAAAGACACAGACACCCTAAAATATTATAATATAAAATATTTATATGAAACTCTATTTCTGCAATGCACATCCCTACTCGTCACACCAACTTTAATGGTCTTTCAAGGGTGTGTCTATGCGCCACGTCTCTTATTTACTCCCAACATGTTTTCTCACTTACAGTATGTTTACATTTACATTTAGGCATTTGGCAGACGCTTTTATCCAAAGTGACTTACATTGCATTATCCTATACATTTATACATAGGTATCTGCAATCCCCTGGGATCGAACCCACAACCTTGCGTTGTTAGCGCAATGCTCTTACCACTGAGCTACAGGAAAGCTTTGTTTGTTACTACTAACATGTTTTACACCCTCAGTGTCATAGTAGGGTTTAAAATTTGCACAGTGAGCTGGAGACAAACAGAACCTGTCACAAATCACAGAAATGCACGAAGACACATGCATGCAGGCGGTCCTCTTGGAAAATATGGCTGTGGCAAAGAATTTCAATATTAACGGTCAGCATCTTCATAGATAAATTATATTTAACGTTTCCTTGAATCACAGCTGGGGGCATCCACTAACCACATTCAAGAATACAAATGTGCTCAGATGATGAGGGAACGAATCAAACTGACTTAGAAAGTCCTTGGTGCACTCGGGGCAAGAAAGCCAGGCCTGAATTTATTGCCGTTGAGTGCATTCGATTATTTGTTATACAGTCATTCCTCTTGGTTTTCTTTTCCCACACACTGAGTTGTCAAGGTTAGTGTTCAGTGGATCTACTAAATAATGGATGGACTCTTGTCATTTGATTTTTACTTGCTGAAGTCGTGCTTATAATCACATTGCTCTGGGTCACAGCAGTTCTGGGACTTTCACCAAAGTTTTGAATAGCAAATTTCCTGTTAAGTACTAGATAATAACTAATAGTTACTTCTTTGGATATTCCATTTTTTTAAATGGATATGGTACTTAAATAAATAGTTTTTTTCTATATAATTGGTTTACTTCTATGTTATGGAGCATAATGATTGTTAAAGTGTGGTGCAAGTAATGCCAGGGTCATGGGTTTAATGTATACCTTGAATACACTGAATGTTCAATAAGGGGTTAAAAGCATCTGGCAAATTCATGAGTATTAAAAAAGTACTGATGTTACAAGAAAATATTGCAATATGCATAAATAGGTGCTGTATTTCTAAACTACGGTTTCATTTTCTTTCTTTTAGGCCTATTCCTGGCTACAGAAAGAGATGGGTCCTGAGACAGACCCAGTGGTCATTGTAAGATTTATCGGTTCAACTGACCTCTCCACGGACCTCCGCTCCCTGCTACAGAGCATCTGTGAGCAGATCGCTCTTAACTACCGTTGCCTGATCCATTTCTTGCCAAACAAGATTCAAGAGATGAGGGAACTGCTGGTGAATTTGCTAGGGGAGTCGTCATTCCAACGACCTCTTGTTATTATTCTGGATGCCTTGGAGCAGTTGTCAGATGTTGAAGAGGCTAGAAAGCTTTGGTGGCTGCCTGTCCACCTCCCACGTACGGTCCGCATCATAGTGTCCACACTGCCCAACAAGCATGGGATTCTTCAGAAACTGCGTTGCCTGATACATGACGAGGAAAGTTACGTTGAACTAATGCAAAGAGACCGCAAAGCCTGCAGTCAGACACTTAAACAACAGCTGGTGAGCGTCAGAAGGAAAGTGACTTCTGGTCAGCAGATATACGTTAACGAAGCTCTAGCCAAATGCACACTGCCCATGTTTGTTAATCTCATCTACCGAGAAGTAGTTCACTGGCGGTCACATAAGGATGTGGATGATAAGTCGTTGTGCTCCACAGTGCATGAAAGTATTGAGCAACTTTTCTACTCCATTGAAAACAAGCTTGGCTCACGCTTTGTATTTCGGGCGCTGGGCTACGTCACGATGGCACGGGCAGGGCTGACAGAGTTGGAGCTGGAGGACATTTTGTCTTTGGACAACAGCGTCCTAGGGGACATTATGGTGAGCTCTAATCTTAAAAATCCACTGCGTATTTCTTATGACTTCATAGCCCGGCTCAAAGAGGAACTTGAGGGTTACTTGGTGGAGCGTCAGATCCGCAATGTAACACTTATGGTCTGGGCAAATCGCCATCTGCATCTCATTGCGCAAAAGCTATACCTCAGTAACGAAGAGGACGTACATCAGATGCACAGTCTGTTGGCCGAGTACTTCCTCGGGGCATGGGCAGGGGGTAGAAAGAAGATATTCCACTGCGACAATAATCACTTCGCCTCGCTAAACATCTCCCAGCATCGAAACCCGCATCAGCAGCAGAGCCTCCATGACAAAACTTCTGCTGACAAGCACTCCTATGACAGACAGACACCTGAGCAACCTTGGGTGTTCCAATGTAACCTGCTGGAACCGGACATCTTTTTTGTTAACCACAGAAAGATGACAGAGCTAACATACCACCTGACAAGAAGTGGCCGGACGGATGACCTCATGTTTGGTGTCATCATGAACTTCAGTTGGCTTTACACTATGATAAAAATAGGGCAGTTTGACAAAGCCTTATCGGATATTGATCTAGCCTACAGTTGCACGCAAGAAAAAGAGCTCAAGTTTCTCGCAACTACACTTCGCAGCATAAAACTAAAAGTGACGAAGAATCCCGCGTCTTTGTCTGCTGAGCTCCAACAAAGGCTCCTTCCCGTTGTTACATCCCTTCCCAAGCTTAGACACCTTCTTCTTGAGTGTGACAAGGATGGTCCAAAATACTGCTCCATTGTGCCACTGCACTCCTCCATGGATGTCACGTATAGTCCTGAGAGATTACCGCTCTGTACCAGCTACATGCAAATAGTTGAGATTTTACCCACGTTAGCTCCAAACATAGTCATCGTGGCTCTTGAAGACGGTTCTGTCAGCACGTGGGACGTTGAGAGTAGAGAGTTGATAAGACAGATAGACACAGCACGATCAGTTGTTCTTGGCATCAGGTTAACCACTGATGAGAAGTATTTGGTAGTGGCCACTACAAAAAACACACTGCTCATTTATGACAACCACAAGTCCTGCTTGCTGTCTGAAGTGGATGTGAAAGGGTCCAAGCACTGCAGCATTACCGGCGGCGTAGCCTTCATCAATGGATTTACTTTGTCCAGCCACCATGCCTTAGCTTGGCTGGAAGCAAGCAAAGATGTCAACGTGATTGATTTACTTTATGGCTGGCCATTGTATCAGTTCCATTGTTGGTATGAGGTAACCTGTGTTCAGTGTTCCCCGGATGGTATGTACGCTTTCTGTGGACAGTATCTAAACACCACAACTATATTTCACCTTGGAAGTGGCGACAAGCTCGCCACAATGACTTCTGAATTCTCTGGTGGTTTTGTTAAGTCCATCTTGATTCTAGACACAATCCATCAAATGGTGATGATTGACAATGAGGGCAGTCTGTCTGTGTGGAACACCAAAGATATCACAAACCCGAAGCTGATGGAGGATTATGACTGCAGAGGAGATGAAAGTGAGGTGGTGAGCATAGAGCTCTCAGAGGATCAGCGATCCATCCTCATTTGCAAAGCGAGAAGCATTGAGGTGCTGGACACCAAGATTTGGAAGATGGCAGAGAAGTTCAAGGCCAAACGTAGTGAGAAGTTTGTGGCGGCCGTTCTGTCAAAGAATAGTCAGAGTATTGTAGCCTCCATGGAGAACACGTCATCCATATTTGTGTGGCGGAGAGATAGTGGACAGTGCATGGCCAGCTTGATAGATATATCTGGAGCCATTGTGAAGTTGATCAAATCTACACACCACAATTTGCTGCTGTCCGTGGCCAGCAGCGGCGTGCTTTCCGTGTGGGACATTGACATTATAACAGCAATGTCTAACATTGATAAAACAGGCAAACCTATCCAAATCTTACTGCTGTCTGGCAGAGAGGACTTTGTGTACACCATGGATGGGTCCGAGGTCATCCACAAGTGGAACTACAGCACAGGTTTCATTGAGATGGTGTTCAAGCATGAAGGACTTGTGGACAACTGCGTTCTGACCACGTCGGGTGACCTCATGGTGACATCCGATGATAAAAGTAGCCAGTACATTTGGCATACGAACACTGGTGAGAATATATTCCGCATCAATGGCCAGAGGATATCGCAGCTTCTCATCACACACAATGATCAGTTTGTAGTGTCCCTCTGCGAACAAAATGCCTCTCGTGTTTGGAGGCTTGCGACCGGTCACAAGGTTTGCAATATTCTGGTTACACTCCAGCATGCTCTCATTACCACAGCAAACACATTCCTCGTGGGCGCCAACAAGAATAAATTGTTGGCTGTTAGTTTATGGTCAGGCAGTGTGTCCAAAAAGTTCATCTGTGATGATGGGATCACAATTGTTAACTTCAAATTAATCCCAGACAGTCCAGATTACGTCGTCTTCATCACCTCCACAGAAACGGTTTTCATATGGAGCGTCGCTGAGGAGTCTGTGTGTAGGCGAGTGCAGCTACCCAGCAACTTTCTGAAGAACCTGGAGGATTTTCAAATATCTCCAAATGGGAAACTTGGGATTGTGTCAAAAGGTGATGAGAACATCAATGTCCTAGACCTGCACAGCGGTAAACTGCGTCTGGTTCATGCTGCTGGCATAATATGGCGGCAAAAGCTCTCACGGGATGGACGCTACTTAGTGTACATCTGTTTCCGGAATTGCGATGAGGATGATGATGCTGGTGTGGTTTCAAGTCTGATCGTCATGAGACTGGCAGACGGCAAGAGCATCGGCACCTGTTCCCTCTACAAAACACCAACCTACCTGTGCCTATCACAGCGAGCACTTAACATCATTGTGGGATTCGAGGATGGCAGCATCGGCACCTACACGGTAGTGGACCGCGTGGACGCCGCTTTGAAAATCAAGATCGCCACGTCAAACAGCCGCCAAATAGTTAACAATGCCTCACAGAAAGTACGACCCAAGTGTAGCACCAATGCCTTCAAGACCATTGCTGACTGTGTGTGGAGGGAGTCCACGGAGGTCTTCTCTCGAGACAGTCCCATCAATGTGTCTGACAGTGGGGAGCCAGAGACCACTACGCCCACAAAGAAAACTGAACTGCTGCAATGAGAGCGCCCTTTTAGGACTCTGAGGGCTTGGTAGAATAAGGCAATGCTTGGGTAAACGTGATTATTGTTTACAGCAACTTTAATTCAGCTGCACAGATCAGTCCTCTGGGTAACACAACAACAACCGGCCAATTGCTATTAAACTGCACTTAAGCTGCAACCAATCACTTTGTTTTTCTTTCTCATAATCAAGTTATTGGTCAGGATCGTATTAAAGGAACAAATTCATGAAAGTATGAACATTATTCATTGCAAAACCCAATCCAGTGGGCTTTATTTGATATGTTCCTCCTTATTATGTGTACGCCAATGTGGCCGTAAATGAGTTTAGTCAAATCAAGCCATAATGTCACTTTATATAGATGCATAGAGAAATGTAATACATTTGTAGCCATATAAGAGTTGCTGCCGTTTTTGCTTTTTCTAAATGTTAATTTATGTCTGTTGAGTAATGTCCTCTGGTACTGTACTAATAAGGAAAATGTATGTACGTATGTGTACATATTGGCTGCTGCAGTTCGTGCAACTACTTAAAAATGTTACGTTGTGCTAAATGCAATCAAGTGAGTGCCTGGATTTTAACCTTTTCTTTCGTACAGAAACTGATGAAGAAAAATGTGCAGGGAATTTCTAAACACAAATACCTTGATACAAATATTTATCATTGCGACAAACATTATATGATTAGCATACAAGGAATAATCATTTGGTTAATTTGGCATTGAAAGTTTGCCGCTATATCTAAAAGAGCATTGTTGAAAAGTATGCTGGTATTCAGAGTAAAGTATGAATCCAGAATGTGTTTGTTTTCTTTGACCAGAGAGGGAAATGCATGGTATTTGCTCTAAATACCAAATATATGAGAGACCGTGTTAAATCCATCCTCATATTTACCACCATTTATTATTGTCACTTTTTGATCAATAATTCTGAAATATTCATATCTGACCAAATTTTGACAAAAAAGTATTATAGGTTTTACTGAAGTGTTATTTTATTACCTCAGTGAAAGTATTTGAACTGGCAAACTGAGAAGGTCATCTTCTGGCCCCACTAAGTTAGGACTATTTGTGGCATTACTTAAAAAAAAGTGTAATTCATTGTACCAAAATAAGACTGAGGATTTCTGTGTAGCATCTCATCAGAAGTATATACGCCTTAAACAGTTAGGTCATGTTATCTTATAAGAACTATTTGTAATTGTTAGCTCATGTTCCTTGTGAGGTAAAGGTTGAATGTGTGCTAGAAAAAAGTATTTTCATGTTATAGATGACTTGGATATATTTATGAATAGACTACGTGTTATCATAAAAAGGTTGATTTATGAATGGCCTGTACAGTATGTTTTGTCACAAGGCAGGGTGGAGTGGTTGCACTTTATTTTAAACAGGTTGTTTACTAAGGTTGTCGTTGAAAAGGCGTACCATATTTTTGCCTTCAGTTAACTACTATATATTCAGTTTACTGGCATGTTGCAAAAGAAAGCAGTTTTATCAAAATGATCAGCCATGCCCCATTCAAACTATTTTTTCTCCATCACTCAAGGGCTATTCCGTCAAATTGTATGTTTACCTCTGGAAATACTGAGACATGGCCCATTATACAAATCACAACCTGTAGCAGTATTCAGGTCTTGTTAGAGCTGAAGTGTTTCATTTTTTTCGATGTTAAAATATTTTCTTCAAAATCAGTTTAACTCCCAGAGACTAGTATTACAAGATGGCTATGAGTAAGCTATTCTTAGATTCATTAAATTCCCCGAAAAGTCTAAACATTGTGGCTTTGTTGTGCTTAAAAACATTGACTCAAGCAATGAAGTGAATTTGGGGCGGGGCTATCTGTCTGGCTGATAAAGGCTCCCCCATCTGCCATTTGTCAGCCAAACAGATGATCCTGCCCCAAACTCATGCCATTGGTTAGGGAAATCGTTGTTTAGAAAATGTATTCAAACTTGAAATCAGTTAATCTTTCAGTCGAAATTACGCTCTTCATATTTACTTTTGCCCTCAAGTATGTAAAAGTGATAGATATACAATATTTGCCAAAGTATTCATTTATTTTTCCTGTTTTATTTTAGGTTTTATCTCTTTATTTATAATGTCAAATGGTGTTGGTGTTGGAGTTTTCCGGCTTCATTGTGTTTTCTAGAGTTACCATGAAAATAGCGTGAAGATGCATTATCTTTCCATAGAGAATCCATCTCTATTATATTGGAATGCCAGTTTTAGATTATATTTGAATGTGTCAATATGAGAGCAGTTGAACAGTATATTATATGTTATGTAACTTGAATGACTTTTAACTACATGTTTGCAAAACATAGTTCACATACTGTTATTGAATGTGTTTATTGTATTATTTGTATTGTCGAGATGAAATCCCTGTTTAGAGATTGATATATTTTCATAAATGTTGTACTTACATTTTGTTACAAAGTTGTTTAAGTATTCTGGAAAAAATAGCAGAAAATGTGTCTGAAAGCAATATGACTTAGTGTGTATGCATTGTTTGTATGGAACATTTTAATGTAATAAAATGGTTTTCTTTCTGCCTCTTGAATTCGCTTTATGTCATTATGCTTTCATTACTTTTCTCTGTGTACTCTATATTGGTTTTCTGTAAAAAGAGAAAGGTTGATTTATATATTAGTATAATAAAGTGCTTCTTTTTTTTCCAAACCTACAGTATGCCACAGTTATACAATTTGTAAACCATCTCACTTCAGTGAACTTGATTTATCTCGGAGATCTCTTGAGAGGCATTGTTTACACGAGCAAGGCTTTGTTAAAAAGATTACACGGCACAGTTAGAAACTGAGACGTTGAAAGATTTGGCTGCTAGATAATAATTTGAATATTTTCCAAACACAAAGTAGGTGCTGTATGAAATCAATATTACAATTAATGCTTGCTCACCTGGATTCTCTCACACAAGTGTGCAGCAGTCCAAGCATGTCAGCAAACAAACAGAAGATCAGGGCGGGAATAGTGTGTTTAGTCTCTATGGAAACTGCCGAACCCTCTGTGACTTCAGCCCCCTGTTGTTATGACCGGGGAACTGCCATATCAGCATTGTGCATGAGGAAGAAAGCCATCACGTCATAGTCACTCCAAGTCATTTCTCCAAGTCATTTCTCAGAAGTCATTGAGCTGTGACAAGAATTGTCATCAAACATTCAATATTTGCATTGCTAAATATATCACATTTTTCCTGATCACCCTTTATTTCTTTTGTTTCCTGGTATGAGCATGTTCAAAGTGTCAACTTTAAGTCATTGTTCTCGGTCCCGGATGGGGGACTATGGACTGAGGAATTGCAGTAGGTTGTGGTTATTACATTAAGTTTAAATAAAAAAAATCTGGAAAATTGCGCAAACCGTTTTTACACACTATTTTCATTAATTCAAATAAGTTAAAAATGAATTTATATCTATATTTTGTGTATGTGTTAGTCTTCTTTATCAGATGAACTTGAACATATCTTTAAAAAGTTTTTACATACATCATTTTGATAATTCTTCAGTTCCAGTGTTATTGTATTCATTGTAATCTTAACATCATTATTTGTATTACCTTGTCCACACGACCAGGACTTCCATTTGGTTATTTGGAAAAATGATGCAAAGTTTACATCTAGGCCTACACCTAATATACAGCATTGACAAAAAACGCTATGACACACTGTATGGTACTGTTCTAAAAATGGCAACATCATGACAAGACAAAATCTTTATTGATTATTATGAAATATGATAATGATACCAGTGTTTACCACAGTTAAATATCATAACAACTCATTACAAAATTTAAACATGATCTGATAAGAAAATTTGAAGACTGAGCTTGGAAAGGTGTGTAGCGTTTACCTATGGTGTAAACCAAACACATTCACGGTGTTTTTCCGGAGTAATTTAAGGTGCAGCTCATCAGAGTCAGTTTATCCTGTATTAGGCTATTCAGATTAACCGCACAAAGAATACACTGTATGTAGTTGTGGTCTTTGTGCGTACTTAGGCATGAAAGTTAAATAATAAAATAAAATAATAAAAAACATTTGATCATTATAACAAACATTGAGACACATTTAAAAATGGCATAACAGACATAAATATTAGGCAACGGACCCAAAACCATTAAGCAGAACATATTAACACAACATTCAAAGAAAAGAGGACCAAGAACACACAAACACACTTGAGACTTGACCTACAGTACAGAATATTTTTAGAAATGAAGGTTGTCACTTGACAAACCTTCCATTTACAATTACATGTAAACTCATTTTACACTTACACAACTTCATTTTACAGTGTAATCTATTAAAACAGCTTAAAATAAGAGAGCTGTCGATTTGTTTTTATTGGTTGTTAACATAGTGGTGCACCTGCGGAGAACACCTGTCAGTACGGTCGTGTAAAGCATTAGTCATAAGTTTGGCTCTACTCCCCAGTGATTTAAAACTGTTGACCAGTTTCCTGATCCTCGTCACATGGTTTGTCATTAACGTGCCGAGCACAGGCCCTCCTTCGGACTGCCATCAGAGATTTAGATAGACGTGGCTGGGAGGCATGGAAGAGAGTCACGGGGGACCTGCTTTTACTCGGAAGCGCCAACACACGGGAGACAACAAACATTGAGAAGGCGGAGGAAACGTGCTGCGATGTGCGCGCGGCGTCTTCTGGTTATGGAATAAGTTTTTGGGACACTTCGTTTCCTGGGACCGCTGTTATATTTGAAATGGGAAGACGAGCTACGATCTGGAAAGAAATAAATGAGCACCGGACATATCTGTGAAATTGTAGCCGTTCTGGCAAACAACTGCCACACCTTCGTCCGTGTAACAGGTAACGTTAAAGCGTTTCTTCTTCGGCATGTTTCTGGTAACAAATATTACGATACTTGGCGTTGATGTTTGGTGCTGTGAACGGACTGTGTTTTCTCACCTGTTGCGCAACGCTTAACGCGGTTACGATACATTACAACAGTTTTAGATAAAGTGAGTTTATAATATGGATCTTTCTTACTGGCAGGATTAGTTCGGTTTAAGTTCGCAACATAAGTGACGCAGATCTGCTGTTTGGTTAATATTCGTTGTCGTAAAAGTTGAAAGCTGAAAGACAGACAGGGTGTAGATCGTCTTCCTTCCATTAAATATGTATGATAAAGACATTTATGCAGCCTAGTGTCTGTTTTCTAAGGGTTCTGCTGTTAAAGGGACAGCTCACGCAAAAATTAAGTTTGTCATTTTGTTGCCCTCTTCTTTTCCGTGAGAATGTGTATCTCGTAATATCTGGTATGTCACCAGTACGAGTATAAGATTATACTGTTGTGTTTTAAGGAGAGTTAAAAGTGTTTTATAGCATTATAGCAATGTTGTAGCCGTCTCTAAAAATGACGGAATATTTGTATTATAAAACAAAGAGCTTTTTTTAGCTGGGACTGAATGGAGATGCCAATACATACCCAGTCCTGCTTGTTGGCTATAACAAACACATTCATTGTCGATTTGACTTAATAAACACGTTTTTGTCTTTTTGATCACTTAAGGTCTATGTACAGTCAGCTTGTGTTGACTGTTATGGCTTTGGGCAGTGTTAGGACTGGGGGGTTTGAATAGGTGTTTACAGTCATTGTTTACTTTAGTGCAAGGTCTGCCTGTACTTATGAAGGTGTGGCCACTGGGCTTCCATCTCGGGCTGGCTATGGCATTTTACCTTGACATTTAAACTACTGGTGTGTACACAAGCCTATATTGTACATCTAAATATGACGCGGTGTAGAACAAAGCAGTACCTCTTTACACAGTTTTAATCTGTGTCTTTCCCATTACACAATCCCTACGTTGTGATTATCATTTTGTGTATTAGATCTAGCATTGAGTGCGCGTTTTAGTTAACCCCCCAAAATGAAGTGTGAAAGTACAAGAAGCACCCAGGGCCTATGTGTGTGCCTCTTCCCATTTGTGGAGTCCCATGACTGGATCTATGATTGTGATGATAACTATGCGTAGATTGATTGAAGAATGAACAAAGAATGAAATGGATTTTGGTGGCTTTGCAGGAAAAACTCAAATGAGTGAGATTTCTGAGCACTTTGCTCTTGGTGTTCCTGGGTGACCTTGGAAGAAAAAGCCGTTCCCTTTGTGCGAGAGTTAATTTTCCACTGCAGCCAGCATCTGTATAATGGAAAATATTTGTTTGTCTCATATCAGGTATATTGTAGTTTTAACTATTCATTTTGGGTTGTGCTTTACATTTTTGGTTTAGAAAAGTGAACCGTGTTTCCAGCCATACGGAGTAGTATATGTAGTTGTATGGAGTGCTGTTGTCTGATATGAATACAAATGTAAAATGTGTTGCATATTACCTGAAATAATATTCAAATAAACTATATTTAGCCACTTCTCATAGAAAACTGAACATAAAACCATCTAGTAATTTTGTATAGCAATTTAATAAAATCACATAAACTGAAATGAAATTCTATATAGCAAGAAGAGTATGTTTAGTGATTACACACACAAGGATGTAAGGTGTGTGTGTGTGTGTTTGGTATGTTTAGCATGTTATTAATTGATGAGATGGCCATTCTCTAGAGGACTAATTTTGCACATGTTAGTCTTTTGGTACTGAGGCCGTGGCAACAGTGTGCCGGGTAACCCACACATAATTGTCAATATTTAAAGGGAGCTTCATTATTTTAAATGGATGTAAAGCATTTTAAAAACAGCGAACAAATAGTTTCCCATTTGGTGGACTGTTTATAGATGTAAAAAGATAGAGAAAGCCACAAATGTGAACTGACAGTTCATTTTGAACTGAAATGAAAGAAATAAGCAAAGTATGTCGTCAATTAATGATTAGTATAGTACACTTGAAAATCTTGCTTAAATGTTTCTGGCTTTTGTGAAGTATTTGTAGTGTTTCTTTCATTGTTAATGACCCTTGTCAAATGTACATGGAATATAATTTCATGCCATCTGGCTGTTTCCATATGCCATGAATAAAAAGGAAGGGGAGCATAACACACAGAGATAGTGAGAGAGAGAGATAGAGAAACCAGTTTTGTAACTCGTGTCTAAAACACTCCTTCCTTAATCTGATCCCCTATGTAGTAACCCTCCACCTATAAAAGACGTACACATCACCCAATACAGAGTTACACACACGCCACTGGCAGACAACCTAATCCTTTAACATTACCTCTATCTCTCACAGACACAAACGCAGTGTTTGTGTTTAAGCTAAGGCACTTTGTGAAACATTTGCTTAGTTGTTGAGGAACAAATTTGTATTTAAAAGTTAAACATTACCCCAGACTAGGCTTTTGAAGTCATACATTTAAATCCTTGGTTGGCCATGGGCTCTTTTTTATGTTTGGATGGGACATACAGGATTGTGTAATGTTTTACCTGATAACACAAACCAGTGTTTAACAGGAAAAACAATGAAACGGCTTCATGTAAACTTGAAGCCTTAAAACTGATCCACAACTGGAATGTTTGTTATGTGGATGTTAATGCATGTCTAACATGGTTTTGTTTAGGATTTTCATGAAATTAAGTACATTTATACTTAATAGCTTTTTAAAACAAATAGTTTGATGTTTAATTCTTATTGGATGATTCATACTTTTTAAATTCACAATTGTATAGTACATTTTTAATTGATAGGTAAAATAAATGTATTGGGAATGTATAGATTAAGCGCAATTGTGTGTTTTTTTACCATTTTTGAATTATCTTTTTGTTTTCTGTAGTCAAGTTGTACTACGGTGTAGCATTCACTTTTAAAAATACAAATGATACATAGTGTCTCAATTATGTTATTTTTCATATACATTTCTGCATTTGGCAGACACTTTGATCCAAAGCGGCTTACAGTGCATTCAAGGTCTATATATTTTCTCTGTACATATGTTCCCTAGGAATCTGCTTCTTAACCTTTGTGCTGCTAATGCAACTAAATGAACATAATCTGCATGCACAATAGTTATACAATTATAAAATGTTTTAAATTAGCACAACACTATTTAAACTAGATCCAAAATGTTTTAAGAACAGCAGTTTTCCATCTTATTGTTTTAAATGGACAGTTCACCCACAAATAAAAAATTGTTCCAAATCTGTATACATTTCTTTGTTCTGATGAACACAGAGAAAGATTTTTGGAAGAATGCTTGTTATCATAGTAGGGAAAATGACAATGGTAGTCAAAAGTGCTCCAGAACTCTTTGCTTTCCTACATTCTTGAAAATATCTTTTTTGTGTTAAAAAGAACAAAGAAATGTATCAAGCATTTTTCGTGCTAGTCAGTGGTGGCCAAGAACTGTTTGGTTACAAGCATTCTTCCAAATATCTTTCTCTGTGTTCATCAGAACAAAGAAATCGATACAGATTTGGAACAACCTGAGGGTGAGTAAGTGAAGACAGATATTTTATTTGTGGGTGAACTGTTCCTTTAAATCTCTTAAAATACATTATAAAGCCATTTGAAATCATAGTAGGTTAAGTACATGCTTCTTATGAGCCCTGGCATTTCACAGGTGTCTTTCAGAGAATGTGTGTGAATCAGAGGTGTATATCCCAATGCTGTTTTACCTGCCTGTTTGCTTTACATTGTTCCCGGCAAATTAAAAGGAAATGAAACATTAGCCGCCTGTGCATTTGTTTTGGCTGTTGAAGGCCAGCACGTGTGTGTAGGTTAGGTTTGTGCTGGCACGCAGCACAGTTGAGTCAGTGAAGGGGTTTTAACATTTATATAATGCTTGGAGAGCATTGCGTCATCTAATACAGTATGTGTGTTTGTCAGTTATATCGTATGTCTGCTTTTAAGTCTAAACACGTCAGCCTGCCTGTTACTTCAACATCCGTGTGTAACTGTGTGTGTGTGTGTGTGTTTTGTAAACGCCTACCTGTTTGTGTGTGCCTTAGGTTAAGGGCTATGGAATGGAAAAGCCCCTCATTCTCGTGCAGGAGATTAAGCATTTGTCACATTCAGCACAGAGCGGAGAGTATAGCTGGAGGGTAGACGTTCTACAGAGATGAGAAACTCCCTGCTCCAATTTATTCCAATGGAGAAAAGTCATCACACTCCTGGTTTCATTCTGCCTCTGTTTAAGCCTCCTCTACCCCCATGACCTTATCTCAAGATGATTTGAATTCTCTGAATGAATTCTTTTACCATTTTAATATCATATTAAATCCTCTTCCAATCTATTAACCTTCCCTTCAACTTTAAGTCTGCAGAGGTACATTTTAAAGTGATAGTTCACCCAAAAAACAATTGTCATTTCAAACCAGCGTGACTTTCTTTTACCGCAGAACACAAAAGATGATATTTTAAAAAATGTTGTTAACTGGCCCCCATTCACTTGCATTGGTTTTGTGTACATGATACAACAGAAGGGAATGGGAAATTACCAAATTTCTTCAAAATATATTATTTTGTGTTCTGCGGGGAACAGAAAGTCAGAATTTTCATTTTTGGGTAAACTATCACTTTAAAGGGAATCATTGACATCACTGAAAAGTTTAACGGGGTATTTTGACTCGACCTGGCTGTCTCTAACACGTTAAGCTGTTGAAACTTTCAGATCAAGTGTCAGGTCAAATTTAAGATCTTGTATATCACTGAATTTAACTAACATAAAAGGAATGAAATGTACATCATACAGAAATGGAAATTTTTTCCATCATTTACATCCCCTTATGGTGTTGCAAGCGGTCACTGCTGTCCTTCTGAAACCTCGTACTGTATCTCCATATTTTGTGAAGTCCCTCTTATATTAGTCATTAGGTTTTGCAAATATCTAACCAATAAAAAGTCTTGGGCTTGTCAACTTTGAAAACTTTTTATATTGTTTTAATCATTTAATCATCAACAGTGTTTTTCCATTTCCTGAAAAAAAGCAATTTGGACATCCAAGGTTTCGGAAGGACAGAGACGATATGTTTACTTCTTCTTAATTAGATGTTAGGCAGTAGGTTCATAAAAAAACAAGAATATGTTGGTTTTGTAATGAAAGAAGTTGCTAAATTATATTTTGGTCATGCTTCAGATCAAAAGGTTTTTAAAAGCAGGAGAAACATTTCTGCCAAGTGATATTAAACTTGTATACGAGTGTGAATCTTTTTGAAGACCTGTTTTATCTTTTTCTTGAGTGCGATTACGTTTTTTGCTTAGATTTGATTGTCAAGGCTTCGAAAGCGAACGTGTGTTTAATCTGAACACCAATCAGTTTAGAAAACTGTTAAAGGAATACATTACGTCCTCTCATGCAGAAGATATAATCTCGGTTTATAGAACGTTTCATTGAGTCACATTTTTCTCATACGCAAACCTTTTTGTGTCATTAATGTGATGATAGAGAGATTTTATAATTGTGGTAAGTCGGAGGGTGTGCTGTGTTGACTGCTGTAAAATACAATAATTTTTAGCAGCTGACAAAGAGGTTGCCAGATGCCCGTGTCATAGTCCTGCTGACAAACAGGTGTTTGATGTGTGCCACATCTGTCTGCTAAATTCCAACCAGTTTGTCTAATAGCTGTGAGATATGAGTCATACATTTATAGTGTTTGAATAATTGTCTTTAAATAATAGCACTTTTTAATGTTACATTCATATTAAAGCTTTGAAAGGCACGTAGGTTCACAGTAAAAAAATCTTGTCCTGATTTGAATTTTTCCACTGGTGACAGGTACGCCTAAACCATTTGCCTTTGCGTACCATCTTCTGCTTTGCCTTGTCTTATATTTGCTTATCTTATTTATAATTTTTGATGCTGTAAGCCATATTTTATGTTTCAGTGCTACCAAGTACCACAGGATTTTTTTTTATTGTAAATAGTTGGTTTTTAATTTTTAATTAAATTGTCTTTATTTGATTGAATTGACTGAAATCAGGATTAAGATGAAAACTCCGCACTTTGATTTATTTGAAATGACTTTTATAATGTGCTGATAAGGGCCAGGCCTGCATCGCTCTCATAGTTTTGAATGGTCATTTGTCTAACATCACGTGAGGCTGCGTCTGTTTTTCCATCCTCTTTCCTCTCAGGAGAAAGAGAGGGTATCTGGGATTGTCTTTGTCCTATTGGTCAGATCTTTCTCCCAGACTGAACCATCAATTATTTACAAGGCAACTTGCTCATAAAAAGCACAAGAAATGCCAAAGCCTGAATTGGCGCTGGAGGCCTCGGAAAGGTCAACCCATCTGTGTCGCTCGTCACAGAATAAGGATGTTTTAATAATAGACTTTATTTGAGCGGGCGCTGTGGGGAGTAATCTTGAATGTCAGAGACACATGTGTGGCTGCCCCTCACTAAAGACAGCACCTGAAGCAACATACTGGACAATTTCATACATCAATGAGACCAAATCTGTTATTTACATTGGTGTAAGAGTTTGGCTCCTTTCACGGTATCTTTGGTTGGTTTAGATTTTGCTTAATGTGCCCGAGTCAGCTGTGTTCTTTACACTGATACGACTTTGCTCGCGTCCACATGCTCCAACAGCCGAGGTGAGGAATAAGCACACTTTCTGAATAGCCCTTTGTTTAAGTCACGTTTCACTCTCCTAAGCACCGATTCTGCAACTCGGATATGGCACAACTGTAGATTCTTCGAATAGCTTTTGAAGAAATGTAACTTGTGTATTTTAAGTAGGTATTGATTTCTTTGAAAGAATAGAAATGGAAAGAATTGCATCCGTAGTCACATAATGCTACAAAATGTTTGTCATCTGACGGAGTTTCTCTTTTAAAATATGAAGTTTAATAGGAGTTTAATAGTTTAACCAACTAAAATAATGATTCTTTGAGAATTTTGTCTCCATTTCCAATTTAATTTTGACTAAAGGTAATTTTGACTAAATGTGTAGTTCCTACCTTTTACAAATAAACAGATCCTGTTTTGATGGTGTATAATTTGTCAATATTGTTGGTTTAGGAAAATATTATTTAATGAAAGTGTAGTCATGCAAGTCATTAAACACACACATACTAATGGATCTCTCTCTCATTCTCTCTCTCCAGGTACACTACACAACTGTCCAGATGGGTTGCAGTTGCTGTAGGATGATAAAAGGGTAAGAGAAACGGTTCTGTTTTTGTTTTCTACCAGTGCATTTCCCACGCACGTAACCACTAATGTTTAACAGTTCAGTCAGACTGAGGGGTCATGTTGTGTCACGGAAGGCTGAACTGAGATCAGTTTGCTGTTTAAACATTATTTGAGTGTAACAGCACTGTTCTGGCCTTTGTCAGTGATGTGTTCTTTTAGGCTTGACTGAGCTTAAAAATGTACGCTTGGGATGTTAGGGATGGGCGATATTATATCGTTTGCGAATCTATGATGCATTTCCCAGTTAACATAATATAAATCTTTCGTACTTTCTCACTGGCCTTTAATTGCCCAGAATGTCACATTTGTGAGCTTAGCTTGAGCGGTCTTATGCAAATAGTACTAACATTGCATTTAACCTCTGTGTGTTTGGATGGGCTTTTTGTCAAATCATTTAGATTTTGTACAGCGTGCACTAAACAGCATGTGTAGTCATGAAATGAGACGTATTCAGGTAAATATACAAACGTAGGCATGCTTTTCTTTTGCAACATTACACTGCACTGATTATGTTTTTTTGTTTTATATTAAATTCCGTTTTTTCATTCTGATGGAGTGCAGAATGTTTACTGCAATCTTAAATATAGAAATGTAAATATTGGGTTAGGTAATTCAGATTGTCCCTTGAAGAAGAATTAGGATACAGAACAATGCGAGTACTCATAGACCTAGTTTTTACAAATGTGGATCGTTTTTGCTTGCGTCAATGAGGGTGTTTGCCTGCGTCATGCAAATTTCAGGTTCATTCAAATCCATTGGCTGCGTCAATCCCAGAAACCCCATATAAGTTCATGCATCAATTTATTGTAATGAGTATAACAAGAACAAGTATGATTGTTTGTGTGGCACAGCTTGTAAAACTTGACACTAGCGACTGCAAGGTCATGGGTTCCATCCCCAGCTATTCAGTTTGATGACACTGTTGGCATAGAAATTAAACCATTATTAGTCTCTTGAAGTTGTTGTCACCAATGAGGACCGATTTTTATGTTTATTTCTAAGCATTTGTGCTTTATAGTTTGACTCCTCAAGCTCATGTTTATCTGCATTTTTTAATGCACTTCCTGCATTTCTCTCCTCAGATATATCTCTGACCCTTCAGTCCCTGTGGATGTTCCCGGTTGTAAGCGTGACCCCACCACCAGCTCGATATATCAGTCTCAAAAATTCCCGGAGGAGGCAGATCACATCCACAAAAAACAGGGCTTCCACAACCTGGGTTACAGCACCCAACCCAGCTCTGCCAAACTCGACATAGACAATAACCACATAAACCGACTCCACGGCAATGTTCTGGACCAGCGGGTCAGATCAAGCCAGCCTGAGCATGACTCTAGCCGATACATCCTCAGTCCTGAGGACGAGGGGATGCCCACCAAAACCTTGCACGATGAGCCGATATTGGGTACGGAACCTGGCGAGCGGGAGGAGAGATTTCGAGACTCCGGGTTGGGCAGCGGGGGGATCTCAGAGGGGTCAGATGGTTGTCCTTGCGGGCAAGAGGAGGAATTCGAGGAGATGAGATGCAGGGTGGCCAGCACTCCAGACACGGAGAGCATGCTGTCTGTGGATATGCACACGAGCAGCACAAGCCTCTCCTCAGTGGACACCAAGCTTGTTATAGACGACAGAGATGAGAATGAGCCAGCGTTCATAGAAGAAGAGCAAGAAATGGAGAAAGAAAGCGATGGGTTGAGCGTCATGGACTCGATGGTGGCCGAGGCTCTTGCTGCGCTGGATGCAGCGACGGCAGGAGAGGATTTTGAGTGACGGCCAGGTGAGAAAGGGCGCGGTACTGCTCTGTGTAGATGTGAAACATTTCCATACTTGCTCCGTCACACCCTGCACATTTGAATGTAGCCAAAATAATAGCTTTCATAAAATGAAGTCTTTCTGAAGGCGTCGATTTTGACTGACTGAAAAGAAAACTTTCGATTCAAATGAAGACTTGACAACAGGAGCTGCCTCTTGTTTACACAACAGAAATCGACCACTTAAAAAGCAAGCACACTTGCTCGGAAATGAAGGTCGTGTGAACGTTTCCTTGTGATTCAGTGGACAAACTCGCACGAGTCATGTTGCGTGATTTTCCTTAGCACAGTTTTATACGCATTTAAATTCACTGTGATAATGAAATAAGCTCTATATGGTCAGATATTTTTTTCAGCGGAGATAATTCAGTCAAAGCACTACTTTTATTTTCACACTGTTCTGTTCAAAGCGAAAAAAATGCCAGTGTCCAGGTGTTGGGTTACTTAACTGTTGTACTTTTAGAGATATTTAATGATGGTTTTGTAATGGATTGAAATCAAGTTCATATTTAACAATCAAATGAAAGACAGATCAATATGCAGGTTTGTTTTGCTTGTTTCACTGTCAGTACATTACATAGTGTCAATATCATAGAAGTTTAGAAAGACATTTGGTTTGTGCACACAAACATGTCTGGGTCATATTTTTGCCTTAAATTTAAAAGAAAAACATATGTTTTACAAAAAGAAGCATAAACTCTATTTTTGCTGTAATTTTATAAATTATTTTAAAAATCAATTATATTAAATACAAAATCACAAGAAATAACATTAATACAAATAATGTTGAATTTGAAAAATAAATAAACTATACATCATTCCAAAATGCGTAATGCTAAAACCAATATCGTAGCGGTCCTTCTGAAACCGTGGATGTCCAAATTCACTGTTTATGAAAAAACAGTACGCACTTTTTATTGGTTAGATAGATATTTGCAAAATCCAGTGACAAACATGAAGGGTTATTAATAATAATGATTCATGACAAAAAATAATGAAATATGGAGATACAAGGTTTCAGAAGGACATCAGCGGTATTCTAAATAAATATATAAAATATTTCGAATAGGAAATATGACCTGGGTTTCATGTGGTTCACCATTGTATATTTATATTCCTGGTTGGGTTCCTGGTTTCATTAAGACTGGAAAAATAAAGTAGTGTATTTAGGAATCAGGCCATTGAAGTTGTTGATCCACTATGCACACAGATGTTAATTATGCCCTTAACCAATACTGGTTAACCAGCTGAGGCCTGATGAGAAAGAATCAAACCACAATAACTAAATGAAGTCCACAGCATATGACGCACATTTCTATAAATTTATGAAAAAATAAAAGGAGAATTTATCATAAAAATGAATGTAACGCCCATTTACCAGAATTTGTATGATACCTTTATGAGCTCAATGTTTTAAACTAGTATTTCCAAATGATTCATGAAGTATATGTGTTTTTATGTCTGTTAATATCATTTCTTTTGAACCAGATGAGACCCTTAAAAGATGAGATCAAATGTATTTACAAAGACTGATTTTGCAATAACTTGACATTATGACTGCATTGAAACATTTGAAATGTCACCGTGAATACTTTTAATTTTTCATTCCATTCTTTTTGTCCTTAAATACCAGACAACATAGGATTGTCACATGAGCCAGGGGAAAAATAAAAACAACGTAGTTGATCATAAGACTTGCCATATAATCTGTTGACATTTTTGTCTCATGGATAACAGTGCCACAGGGCCCTCTTATATAACCTCATAATTTTTCCCTCCAGTCTTAACCGAATGCTAAGATTTGTCCAGAAGTTTATGTGCAGCAGCAAAACAATGCCATAGTGTGTTTGTGAATGTAATGTATGACCGCTACATTGTGCTGAACCTGCCCGATGTTTGCTTTCTGAGCAGGCCTGCTGACAGAATATTAAAACACGATTATGACAAACATTATGAATGCTTTTCATTTCTGCTGATGTTTTTAATGGATCTGGGGGTGAAAATAAGCCAACCTTGACTGGATATAACGGCATAAAAAACTATAAAATGACATTTTGAATGCAAGAAACTGTGAGAATGGAAATAGTTTCACTGCGGTGTCATTCCTGTCAGTTCTGTTCTCCTCTTTCCATCATTTGTGTTGCTGAGACAACAGCTGACAGCTGTTTCTTTACAGTTTTAAATCGGAGCATCACATGATGTTATTCCAATTGTTGCCTTGTGGTTTATATGGTCATATATTGGCCATATATCAACATTTCTACATGTTTTCAAACTTCTAAATGCTTTAAGAATACTTCTGTATGAAGTTGGAATGACGAGACAGAATATTACAATTATACCAAGTATTTGGATGTTAAAAAACACCATTTGTGCAATTACGTGAACTTGGATTTTAATTTAAATAAGGTTCCTTTAAATCAAAACCTAAGTGTCATAAACTTAACCAAAGACCCCGTCACATTTTGTCTTTAAGGAAAAAGAAAACATGCAAAATAATTATTTCCTGACGTGAAACTGTTTGAATAAGCTTGTAACAAAGTCGCTGAGCATTTACATCTCTTTAAAGTCAGTGTAGTTTTGAGCTAATGATTCCCAAATCCTTAAACATATCCAGACTAATTCTACCATTCGTATGCTCCAAACATATATGGTTACAGCACATTTTAGTTGCTTGATGAATTTTTGTTCCTAGAAATAGCATCATGCATGAAGTACAAATATAAAACAAAACCATGTATTTCATAAGGTCACATGCTGAATATTTCAGAACGACAAAAGGCACAGACCTAGGGGCATTGGTTCTGCTTCAGTCATCTATTAACTGACACGTACTGATGTTTAACCTTCTAGAAATGGACTGCATATTTTGCGTCTCACGCCTGACTGTGATCGCTGACTCTGAAAGTTTGTTGTTAAAAAACCTGGAAGGACATCCAGAAGACTGGAAACATTTCTAAGAATTATTTTGAGCTCGACTGAATTGATCTCAGGAAAGGTGAATGTAGTAAATCTACAGGTGATGTTCAGAATGGAGAGGTGTGTTAATAGTCTTTTTAGAAGGTCATAGAAATAATCAGTCAAAATGTGTTTAATTTTTTTAATGTATAAATTCTCCATATAAAAGATTTAAGCACTCTCATCATATGCATTTACATATAACAATTCGATACATACCTGTGCAAGTCTTTCCATTTTTTTCTGTTACATTTGTTCTTTGTGATCTTAATTAAGACTATTTCTGTACAGTATTTCAGTCAGAATTTCTTCAAAGACAGTTTGAACAGCAAGGCTTTTAAACGAACTACGTCCTGCCATTGTGTAAGCAAATATAGAAATCTAGATTGGTGTTTTATAGGTTTCCGTTTAAATGCTGGCTGTAAAATAAAAAGAAATAATGGCACAAACCAAAATCCTAATAATAAAAGTCAATCTGCAACATTTGAAATCTATATTTATTGAGAATTTGTTTTGGTTAAAATGCTCAGATCCCAGTCCCCACAACTACTAAAAGTCTTTAATTGTTGCCTATATGGTACAACACATTTAACTACAATTATGTTAAGTAAGTATAGTGAAGGAAATTGTCTTTTCTAGTTTATACTTGGGCATATATTATGCGAGCATCTAAAGTGCTCAAAAAGCATGCAAGCTACACTGATGCTTTTTATGACCATAAAAAACACTTTACAATTGTGAACCGCAGTGTGTTTGGCAGACTAGTGAAATAAAGCAATAATTACAGCGATACATTAAGTGACCAATTAAGACATTACAGAATAAACCTCCAGTCAATGAATGTGTGCCAAGCAGATAAACATGCAATTACATTGATTTACGCACAAATGTTAATAGACAATTTAAAGTCATAAAAACCAATGGTGAAAATTCAGTGAAGAGCACATGTAATCCAAGGTCAATAGCTGGTTAAAACAAACAAACAAAACAATGTTTGGATTGTAAACAGCAAGAAATCCCATGGCTCTGTTTTCACGTCTGTATCACAGCTTGCAAATAAAAAGAGGAAACAAAAGAAGACACTTCTTCCTTCCGGAAGTGGTGTAAAGAGGCACAAGACAATGATATCTGACCACGGTGCCTGGTTTGATTAACCATTGACGCGCTCTAGTCATTGATGACGCGAGTGTGTCTGTGAAATGTGGGTTGTCATGGTGACAGGTTAACCTATGTAAAATGGCTTCTCTCTTTCCCCAACTGACACGCCACACCACAGTTTGGAGGTTTTGCGTCATGTTCCGACATCCTGCTTTATTCCTCCGTTCTCGTGTCTATCGTATTTTAAGGCATTTTTCTCACCCTAAACTCATTATTGGAAGTGTGACTTCCGGATTAAAATCTTTTTAAAATGAGAACCTGTCAGAACCGTACGGATATCACTTTGCATCGTCCCCCTTCACCTAAAGACAAAGGAAACAAGAATAAAACAAAAAAGATATTCAGAGATGAATAAAATATGATTTGATAAATTGTATGGAGAGATTTCAATCTAACATAGACAACAATAACGAATACAATTTCAAGTACATCCTGAGGAGATGGATAACAGTATATTATACAGTCGTGGAAAAAGTTAAGAGAGTTTTTCTGAATTAACAAAGTAAAATGTTCAAGTAAGATTATCATTTTGGTTTCATTATGTCAACTAGTGACAACATTTCTCCCAAATCCCAAATTAAAACATTGCTTTTTATTTGCAGCCTGCAAATACAACCTGGTCAAATATTCAACTTTTTTGAGTTTGAGTACCGCGAAGAAAAGTTCATTCACGTTTAAACAACACAGTACTTATGCTTTTACATTTTAGGTTCTGTTCAAAAATGAATATATAATAAATAAGCCCTATTCACAACTTCCATGCATCTTTGCATTCTCATAGTTTTTCACATTGCTGTTGGGTGACTTTATGTCATTCCTGAGCTTTGTTTCTGTTGAAATTCAACAGACAATGGACAGGAATTGCCACAATACATAGAGAAATGCCAATTTAAGGCAAAACTGGGGTGATTTCTTCATTTTTTTTCAACGGCTCTATATTAGAAGTATTACAGACATCACATTTATATATTAAACTCTGCTCACCTGAGACTGTGCACCTGTGCTAAGTGTAGGGGGGTCAGCATTACCAGGGGATGAAGGGACACTCCCATTGGGCTCAGTGATCAGCAGGGTCCGCCTATCACGGGCCAATTTGGGGTCACACTTTGTCACCCGGAATCTAGGAAAGAAGAAAGTATTTGACTGCGGAGATATTTTGAAAATAATTCTACAGTAACAACTAATACTAATAAAAATAATATTGATAATATACTAGATTTTAATTGTATTAACACTTGTTCATGAACGCACAAACACAAAGGAGCGAGAAATATGGACGTTATTATTTTAGCTTGGATGCAAAACATACATGTTGGTTTACAGTGAGGAACATATTTTGCATTGTATTTATACAAGATCCACAGCTTACACACCGTGTAAAACGTATCTACATTTCATTAATAATGCATGGACATCTACAACAAAGAAAATCCAAAACCAGTCTTATGGGGACATTTTTCAAATTGAGATTTTTACATTATCTGAAAGCTTTCTATTGATGAATGAGTTGTTAGAATATGACAATATCTGGCTGAGATACAATTGTTTAAAACTCTGGAATCTGAGAGTGCAAAACAATCAAAATATTGAGAAAATCGCCTTTGAAGTTGTTAATCATGGGCACTGTGGCAGGCCATCCACTCACAAAAATAACGTTTTTATATATTTAATGTAGGAAATTTACAAATTATCTTCATGGAACATGATCTTCACTTTATATCCTAATGATTTTTGGCATAAAAGAAAAATCGATCATTTTGACGCATACAATGTATTTTTGTCTTTTACTAAAAATGTTCCCGTGCTCCTTAAGACAGGTTTTGTGATCCAGGGTCACATTTTAGACATGCTGAAATTATATTTTCATAATCATCTATTTTTCCAAGGTCATCTAGTTTTAAGGAGACAAACAGTCAGTCCTAGGGAAGCCCTGTATGTTTAGGTCATGACCCCATCATCAGATGCACTCCCGCGAGGGTGTGTGAAATCCTGCGTATATAAATGTGCTTATGCAAATGACACAAACCTGCCCACAGACAACACAGTGACCTCTCCCACGTGACTGCGTCTGTCCATCCTCTTGCTGGACAAGCGTCTCATGAGAGGCCATTTTTTTTGGTTGCAGCGGTTGCAGATGTTCTTATGTCCACTGACTCCTCCGATGGTGTGCAGGTGGTTACAGGTGTGTTTGGCCGTGCTGGGTGAAAATCCTGGCAGCGCAGGGCTCACGGGGCTGTTGGGCGTGTTTGGAGAGTTGGGCGTGTCTGGAAAGGTGGGCGTGTCTGGAGAGGTGGGCGTGTTTGGAGAGGTGGGCGTCGCTGGGGCGCTGTTGGAAATTTTAAACAAACAGAAAAATATCAGCTTAACTGCAACATTAGATCCAGGAAGCCAGAGTAAAAGCACATTTCGCACGTGCGCACTGTATGCAAAACAGTTGTATGCAAACATGGAAAACTTGGAGGAGCAGCTGAATTTACATTTGTAGGGTACTGTATCCCACAATGCAATGCATTTGATATTATCTTTGAAGCATATTTCCATTTGAGCAACATTAAAAGAATAATAAAAGATAGCAAACAGTGGATTTGTCATTCACATTCTGAAAAATTAGTCTTCACAAACACTCCTAGGGTCCCTTCTAAGGTGACGTGTAAATTTGTATGGATGTAAGATGTATTTGTTTTAGATATAATAAACACTTCCGCCCTATCCTAACATAGCCGTTTGTTAACAGCAATATCAGCTCAACCACCGCTGCGAGTTTGGAGCGGGACTATTGTTTGTTTGACCACAGGCAGATGGGGGACATCATTTAGAAAACCTTTTATTTTTGCAAGTCCATTTGCT
Organism: Triplophysa siluroides; assembly: GCA_006030095.1. Taxonomy (NCBI): domain Eukaryota; kingdom Metazoa; phylum Chordata; class Actinopteri; order Cypriniformes; family Nemacheilidae; genus Triplophysa; species Triplophysa siluroides. The sequence goes on along the minus strand of VCII01000052.1, from coordinate 457,189 downwards.
GATGCTAGCGGAGCAGAAATTACACACTTCACCTTTAACACCCACTGCGTTTTCGCAAAAGTGAAGCAGCTGGTTCCAGAGCGACACACATTCTCTCTTTCCCTGCTGCTTTATCTCCTCTCTCGCTTTCTCGCTGTATTTATTTTGTCCTTTCACGCTGACAGCTAGAAAAAGGGGCAAACGCTTTAGTCATTTTCTTATCTGTCTTCATTACACTGCGGGACATTGTGCATGCGCGTCTGCACGCCTCACTTAAGAGGAAGAGTAGGACAGAGATGTTACCTGCACTGCCATCTGCAAGAGGGATTATAAGAAAACAAACAAGGAGATACGTGCATGTGCACACATATAGATGTTATAAACACTTTAACCCCTTCAGACTCTTTCAGTAATACTCAACCAAAGGTCTGTGGAAACACTAGAATTTACATATACAGTACAAACACTCTGCTCTGGCTGTGTGTTTAGTAACTGAGAGCCACAACTAACTAGCTTGAGAGCAGTTGGTTTGATCATTTATAAACTTTGAGTTAAAATGACTCTTTCAGTAATACTCAACCAAAGAATCAAGGTCTGTGGAAACACTAGAGTTGAAATTTGCCATTAGGGACGTCAACACGCTGCAGTCATAAATAATGGTGGAAAAATGTAAATGCAAGTTAAAGGCATGAGTCACCAAACCTTTTTGTTCTTGCCGTGAGATTGTGCTGGACAATAACATTATAAGAAAGTGTATTTGTTACTATTGATTGAGTTTCAAGGTTTCATGGTGATAAAGTATAAGGAAAATTGAATAAAATAATTCTATGAGATTTATACAAGGCATGAATGGATATTTATAAATATCAGATAAACATAAATACATCCATAGTCTATTTGTGTTCAAGAGAAAAATGAAAAGTCTGTCATCCTTTACTTACCCTCTTGTTAAACCTGTATGACTTACATTCTTCTGCATAAAGCAAAAGAAGATATTTTGAAGAATGTTAGCAACCGAACTATGGCGCTACCCATTGACTTCTATTGTACGGACACAAAACATATGGAAGTCAATGGGTACGGCTGTTGTTCGGTTACCAACAAAACAAATATCTTCTTTTGTGTTCGGCAAAAAAAAGAAAGCCATACAGGTTTGAAATGACATGAGGGTGAGTAAATGATGACAGAATTTTTATTTTGGGAGAACTATCCCGTAAAACAGGAAAGGTAAGATGGTGGTTCTTCACCCATTAATATTCATGTGTCCATCTTTTATGGCCTAATCAACATCTTGTGTAAATTGATTTTTAAAATAACAAAATTAAAATTAGACATTAAAAACACTACATTTTTTGTATCTATCCATTATACATCCACATTTTCTAATAATGGTTGAAAACCTTTAACCTAATTTACTTCATTCACAAAATGTAAGACTATTTTGACTAAGGTGTTAAATTTTTTACCAGGACAAACTGATATTACACCAACTATAAAAGCCAAGATCCACCTGTGACAACACAAGCCCCGCCCATGACTCCTCCCCCCACAGAAGCCCTGTGCTCCACAGTAATTGTTCTTCTGGCTCTGGGCCCAGCAGGCTGTCTGGAGAATAGACATAGCAGAATACCCAATCACACTATTCCTCTTTACTGTATAACCTACTAATCAAACAAGAGTAATAACCCTATCCGTGTCTTTCCTTTCCTCATTCTGCCTCACAGCTTCTAACCACCCCATCTGGAGCTCCTCTTGTCCTTCACACTCTCTGATGGCTCTCAACCTTGCACCTTCCCTATCGTCTGTCCTTCTCTCTCGCTCTCATTCTCATGCTGATGACTGGAGGAAGCATGAGGCTGTGAGACTCAAGCAGAGTGACCTCCTTTTTCTACCCAAATTTGCTATTCACACAAATGCCCAGATAGACTGAGAAAAATACACCACCCACACTAAAAGGAAAGATTGGTGATGGATGTGCAAAGTTAAATAATGCAGTGGGCCATTATAAGAGATGCATGATTTTTGGTATGAAATAACAAAATCTCAATCCAAAAAAGCAATTTGGCACTCCCATATTTTTCAAGATAAATTTTTTACATTAAGGAGTAAAGGTTTCAGATGATAAAAAAACACTACATCTGAACTACATCTGCGGTTACTCTGAAAATAATATATCATCATTATCTGGGTTCTTTTATTTGAGTGGAAAGCATCTCTCCACCCAGACTCATATTCCATATCCTCCGGACCATGACACTTCTTTATACACTATATATGGCATTTTAAAGGTCTGGCTGGCCGGATCTAATTCTGCCTCCGATGGTTGTCAGTGATTTATGTTTTTGTGCGTCACAGTGATTTCCCTCACGATATGTCATGTGAAACCACACACACCTCACCTCCGAACTGTCCTGTGTTACAGGCATCATTTAAGACGTAACAGTGCCACCTTTTGGAGGAATGGGGTACCGCTGTGCAAAAACACTGTTTTGAGCAATCGACTATTTTGATAACCCCAAATGTTTGAGGCCTCCATGTTTATTGGCATCTTTGTGTATTTGATTATGAAACATATACAGTAGTAGATCCTTTTCTTCTGCTTCAAATAAATTGTTGAAATGCAATACATTTCCAGGGATTAAAACTCTTTACAGATCTTTTTTTCTTAAAGTCTAAATTAAAGGAAAATTATATTTCTAGAGCCCAGACCACTGGAAATGTGGTCACTATTCCTTGCCATGGTTCTGCGGTGAGTTTTTTCCCCTTTTCTAATTCAGAATCTTTCCACAGTAATTCAGTAAATTATAATGGGTTCTAATGTAAGATTTGTTATCAGATGAAACCTACATATTTCAGGAGAGATGTGAACCATCAGGCAATTATTATGAGGCACGTAGAAATAAAGGCTTAAAAGGAAGTCTTACCCTTCTGAGTCGATGCTGTCTTGAACCATGGCTTTGAGTGCATCGGTGTTGGCTGGAGCGAAAAACAAACAAACAAACAAGGGAGACCGTTTTATTAAATGACTTAAAATGAACACTGAATGAATAGACTATACAGCCTCACACATTGAACAGCTTCATTGAAAATCTTTACTCTTAAAGGAAGCTGACCCTTCATATGAAAGCAAAACCAATAGCACTCGCATTTACAGCAGATAAAGAGAAGCCTGTGGTCATTTATCTTCGCTTTACATGATAATCATGTAAAACACTCTCAGATCAGTTAAACATAAAACATATTGTAGCAGGGGTGTATCAGGGCTATCTACAAACCAGTAGAAGTATTAAAGTCTAATTTAGGAAAACGTAAAAGAGGAAATATGCCAGCTAACCACAAAATGTTTTGTTGTAAAACTGTGGTTATCAATTTGCAACAAAAAAAAATCATGGTTACTACACTTCTCCTGTAATAAAACCACGGTTAATTGCACCTTTACATTTATCCTTTTTTGAGGTCAGTTTAGCTAAATTATTCATAGCTGTAAGCCTTCTTGTAGTTGGAATGACAACATGTTTATATCGATTATGAAAACACTATCTGGACCCAGACAAGCAGCGCCATCTGCTGGCACCACCAGGAACTCGACACGAGGTGACTTCTCTAAACTTACAGTAAAACACAATGTTGTGACCTGCTTGCTCATTTTAATTCACTTTGACATGAACAAAAGTAACATTTTAAACTTAAAAGTGAAATTTTCAACTTAATACACTGAAGTATATTCATTTTATTTCAATCTCTGGGTCACAGTGAAACCAAATGACATTGCAGCTAAAACATTTGTTTCAAATGCAAGTTTTTCACTGCCTGGAGTGCATTGTTTGAGTCAATTCAGGGGCATGGCATGTTCTCTAACTCAATAAGCTTCACTGTTCGGAGATCAGAAGAACAATCATTTTGTCTGTCTGACTGGATAACACACCTCATTTACCTCATAATGTACAAACATATAATGACACGTTCAATTCTGAGAAGCCTTATATCCTTATCTAATGATCGAGCAAACCACTATTTCCTCAAGCGCAAAGAAGCCAAAAATATGTCCAAAGATGCTGTATGACAACAAACAGACCTGGTGGCACAGACAAGGCTACATTATACATTTTAGTGTATAAAATTTAGTGGCATCTATCGGTGAGGTTCCGAATGGCAATGGCTCATTCCACCCCTCCATTTCGAAGCACTTCGGTGGCTGACACAGGACTAAGATATCAAGTTTCCGCTTCTTTGCCGAAGAAAATAACTTATTAACGCTCTTTAGAGCAGTTTGTCCGTTTAGGGCTTCTGTGGAAACAACATGGTGAATTCCATGTAAGGGACCTGCGGTGTATGTATTTAGAAATAGCTCATTCTAAGGTAATAAAAACATAACGCTTCCTTATGTAGGGTCTTTATACACCTCCGAACACATAGTTATGTATATCAAGTAAGCCTACTGCCAGAAATGCATGTTTGCATCTTAAAATATATCAGCGGCATTGTTTTGTCGCAACATACATACCAAGGGACATTTCAAGGCACAGTTTAGGCTAAGACTTGTCTGTGAAACCTCTCCTTAGTGATTTACAATCAAATAGATGTGTGCATGAACATTCACTCACACATACCTTCGTTTTTCATGATGTATTGCACAATTTGTCCTACTGTGTCAGCGTTGCTGTCACTAAAGGTTTCGTTCAGGTCTGAGTAAAAAAAGAACAGAAATTACACTTAATTTAAGTCAATAACGGTATTCCTAAAAAATATATTGAAAATATAACCCTCAGTAATAGTAATAGTAAACAAACTTTGATGAATAGGAAACCGATCCTGCTTTATTGTCGCCCTCATAAAAACTCTCACTACCAACTGTAATAATGCTGGTGGTACAATGCTACAATTTTTTGATGACACATTACCGAGTAATCCACTGATAGGATAACAATAACCCAATACCAAGAATTAAGATTATTCATAGACTTCAGACTGTAAAAGGCCTCATAAAAGTATGCAGAGTTTCTGGCTTGTCTGAGCTCAGAGGAGGGAATTACAGTAAAAAAAAAACACCCAAACACAGTTAACACACCCATGTCCTTCCTGAAGCCATGGACCCCATGCAGTTAGCCGGACATCCGGTTTTTAAATTAGTCTTACAGCAGGAGATCCATGCAGAGAAATATGAAATAAACTGCTCAGCAGACATGACTTTATTATGAGTCAGTTTATGATTTGCATTTACAAGCATATTTTATTTTCATGAGCTTTAAAAAACACTGGAAGGGATCCTCTTAATAAGCCAGGCAGTTTATAATCAAACCGATCATGCCAAAGTTAAATTTCGGCTTCTTTTTTATAGCTGTTCTGATCTCAATCACCATCATTAAAAACCAATCCAAAAAACTTGAGTCAGAGTCAAAGGTCCAAGTGAGGGCAGGGGCGTATGGGAATCAAATGAGCGGCTCTTAAAGTGATAGTTCACCATAAAATGAAAACGCTTTCATCATTTGAAGAGTTCATTTCCAAAATGAGTTAACTCTGTTCTCTGATTTCTCCGATCAAAAAATCACGAGTTAAAAACGGAGTTGTCTCATTTTGGAAACAAACCCTTATTTTACTCACCCTCGTGTCATTCTAAACCTGTATGACTTTCTCCTGCAGAACACGAAAGATATTTTGAGGAATGTTGGGGCTCCATTGACTTCTATTGCTTGGACACAAAACCTCAGAGACATTTCTCAAAATATCCACTGCTAAAAGAAACAATCATAATATATAGGTTTTCAATGACATGAGGGTGAATAAATGATGACAACGTTTTCAACTTCTCTGTAAATAAGCACACAAAAGGAAATTTAATCTGGATGAAACTAGATATTTGCTGATATTTACAGTGCTTAACTGAAGTATTATTCACTGCTTAATGTTTTATGGTGTTTTCAGAAATAAATGAACAGGCTTATCTAAAGGAAGAACATATATCTAATCCTCAACAATGCAATGGTATGTAGGGTGACATAGAATATGTAGAGTAATACAAATGAAAGACAATATTGGGTGTGTCCGAATGAATGTGTTCAGCAAGCAGACATGTATGCATAGACATTCTTAGAATAGCCCTTAAAAGCACATGTCCACTATATATTTAAAATAATAAACAATAATAAAGAATAAATAAAAAAAGAAATGGTAGATCATCATTTTGGTTTAAAGAAATAGGCGTAGTAGTATGTGTACTCTAGTGTTGAGCAGCTAAGACACTTGCGTAACAGCATTGTATGTCAACACCACAGAAGTTCAGAGTCATTTGGCAAAGACAAACCAGGTTTGTCAGTAATGTAAACTGGATAACAACATTCTAGAGTAAGACAAAAGAAATGTGAAAACAAACAACACAACTGATATACAGGCAAGTCCTGGGTTGGACACAACACGATGTGTGTCAAGGCAACAATTATGTTCCTGAAGCAGTTAAAAATAGAAAAGAAAACAAAAACATTTATATTTTTTTTTGCACGCAAACACATGTGCTGTTCAAAGCATCTTTCGCCGTGTTTTAAATAGTCTAAGGCACTAAATGACGAGCCAAGACAAGAATAGGGAGTATTATTAAATATTGTCTGTTTTCCAGTCTAAATCACCATAAATGATTTCAAAATAATGAGAAGATGAGACATTTTATGAGACCGAGTGCATGTGTGTTCGGTTGTGTGTGTGTGTGTGTACAGGTTTTCTTATACTTCTGAAGGCCAAATTTTAACAAAATAAATTTTGTATACAATTTTTTAATAAAAGCTACTAACTTTTTTCCAAATAAATCTTCTTTTGTGTTCTGCAGAAGAAAGTCGTTTAGGTTTGCAATGACAAGAGGGAGAGAGTATTTTGGGTGAACAATCACTTAAGTGATCCTTACTGTGTGAAAGGTTTATAAATAGGTCATATTTATTCTTTAAATCTAATATTTATTGTCAACAGGTTTGTGGAAGGGATACGTTTGGGGAGCAGCACATTGTTTTGTGTTAGTATGAAAACCGTGCAGTCTATGTAAGTCCTCACTTACAAGACTTCTAGTGTCTCTGTGTGCATACAGGACTACATTTCTGTGTGTTTTCTTCATATCATTACTTTTCTTCACCACGTTTCCAAAACAAACAATGTCTGAAATCAAGCAAGACAACTTTGTATCCAAGTGTGCTAAATTTAAATCTTCCATCCCACACGCACCATAGAATGAGGTCACGTATGCACATCCACTTTCAATGGCTCTTCAGCTGATTGCTGAGAAGGAAGTGATTTAAAATATTTACTTGCTTTCAATTGAATTTTCATTTCAACCCACAAAACATGACTTCAACAAACAATCAGGAGCCATTTAATAAAAAAAATGGCTGCTAACACCAAAGATTTCCATAATTCTACCTCTCTAAAAATCTATAAAAACTGAGCAATGACGAATGTTTGAAGAAAAGTTTGTCCTCCTTGATTCATCATAAGACACAATATGCTTTAAATTCTAACAAACAGTCAACAAAAGCCCACACCTCCTTTTTCTGGATATTTTTCCACTTCGTCTTCATTTTTCTCCAGCTCATCTTCCTCTGCCTCAGTTGTACAGCGGTAGCCCTTTTTCTTCAGTATGTGACAGATGAGGACCCCCAGAAGTCCCAGCAGAAAGAAGAAAGGCACCAGAACAAAGGCGATGTACTGTGTGTTCGCCTCATCACTGCTATCTGGGGAGATATTGTTCAATATAACCATCAATTTACGTTGACTCTTATATCATTATACCAAACCAAAAAGAACGTCAATGTTTCACATTTTTAAATGTGTGAACTCTTTAAATTCAAATGGTTTTTATTGGCTTTCAATGCTTTATTGTTCATCCTCTGGAAATAGATCTGAAGGTGATACCAGCAAAAGTGTGGCTTTGTATCTATGTAGTTGTGGTGTGGATTCTGCCATTCTCCTAAATTAAGATCAATTTTTAAGTCCAGTGTATGATATTTAGTGGCATCTAGTGGCAAATTGCAACCAATGGCTCACTCCACCTCTCTCTTTCGAACTCGAAGCACTACGGTGGCTGAAACAGGACTAAGATGTTGTCACGGTTTCACTTCTTTACCAAAGGACATATCGTATTTACGAAATGCGCTCTGTAGAGCAGTTTGTCTATTTAGGCCACTGTAGAAACAACATGGGCCATGGCTTATTCCATGTAAGGGCCCTTCAGTGTATGTAGAAAGAAATAGCCCATAACAGTAAACACAACATAACACTTCATTATCTAATGTCTGTATACACCTCTGAACACATAGTTATGTACATTTTATTGCATTCGCGTCAATAGATCCTTAAAAAAAAAGCAGCTTTAAAACCTCTAAAATGTTCAAAGTTATCGTCGTTGGTGTGAACAGGCCTTTAAAGTACAGCTTTGCTTTTCCAAAAAACTTGCTTCCATGTAAAAGTTTTTGTCATAAATATCCCCAATAGCTGCAACATTCTTCCTTGGAAAATGTGCTATGGTATAAATCACATTGTATGCAAGAAACATGATTGCCTTCTTCCAAGATTCAGTTTCGTCCTGTATCAGGTGTCTCACGGTACAAAATCAAATTCCAGGCTGCACTCTCAGAAAAATGCTTTACGTAGGAGCTATACAGTGGGATTAAATCATATCTTCATTGAGTTACAACACTTGCTAAAGAGCTAGAGTTAGCACAGCTAGTATTCAAAGAACTAAGCATTACGAACTACACAGACGATTCCGAAATGAGACACGTAGAGTGTTTGGTCAGGCAGATAAACAGAGAAGGACAGTACAAGACTGCAGAGGGAAAAAATGACCTCTGTGAACAGCACAGAGGACAAATACTGGCATGGCACCCTGCAATGACTCAGGGGATACAGTAATCTCTGTAAATTTCCACTGTATACTGTCTCTCATTTCATCACCCTGTCTTTCTTTCACTGTCACCCATAGAAGTTTTGATAGTACTGTAATGGTATCAGTTCAGGTAATACCACAGCCATTATTCCATGGTAGTAAATGATTTTCATATGCATGGACCAAGGTATTTACATGGTGCTTCAGGGTACTTAAAAAGTACCATCGAATTAGCATGTGTCATGTGCAAAAAACCATGGTATTATCACCACTGACAGGGTTTGCTAGGGCAAGCATCATCATTATTATTATATGTTGCCTTTCCTGCCTCAGCAATATTGTTTTCCATTCATTCCTAATTTGTCCGGGCATTGTAACGTTTTACTAGATTTAGCCAGAGGTCTCACTTTCCCGGCGCAGGAATCATCTCTTTCGGCAATCTACTCTGTGCAGTGAGCGGCAAGGAGAAGCAGCACATTCAGTTCACCATGCGGAGGCCGGCACACGAATGAAAGGTACAAGATTGCAGAACAGCGTTTGCCTGTCACTGTTATCGACTGTTTGGATATGCAAGCATGTACACAGTTTGTCTGTAAATAAGCACATGGCTTACAGAGGCTGTACATGCTCTGTGTGAAAGAATATAGCCAAAAGCGCTGTTTTTCAGAAAGGGGTCTGAAGTTGCAACTCAAGACTACATGATGAAGTCATGAATATGTTAATTAGCGTGTGACATCATCTAGCGCCACACTTTCATATAATCCTAGCGGAAACACTGCGATTTCATCGGAAAGAAGGTATAATGTATAATATACAAGTAGTTTTAATTCAATACGATATATAATAAAATATGAATACAAATATTGATGATATATAATAATGTTGGTGTTATATAATGTAATATCATTTTATACATATTAATACAATTTGAAGCATCAAATTAATTGTTATATTACTAGCCAGACTGATAACCAAGCACAGGCAGGAAGTTAACATTGGGACAGGTGCTTGCGTTTGATGAAACTATAACAATTTAGCATCATGATAGGTGGCAAAGATTATAGACTTTAACAAGATGCTGCGGTTCTTTTACCAAGAATAGGAAAAAGTGTTTCTCTAGTGAAGGAATCCCCCCCATCCAGTAAAATGAGCCAATCATCAATCACTTTTTAAAGATTTTAAGTTTTTTTTCTTTTTTAATAAAACTACTTTCTATCATGCACATATACTGCAATGTACCTGTGCAAGTGGCAATAAATAAATAAAATATAAACGTTATTTAACCTTTTTGTTTTTGAAAAGTTGAAAATAAACACTACAAAATGGTGGAAACCCGATATATTCCACTATATAGGACGCAGGGTGAGGTTTGGAACACACCATTGCTCTTGTATGACTGAAATAACTGCCTGTAGGCAATGCAAATATGGCTGTCAGGTGGGGAGACTTTCCTAAAGGGGCTTTGCATGTAGTTAAAAAAACTGATCAATAAAATAATAACAGCTTCCAGACTTGTTGTAATGTAAATATGTATCTCATTTAGCTATAGTGACTAGGGAAAAGTTCTTGTCTATCAGTAGTTCTTAATAGGTAAAGTCTCCATTGATCCCACAAAAAATTCTTTACCTTTTCGAAACAACCAATTCCCCAGCTCACTCCATAACATTATAAAAGCAGAATACAAAATCCTCCAAGCGCACACTTGTTTTTCTTCTAAGCTTTCTATCTGTGAAGCCCATAACAGAACCACCTTTATTTAAACATGGTGTTCCAGAGGTCAAAGGGTCATCCAGTCTGCATATGAACTGTAAATCAGACTCCAAGTGTGAACTCTGACCCCCAACAATCTAATGTGCCTAGCACACATGCAGACAAAGAGGCTATTGTGATATCTGCTACCCCACGTCAGCATATCATACACGTCTGTGTCTATGCTTACTGAACTTACTACCCACAAAAATGCAACAAAAACGAGGTCTAGAATGTTATTCATGATGTTGATTCAGTCATTCAGCTCAAATGACCAGCAAATCTCGGCTCTGACTCACTGACTCGTGAACAATACTCATTCCAAACACTTACTACAGGCTCCGCCCACTTCTGAAAGCAGGCCTGATAATCAAAGGGAAAGAAACGCGGTATCTAAAGTTACAACAGGTGCAGTCAGAAAAATACACTCCATTCACTCATGGGGACTGAATGACATTGCGAAACAAATGGATGCCCGGCTGATCAAATAGGCCTATGAGTTGAAGCTGTAAAGTCGGTCCATCTTCTACAACTTCTCTTCCAGTTTTACAGCTTTACTTGAATCCTACAAACACTATAAGGGCACATCGAAGTAATTTCCTCCAAACACACACTCAATACCAAGATCATGACACTGCAGTGACACAATAAAGAAAAGGTTTCTGACAGGTATTTTCCAACCAGTCATCCGAAAACACTTCCTCTCCAACCATGTGATGTGACAACTGTTTCTCTGTAATGCAATAAACCAGGGCTGTCCTGCTCTGACACCATCTGCGAGCACGGTGAGGCTCCAGCCTATAGTGAGATGGTCAAGTTTCTTATATGTAAACAGCTTTAGCTTATAAATACAATTAATGCGGTGCATGAAACAAAACAAAAAAAACATGACACACTCCAAGCATTTAAGTATTATGTAACTCAGAATTGCAAGTTAGAACAATGATAATGACACAAACTTTAAAAGACCACGCATTATTTTAGACTTGCCTTACACCACCGTTCAACACTACGTAGTGTAAGTAACAATTTCAAGAGAAAAGTCCTAGGAATCTCACACCTGAAGTGTCTTTGCATTTTAGAAGAGATCTCAAAAAAGTCTGGATTTTTCTAAACATTTTGCAAGATGAACATGGAAATTAGTTTGTAGCTCTATAATGTTACTGTATGAATACAGTTGGATTACTTTTTGACTTGTATTTTTCCTAAAGACAACTCGTGAGTTCTCCTAAGCTATGAAAGATCAAACATTGAGCAAACTTTTCCTGTGGAAAACTGATCAAAAAAGCGATTCATAACCGGTAAAAAAAGAGCTAAAACGGAATTTCGGTGTTCAATTCCTAAACCATATTGATATCAAGAAAGGCGTGTAGCATCAGCGATCGATCCCAGGTCAACCACCAATAACTTTACGAATGACAGCTGCACCAAAGACCTCTTGCATTCACTTATAAGTGCGCTATAAACGCATTTGTAAGCCTAAAATACGTATGAATGTACGAGTCTTGTATTTCAGACGTAGAACACGTATCGTTTATTCGCTGTCCTGCGTCCACCAGTGCTCGTCTGCAGACGTGTTAAGACTCATACGGCTTCTTGGGTGTGTACTTACTTGTCCCTGTCGTGGTGTTGGAGTCTGGTGGATCTGCCATCGGACCGCCGCTCTGGATGTACGATGCTGAACTCGGACACAGAGTTGTGTCCAGAGACTCGTGTGCACTGTGCTGTGCTTACACACACATCAGTGAGAGGCGCTGGTGTTTCCTCATTCTTATCACAGCTATGGGATCATCCCACTCTTAAAGTTATTATAACCTTTCTTACCACACTCGCAGCGTTACAGCACACAGTCCAGCCCGACCTTCTCGCGCTTGTAAAATAAGAAGCGTTGACACACAGTTAAAATAACGATAGCTGTGATAATATAAAATTGTGTTGTCGAGTTGCCTGCAGAAAAGCAGTTCCTCGCCGATCCTCCAGAGAGCAGCGCGTTTCTACAAAATGCGGAAAATGAGAGAGCGAAAACCCGGAAATACCCAGCATTGTGGGGCTTGTAGTTTTTAAGAACATCTCACACCCTCTGCAGTTCTTTAACGAAAATGCAAAAAATGGCTTTTTTTAATGGTCAAAAGATTACTTCAACTCCACTCCACAAGCGTGATACATGAATCAATATATATTATATATATTTTAGACCATTCACGACTAATGAAATGATAACAATTTAATTTTACATTTTTTATTTTGCTTTGATAAACATTGTTTGCATAATACTAAGTCTGATATGAGATATATTTTCATGCACATTTGCTGTTTTGCCATATTTTAAAGCAAAAATTTAAGACTTTTAATAAATGAAGACATTGGATAATCCACCCAAAAATTGAAATTCTGTCATGAATTACTCACTCCCAAGTTGATCCAAACCTGTATTCAATTTATTTGTTCTGCTGAACACAAAGACATTTGAAAAAATGTTAACAACTGACAGTTCTGGGACACCATTGACTACCATAGTAGAAAAAAATAGAAGTCAAAGGTGCCTCAGAACTGTTTGCTTTCCTAAATACTTCAAAATATCTTATTTTGTGTTCAACAGAACAAAAATTAAACAATATTTTTTGTCAGTGGCTAACATTCTTCCAAATATCTTTCTTTGAAAATACATTTTTGAGGGTTGAAAACAACTTGAGGGAGAGTAAATGATTTTGAATTTTCCTTTTTGGGTGAACTATCCCTTTTAAGACCAAACCCTATATGAACAAATACTTTTATAAATAAAAAAACACACATAGAAAACATAAACTATAAAGCTAGTTATGCTGATAATATTATATGCAACAAAAAGTTTGTTAAAATAGAACAATGCACAAAATTGGTATTGTTATGTGGTTTTAAACTTTAGGAACTCACTTCATAGGAATTATTATCTATAAACAGAAGTCTAAAATATGTTTATATAAAAATACTTTTTTGGGCCAGGTGTCAGATAACATTCAAATATTGTGTATCTGTGGCTTTATAAGGCAAATAACTTGCGACAACAATATAACTAACGACACCATGTTGACACACCTCACATCTGGTGTTCTATGTTTTGAAATTAAACTACAGTGCCACTATCCACAAAAGACATTACATTGAACATTGTACATTGAACCACTCCATTTCTTTACAAAAAAGGCATAGAACCTCCATTAAATTTATTTAGTTGGTGAAACATTGGGCATTGATGCAACATTTGCTTGCATCTGATGTAAAACCTAAAAATCAAATACAATTTATTTGACAGGAATTGCACTGATATCACATTGGTGTGCTTTGTGAAGAAACACCCAACTGCTTTGCTTGGAGGCAACATGTTTTTTCTATGACTTGTTTTTCTGGTGTTTAGCTAATTGACCATATAACAACAACCACTTCACTGGCTCTGAAAACACAAGCACAGTCGGCACTCAAGTGTCGATATAGCTCTGTGGCACAAACAGAAGAACTGCAGATTCTGATGAATTAAAATCATGGCCGGAGAAAGTTCATTTCAGTTTTCTTTAAAAACAAGTGCACAGAGACACATTTCCTTCAAGCATTCATCTGGCTTCAATCCAGGCGTCTATTTAATTCTCCTCTTTTCCTCCCGTTTTGCTCAACTGTTTAAAATAAATGCAAAAAAAGCTTGTTAAGGTCAAAAACGATATAATATGTATTGAAATTAATTAATGAAAAATGCTTACATGCTGTTTGTTGGGAAAAGTGTGTCAAGATATAAACAGGAGTCACATGGAAAAATAAAAAACATGTAATTATTCACAAGAAAACATTTTAAACCAAATAACAAATACATTATGGCCTGGTTTCATAGACAAGGCTTAGCTTAAACCAGGACTATGCGTTAGTTTAATTAGGATATTTAAGTCGCTTTTATTAAAATGCCTTAGATAAAAACATTACTGGTGTGCATCTTGAGACAAAACAAAGACAATTCAATATTTAAAGATATGTCAGGGCAATTTATTTTCAGTTAAGACTCCTTTCTTTCAACTTTCATTTTAGTCTGGGACTAGTCCTAAGCCTTGTCTGTGAAACTGGGCATATATTGCATACTTCTTATGTACCTTAATTACATCTACCCAGTTCCATCCTCTTGGTAGCTCTCCTTTGTTATCTGTTCATTGAAAACAACATTTTCACATTAACATAACATCTACCAGTTAGAAAATACAAAATTGGTAGTTTTTGGTAAATGGCAATAGAACATCAAACCCATCTGGAAGCTCACCTGTTCTTCCAATCAGTTTCCTCTTCTGTGCTTTGCTTAGTTGCTCTTTCTTCTCTTTTTTCTTACTGACAGAGGTAGCATTATTGATGACCTCACTGTTGGATATCAGGGTCTGAGAGACAGTACACAGAGCTACTACATTTAGTTTCAGAAGCCATGACAGGACCCTAAACAATACCATAACAGAGAAGCTGCAATGAAGCTACAGTGAATGTGTACAGTGAAAGAAAATGCTTGTTCAAAAATAAATATAGTCAATAATTCAGTAAAGAGAATGTAAAACTTCTCGAAATGCTTTAAGGTTAGAGTCTAATAATACACACCACAGCAGTTGTAACAGGCTGGTGGTTTTCCATAAGTATTTCCTTGTTCTCTTTGGCCCACTCAAAGAGTGTGTACATCATGGCAGTGCCCAGGTTGGCATCCACCTGCTCACCCAGCTTGGAAAGAATGTACTGCTTTGTGTCTGGAGATCTGAAAGTTACATGGACGTTTGATTCTGTGGTTCATAATGTATTTCAGCACACTCATTTTTCAAAATAATTTTTCTAGGCAAGTGATAAGACAGAAACTCTCATTCCCAAAACTATCTATGCAACCCAACCTATGTTTTTAAAGGCAATACACACACTGAAACCGCACTTATAGAAAACAACCTTCGAAAAATTGTGTGGATGTTACAAACTATACAGCATTTTAGGTAAAGCTAAGCTGACTTCGGAATATTTCAGAACAGAAAGCTTTAATGCATAAAGCCTAAAGCATCCCTAGTGTGCGCAGCTTACAATCTGTTGTTGAAAAAGCCGTCTAATGATATCTCTGGTGCTGTTTCAGGATATGTCTCTGGCCATAAGACTTCCAGCAGAAATGAATTGGAGTCATCAAGATCTCCTACCTGTAAAAAACAAGAGGAAAAACAGTCACACTACACTGCATGTGCTTACACTACGGAAGGAAAGTGACCGCTAGCAACATCACATCACCAAACAGAGATAGTTGCCAATGACTTGCTGAGATGCAGCTCATACCCTGAACTGAAAGGAAACCGGGGTCAGCTCTTTAAAGCATTCATCTCCTTCATAAATTGACTGAAGAGCCTCCAACTCCATCTGCACAGAAAGAGTTTAAGTTATCCCTTATACCATATTAATACCATAGCGCTTTTGACAGGTACAATAGTACACCATAGTACTTTCAAGTCTCTGTGAACCGGAAGTTGCGATCATTTTTTACTTCAGTATTCGGACGCATTTGCAAGTGAAAATTAATTTCAAATGAGAAAATCAGTGGGCGTGACTTGCGTTTTTTACAGCGAATTGATTGGATGAATAAAAACGGCAGCAGACTGACAGTTAAAGGGGAGGAGTTAACGGATGCTCCGCCCAAGCCATCTACTTCATTAGAGATAAATCGTCATTTCATGGCGGAAGTGCATTTTCAGATTTTATCTGAAGATTATGAGGGTACATGAATTTTAAAAAGAAAATGACCCACATTTACAAGCTATTTACTATAAATGCTGCAATATTTCATAAAAAAATAAGATTTGTAATTTGTTCTTTCACTGGGACTTTAAAGACCAATTTAAACAGCACAGCAAAAATAAAAAGGTTTACACATTAGCCAAACATCTATGACCATATTTCACGCATTAAGCATGCCAGTCAATACTCATGTGTGATACTGAAGAATAGTACATTGTCTTTAATTAGCATCTTCTAGCATTTGAGAGACATCTGCTCATGTGATTATTTGTTAGCTTTAGCTACATCCGTCTCACCTCCTGGTCTTCGTTGGCAGTCATGTTGTCAACTTCTGCCGATCCAACACTTTGAACCAGTCATAAACAGTGCTAGTATGCCAGCGGATTGTAACTTAAATAACTTTTATACTCATACGAAGACCAACATGATGTGGCTAACCGGTGTTCAAGATGATGTTTAACAGTGCCAACTCTAAACCAAAGATGAAGAACGTCGCATCAGGCGATAAACGGACTGCCGCCTACAGGACTGGAAGACAAAACTCACTTAAGATGTGACGCGCGTACTTATCCCACGGATGGCGGTAAAGTCTTCTTATATGCAGTGGAAAGGTATTTTATGATAATAGACCACTAAATACATTTAAGTATTTCGTTTTTTCCTAAATGTATTAAGTAATCAACTGAGTGAGAATTTGAATACCCATTTCAGACACTTCAGACTCAAATGCACTATCATCAGGGCTTTTATTTTTCATTGCATAAATAAATAATACATTACTTCAGTTCTCTATTAAATGAAACAAATCTTTTGAAATAAACATCAAACAAAATGGAGTAAAAGCATTAGCTAAATCAAATTTTAATATTCACTGTGTATATATGGGTGTTTGTATATAAATATATATATATATATATATACATTATGTCCCATTAATACATATACAGTATACACCCATATACTGTATACAAATGATTTGGCTAATGCTTTTACTCCATTTTGTTTGAGGATCTCCATAGAGAACTGAAGTTATCTGCTCTCTTTTATAAAATCCAGATCATGCTTTATTTAAAATGTTTAAATTGCAAGATATTTGAAGCTCATCAGTTCACATTTACGTTTACATTTAGTCATTTAGCAGACGCTTTTATCCAAAGCTACTTACAGAGAGTTCAGGGAACAATAAGCGATATGTCATACAAGAGCAATAATACAATAGGTGCTAATACAAAGTTACCAGTTTCAACAAAAGCTTGACCACTACCTGTTGAGAGAAAGAGCTTTTTTTTCAGTTGTCTGTCAAGTATGCACAGAAGAGATGGGTTTTAAGTAGTTTTTTTAATGTTGTGAGAGATGTGGTTGACCGGATCGATTTAGGAAGAATGTTCCACCAGGAAGGAGTTGTGAAGAAGAATGAGCGGGAAAGCGATTTACTGCCCTTTTGAGAAGGCAATACAAGACGCCGCTGGTTTGCTGAACGCAGGGATCTTGATGGGGTGTAGGAGTGCAGGAGGGTGTGAAAGTAAGCTGGGGCAGATCCCGTGATAGTCCTATAGGCCAGCATTAGTGACTTGAATCTGATACGGGCTTCAACCGGTAGCCAGTGGAGAGAGATGAAAAGGGGAGTCACATGAGCCCTTTCGAGCTGTTGGAAGACGAGGCGTGCTGCTGCGTTCTGAACCAGCTGGAGTGGTTTGACAGCCTTTGTAGAAAGACCAGCAAGGAGAGCATTGCAGTAGTCCAATCTTGAGATTACCAGGGCTGGACACGGAGTTGTGCCGCATGCTCAGTGAGATAGGGTCTAACCTTCTAACCTTAGATCCTGTTACACCATGGGGTGTGCCGGAAACTTGTATACATTTGCATCTTTATTGATGAGATTTCATTACACACATAACCTAAACAAAACAATGACAAAAGACTTTTACACCTTTTACTTAATAGTTCACATTTACATATAATCACGAAAGTGAAACAGTCGGATGCACTGTCAAAGATTATTTAGTCTTTCGGTGTAAAGACTTGAACGTTAATTTTTTCACTCATTTACATGTGGAACTCAACAAGACAGGGTCAAAGACATCCTTGTTGAACCAAGATTAAAACTCTCTCACCACTATATAAACATGCCTGCATTTCAAGTCCGCAGTGAGGTGCACCAGAAAAAGCAGGGGCAGAAGATTATATCCTTCTTCACATCTGACAGCCAATAGTCAAATTACCTGAAGGGAAGATTTAGTGTTGTAATTTTAGATCTATTTCTCCAGGACTCTACAAATGCATCCATTAGACAATCCATTCAAAAATGAGTTCATAAAAGACACAACTCATGGTCAAGAACAAATAATTTATCATCTGTCCACAAATGCAATATTTATCATACCTTCATTGTGCTAAAGTCATTTCGAGTACAGTGACATAAGCTGAAGAGAAATTGCTTGAAGATCTCAGTATTTCCGACAGGTTCTGCTGTGAATTTCAAACAGGTAAACAAAACACTTAAACACTCACAAAAATAGATCGGAATTCATGTTCCTCCATACCTCACATGCAATTTCCAGTCCTAGCATTTAAAGCACACCCAAATTAGAGTTTTTTTCACATTGTGCATTGTCATCGGATTAGTCTATGTGGTGCGGAGTTAAAAGGAGGTACCAGACACATGCAGTAAAGTAAATGACTATTCCATGGTGCACCACCCTCCACAAACATTCTGTTACATGCATTAACTTTGAGCATTAGGAGAGCTTAATTCAATTCAGCAGCTTGTTTTTCTCTCCCAAACATACGTGGCAGTGTATACGGTGCCATGGAGCCAAAAACAAGATTATAATTTACAGTACTGTGTGTTACTTTAGCCATAAGTGCCGATAGCTAAAGCGTAAAGTGATAGTTCACCCAAAATGAGAATTCTGTCATCATTTACTCACCCTCTTGTAATTTCAAACCTTTATGACTTTCTTTCTTCTGCAGAACACAAAAAAGAAAGTTGGTAACCGAACAGCGCCGGCACCCATTCACTGTGTTGTATGGATGGACACAAAACCAATGCAAGTGAATAGGGGCCAGTTAACAACATTCTTCAAAATATGTTCTTTTGTGTTCTGCAGAAGAAATATGTTTGAGTTTCTTGCTTCCGCAGAACACAAAAGAACTTTGAAAACTGTTGTTGACCCAACAGCGATGGCAGCCTTTCACTTGCATTGGTTTTGTGTCCATAAGTCAATGGCTCGGTTAACAAAAATTTTCAAAATATCTTCTTTTGTGTTCTGCAGAAGAAATACAGTCATTAAGGTGTGAAATGACAAGAGGATGAGTTCTAAATATTTAAATCACAGGCTAGTCTGATCTAAATGGCATTGTAAAATCCCACTTGGTTTACAAAGCATTGAGGCCAGTTGTGTTCAAGTTAACAATTTGTATGCTGATTTGATTAAACTCTACTGTCCCTGGATCGTATTAAAACTTAGAATCGATAGGCTAATATAGGCCAACAAGTCATATAGCCTACAACGAGGTTGTTTTAGATCTTAAGTCACCAGCCTCTCAACCAAGTCTTGGATCCCAGTGCCGTTATTGTACAGTGATCAATAAGTCATAAATTCACTGTGCCCAAAGAAAAGCCCGGCCAACGTGCGTGCGCTTCCGAGTGCCAGGAGGTTCACGAATCTGATCCCACCCACCGTGTCCGTTTCTCTGTTCATAGTAGTACAGCTGAACGCATACACGATGGTTCCCGTGGATCACGCCGACCGAGAGGGTAGAGCTTAGTTGACTCAATTAGATCCATTTCTTGTTTTCTCTTCCGCTGGCAGCGGGCGAGCGACACTGCGAGCGGCCAGACGGAGGACAGCAAAGACCGTCAGAGGGATGTATACCAAACATAGGCAGAAAAACGGGCAGATTTCTTCGACACGATATTTGGTTGTGATGCTATCCGTTTTTCTGTGTAACGGTTTACTGGAAATTGTAGGCGGAAATTCCTGGGAAGAAGGTAAGAAGCGGCTTTACTTACTGTAACCTACTTGGAAAGTTGTTGTCTTTTATCAACCAGTTGCGCGTTGCCGTGAATAACTTTTATTGCCATAAAAACGCATTGTTATCAAGAAATCGCTTCGAGGAGTGTTAAATGAATACATTATGTATAATTGATTTTTTTTATGGCTCTGGGTTTCTACCATATAAGGATGGGCAGCGGTGTTGCGGCTCTACACGATGGCAAGAAGTCTTTTTTCTCAGCGGGCTTTTAGGGATGATGTTGAAAGTGCACGCTTTATGAAAAGTCAGATGGGATATAAAAGCCACTAACTGACCTCAGAAGAAAGTAACTTACACGACTATGGTTTTTGGAGCTACTATAAAATGTTTTATTTGTTCTACAAATGCTTCGGACGCATCAACCCTCAATGAAACCACCGAGTCAGTCTTTATAAATTACTTTGTTTGTTGTTGAAAACGATATAAAGCTAGAAGCTAAGACATGACCGAAGATGACAGTCGCATCAGCGCGAGGCCAACGCATTCTGATTGATGCTGATGCAGAAGTTCACTAGGCTATACGACGTGGGTACTTTACCGCATCCAAAAAGTTTAATCCCGGTCAGATCAGATCTTCACCGGGTAAAGAAAAAATCAAAGGCAGCATGTTCCTTTTAACACAGGGTTTTAAAGGAAATCACACCAACTCGTGCTCTCAATATATCAGTCACACTCCAACAACCACGACACGAACTCACACATGTTCTGTATGTTTGGAAAAGTAGGTACATCTCTTCGAGATTTGAGCAGGGACTCTGGGACCTGCGCTGAACTGCAGTCTCCATATTGCAGGACAGACCTTTAATGCATTTATAACAAGGCTAGCGATATTATATACGACAAGCTAGAGCTAAATATTCTGCTGAGCTGAAACCAAAGCTACGAGACGATGTTAAAATACACTGGTCTTGTTTGTTACCAACATTGTTGCCTTCTGGTTTGTTTGTTGATGCTATGTGGATAATAAACAATGCCCCCAGCTAGTGTTACCTGTACATCTCAAACGTCTGGTGATATAACGTTATTCCCGGAAAAAAGTGCTTGCAGGGCGGCAGTCAGACATTTTTTTTTGTTAGTTTAGAAAGACTTGGTCTCTGTGTGCGTAAAATGTTGGATAAAAACCAGGGCTCTGTCCTCGTACGACTACGATGAAGTTGTAAAACCTAAAAAAACAGATCTAACCCCATACCAAAATATTGTCTTTACGGCATTATTTGCCGAAGCAGGATACTTTGCCCTAAAGTCAAATTGTAAAGAAGTTTGTGGAAATTCCCCAAAACCAGACAACCTTTCCACAGACACGTTTTTAAGCAAAAGCTTGCAACAAGCGTGAGGCTCTTGAGGGGGATTGACAGGATCACAGACATGATCACATGATCACAAATATTTAGCAAGTCTAGTGTGTAACATGTAAATGCAACATGTGACATACACTTAAGCTTGAGCGCAGAAAATATTGACTGCTAAATTTTTGCGCCATTTATTTTGCATTGTGTTGTGATTAGTCTAAAGTGTGAACACATATGCCCGGTTTCACAGACGAGGCTTAAAGGGATACTTCACCCAAAAATAGGGAACCGTAACATAGTAGGGAAAAAAATGGTAGTCAACAGTGCCTCAGAACTGTTTGCTGTCCTACATTCTTCAAAATGTCTTCTTTTGTGTTCAACAAGAGTGATTTTTCCTACTATGGTAGTCAATGGGTGTTGAGATCTGTTTGGTTACAAGCATTTTTCCTAATATCTTTCTCTGTGCTCATCAGAACAAAGACATTTACTGTATACACATTTGGAACAACTCGAAGGTGAGTAAATGATGATAGAAATTTCAATTTTGGGTGAAGTATCACTTTAAGACTAGTCCCAGAATAAAATGAATTGTTGTCTTAATTGAAAATAAATTGCCCTGACATATCTTAAAATATGTCATTGCTATTGCTTTGTCTCAAGATGCGCACCAGTAATAGCATTTTAAGGCATTTTAATAAAAGCGACTTAAATATCCTAATTTAACTAAGTCATAGATGAGCCTTGTCTGTGAAACGGGGTCATTATTTTTTGTTTGGGAGAAACATTAATGTGAATGATATTTTAGCCTTAGTTAGAATTTTCAAAAGTTTTGCATACCCCTATCGTCACCCCTTTGTCTTGTACCCCTTTGGAGTACACATGCTCCAGTTTGGGAACCACTGTTCTATAGTATTCAGAGGTATTATTCTTGGATTTAGACAGGACCAGCCTCAGTATTTTCAGCATAGGCTACTGTGCTGTTTGTGACAGAATGCTTTGAGTGCTGAATTTGAGAGCTTTAGAAGTATAAAATAAGATGAATACTGCAAGGAAATAATAGTGGTTGTGTTGAATCAAATACAAACTAAGCGATAGTACAAAAGTCGACAGAACTCTTCTTCATGGAAGAAGGCACAGGTTTATTGGTTGTAGACTTATTTGAAATATGCACATAAGAGCACAGGAGGTATAAATAAAGCAGGCTTTTCACAGTGGTCTACCCACAGCGCATTGTGCTCTCCACAGCTGCATGGGTTAGTTATAGTGCCATTATTCATTTATACGCCTTATGTTTATGCGATGAGAAGAAAGATGGATGACTTTGGATTTCATCAGTATGTCTAAAAAGCCTCTTGTTCCTGGAATGTTCCATTAGTCCCTGGACTACAGTTTTTCTATCAAGATAATGACTTTTCATAAATTGCCTCACACAATAGATAATGGTTGTTTTTCTTTGTAAAAGCGAAATCTTATTATAACACTATCATCTTTTCTCAAGCAGTGGTGTCATTATAAATCCTCTTTTTATTATGTATTGTAAATACCACATATTTTTTAAACGCTCTCTGTGAATTCTGCGTATTATTTCAGATTTTAGTGTGTGCGGCACATGTTGCTGGCATTTTAAACTGTTTTGGTGAAATGAATGAATGCCCTCAGCTAGAGCATAGAGTTGTCATTCTTTGACCATGTATTACAGAACAGTTGGAAATGCGGGGCACTTAAGTGCCCTCCTACACAAGGAACACACGACATACAAGACTGTATGAGTCAGATTGCATTATGAATTGATATTATATTTTCAGGTTCTATATAATGAGACATCGCTCAAACGGAATAGTGCATGTACATGTGTTTGTTTGTGTGCGTGAGAGAGATTAAAAATAGAGACAAAGGTAATCAGATAGTGAATCGGAGTGATAGGGAGCATGGCAGAGCTGTTAGTTGGAAGCTATGGGAGGAGTTTGGCAGTGTTGTTTAGAGCTGTCACTGAGCAGTCCCCATGGTGCTTTGTGATTGCATTTGGTTTAAACTGCACCCTGCAAACAGTGATAGAAACAGTTTCATTCAAACCGTTGTATCTCTCTTTCTTTCTGTCTGTCTCTCGAGCACACACCAGGAGCAATTCAGAGAAGAGATTCCCCACACAGAAGCACCGTTCAATCTTGTGCCAGCTTATCTCTCACGCGCACACGCACACCCTCGGAGTCCGTAAACTGCACTCTGCTGCACCTTTCTGATTGGTTTGGACTTACCAAATTGCAGTTGCTTCCTGTATCGGATATTGACATGTTTTTACCTTTTTTATACGAGTCCCTGTCTCTCCGTGATTTTCTGTAGATTGGTCAATCATACCGATGAGGGCTGTGGTGTCTGTTAAAGTGCTCACACATTCAGACAGCTGCTGCGATAGGCTGATCTATCAGCCAGGCCAATTCTTTGGCCAATATTTAGCCATTTTGACAGAATCTGCATTAGCTGATAGTGATAGCCCTGTTAGTTGAAGTTTTTGTTATTTTCCACTTCCACTATTTAGAGATGACTTTGCCAATAAACTTGAAACAATTTAAAACAATTTAATTGTCATTAGTGCAATTTAATTTCTGTAATTTATTGACCAATGTTTAAATAGCATACACTCATTTATCCTATTTAGGACACTGGTTGGATAAAACATGTATTTGTGTCAACTGGTTCAAAATTTCAAAGTGTTTATTTGACATTTTAAAGCTAACATCAGGTCAGATATGGCATCCTCTGAGCGGCCTGTAATATTCTACATCTTGCTTTCTGATTATAAACAAATTCCTGTGCGGATGCTTTAAAATATGAATCAATATTGACATCCATATAAATGCAGTGTTTTTCAATATTCATTCCTCCTTGGGTTCATAAGTCTAAGCAGACAACAAGCCCAAATAGCATTCGTTTTTTACCCCAAGCAGTCCAGTCTAATGTCATTTTTAAATGTGTTAAATCTTTTAATAACATTTTCATTATCATATTGTGGAATGGCCACAGTAAAAGATTTGACTATATCTATCGAGCCAGTTGTGATAGAGATCGGCATAGGACCTGGATTGATGCTCTGGATTTCTCTATTTCCTTCATCCGTGTGACATCATAAAATCCAAATAAGCATTATTATAAACAAATTGTCTTTTTGGATTGAAAAGGGAGTTTTGAGATTTTAAGAATATTTGTATTGTTCAATGAGCTCTTATATAATAATAGATCAGGGAAAATTTTATTCTACAATGACACCCTTTAGGGAAGTGAAATATGGAAATGGTGATGCTTTTTTTGTTGATTGATGAATCTACAATAATAAAGAAAACAAAGGGGAGGAAGGAATAAAGTGAATTGATACCCCCAAAAATAGGAAGATTACGTATCCTCTTCTCCGTCAGACCTCACACTTCTCTAAGGCTCTTTCCTAAAAACCCCAGTAAGAGAGGAAGTGAAAAAGTGGGGCTCTTTGGGACCCCCATGGCAGCTGAATGACTAGATGGATAGATAATTGTCAACCAGAGAAAGGTCAATTTCGCTCAGTTTGAAGAGCAACTGCCCTCAAGCCAACTCCGGCATTCTCAGATCATTCTTTGGGAACAATGTCTTAGGCTGGCTTGCAGCTAATGCCTTCTCTAAACCTATTAGTTTTGGAAAATGGTTTTCTCTGGAGGCCCATCGTCTGTGTTGATGGATTCTCTGGATTTATGTTGTGCAGGCGACCCACTGATTATTTTAAGTCCCAAAACACTAACTTGGCTTTGATGATGTTTATTGTGCAAAAGAACTGTGTACAGCCGGTATAGACTTTGCAGTGCATTACATTATGATTGACAAGCCACAGCCATTTAGATCAAACCCACTTCAGGCGAGACCGATATTTTAGCATTAGAAGAGATGACACCATTACAATTTGGAGATGGAAAAGAAAATTGAAAAAACGGACCATCTTGTGAGGAGCATGCCAACACACTCCACCCCCTATCAATTCTATCGCTTCCTTTTATCACGTCATATTTTATAAACCCCAGCCATAATGGATATGGCGAGGTCAGTAATGATCTTATTTTTCCACATTTGTGTGCATGACAGCTCTGTGTGATACCCTAAAAGTGCTGGTTCAAGCTGTGAGGGGACGCTTGTGTGGTTTTGCGTTTTTTTCCAAAGAAAAGGGGAAAGTCAATGAAGAACAGAGAGAGGAAAAACACAAAGGAATTCTCACACCCCTACATATTTTTATGAATAGATAGTTTTACTGATAATGGTCTAGCGCACCTAACCGGTGCTGATGGGACAAGCGGTCGTGGCTGGTTAGGACACAAGGCTTGTAATTATAAGAACTAATTTTGGAGCTCAAAGAGGTTTAAATCAAGTAAATGAAAGCTGAGAATCATTAAAAGATTTATGAGGACGATTATTCCTCTTAATACAGAGTGATTGAGGGAGATTAATAGTCTGACCCGCTGGCCACTTTGAGCAGTCTCTCTAGAATTGATTTACATAATACCAAGCCCATATTGCCAAAGCTTTATTGTATTGTTGATACACACCCATGTTCAACCTGTATTATGTTTCAGGATTGCTTTTTATTGGATGCCCCCTAAAGATGCTTTGATAAAATCATAAATACGGTTAGCCCTAGTGTTAGTGACTGCTTTATCTATGAAGCAGTATACACGTTAACAGAAATGACAGAGCCGACCTATAGATTTTGTCTAAGATATTGAATATAAAACAAGCTATGATGAAAAATAAATCAAAGTTAAGGTGCAGCCAAACTATTGGATCAAATTGAGACTGAAATGTCAGTAAACTTCAATTTCCTCTGGTCATTGCTGTGTATGTATGTGTTTTTCAGTGGAGGACAAGGGGCAGAGAGTGACGGCACACTGGATCTCTCACAACACAATACAACAGGAGTATGGAACGACATTTAAGGTAATGAAGCCTACATGTTTCACACAAGATATTTACCAGTTTATTCATGCAAACTTTATGGTAGGACACAGCACACTAGGGGGACATTTTGGTAGTGTATGAAGGACACATTGTCTTGGTCTTAAAAGTTTTTTTCCAAAAACAGGTTAAACTGAGCAAGAATGGATGAAGAAACTCATGGCAATTTGTAACCACAATTTGACTAATTCGTTTGAATTTGTAATGTCTTTTAATACAACTTGCTCAAGCGTCCTTGGTGGTTACATTTACAGGTGGGATTTCATGTTAATGCTTCACACACAAACCTTATGTTTTCATACAAGTCTCACACCAACTTTAAAAAAAAAGAATGTATTCTTGTGAGGTCCAGTTGGTGTAGCTTCCCCAGTTTCTTCATGATTTCAGCACTGTGTCAAAAATGTTTAATGATTATTGATGAGATAGTGTGTGAGGAGGGTAGATGCTGTTTATTTGTTTTTCTTCACAAAGATGGTCAAGCCAGTCTCTTCCATGCAGGTCCATTGGGTCATTAGGATGATGATGTGGTGCTTCCTTTTTGGGGTCGCAGTGGCAGCACTGCTGCCCGGAAGCAGCTCACTGATAAGCACCTTAGGGAGCGTTGTCTGTGTTGTGTTGAGCCTTGAAAGCTTCCAGGGGAACTGTGCTGGTGCTTTGTAAATTCTTATACAGTAAGGAATGGGCGGATGCTGAACAGATCTTTGCTTTTGCCGACTGCAGATCGCTTTTGTTAATAAAGATGTCTTCTTATCAAAATGGGATTGAAAAACGAATAGCAGTTCACCACTTGTTGAATGCCTACGAAGAAAGTGCCTGTCTACTTGGAAAAGTACATCACCTTTGGCTGGGTTTAATTCCCAGTGCTCTCTGTTTTCAACCTTAATTGATCTTTCTCACAGTCGTACTCTGGTGTAGTTCTTGTACTGTAATACACACCCACACATGGTTGTGCACTCGTCTCAAACATCCACAGAATTTGATTCCCAGCCCCGTGCTCAAAGCCCTGTTGTATTGACATCTGCACTCAGTCTCGATCTCGATGCCCCGCGGACACGTCTAACCTGCTTGGCTGTTGTGAAATGCTGAGACTGTCTGGAAATGTCAAGCCAAATGTCTCCGACCCAATCCAATCAAGGCGGTTTGAGAACAAGAATGAAAAAACAATAATACACATATTTACACACAAAAATATACAACCCATTTTTGTCACTTGTCAGTTTTGCCGTTGCAAAAAAATGACAATTATCTTCGATAAATCGGAAGGTTAATGCATGCCAGGTCTTGTGCGTGCTACTCGTGTGAAAGTTTGTCGTTCTCTGCAATATTTATATTTGGCTCAACATGGGGACAGCATCTCTTGTCATTGTGGGTCGCACTTGCCATGGCTTGTCTCTAAGTATTTGGAGTGCAGACAGATTATACAGTATCTGGTTCTGCCACGGGTCCTGACTATTGATGGGGTGGCAGCTTATTGATATTTTCAGTATGTCCAGGCTGTTGTCTGTAGCCGAAATAATCACTTTGCCATAGTTAAAAAATAAATCTGTTTTTTTTGGGACCCATAGAGGAACCACGGACAACGGGGTCTTGAGTGTCAGGAGTCTGTTTGTTTTTCTTCATAATGTTCATTCTCGTAATTGCCGCTTTGAGACTTTATATCACCCAGCTGCAACTTTATTTCTCATATTTGCAATGTTATTTGGACTTTAAATCACACAACAAGGGGCCTTCAAAGACGCCAGTGCCCCGGGGCCCAGCAGGACCATAATCCGTCCTCACACAGCCCATAAGATGCTGGACGTTTGATTGGATTTCTGGCTGTTCTGGTGATGATGTAATGAGTCACAGTGCAGTTTGGAACTAGGCTGAATGCATGTCAGGCGGATGTAATTTTATACGCTGACACAAAGACACACACACTTCCCTAAGGATGGGGGCAGGGGAGCAGAATGTCTGCCAGAACACAGAGCGTATGAGGGAAAAATGTCTGATACTTCTAGAAAAGGAAGTCATTCTCGTATTCTTTGTCTGCTTTGAGCATATTAGTCTGGCTTTTGTCAGTTTTTTTTTCAAAGTTCACCTCATTGATAATTTCTAGTGAATCTATCACAGTCTTCCACTAGATATTGACCAAAATATGAATGTTTTTTTCAGGTGTAGGTATGTCAGAAAACAAAGACAATGTTTGTGTCCAGAGCTTAGATTGGATAAAATCCCATTTAAAAATGCTTTCATTCAGCTTTTCAAAATCGCAAATACTGTATAATTGATGCTTATATGCCAAATGTCAGCGAAATGTTTTTGCAAATTACTTTTGTGGTTCCTAAAATCAAGACAATTAATGGACTAATGGCTTTCATCCAAGTGACCCAGAATTCAAAAAGTACACTTCAATCAATAGTAATATAATATTAAAGGAATCCACATT
Source organism: Triplophysa siluroides (assembly GCA_006030095.1). NCBI lineage: Eukaryota > Metazoa > Chordata > Actinopteri > Cypriniformes > Nemacheilidae > Triplophysa > Triplophysa siluroides. Next base: position 428,118 of record VCII01000052.1, on the reverse strand, counting down.
TTTCCGTGTTTAAGTGCTATATTGGGTCTCCGGTGCATCTAGCAACCCAGAAAACGTGAAAAACAAGATCCCAGTAAGTTTGTTTTGATGAGCCTTTCCCTGCAAGCATGTGAGAAATCGAGCCGTTAAGATTTCGCTCCTGTTGTGAGGTGAAAGCAGGATCTCATTATAATATTACCGCCCCTTAAATCTACACAATTCCACCCACACCGCTGCCACCAGCAGTCCTAATCTTGGAAGAGACAAGAGTGAATTTATTTTATTTTTAGTGGAAATCCCTCAGAAACCACAAGTAAATACCTGCTTGTTTACGCAAATCACTTTAAGCTAGGGGTGTAACGATACTTAGTATTTCGATATTTCGCGATGCAAAAATGTTTCGATGCGCATCGTAGAGAGATGGGGATATTTTACGATATGATGTTGAATTCTATTCTATTCGTTGAGCGATCAAGACGCTAACTACTCTGCGCCATCGCGCCACGTGTGCTTATCTCACATATGCGTTAGAGAGAGAAGTCTCTGGAAGAAGAGGAGGCACAAGACAAAATCTGTGTCTTCACGTGCTTTAAAGAGCGTCTTACTTTCCTTCAAAGTCACCGGTAAAACACAGCAAACTTGAAGCGTGACTGCAGGCGAGTCACCACGAAACTCATTACAAAGTCAAGCACAAACGTTTTCATATGACAATGTTAATTTTTCCGCTAACGTGAGCTGCTGCATAACATGATATTCAACATAAAGTAACGTTAAGCCAAAAGACACCAGCGCTGTTCCGATCAGAGAAGCGATGAAGTGAGTCGTACTGTATATTAAAAGATCGAATCACATGCTAAAAAAAAGTATGTGATTTGCATAATTGAAGAAATGTAATACAGTTTATGTAATTTATCTTTTTGAAAGATTAGATATTTCTCATTCATTACTGTCTCAAGCAAAGACATTACCCAATGGCGTTTGAGTGTGAGCTATATCAGAGCGTTTCATTGGTTGAATGTACTGAATCAATACGCCCTTCACTGAACAAATGAGTCAATTGAGTCAAAATGAGACTGAATGAACTGGTACACTTCGTTCATGGTCTAATATTCTCTGTGTTGCGACAATGCATATCCAGTAGTTGCTGAACTTTTATGAAAAAGACCCGGTTTAATTTAATTCTAAGGTAAAGTAAATTATGTCAAAACAGTTAAATCTTTGTATGGAACATTTAATTGCACCAATTAAATGAGTTAATCCAGATAGATTTTAGTAGACCAATGTAATGTAGATTTTGTTGACTAAAATATGACTATAAACTATAAACTAGACTATGACAAATGAGGATGACTAAAACTAAGTTGCATTTTAGTCAAAAGACTATGACTAAAACTAAATCAAAATTTGCTGTCAAAATGTACACTGATCTTAATTCTAATTTCAGTTAAACACTAAAATGTAAAAATTCTTTATTAAGTTGTATGTGCAACAAAAAAGTTACTAAATTGTTAATATTTTGAAAATACATGTTATTTGAATTTCAGTTAAAAAAATGTATTTTGTTCAAAATATCGAGATGTGTATCTTATCGTGAGCCCAGCATCGAGATATGTATCGAATCGTGAGCTGAGTGTATTGTTACACCCCTACTTAAAGCCGGAGTGCTTTAAGTGCCGGGATCGAGACCAACTGAACGACACAAAGCTGCCAATGTAAGTAACTATTTATCAACAGTCTGAATTGACGTACATGTACCGTATATATAGGAGGATAACGTTAGCATATGATAGCGAAGGGAGCTAAGCAGTCACTGGCTAAATAGAACATTCAAAGCCAGTGTAAAACTTACTCTAGATTTATATGTTATTTGTCAAATGAGCACTTGGAGTTTAGCTGTATGTATGTTAATACATTATGTGCGTTAATATGTTCAGCTGCGGCAAGCTGTTTGTTTTGCTAATGAACAGGGCGAACACTGCGGTTAGTTTAGTTTTAAACGTCTCAAATCATACGTCCTTAGGCTGAAAATTGGTCACAGCATACTAGTTATGCTCTCACGTTGTGTGTGTAACGTTATAACTTGTCATGCACCAAAACGGGTTGCTGTGAGCATAGCTGTTTTTGACGAGGCAAAATGGGTTTTGTTTACAAAGCCATTGAGTGTTTTTAAGCAAAATATGTTCTAGACATTTCATGAAGACCCTAATAAATCTATAACTTGTTGAAAGTGCTCATATGACGAGTCCTTTAAAATTAAAACGTGTTTGCAATAAGAAATATGCAACAAGTCTATATTATTTATATTCTTTCCATTTGATAGTAGTCTTATAGCTGAATATACAACCTGTGAGCTTCTCAGATCGTTCTAGATCTTTTATCTATTTTTCAAATAAAACATTAATAGCAATGTTAGAATGCCTCTTCTGATTGCTCATACAAACACTAAATCAGTCTTATTATTGAGCCCTGTATGTCAGGATTATGTAAAAACCCAACATTTTTCAGTGAGAATATGCTTAAAGTTCAGTCTGAGAGCAACAGCAAAATGAGAGAAAGTGCAAGGTTACATGGGAGGATGGCCAAGCGAAAATAAACACTTTTGACACCAGCAATCCTACAAAGAATTAGATTTGTTTTCACTCCACCCCTACATTCCTCTTATGTCTCTCTCTGGCTTTCACTCCCAATATTTTTCTCCTCCTTTTCATTCTCTACTCCATCAAATTGACTTTCCTTTAGATGTTTTTTATTCTGTCCCTGAACTCCCTTTTGTTTCCGGTTTCGCACTCAAAGTGCCAGACTTTCATGACCTCCAGAAGCGAGGCCACTTTGAATTGAATTGAGTCTGAAGTCCTACTTTAAAAAGTAAAGTAGCTGAAGTTGCTAAATTTGCAGCTATGATGGAATAGAGCTCATTTGCTGTCTCTCTAAGAGATGAACTCTTTCGGCATTTGGGTCACATACAATGGAGAAATTGTGTTCCTGGAGGTTAAAAAGAATATATGATTAAGGACAGGTTTAATAGACTTTGTGTGTGTGTGTGTGTGTTCAGTCTGCTGGTAGATATGTATAAAAAAAATATTTGTATATGCTGTACTGGTCAATAATGGGATTCCAAAAGTAAGTAAAAGTCACATAATAAAACCGTCTGGCACATTCAACATTCTCCAGCTTAGAGTCAGCTTTTGTACGGTTCGGCAAATCTTATAAAAAATGATGTGGTGAGTGTGGAATAGAGAGGATTGAATGCATAGACATACGCACATACTCTCAACACACAGGCAGCGCACAGAACCCATATGAGACGTGGCTAGTGTTGATATTTAATCGTGTTTCTTCATTCAGGCTTGTTTTATTGGACGATTGACTCATTTTGGTGAGAGGTGGTTGGGCGTTAGGACATCTGACCAAGCTGAAGGCTATTAATGATTATTTTCAGTACAATCGAGCTTTGAGTAATGACATACAAGTATTGTGAATCATATTTTGTAACCAAAATGGTTTCAACATTTTTTAAAAAGGTGAGCATTTAAAAAGCTTTATTAGATTTAGCAGTTCTATGTGAGGGAAATTGGAAAAACGTGTAATCCAGCTCTCGTTGTATCCACATGCTTAAAATTATTGCTCAAGGAATTTTTCAATCGAGGGTGGTTTGAAATAATTTTTTGTCATAGCAGAAATTATTATGCTAAATTACTTATTACCCATGTGTGGCTTTTCATTTTTTGCTTTGAGTCGTCTGCATGTTTTTATTGCTTTCTGAGTCAAGGTTAGAGTGTATTTATGCTTTGTGTGCGCTTCTACAATGAATGCTACCAATCTGAAGTCTACTTGTCTTTGAATGCCATATCAAATACATCCTGAGAATCAGGTATTTAATATAAGACAATCATTTTCAATGGCATGGAAATATATGATTCATTAAAGTTACAACAAAATACAGGTGCAAGAAACAGTTTTTAAGAAGATGACGTATCACATTTAATGAAAGTTATAGTCTTTTTTCGTGTTAATCTACACAATTAAATACAGTCTTAGCCGCATAAATTTTTTTATTGGCCTTGTTCATTTAATGTCTGGTATATATCTTATTTTACTTAAAAGCCAGGGCCATATTCTTTTATAAAGTCTAAACATGTTTTCTGTAGACCTATTTTACATAAATTGCATGCGAAACGAAAACAAATGGTTTATCTGTGATTAGTATTTCAGTCTCGTCCAGAGTAACCTGCCGAGTGAACCAGACTTAATAATGATATTCATAAGCAGTGGCGTAACGGACGGGCACGCAGGGCACACACTGCAGGGGGCCCCCCAAAAAATCATATTTTTGACGTGAACAAATTTTATTTTGGTGTTAATTTATGCCTACCGCTGTTTGGTGATCACTGTATCCTTTGTCGTCGATGTTGTTATCCAATCGTAATGGAGAATAATTACAAATGTCCTGGAACGTAATAACCTTAGCATTCTTTGCTAAATAAGTAAGATAGAATATCTCCAAAAAAGGTGTCCGAGTGTCACAGATGTGGCTGTGAGTGTGCTCTGAAGTTTTTTAACCATTCCTTTCTGTCACCATGCAAGTGGCGATCGAGATGTCGTTTTCTAAATTCAAACAAATTTAAAGTTGTCTGAGAACTGCAATGAGCCAGAGAGACTTTCCGAACTTGCCATTCTCAGCATTGAAAGACAGCGCACGCTTTAGAGGAACATTGTGAAACACGAAAAATGTCAGGTAAAAGTGACGTCTTAATTTAGACAGTCTTAACGGTAAGATGCTCTATTGCCTACATTGTCATGAGCTCGCTGTATTCTTTTTGTGACAGATTTTAAATTGAAGTTGCTCTTAATATATTTAATATACGTAGCCTTTAGCCTACTCAACTCCCAAATAGGAAAGGCGTCTTATACACCCTGCAGAAGTCCACCAGACGCGTTAGTCTCATTCATAGATCATATTTTATATATGTTTAAAGACAATAATGTTATAGCCTAACAAACAATAATTGTTAATTGTTCCATGTGGATTTTGAATAAATTAGACGTTCATTCACAATGGGAAGTTTTTAAAAATAGCAATGTGTTTAGAGCAGATTTAATGCCAATTGCCAAATAAAATTATAATACAGTAACTGCGTGAAATTTTGTGGTATTTATCCTTAAACGTTATAACTACTTTTTACTAGGGGTGTCCTCGACTAAGGTTTTACAAGGTCGAATCAGAATTGTCACGTCTTGCCTATAGTCAAATCGCTAGTGTGTGTGCACGCACATGCATGTGGGGACGACACCAGGTGGTTAACAAGGGTACAGCGCAAAGTGTAGCGCAACATTGATGCACCAAAACAATCAAACATAAATTTACAGAAATTGTTTAGATCAGGATATACATTTATAAGTAAGAAACCGAAAAAAGCTAGATTCAATTCACAGTTTGTATAAAAATAAATATGTTTAGGCAAAATGTCTGAAATGCATGGGAACATAAAAAACTTTATTTTTTCAAAATTAATGGACATTTTTCTTAAACATCATGTAAAAAATGCCACTTACTAGACCAGATCTCGTCTCAAGACTATTTTTAAAACTGCTCGAAAATAATGAATAATTTTTTACCAATGGGAATATAGCACATTCATTAATCATTACCAATGAACTACCAATAAAGTTACTTTATTTATCAGCATGTAAAGGAGGATTGCAATAAAGCATCTTACCATTTAAACAGTCAAAAAGTCCATTTCACCTTTTTTCCTGCGCACTCGTTTTCCGTCCTCCTGACACGCATGCTTGCTTTCAGTGCAGAGAATGACAAGTTCTGAAAGTCTGCGCCGTGCTTGTTGTATGCGGTGATTTTGGTTACATTATTATAAAAATGTTTGTATCCTGCAGCACAAAGTTCATTCAAAGTAACGAACTACGTGCATTTACAGTCAATGTGTTAATTCATATTTAGATGCTTAAACATTCAGGCAGTGACAAATGTTTGGAAATGGTGTACACATTCATTTGCGAGTCATCTGCCGTGGCGATCGGAAAGTGTTGTTTCGCTTTACCGGGCTCGCAGCACAGAAGATGCTGAGAGACGCTGTCCTGCGCTGGGTCAGACCTTACGCTCATATGCGCCGGGGGTTTCGGTACCCAACCCTTAAAATGTCCCATTTCTTTTCATCATAAATTATATTTTTGGCGGCGCAGTCGTGCCCGTCTGCTACACCCCTGCCCATATAACCAAAATGCCATGATCCCTGTTGCATAACACCCCTGCGAAGATTCGACTGAGATTGGTAGTTGAGTCAGGCTCCTCGTTTGGAAGCATCGAATCTTCCACTATTCGGGGTCGCCCCTACTTCTTACATAGGCCTATAATTACATTTACTTATGGATATATACATTTGTCAATGAAATAATGACACAACGTAGTGATTCAAACATTTAATATGTGCATGTGTTGTGTTGTGTGTGTTCGTTTGGTCCCTGCACTTTAACGCATGAAATTTCAGTCTGTGCTGGTATTTTAGTCTCATGATATCCCTCTGTGGTTTGCGTTTGGTGGTTAAAGGTCTGCAACGGACCTGTGTGTGAGGAAAAACGGTGAAACGCTATCTCATCAGCCATTGCTTTCTCAGATCATTGTGTGCTGCACCAAAGCTGTTTTTCTTTCAAAGACGATGCACCGAGTGGCGTTTAGAATATATCTTCTTATGTTGCTGATATTGTATGTAATCTTTTTTCAAATAGTTTAGGTTTCATAGGCAGCAACAGCTCATTGTAAATACATAACCGGAACCTAGTGAGATGTACCATTTCAAGTTGGATGTACGTCACGAGGCTACGTGCAAGTAGTCCAATAGTTTTGACACAAATTATGGTCTAGGAAGTGGCATAGCACTGGTAAGTTACGCGATTTTTGAATGCATGAATTTCACTGATTTTATCATATGGGAAAGGCCTCCCTCCACTCTTGCGGGAGGGCCGCCGCAGTTTGCGTTACGCCACAGTTCATAAGTCTGGCTACTTGAGACAGATTTAAATGCTACTGGTCGTTGATAAGTCTAAAATAGGGACGTCTATTTAAATCCAATATTTGCACTTTCAGTGTGTTACTTTTTTATGTTGCTTTGGGACATCGGGATACGGAAAGCTGGCTTTTGGCCCCGGTTAATTTCCTACAAATTGACTTGCATTTTTAAATATCGCATACACAAAGAATAAGAGGAATCCTAGAGGACAAAGTATCATACTGAGACTGTGGTAAATTTGATCTGGTGCACAGAGTTCCCTTAATGGCAGACAGGTCATATTAAATATTGTCCTCGTGGCTTATTGGCCATATCTCCAAGCTGTCTGTCTACAAAAAAGCTGAGGACAACGTTTCCAAAGGTCTCGTACGTGTGGCGCTGAGGAGCTCAATAATTTCATCACCTCCATTAGTCAAAAAGTGCCCGGTAAGTTCAAAGGAAAGCGCATGGTAGAAACACACACTTACTGAAAATGATCTTCCTTACAAAGTGGGTTTGAAACCGGGACAATTTATCACATTGAAATGAGAGTGGATGTAATGTGAAATCACATTGCCTTTGATTCCCCTGGTTGATGTAAACACGGTTTCATAAGGTTCCTCTGTGGTCTCGGTCTGCTATTATGTGCTATCATGCCCCCATTTTTGAAAAATGATGCCATGTTTCATATACTCCAAGAATATTAACACAAGCAAAGTACGAGTTCTTTCTGAGGTGAAGCAGGCCGAGCGTGAAAACATTTCAAATCTGAATGTCGGCAGTGTTTTCAAACAACCTCACAGCTAAGGCTTGCATTACCTCGGTCCTCGCAGGTCTCATTACTGCATCCAGAATTCATTATTTGCGTGGAGGACATTGATACAGATCATTACATTATTTGGAAAAGTAATTGCGACCATAAGGAGAGTGCATTAAGAAGCCAACCTTTACATTGGCTGGATTTAAAGGGATAGTGCACTCAAAAATAAAAAGTCCTCATTTACTCACCCTCATGTTATGATGAAAATGTATTATCTGCATTTATAAGTCAGGGCGATGTGGAGCAACATGATGAAGACAAACATCATTTTGAATTAGTAACCTGCAGTATGGTTGTATTACGCATGAACATGTTCCGACTAATTTGCATGCTGTGGCACACATTTAAAGCCCAGTATGGTGCAGTCCTTCAGGAAACAACAGGAGTCCAGCATTATCTCTGCGACTGCGGATACAATCGTGCGCCTGAGTGCACCTCTCTGGCTTTGTGTTGCTCTTTCATTTATCATTCAGATGTAATCATGTCAAAGAGGAACAACTGATTCCTTTGATATCAATATTTAAAGCGAGGTGATGAAGAGTCTGGAGAAGTGTCCAAAGGATCTCGTGTAGTATTAACTTTTTTAAAGGGACAGTTCACCCGAAAAAGTTTGATTGAATGTGTCTCATCAGGTTATCAGTTTATCTATGCTTTTATCATACGATCTCTGTATATGCTTTTCATCAGCAGTCTTGGGATGTGTTTTTCTGACATTTTTATGGTGTTTTTGGGGACTTTAGATTTGAAAACCCCACTGCTAATTCACTTTTATTTAATGGAGAAGACGGAGTATTTTCTATTTCTAGCACTTTTCAAAAATTCGCCTTGACTCCGTTTCACAGCAGAGAGAGAGAGAGTCATAGTCTCATGTGGGATTCGTGTGTGAATCATTTTTGGATGAACTATTCCTTTAAAGGCAAGATATCAGTTTTAAAGTAAATTTTATTTGTACATACCCTGATATTGACGCTATTTATATTATGTGACCTAGTAAATTGGCTGGGGGTGCAACTAAACCCAAACACAAATCAAGAATATGACAGGAATGATATGTAAGTGATAACAGATTTAGAGTTCCCCGACATGTTTTAACTGCTAAGTATGGAGATCTGAATTCCAAGGGCATTAGCTACCAGACTGTTTGCAGAACGCTGCGACAATCTCTGGCGTACACACGTCCGTACAATTCCTTCCAGGCGCTCGGTCTTTTTATCTTCGACTTTCATTTTTCTATCTCTCCTCTTCTAATGTCTATTTCTCCTGTTGTCCTCTGACTTCCCTTCTGGTTCCATCACCTGTCTCTTTGACAGCGGCACGAAGCTCTCGGGGTTGGTAAGTGATTACATGTTCAGGAAGAGTGACCCTCCACTCCAACTCCCAATTCTTCCATCTCAACCTTTCCCCCATTTGATTTGAGAGATGTGAACTTGTCTGAGACCTCCTCGTTCGCTCTCTCTTTAACCCACGGAGCCGAACTCCCCCTCAGCCAGGAACATTTTGACAGATGCCTGCATCTCTTGTCCTCTGGTTTTTAATGCATTACTCAAAAACGTCCATTTCTGTTGATGTAGGAAATATGCCGTCATCGTTTGACAACCCCCACACAGTCACTAAAAACTGCATTGTGTATTTTCTGAAGAAACTAAAGAATGCCAGGCCATTCTATATTACATTACAAAGTGTGCCGAGTCAGGTTGCTAGGGTGTTCTCTATGGTTGCTAGGGCAAAATTTTGTAAGAAAAATGGGCATCGAAATCACAACATCTTTAGTAACTTCATGTTTGCAGAGAAATAATTTAGGCCATTTTCCTCTTCAATACAACGTTGTTTTTGTGTTCCTTTGTAAAAAGATGTGACCTCACCAAATGACTTTCTCAGAACGCATGGGCAACGATATGTTTCTGAGAAATCACTTGAATCATCCCTGTTTATTCTTCCTTCAGCCCTGTCTCCTCTAGTCCCTGTAGGGGTACTGTTTATTCAACATCTCCCTGCGGGTAGTTAAATATCTCATTGATTTTTGTTGCCGCTGGACTCAAAGATTTTCCATTTGTATCACAGGACTTTTAATGGCCGAAGGGAGGAGTTCATGTCTACTGATGTCTGACTTCTTGGAAGGGGTTTGGTAGATCAAAGTCCTCAGCTTTCTACCTGTTTTATCTGCTAGCACAGCTAACCACAAGCGGCGCATTTGGTGCGAACACAGTCACAGATGCTCCATCTGGCCCGTAGGCTTTTAACACGGTGTCTTCCTTTAATAGCGGGGTCAATAAAGCTCATTTTCTGTTTTAAGTAGTGAAATGTTGGGATTTTAAAGATCCAGTGTATAAAATTTTGTTGCATTTAGCGGTGAGGTTGCGAATTGCATCCAACGGCTCACTCCACCCCTCCGTTTCCAAACACTACTGTGGCTTACATGATATTGTCACACGTTTTCGCTTCTTTGCCGAAGGAGATAACGTATTTACGAAATGCACTCTGTAAAGCAGTTTATCAGTTTAGGGATGCTGTAAAAACAACATAGCGAATGCCATGCAAGGGGACCCGTGCTGTATGTAGATAGAAATAGCTCATTCTAAGGTAATAAAAACATAACGCTTAATTATGTAAGGTCTTTACACACCTCTGAAGACATAGTTATGTATTATATATTATATTATATATATATATTATATTGCATTTCTGTCAACAGATCCTCCAAAAAACTACACATTGGACCTTTAAGTTATGTGATGTTTTTATTTTGGAGTGGTTGTGCACAATTAATCCGTGCACATTATAAAAAAGAAAATATCTTTGTCTGCATGATCTTTTTAATTCTCTTTTGGGGTTTTCTCTCTCATCAGGACCAGTTTCCAGAAAGGGGGGAGATATTGGTCTCAGCCCAGGACTTGAATCTGATTCTTGAAGTTGAACGGAATCGGTAGGTGACCTTTTTGAGTTACTGACTTGTGCAACATATAAATGTATATAATTGCGAAGTGTTGAGTGATTTGCATCTTCATAACCTTTGAAATTATGGTTTTTATAAATTCAAATTATTTTCTCCCATCCTGCTTTGACACAAGGAGTCACAGGGTGCCTTGACTGATAGCCATGATAGATTTCATACTGCCCATTTACTCTGTGAGGAAGCCGATGGCTTGGAGTAAATAAAAAGCCTTTATTAAAGATTTCAGCACAGGCATATTAGATTACAGAAGAGAAAAGTTCAATACCTTAATGGACCGCTGAAAGATTTTATTACGAATTGTTATTCAAATTGCTATGCAGTCACTTGTCATTGTTGAATACGTAGTCATTTTAATATTTGGCAGGGAATTCTTTTTACTAAACAGCTCTTCATTTACAAGTAGATCCAGATAGTCACTTATAGATACGGATATGAAAAAGAATAATTTAGAACATTTATGGCAGGTACATTTTATCAATTCATCTTTAATCACCAAGTGTTTTAAATAAATTTTAGACGGTCCACGAATTATTATATGATATATTATTGGAACTAACAATCTGTGACTGGTAGCTTCACCATTTCAGGAAGTGTGGAGTTGAGCTAGTTAGAAGATGACTAACTGTAAAGGCAAGGAAAGGCAAGACAAATTTCTTTGTTCTGATGAACACAGGGAAGAATGTTTGTAACTAAACGGTTGTCTTAGCCACCATTGGCTACCGTAGTAGCAGAACAGGTATTTCAATCACCCTCAGAATATTTGGCAAAATGCTACATCCTCAGCCATGTACTGGAAGTCATTGGGGACGGTGACTTTCCCTTCTCAGCAATTTTAGATCCACATCACTGTACTTTGGCAGAGCGTATGTTTATTTGAACAACATATGAACTTTGCATTCCATGGCAGTCTTGGCTCGTCTAGTTCTCAAAATGTAGGTCAGAAGAATGGACACACACATACATAAACCTAGAGTAGCCGTACTTACTGATTATTGTATATGACTCAAAAGAAGGCTCGAAACAGTCTGAGAATCTTTTCTTGGGATTTTGTACGAGACCGAATGTTCTCTGAAACAGGTCAAAGTGAACATAACAAGCCTGGGCTAGAGGACTGGCGCAGAATCTAGATCGCATCCTCATTGTAATGGACACAAGAAATGGAAAATAGCCCAAGGACCATTTAATGAATTAGTTCAACGTATAGACTGAGCTCTTCTTGAAATGGATAAAAAGGAGGTGCATTACTTGAGTACATTTGTCTAATTGCCTCTTTACATTTCTTGCATCACTTGCAGTGGAGTGCTTTCAATACACAACAGGAAGCTGTGCATGCAGCTCTATTTGAACTTAGAGGTTTTTCAAGACAAGAGGAAGCTGCTGATGGTAATGTTAGACTAGCTGAGGTCCTTATGCCTGGTTATTACCCCTCCCTAAAGTAAAGTATATGGCAAAAAATAACACAGTCTGAAGGTCGCTCTTAGTATAAATTGCATCCGTAGGATGGTCTTAAAATAAAGAAAGGAACTGCCTCTGGGTCTGTGCAGAAAGCTTTTCTGATCTGTTTTTGTCACCATGCACTTGAAAAATGTTTCGATTTACACTGAGCTCATTTTAAAACATTTAAGAGTTTAACATTCAGGCTGATATTTTGACCTTTGACAGCTGGGTTAGAGGTTACACATTCTTATGAATGACCCATAACATGACCATAAATACATTTTGAAACCCCCCAGTACTTCAATTTCAGTCTTTAAATGTTTTGTCTCTATTTAGTATATAGGGATACTTGAATTGGTTTTCTTGAATAGCCCCATTGTGTATTGCAGACTGCAAGCTCCTATATATCATATATTTGCAAGTAAGAATACAAAATAATTGGTTTGCTCTTATTCATGCAGTTGACAATGGAAAGTGACTATGAAGAAAGAGGTTCCAATTTTGTTTATTTTCACATTTTTTAGCTTGGGTTTAGATTTTCGGTTTGGCATTTTCTATACTCTCTTCAGAGATATATGTGATATAAATCAGCAGATTTGCTTAAAGGGGTCAAATGACACGGCTAAAACGAATATTATGGTTTGTTTGAGATGTAATGTAATGTGTATACACGGTTTAGGGTTAAAAACCGCTGTATTTTCCACACACCGTGCATGTTTGTATCTCCTCTTTGACCCGCGTCTCTGAAACGCCTCTTACCATATTCGGAACATCATGTTCACCAGAATTGTACTGACAGACATGTGATACAATGTCATCGGTACTTCCTTATATCAATTCTAGCCCGAATCTGATACGGAAAATGAAGATGATCAAGCCAATACATCAACTTTGCCAGCGCGACTTGAGCAGGATGTAAAGGATTGGTAAGGTTTTATAAAAAAATATTATGTTAAACAGTTAAAAACTATAGCTAACTGTTTTACCTTTTATATACGATGTTATAAAGACTATAAACAAAAAAACATATACATCATACAGAGTTTGTGTGAGATAGAAACAAGCTCGCATTACAGCAGGAAATGGTAACATATTAAATAACGTAAGCGCTTTTGCCCTTCTTGATCAACCAGTGTTACGCCACGTCTCGTCTCGTCGCGACTCAACAAAGACAACTAACCCCATTATAAACACGACATTTGTTGCCTCTTGTTGGAACATTATTACCTTATTATTAGGACTTATGTTGTCTTTTTTTCCACGTTGCACACGTGTCTGCATTTGCAGATCACAAACACACGACAAACTAAACCCATGTTAGTCCGTAACAAAGTCTTTTTACAATGAAAATATACTTACAGGCTGCGAATCTGAAGCGCCAGCAAAGTTGGAATGGTTGGAATGGCCCCACTTTTTAACCAAAGCTGTCGCGCATAGCCAGTCTTAATCTCTCTCCCAAGTTCGTGAAGCAATCGTCGGTGAAATGCGCTATACAAACTTGAACATTCGAAATGTACTTTTCTGGAACAGTGTTGTAAATAAAATGTAACCATTCATTTTTAGTTGTCTCATCTTTTGGCAGGGCAAACAAAGAGTCTTTCTTTTCGCAACGAAACACAGCATCTCCGCGACATGGCTGCGGCAGTGACGATACAATGAGATTAACAAGTACGGCCACTTTACTTGCGTTTAGATTTGGGCGGTCTTAGTCAAATCATGTTACGAAGTGACGTACATTTGCCAGGGTGTGGTTACACGAGGCGTTTCAGGCAGGTCTGGGTTCGCCTTCGCTTTTAGATAGAATGCATCTTTTGTTCCGACACTTTAATTTGAGCAATTTTACGTGTCTAATACATGCATGGGTAACTTATAACACACAAAAAACACGTTTTCGTACCATATGACCCCTTTAATAGGACTAGTTGTTATAATCCCACTATTTTAGCACAGTTGAATTGCCCAATAGGACATTTCCCACGCCTTATGCAGGGGGAAGCAGTGAAGAATAAGAATAGAGAAAAGGAGGTCAGAGGTTTCACTGGTTCGTCAGGTAGGCATTCTCTGTGTTTGGGGGATAAATTATTGTAGAAATACATAGCATACTTACCTTTCCTTGCCATTATCAGCGAGACATCTCATAAGTTGTGTGTCCCAATTTCATCACATTATCCTGTTATGATAAGATGCCTTTTGGTGAGGTGCTGCTACCATTACAACACATTACAAAATCAACGCGACCATATGCGCCAACCCGTTGGCTTAGTCTGTTATATCTCCACTTGCTCCGTTAATGCAAGCTCAGTGCCCCCGGTCCCGTATGGCATAACATAACAAAATATTACCAAAAATTTCAACGCAACCATACGCGCCAAACCCCTTGGCTATGGCAGTTATAGCCCCACTAGCTCTGTTAATGCAAGCTCAGTGCCCCACGGTCCCGTATGGCATAACAATACAACACACAACACCATTTTATTATGTGGTCACTTGGCAGCCTATATTGCGTCCTTCCGTTTCAACCACCGCCAGTGGCTGCTTTTTCAGCGACAGTGGCAAGTTCTTTGACTACCGTCCGTTGGGCCTGTCCTCTGATCCCCACTTTCTTAAGCAGCCTTGTAGTGGAATTGGAAACAAAGCTCCTGCAGCCCACTTCCACCGGGAACACTTCCGCTGTCCATCCCCGATCTTCAGCCTCCGCTGCCAAGTTGGCATACCGGAGATTCTTTCTTTCAAATGCTTTGTTAATGGCCTCTTCCCAAGGTACAGTCAAATCAACTATGAGGACTCTCCCACTGTAGCTGGACCACAGAATCATGTCCGGCCGCAGGTTGGTCGCTGTGATTTCCAAGGGGAAACTAAGTCTATGGTTTAAATCAACTCTCATTTTCCAATCCCTAACTATACTCAGCAGACCTGAATCTGGGGTTAAGGGCTTGGCCCGCGGTTTCTGCACCTCCCGAATAAAGGGTTGCCTTTTTATCGAGTTAGCCTTGGCATTTTGGGGGATGGCATTTGCTGCCACTCTCTTGGTCTCTACTGCTGCAGCCAAGCACATTAGTAGTTGATTGTGGTGCCATGTGTATCTCCCCTGTGTCAAGCTTTTCTTACAACCCACAAGAATATGTTTGAGGTTTGCTGGAGCTGCACATAGGTGGCAGGCTGGATCCTGTCCACACCAAACATGCAGATTTGTTGGTGAGGGCAGCACATCATATGTAGCTCTTATGATAATACTTAGCCGGTTTGTTGCCATACTCCACAGCTCACTCCAAGTGATTTTGCACCATTCAATGCCTTCCCACCTCATCCAATGGCCTTGCTGGGCTTGAGAGACCGCTCTGGTGCATCTACTTGTTTCCTCTTGACGCCAAATCTCCTCCACTACCAGGTGAAGCTGTTCCTTTGGTGTCGCTTTTCACCACGTAGGTGTGGTTGATACCAAACCAAGTCCCGCTCTGCCATGTTGCACTTGTCCCACGATGTCCTTATGTCTGAGGGCTGCCTTTCCATCTCCTACCGCTGTTGTTGAGTTCCAATTCCTTCCTGTCGCTACAGTTGGAGCAGCATCTCTTACACAGGGATCACAGGATTCTTTGAGAGTCATCTCTAACCTTGTTTTAGTGCATTTATAATCCTCCACAAGGCTCTCCTCCAACCACCCAACTCGATGCCCGGATTATTATTTCCATTGCCATTGTGAAAGCCAGTGGTGAAATTGCGCAACCTGCCATTATGCTAACCTTCAACTGTTGCCACTCGGTGGTACTATCCTGTGTGGTAATACAGAATCGGAGATTCTGAAAATATGCCTTAATCAGCTTTGTTACCTGATCTGGAACGTGTAAGAAATCAAAGGCTGTCAAAATCAGGTGTTTACTGTGTTTGAAATACAGAGAGAGGGTTTAAAGAAGAAGCTGATACAGGCGAAAGACACGTATGTGTCAGGCATTGTTTATGACAAATTTGCCTCACATTATAACTGAGAAAACCTGAATGAAGATCATCTAGAGACATCACATTAGTATGGTGATATGGAACATGTTCAAGAGAAGCCAGGACAGGATATTACTGAATTTTACATTATTAATATATATTTATATATACTGTATATATATGAAATATATATATATATTCACATTAAATTTGCACATTGAATAACAGCTATATAAACTCTGTAAAAGCCACTTCCTTTGGTAAAAAAACAGATGTGTGTGTGTGCAGGAAGCTGGTTTGAGAGGTGTGTAACTGTGCAGCTTGGTTAGCGGAATATGAAACCTTATCTGCCACTAAAGATCCACCGAAACCCATGATGTGTGACCTGCAAACCGTAAAGGCGTAAAATCATAGGTTTTAGGTTCAGCTCACATAGTTGAACAAACCCCATATTTATGTATGGTGCGAGTAATTAATTGTATACATTTATAGTAGTTTTTGGTATTAATTCAATATAGAATACTGTACATGAGAATGTGATTTAATTGTACTGTTGTTGTGCATCATTATATATTTTGCTGTGAGTGTTATGCACGCAAACTGCCAAATTCGTTCTCAATTAACTAATCATGATTGGCTTTTTGAATCTATTTTGAATTATTATATCATTGTAGCTTTTATGTAAATAATCACTAAATTAATGTGTTAAATCGACTTAGTTTTAATTCCATTTCTTTATTGCATTGCAGTGAATTATGCAAGAATTTGTCTTTTAACATTTGGTATTTTAAACTACTGCAGTGATTATGTTAATCATCTCATTTGGTAAAGTTAGAGGTGACATTGTTGAGTAGGCTTCTTATAAGGTCAAGTGGTTTGAAAAAGGTTGTTTTTACCTGGGTACTTCACATGCGTCTAAAGTCTGTTGCAGAGGGAGTCGAGAGGGAGGGGGAGAGATGCTGGCGTACCAGGGGTGAAGGAGATTAATAGAGTTTATATAATATTATAGAATGAGAGAAGCAGGAGGGGAGTGGTGAGAGAGAGAGAGAAAGTATTGGAGAGGTTTAAATGGTTTGATGGTGTGAAGGAGACGGGATAAAGGAGAGGGAGAACAAGAAGGCTCTAGGGCATGGAGAGCAATGATAAGGAGAAATAGTGAATGGAAGGTTGAGAAAAATGAGGAAGAGAGATCATGAAGGGTCCGAACAGGTGGTTGAGCATTAAGATCCCGTGGCAGCTGAACTCCCAGGAGCTTGACCTCATATCCCATCAGAGCTGAAGTGACCTACATATTTTAATAGGAATTCTTAATGTATTTACCCCAGAGGATATAATATTTAAAAAAAAATGGAGGAAAGTGAAACACATGTTCGGGATTAAGACAGCAGCTGTCTGTATCATTCAGTCATCACTCAACAAGGCAAAAAAGTTTACTTGGTTTCACTAATATGAAAATAGTTCGATGGACATCTTTCACATTTCCGGGTTTCTCAGCAGCGGAAGATGTCATAGTTGGGTAAACTTCTATAGTAGTGAATGGGAGACTACCACAAATTTATTTTTTGCATTCTCATTTCCTCAAATAGCAAAAGAAAAACACAATTAAAATGTTCTCATTACTTTCAACAAAAAGAAAAAAGTCAAAAGAGAGAATGATGTCAAATTTACAGTGACTTCCATAGACTCTGTATAAGAAAATCCCTCGCAATGGGGTTAAAGGTCCGGTTGAGCGTGTAGTTTATGCCAATCTCATATTAATCTTCAGTACCTATAGAGTATTGCATACTTTGTATCTTCGAAGAGTATTTAGTTTGATCACATTTATAAATTATAGATACAGCTGTACGATTATTTCCGGACAAATATGACTACCTTGGGGTGTACGGGGGGGGGCGGTCACACACATCATCGCATTGATTCACTATAACAATTATATACAGTATGTTGTTTACATTATGCCCGTAAATTATGTGACGATTGCCAACAAAACACAGACATATGACTTGGTTTCACTTGCCGCGTGCGGTTCATGTCCGGCATCTTTTAGCACTGGGACGGCTCCATCTATCAGTTTCAGACGATCTGCAAATTCAGCGTTATATCCACCGTTTATATAACATCCATCACTGAAATGCCGTGAACAAACAAACACACCTCAACTTCTCTCACTATCGCAAGAGTAACGAGCTGCAGGCCCACAGAGCAGCCAATCTTGACACAGCGCAGCCAATCTTGATGATAAGCGGGTCTCCCTATCGTTCGTCGTTCGTCGCCTGGGCGGGCTAATTCTTTCGCCTTGCCGTGGATGTGCTTTTCCGGGAGAATTGCCCAGTAAGGGACTAAGAAAAGTTGCTACGTAACGGTTTTTCATGTACGAAAATAACTTTCTGAAACCTATACGAACCTTGGGGGATTGTATCGAGCACAGAAATACTATGCAATACGTCTATTTCTGCAATACTCGTTTTTTGACAAGTTGACCATGTTAAGCAATAAGCATGAGAAGACAGCACGTTTGACATCGTAAAGAAGTCAGAATGCATGAAACAGCATTAAATCACCTCTTAACTATTTTTTTGTAATTTGATGCAATGGTAATATAATACAATATATAGTGTTATAAACATACATACATTTAAAATATATATATATATGTAAAGAATGTACAAATGCTGATGACTGTCATACGTCATCACGGCCTTGTGAAAAAGGTCCATTTGTATTTTAGTCTTTGGTTCTATGAAAATAAAAAGCTTCATTACAGTTGCTTTACTGGTATCTTGATACGTGAGTATAAGCATTCCTTGAAAAAGGTGCACTTCGAAAAAGGTGCCAAATGTTGCCAACTTCTGGGTAACTGCCAAACAAAACTGCTAATTCTTAGAAAAAGATTCAGTACATCTCGTAAGGATGTACAGTAACATTTTGTAGAAATTAGTCACGAGCTAAATTGTGCATGATGTGATCATGCATTTATAAGCAGTGGGAACGGTCGTATGCCTGCGTGACACAAGTCTGATTCACACTGATTCTGTTGTCAGACTCTGCCCTGCAGCCCCATCTGCAGAAGGCTTGTTTTGTTCTCTCCTGACAAGCAGCCAGTGTTTGTGTAATCTGCTTTCTCATGCATCCTGAAACCTTCCCTCTTCAGCCTACATTGAACATATCACTGAGAGTGATGAATCCATATTTATACTTTAGTTTACAGATGATTCTTCATAATGCTGTTATGGAAATATTGCAGTTGTTGTCGAATTTAATGCCACTGTGGCATGTAGCAGGAACAAGCTGGTGAATAAATAATTTTGAGGAAATAAGTGAAACATATTTGACCCAGGAATATATGGAATTAAAACTCTGGATTCCCTCTTTCTTTAATAAACAGCGTTGGATTTTGTCTGCCAAAGTCCCCCAATTTCTTTTAAGTAGTATTTGAGGTCTGAAAAAATACAGAGCATCTTCTCTGTTATTTTCACCTGTTTCTCCCGTTTTAGTAACTGCAAATAAATACAAATAGAAACAGTATTTGCATTTGAAATTTGGGAGAAATATTGTTAGTTCACAGAATGAAACAAAAATGATTTTTACCATTTTACCTAAACACATAAATAAACATTTCCGCGGCTGTATAATGCTTACGATTATGTGATGCATACACACTAGGTTTCACACATTGTTTTTCCTCAAGTCTCAAGGTTAAATTCACAATACAAGTGTGTGATGTATCCTCAGCGTTCTAACTGCAGGCGCCTTTACTGTTAGTAAACATTGTGACACGTTTTTTGTGGGTGGAGCTTATGTGGAGGCAGAAAGATCCCCCTGACCGCATTACTAATGCTAAGTAGCACGATTTGTTGGCTTGCTTTTTGGCAATGACTAGAAAAAAATCGGATACAATTTTAACATGTTAGGTCACTCATTGTCTAGGACCACGATTGGCTTTGAAAAAGTTCACTTTACCGCAAGGAACCTGGCCGACCTGTCCTGGACGAACTGACAGGATTACCTCCAGTTAAGTGGCCTGACATCTACACCTACCAGACAAAGAACCCAAGTGTGCATAGTAAAGATAAACTGAGCGCATATACATCTAAAGGCCTGCGTGTACTAACAATTGCAAACGTTAGCAAATGTTTTTACTTGAGCCTTCTCTCTGTTCCCTCTCCCTTTATACTAATGCACTTGTGACAACTAAAGAAGAGATGAGACACAGTTTCCTTTATGTTTAGTTTCTGCCCGATAGTTAACTGCTAGTTGTATAACGAACGAACCCTTAAGTTAAAATTGTTCAAAAGTTAACGCTACGTGAAAAATAACCTTGTTTCCCATATTTTAAGACACATACCCAAATCATAATCCACACCAACTAAAGACTTTAGTTTTTGAATCTTAAGTGTTATGAAGTGAAACGCGAGCATTTTCGTTTCTGTTTAGTCCACTCGTTTAATTGTGTTAAACTACAGCTGTCGTAAGTGTTTTTGTTTTGCAATGGCAGCAGGTATGTGTTAAAATATCAAATAGGAGACTGTATTCTGTCGATTGTGGCAGTAAACAACACAACAAGATGATATTTTAAACTCCTTATGTAGCCGAATCTGTGCTGGTTTGTATTGGTCGCCTCCAGTTTTCCCTTTGTTTTGCCTCCAGCTAATGCCGTGACGTAAGCGTGACGTCGCCGCAAAAGGGGTCTATCGCTGTCATTTGCTTAAACTGCATTTATAGTCACTCTTCTCTAGTAGGTTAACTTAGGACATTTGTTAAAGATGGTGTCCAAATAACACATCCTGTTTATCAGCACACATTTGATCTCCTTCCCCATCTATAGTAGTAAGATTTATTATCGCCACGGTAACGCAAAAGCCACCTGCAGCCAAGCTTTCACATTTGCGCTTCCATATCGCGTATGTTTCTGAACTATAAGCCATTAGCGCAAAGACTGCCAAAGCTTCTCTGCTTGAACATTGCGCAACTCATCTTTAGCAGATGCTGTGTGTTAACAGTCAATATAAGTACAGTCCTTATAGGGGAGCGACGGGGATGTTTGTGTTAGCATGAAGCCAATGGACTTTAGATTCGAGCATATGTCATGTATTGTTGGCACTGAAATAGTTATAGCCCCCATCCTGCCATGTCATGAGTCACTAAATTCCAGAAAATGCACATACCATCTTGCTCTTTATTTTCGTCTATCTCTTCTCTCTCTTGTGTGTTTTAAATGCGTTCTCCGCACCCTTCCCCCATTTCCTTTGTGTTTTCTCGCTCATTCCTCCTCTCTGTCTCATGTACAGTACACTGCTGGTTTGAATGAGGTGATTAGTAACAGATGGTGCCGCTTTAAAAGGGCAAGGAATGTTTTGCAGCAGTAGGTCACTGGGCCATGGTCGCTTTCTTTCTGTCTACCTTTGGATCTCATCCACACACACATAAACACACACACACATCGGACCTGTTTCGTGTTTTTGTGTCCCCAAAGACCTTCAAACGTCAAAAGAGATTTTTTATTTATTTATTAAGGAAACAGACTAGGGTAATCATGTGTAATCACAAATTATTTTCTTCAATCATTTCCTTCTTTCAGGGTAGTAAGGCTGTTATTATGTTTTGGTGTAGTATGTAAAATGAGCATTGTGGTTGGTGCTTTGTCAGCAAATCTTGACCCGCACTGAAGAAAAATTGCCAAAATTATTAAAGACCCAGTGAAAGTTTTTTTCCTTCTATTAAAAATAAGTGAGCCTTAAGGACGTCAATAAACTGATATGCTATTAAGCGCAGACAAAATTCCCATCTAGGAGATATTACAGTTCAAAACTGACAGTCTGGCACGTGCGCTCAAAGAAATCGAGAAATTCCATGACATCACGCTACACTTCAGCCTCTCGTCAAAGTTCTCGTCCAATCAAATCTGCTTTAGCATCGGAAGAGTCTCGCCCCCTTCCCTATGAGAGCTGGGACTCATATCAGCCACTTGTTCACACATTTATTATGTCCTACATGGTGAATGACGCATAATGCACTAGATGGGAGATAGGGGATGATCGAGACAGTGTAAACAGTTACATTAAAGTCTTAATTTCGTGTTAGTGTCACGCGAGCGGTTGCACGTGAGTGTCCTCCGGTTAAGAGACACTATAGCTCAGAGCTGATCATATGCGCGATCATACGCACAAATCCGCTGAGAAAACAAAATGTTTCTAACCCGTTTCAAGTCTACGCAGGGTGTTGAAGGTTAAGGCTCTCTTGTATTTGTTCGTTGCTAGCCAGGTCATATCTTCACTGATGGGTAGTTGCATACCAGCCCAAGTCAAATGATTTCAATGTTACAAATTTCTATATTTTTGGGGATATGACATGTGGTCCACCTTTAAAGCACGTATTCACTCTTTTCCACTGGATCTATCACTCACAAGGTGAAAATTGTGTGTTTGATCGCATTTTGATGTAATAAACATCTCTTATCAACAAACTGCACATTTTATGCATCATTTATGACCGCTTAATACTTCAGGTTAAGAGCTTATTTAAATCAATGCAAGTATGGGCAAAAATAAAAGTGTTACCCTAACCCTTGGTCAACATCAGTGTCTAAAGATTCACCCCCTAAACTGCCAAAACTGCCAGTAAATTTGTGGTAAATAAAGGTTCAAGGGCGGATAAGGTTTCATTTTCAACCAGGTTTCAAAGCTATGCGCCTCCATCAAACAAACATCCTGTACACACCCTTTTACCCACAGAAGTCAAGAAAAAAATCTGAGCAGATTATGCATGAATAAATGTCTTTCAAAGGGCTTTTAGTTTTGCATGTTTATTTATAAAATATCTTATAAAAAAATGTATATGGTACTACTGGTTAACAGAGAAATGTCTTGGGGTTTACAAGAGAGACAGCACAGTTCAGATAGATAGGGGTTGTATAAATGTGTAGTATTTTCATTAGGAAATGTTTCAGAACGATGGCTTTTGCTTCTTTTGTGGCCTCTCTTTTTTTTGTCCAAGTCTGTCTTTCAACTAGAGACTTATGAGTAATTTCACTACTGCTGATTGCTGAATTGCACCTGTTTTACCTCAGAGAGAACACACCCACACAAGTCCAGTTCTCTTTGTGCCTCTACAGCTGTGCATAAAACAAGCACATTAATCTGAGACGAAGTCCACGGGACAGTTATCCCAGACTCGGGTGGTTGAAAATAGAAGCGTAATGAGACACACACACACATACCGTTTTTTTTCTTTTTTCCACGGCATGTCCTCTGTGATGTGTCTATGTTTTTCATTTTAAGACGAAGCCTAAAGAGTCTGTGTCTACTTTATTTGTTACCTATTTTGTTACCTCATCATCAGTGTCTTCATTAGTATCATCATCTCATTTTCATCAGTATTACCGCCTCCACCACTCCACTGTTGCTTGAGCCAAACGTTAGCACGTGGAAGCACTCAAAACAAACAGAGCAATGTTTCAAAACTGTGACACAGAGCCGCAGTGTTTACGCTCTTCAGGGAATCAGCCTACGAACGGATTACTTATAGCTGCCTCTGCATATTAGGATGCGATGGCAGAAAGGATTTAAACATCGAAAAAATTACACACTTTCAAAAGAATTACACAATCCCAGTAAAGCATGATTCCTAAAGAGTCTCACACATTCTCATGCCAGCTATTCATCCACTGAGATAACGGTTTGGAGAGAGTGGGAGCAAAACGATGGATGTACTACATTGGTTAGAGGAAGCAGATGGATGTGCACTTGCTTACATTTGGCAGCAAACTTGTGCAACATGTACTGTAGAAGCTGGTGCTTTGTAAACATGTGATAATATAGAGTTACGATGTAGCGTTTAATGCATTTGAATGAGACAGTGTGTAACTTACTTGTATGCATTGTTCACTCTACAGAAGGCTTAAGCCAATGAGAGAAATAGCATTGTTAAGTATTGTGACTCCATAACCAGCAAGGCTCATGCCGAGAAGCCATCTCAAATCATGTTGCCTTATTCCATATTTTGCCTTCGGGGGCTCCACCATAGAAATGAATGAGCGTTCGAGGTTCAGCTGATTGGGCTGCACGGACCACCATGCAGCTCAATGCTTTTACCTGCTAAAATTACTAACAGGTGATTTGGCTACCAGTCTATTTAAAGATAAAGATTAAATGGTTTTAGCCAAGTGGTTCCTTGACCACAGGGACCTTGTGAAATTAATTAAACTTACGCTCACATTTTTAGATTACTGTGAATGTGGTTCCTTAGGAAAATGTTTTTTCTCTGTTGCACTCTCAAACCAAATATTCTCTGCCTTGGTAAGACAAAGAAAAGCAGATGCAAAACATTTTCACATTCCCTTACGCTCCAGTTTTATTTCACACGTTTCGTGAATTCCACCCAAATCCTTCCAAATAAAATCTCTGCCTATGATGAAAAGTCTGCTTGCATTTTTTCCTTCTTAAAGGGCCATTGTGTCATTTTTAGTGGCAGCGGTGATGTTGCGCATTGCAACCAACCGGTCACTCCACCCCCGCACCCCCTGTCAAAGCACTACGGAGGCTGAGAGAGGACTAAGATGTTGTCACGTTTTTGCTTCTTTCCAGAATGAAATATCGGGTTACAAGTTTAACCCAACTGTTTGGTTATGAAATAACTCATTTGTTGGGTTATTTTTGCCAACATGTTATTTATTATTTTATTATATATTTGTTATATTTGTTGTTTATTATTTTTGGCCATCCTATTTATTATTATTTTATTGCAGTTTAAACAAATAATGCACAACATAGAAATACCTTATAATTCTTTATTTCCAATACAATAAGTTTAGGTTGCAGTTGTTTTATTAATGTACTTTCTTTTATCATAAAGTTACTAGCAATTAAGTATCAATTTACAAGAATCAATTAAATAAATAAATAAACAGAACAGAGGGCAGTCTAGCTTATACGATTATAAACTACCTAAAACAGCAGCACCACCAGGCATGGCATACTCCAAAATATAAATAAACAACAAATATCAACTGCTTGTAAAAGACAGTCTTCCTCCAGCATCATGCTTCCCACAATAAGGAAGACTTAAGAGGAACTGGTTTTATCCCCAAGCTGCAGAACATGAAGGTCTTCCATTGGTCTCTTTTTCCCAAAAAGTTTATGACTTACCTAAAAGTTTCGGACAAAGAAAAACAAAACGAGGAGGCGTCACAAACAATTATTTTGATACGTATAACCTCTAGGTTGGTTATAAAAGCAAGTGTGGGTATCGACAGTCATGCAGATTATAGATGAGATGTACGTTTGTGTTGCCTTGAAAAAACACGGCATACAAACATGTATACATATATATACTGTATATATATATATTTACACACACGCACATTTAATAAATATTATTAAAATTAACTTACCTCTCATCTGTCGATACGTCGGTTGAACGTTGAAATTTAAAATAACTACTTTTTTAACCCAATTTTAACCCAACTGGCTCGGTTGTTACAGAAATGAACCAATGAACGTCAAAAAAGAACCCAACAAAACAACCCAATATATCTAAGCCAACTATTAGGTTACAAAAATAACCCAACGTTTTTGAATGCCTCCAGTGTTCCCCATAAGGGTAGTGCAAACCATTTTCTAAAAACTGACTATGTTGGCGTGATGTGTCAATGACTGCTTGACTAAAGGATCCTTTATAATTAAGCCTACAGATTATACATAATAATTGCAACATTACTCTCAGCAGGGGATATGAAGACGGTTATGTTAATATCAGGTCCGGAGTCCGCACTTGGATGCTTTTTTAGATGTGTCAAATATCACTGATGTATTATTATAATCTTGTAAATGCTGTTTTGTTTGCGTTTTTTCTCACTTTTTTTTAAATTCACCCACACAGCACTTCTGTTATGAGAGCTTTTGAATGTGCTGATGTTAGACCATTACTGTAAAGTGGATCTAGAATTATGAATATTATATGAAATAATTTCGGCTTTATTAATTGATTGATAACAACTACTTTTATCTCAATATTGTTAATATGCAATTGTTAGAATGACAGTCAAACCTGTATGATTTACTTTCTTCTGCATAACACAGGAGAATATATTTTGAAGAATGTTGTTAACCGAACAGCGACGGCTCTTCAGGCTCAGTTCGGCAGTTTAGTGCAGGCTCTGTTCGGATATCAACTTTCATTAAAACATCTTCTTTTGTGTTCTGCAGAAGAAAGAAAGTCATACAGGTTTTACATGACATGAGGATGAGTAAATGATGACGTAATTTTCAAACAATCCCTTTAAAAACAAAGACATGAATTAACTTGCTGCTTACATTTTATATGACCTTAAGACAACCTATGTTAGGGGTTCTCAACCTTTTTGATTCCAAGACCCCCCATTGTATTCAATAATATTCAAAGGCCCCCTCTCTCTCACAAAAACTCACAAATTTCTACCCAATAAAATATTTTTGAGCTTGTCATTAACTAGAAAAGCATTTATTCATTATAAAAATGTCTAAATAATAAGAAATATAGGTAACACTTTACAATAAGGTGCTATTTGTTAACAATTAGTTAAGGCATTAGCTAACATGAATTAACAATGAACAATAATGTCACAGCATGTATTAATATTAATTCATGTTAATTTCAGCATTTACTAATACATTATTAAAAACAAAAGTTGTCATTGTTTACATCAGTTAATGCACCGTGAACTAACATGAATAACGGTATTGACGTGAGCTAACATTGACAAGGATTAATAAATGCTGAGTGACGAAATTGTTCACTGTTGGCTAATGTTCGCTAATGCATTTACTAATGTTAACTAATAGCACCTTATTGTAAAGTGTTACCGAAATATTTTTTCTTACACATTCCAATGCTCATTTTGTCTAATTTTAGTCAACATGAGTCATCTTGAGGCCTTTGCAAACTTTGTTCCTTTTCTCTTACATTTGAACCTTATATTTTTACTTTAAAGCTTTCCTTATATTCCATAAGAAAACGGCCACAATGCTCTTTGACTCTGATATACAAACAGTACTGCCAATATTGATTTCAATACAAAACCTATTACAGCCCTGGCAAACAGAGCTACAGTTGCTTATTGCCCATAACGCTCCAAGTAACAAAGCAAACCTCTAGAAGAATAATCTGTTCTTTTAAACTAATTGACCACACGGTTCTGTGCCGGGGATTTTCAACAACAATGCAAATAGTGCTTTTTGTTTTATGTCAGAAGTATACGTTTCATTTTTAAAGTTATTTGGGAGACGCAACGAGACCATTGGTGTGCAGGGTCTTAAATATGGTATATTTGTCACAGGACCTAGGCCTGCAGGTTTCTTTAAAAAAGAAAAGTTCAAATGGATTTTAGCAGCACAGGAACGTTGCAGTTGACCAAATTAATGAAAACAACGTGACTCGTGCCTTGTTGATCACATTAATAAAGGCTTTGTGTTTTTCAACCACAACCCGTTAGCCATTGTGGTTGAGCATGACCTAGTTGTAGGACGTAATGTGTGTCTTAAAGCGGTTATTTGCTTGACCGATGAATGTGGATGTGAGGTTGGCCAATTAGTCAGGTTTGTTTAATCTGCGTTCATTATAATATACAAGGAGGGTGCATTGTTGGAGGATTAAATGTGGAGTGAAAATAAAAAGTTGGGCACAGCAAGGGTTTTCAGCATTTGTGCTGTTATAGTTTGGGAATTGAAGCCTCATGAAATGTGAAAACCGTAGAACGTGTAGGCAAAGGTGCGCTCTCAGTAATAAATACACAAAATCAAACTGTCAGATGTGTTCTGTCATTAAAATGTAATGGACCCGTGGTTCTCCCGCAAACATGGACGCGACAGTGTCTCCTCTCCAATTCCACTATCTCAGCAGAAGCCTCCACATCAACTTTAGATTGAATACGTGCTGTCATTTTACTCTCGTCGAGTGGAAAGGGTCGTCACTCTGATGCATGTGTCAAGATTTCATTTCCAAGCACATTTCTCACTCTTCAACAGCTCTTTCCAAAATGGTGGTCCTTATGGCTCACATCTGCTGTTTTGGTGGTATTGCCATGTTAGAGCTTCATCTCTTTTAAAAGCCTCCGATGCAATTTTATTCTCAATGGAATATTGGATTCGGATCTGCTAGGAATAAAAATGTCTTGCAGATGTGGTCACATACACATTCCTCAAGGTAACTCTTGTACTCTGTGCCTGTTCTCTTTTCAATAGTTTGGATGTTAAATTTAGCCTGAAATGTTTTAAAGTATTACAATTTTAAAGGAACAGTTCACCCAAAAATAAAAATTCTCTCTTCATTTACATTTACTATCAAAACAAAGTAATTTATACAGGTAAGGAACAACTCAAGGGTGAGTACATTTTAAGGGGGGAAGTAGGAGATGTTTCTATAGCTCAGTGGTAAGAGCGTTGCGTTAACAATGCAAGATTGTGGGTTCGATCCCAGGGGATTGCAAATACCTATGTATAAATGTATAGGATAATGCAATGTGAGTCGCTTTGGATAAAAGCGTGTAAAAATGTAATGTAATAATGTTAAAACAATGTAAGTGTTGTCTGTATTTTTTTGGTAACACATTAAGTATATGGACCGATTCTCACTATAAACTAGTTGCTTATTATCTTGCCTATTATTAGCATATTGGCTGTTTACTACTTATAAAGCACGTATTCTGCATGACCATATTGTACATCCCTAATCCTACCCAATACCTAAATCCTTACAACTACCTTACTCACGATAAGCAACAAATGACGTGTTTGTTGAGGCAAAAGTGGTAGTACATTGTTTGTTAATAGCGAGAATTTGACCTTAAAATAAAGTGTGACCTTTTTTGGATGGTCAAATCAATGGGATGAGTTTGAAGTAGGAACAAATGTCTCATTATAAGGGGAAATTTCACTGTAGTCACACAATTTATTATTCATTCATTTATTACGCCAGCTGTATTTTGTTCACAGGTAATATTTAAGAAAATAGCCAGTGGCCACCCATCAAGTTTTGATCTCATTTAACTTTTTCTCCCTGCAGTATTATTTTTTACCACTTTGCTTGTGACTCTCCTTGCAAATTGTTCGTCCTCGAGTCCTTTTTGGACTGTTTAATATTATCTGTTTGGCAGGGACGGATTATGACTTCAAAGGGCCCCGGGACCAGTTTCCTCCAAGGCCCCCCCCCACAATTTTTCCGTTCTTTCCCTTAGCTTCGCATTCATAGTTATAGAAAGTGAAAGTTAAGATGATAATGAATATTAAAACCGTTCTCGCTCTGCGTCAAATGCCTGCGCTAAAAATGCCTGCGGGTTTATAGAAGTCTAATATCAGCTACACAGTAAAAAATCAACAATGGACCAAATTAAGGTGTATGAAACACACGCTTTTAATTAACTGTCAAATATATGCTTATTTAATGCATCAAATCATCAAGAAAAAGATTTAGAAAATGCTATTGAAATGTGCTGTAATTAATTAATAAGGTAATTAAGGGTTAAAATGAGTTAAAGTAACATAAAAACATGTGTTGCCATGATTAGTTGACCATTTCATTTCAACAGGGTATCCAAAGAGGCCTTGTACAGTATAGCCCATGGGACCCATATATTAAACATAAATAAACATTTGTTTTCATTGTTGTTGGGTTTTCTGTACCAAACTGGATGGCGCAACCTTGAAGCCCAGGGCCCCCTCTGGCTCATGGTAGTCAAGGGCCTCTGGGCACAAGCCCCATTGGCCCGGTCAGTAATCCATCCCTGCTGTTTGGAGTGTCTCTTGACTCTGTATTGAGAGTTGAGTCGGAATATTCAGCTCCTTTCAGAAAACTCTGCTTTTGAGTTGATTTCCTTATTTTGGCTTACTTTTTTTTCTTATGAACTCTTTAAATAATTGAACCTTATCTCAGTTTAATGGTTATAAATGATGCAGTGTGTGTGTGTGTCTATGCCCTGATGGATAGACTAGTGGGGCTTTTCCATTGCATGTAGTACTGCACGGTACGGCGCGGTACAGCTCACTTTTGGGGGGGTTGTCCACTGGGTACAATACCTATTTCCTGATCCTTTTTTTAGTACCACCTCGGTTGAGGTTCCAAGCGTACTGTACTGATACCAAAATGTGACGTGTTTACACTCAGATCACTGATAGGGAAGTGAAAATCATTACCAGCGTCACTGGATTTACAACACAAGAATACGCATTTTAATACGTAAAATTGGCATTTCGTTATCCTTTGTGACTGTAATATAGAGATTGAGACCCATAACGCAATGCTAAATGCAAGATTAGTTTACCCTCGTGCGCCGTCGAGCAAACCAAATAATCGTTGTCTGCTCATTGCTGTGAGATTTCCCAAACTCTCCGGTATTTTCAGCAGTATTTTGTTTTGCTGCCATCCGCCATAGATATGCTCCATTACTCATGTGTTGTGCGTTTGTTTGTGTCGCCTTTACGATGATGCTACGACAGTAGAGACGGCACAACTGTGACAATAAGTTTATAATCCCACCCACTTTGAAGTGGTACTAAACTGCAGTGGAAAAGCAAACTGAGCCGAAGTGAAGTGAGCTGTACCGAGCAGAGTCGTACTAAACCTGACGGTACCATGCAGTGGAAAAGTGCCATAGATTAGTCCTCACATCCTGGTCACGCCCTCCTCCCCATCCTGCTCTTTCTCTTTGAAGAGATCACCAGCCCTGTCTAAAGCCACACAATAACACACCAGCTAAAGCCGGCCTCTTATCGGCCTGATATTTTCCACTAGTAAGTGCTGTGATGAAGAAAGATTCACTTCAGAGGGGAAAGATGGAATAGAGCTGGGTTGATGGCCAGTGGAGATCATTTGTTTTTATTTTCTCTCATTGAGCTACATTACTTTGAAACATGTGATGCCTGGGCAGGAAACAAGTCTGAGAGTCTGAGACGGCCTATATATTAAGTTTGAGTTATTTTGAGGACAATTTGTGATTTTAAATGGCGTTGACATAAAGACAACCATTGGAAAGTCCAAATTGTGGATTTCTAGAATCATTCTGAATGATTTTGAGTTTTAAAGGCCATTGTGAATTGTGAATTCCTATTCACAGATGTTAAAGAGTTAAAACACAATTTACGTAAAACATTATATTTTATTTGTTGCGCTTTTTGCTATTTTTTAAAAGTAATCGTTTTAATGTCTTATTTATGTTTGTTTTTTTGTATATATATATTTCAATTTAAATATAAAAAAAATATAATACCGCAAAAAGTATATTTCATATAGCTTAATGTTTATATATAAATTATAATGTTATTAAACCATTTACCTTTATTGACCATTAGTCTGGAAATGCTCAGTTGAGCCATATGATCTGAGGTTCACCTTTAATTTAAATGGCCGACCACAAATGCCCACTATCGAAAATCCAATTCGTTTTGATTTATTTCAATTATGTTTGAATGGGTGAAATCTGTACCTTGTAGTTAGTCTGCCTATTTCCACCTGTATGACACATTTAAGCCTATTTGTGGAATGGTTGCTAGCAAGATTGCAGGGCCTTATCACATTGACAGGGTAATCGGCCAATCCCTGTGATTTGAAGGCGCCTACACTCAAGTGACTTTTCTCCTATATTTACCCCCTCATGTTCACATCATGCTTTAGGACCTTATGAGAATGCGATGAGAATTAAGACCCTTTCACCCTCTAAAATATAATCCACTAGTGCGTCACTGTTTGAAAAAAAATGTGTTTATTCATTAACTGCGTGCACATCCTAATATTGGATTGTCAGTTGCTTTTCATCCAGATTTTGTTGAGAATTTAGCAATTACTAAACTTTTTTTGTAAGCATCTGGACGCACACTCCCAAGTATTGCATGAGAAAATAAAGTATTGCGATGGAAAAAGCAGAACTGTTTGTGTTTGTGTTGATATCATAGTGACAGCTTGTTCTTGTCTCTTTTAGGGAACTACTGGGTCACGACTTCTCTGAGACTCACTATGAGAATGGCCTTCCCATCACCCAGACTAACAATCACACAGTAAGCAGGATTGAGATCTCTCTATCTTCTTTCTGTCTTGCACTCTCTCTCTCTCTCTCTCTCTCTCTCTCTCTCTCTGTCTGTCTCTGTTTGTGTCCTCCCTGTCCCTGTCGCATCTCTACCTTCAGACTTGGGTCCAGGGTGTTTTGTTTGCATGACATATAAAGGTATTCTCTATTTCAAAAGATAGTGCTTGCCTTCTCATGAATGTTATAAGTATAATTGATGGGGTGAAACATAAATTCTGTCATTAATCACCCCCTTGTCATTTCAAACCTGTATGACTTTCTTTCTTCTGCAAAACACAAACAAAGATATTTTGAAGAATGATGGTAACCGAACAACGGCGGTGATGAAAGAATTTATATTATTGGGTTAACTATCCCTTTTTAAGCAATATATCAAATACTGCCATGGTGTACACTCTGCAATTTCAAAAATATAAACAGTATATTTTGGTTTGGCAATAAGACGTCTTTCCCTTCCATTTTAAACATAGACGCAGACATTTTCTTGACAGCTTTTGCAAGACTCACTAGTGTATATACATTTGATCAAATATCTATAATATACAGTATATCTATATATGTAAATGGTATATGGGGCAATTAAATAAATAACTGCAAAAACAAACAAACACAAATAAACAGCCTTGCACAATGTAGGCAATATAACAGTGTAATTCTGGCAGTAGATATATTTTATGTTATAAATAATTCTCTTGCTTCTGCAAAACATTCAAGGGCAAAAAGACTCTGGGGCTCCCATTCCGATATATTTTAGCAGAAAAAGGCAGATTTTGCAATGATAATTTATTGCTAGCGCTTGCAAAAAGTTTCGAAAACTTGTCACTTATACGCTTCTGTTGAATGCGGTGAAGTGCCAGGTTCTATCAAGGACGAGAGCAACGTGATATTAAAAAGTGTGACTCGAAATATAAGACAAAATTGCTCGATTTTTCCCACCGCTTGTCTTGTTTTGTTCCACGCATCTCCAAAATCCGACTTATTGATCAGCCAGAGAACGACCACAAAACCAGGAGGGATTTTCCTCAGCTGTATGTTGCCTTTCCAGACTGTTACGAAAGATCTCGTATCCACACGCGGTCCCCGCGCAGGCTCCGAGCTTTATAATTACGTCTCCATCACTTGACAAGACTTGATGGTAGGAAAGTCACACCCGTGATTATTTCTGAGCCCCTTTAACAGCTTCCAGCTGCCCCCTTGAGTGAGCAGCGCTGGATGGGCGTAAATCTCGCCACAGTGCAACAACACACAAAGGGCTTTTCAGGGGAACGAGCAGTTCGCTTTAGTCGCTGTGGAGATCACAGCGCGCTGCCGGCTCCCTGTTGTGATAGACAGGATAATTCGATCCAGGGAAATCTGTAGGATTTCTCTTCCCTTAGAATATCAACATCTGCAACGGAAAACATGACAGTGATGGAGCCGTGATCCTGCTGGTTAACCGTGCATTACAAACAGAGTGAAATATTTGCCCTTAGGTGCCCACACACAGAGGTTTAATTAGAGTTGTATTTATAACTTCCTAAAAAAAGTCATTAAGCAAACCTTAGTTCTATCAAATCAGAGAAAATCAAATATTCACGAGTCTTACAGGGAAGATTAAACTGTCAGTGTGCTGCCTTCACGTTATAGCAGATCAGTTTTATGTCTTAGTTCCATTTATTGGAAATGAAAATATTTCTTGTGATGGCATGAAATGATGACACGCAGCGAGTGTGTGTGTAAATGTTGGGAAGTTTAAACCTACTGACAACCACAAAGAGGAAGGAAGAAGACAGGAAGGAAATGAAAATCTGCTGAGTTCAGAAACGTGTATATATATATATATATATATATTTCTTCTATAGGTTTCAAGACTTTTATCAAATAAACTCTTTTAAACCCACCTGACTGTGTTTAGTACGTGGTGGAAATGATGTTTGTGCTATTATTTAGATAAAAATCAAATTCACTTTTTTCTAGTTATAACTGCACTCTTTTTTTCTTTGGTTAAAAATAAACCAGAATAAAGGTCAAGCAAGTATATAAAAACCAGTGTTGAAAGCTCTCTTTATCTTACCCCGCTTATAATTATATATAATTTATAAATTGAGCTGCGAGTTTCTGGGAAATGTTAGTTTGACATTATGTACTTATCTTTGTGTGTTGAAGTTAAAAAAAGTAACATGCAACAAATGTTATGTTTCAAAGAAAAGTTACAGATGTTTCAATGCAAAAGTTACAGATTGCATATTTAAAGGTCCAGTGTATGAAATGCAGCGCCATCTATTAGTGAGGTTGTGAATCGCAACCACCCCTCCCTTTGGATCACATTTTGCCTTCTTTGCTGAAGGAGATAACATATTTACGAAAAGCGCTCTGTAAAGTAGTTTGTCCGTTTAGGGCTTCTGTAGAAACAACATGGCGAATTCAATGTAAGGGGACCTGTGGTGTATGTAGATAGAAATAAAAACATAACACTTCATTATGTAAGGTCTTTATACACCTCTGAAGACACACAGTAGTCATGTATATTATATTGCATTTCTGTCAATAGATCCTCCAAAAAATTACACATTGGACCTTTAAGGTTGATTTCATGGCTTAAATCTTAAATGTATACATTAAAATATGTTTTTGCATATATTAACTAAACCTCAGCATAATTGGAAACGATGAATGATTTATTGATTTCATATCAAAAATGGTCTTCACTGACCAATTAGAAAACAAGTATACATATAAATGTGAAATTGATGTATGAATTGTCATAATTAAAAAAAATTAATAATTAATTTTCTTATGATATATTTTCCAAGACAGTCTTAATATTACCTTTTATATACCAAGACGTTACATTAAATGTGCAAAAATGAAGAAACCTCTACTAGTTTGCAGCCATTTCCTGACATTTACAGCTTCTTTAGATTCTGTATCACATTATTTGTCTGGGTGATCCACAGCCGGTGAGATTATCGGCCGTTGTCTCCAGAGTCAATTGATTTGTGTGTCAACCGTGCTTGGCCATCCCTCTTTTTGCTTCCGGTCTGTTCAAATAAAATGAACTAATTTCACGGTCTGACCGTTCATATAAGCCTTTTGTCTTAATAGCTGAAAGAATATCAGTTGTACTAGTTTGGCTCTGTTTCAGTAGTTAAATGGAGCGATTATTTTCCAAATGTTCTGAGAACTCGGGAGGGGAGTTATACGACACTTCAGTGAAAAACAGCTAGACTAATTAAGTCCAATAAACCTGAACACCAAAAATGTATCAAACATAATTGTGATTTACAGATGTAGTCTTTTTACTATTAATTAGATAGATGTGCCATTAACTTAGTTTTGCTCGGTTTATGAACAACATTAACGCCCAAGTCTTTGCAAACTGCTGTATCTTTTGCATCTCTCTGGGATCTTTTCTGTTTTTTCCTGCCTCAAATAATCGTATTCTCTTCCTACATATCCAGGATCATTGCTTCTATCACGGGAAGGTCAGGGGTCATACAGATTCCTGGGTCGCTCTGAGCACATGTTTGGGAATGAGGTATGTTGTCCTACATAATTGGATTTTCTCGGGTCACTCCAGAGCACAAGCAGTTCAATTCATTTGGTCGTATGTCTTAGGAATGTTGAAATGCCAAAGTGTGATACACATGCACAGTACTTGATTGTCTATAAGCATCTCATGTATTATTGTATTGTTTTTGTTAATTACATTTTTCATCCACAATGGGAATCTTTGACATAGATGCATTTGGAGGAAAACGGACACATTGATTGAGTGTGGTCTGAATTATTTGCCTGTCAACCCTCTAGCGCCACCAAATGATTTTTTTCTGCTTAACTATATGAATTTACATTTATTATTGCAATTTCTTACAATATTACATTCATTCGTTTAGACAACACTTCGATCCAAAGTTGTTTACAGATGAGACTGCATTAACATAACACTTTTTTTTAACAAAAAAAATTGTATGCTTCTACTAAGTCTTCTTTTATATTTGAAATTGTTAAAAAATATATTGGTAAAGATGTAAATCTAAAGATGTCCACATATCTTCTTAAAGATTTTTTAATTTGTCTTTATAAATCTTGACACCAAGATTTTAGTTTTTTCCATTGCTGAACTTGACAAATGTTTTGTCATAGGAAAAAAATTCAGGATTTAAAGGGACAGTTCACCCAAAAATCATAATTTACTGACCCTCAAGTTGTTCCAAATCTGTATACATTTCTTTATTCTGACGAACACAGAGAAAGATATTTTGAAGAATGTAGGAAAGCAAACAGTTCTGGGGCACTTTTGACTACCATTGTAATTTTCCCTACTATGGTAGTCAATGGTGGCCATGAACTGATTCGGTTACAAGCATTTTTCCAAATATATTTCTCTGTGTTCACCAGAACAAAGACATTTATACAGATTTGGAACAACTCAAGAGTGAGTAAATGATGTCAGAAGTTTCATTTTTGGGTGAGCTGTTCCTTTAACAAGGGATGACTGTATATCCAATGCGCCTCGTAAATAGTGTCGGCCATTTTTCAATTGGCAGATTTTTGTGTTTAATTTGTGGAAAGAGTAAATATTTTGGCCAGGATATTGGGATGCTATTGAATATAATCCCTGATGACTAATACTGTAGCCCAACCAGAATGTTAATAGTTTGTTGCACACACTCCACATTAGGAGCTGCTTCCTGTCTGTGTATAAACAATATCAGCCTTGAGTTTGTGTCTGTTCTCTATCTGAATAAACTGACTGCTTAGATACAAATCAGACCTCTCTATCTTTTAAAGGTTATCACACACAATGCTGACAGACTAATAAATCAAAGGTTTTGACATATATTGTCTCACATGTGCCAAGGTGCTGGATTCATATATTTACAATAGCAGATGAACATCACAAACAATATAATATGTTTTCCTTTGCTTGGGTAAATTAGTGTCTGTGATTACTTAAATACTGTAACATGTCAGGGGATTTGCCACATGTAGATCCATCAGGTGGAAAATCCTATTTAATAAAAATGACATGAGATGATGCTGAAATCATTAGTTAATAGAAATGTGTTCAGGTCATGCAGCAGCTGCAGAACAAGATAAGAAGCAAGGTTTATGCACATTTGTTTTGGTGTTTTTGCTTTTTCACAACACAAATCTAGCATTAAAATGGTTGCAAAACAAATCTGCAGTATCACATAACTGTAGATAGAACAGAGCATCTGGAGGATAATTAGTTGGAGACAGACAAATTGTCATTTGACTCAATTTTCTAAATGTTGCAGAATCATTAAAATATTCCTTCCAGTATAAACTAAATATATACTGTATATAAGTAATAATGATAATAATAGTGATATATGTCCTACTTATATGATTTGGTAGAATAAACGCACTGATAATAGCATTAATAAACATTATCCTGAATATGTCAGCCATCACTAAAGGCACAGTATTAAATGAAGTTTTAACAAAAATGGCTTAATTCTGCATTGCATGAGTCGTAATTTGAAGTAGAGAGCATGTGTTGACTACATGGTTGGTTACATTTTGAATGTGGAGGAACCATGAAGCTTCTGTTTACTCTGGAAAAGAGTCTGAAACCGGAGAGCAGCCGTTGAGATGCTTTTGAGATGAATCAACGTTCCCCATCGTCTGTTTGCATAGCAGATCATTAAGCGCAGACTCTGAGAAGAAAGCTCGCTGGTGTTTTCTCGCAACTGACTCTTGTACTTATTGCAGTTTTGTCAAGGCTAAATCCCAGGGGTCTCTTGATATTACCAATAGTCTTGAATTTCTTGCGAAGACCGATCGAGTCATTAAACAGCTGTTGAAAGGTTTTCTATGAGCTGAATTATTAAGCACTGTACATTTTCGAGACGATTCTCGCGTAGTTATTAGAGCTTGGGTTGATATTATATTTGTTAAATCTGCAATAATTAGAGTCATTAATTAATGTCTAAATTGTCGTGTTATTGGTTGTTTAATTTGTATTGTTAAATATTTAATTTGTTTATGTATTTAATTATATTTATGATACGGCAATTTAAATCAAAGCCAAATTTGTCTACAGTTGGGGTGTCAGGAGACATGAAATTAATATCAGAGGCTTTTTGTCTGAAATTGTTGTCAGCTTGGGGAAAATAACAATCCTCATTGAGAAGATAATTGTTTGATGCCCTGGGGTGTAAACAAATGGTTTCGCAGTTAAATGGATTTGTAAAAGTTGTGAATGCAAAGACAAAACATTTCCAATATATTTTTATTGTAAGCAATATAAAACAAATTAAGAGCTGCTTTTCGTTACTGTTACTGTGGAAAAATAGCGTATTTCTTTACACTTGAGAAAATGTTTCGAAACAATCTGTACTTTATATACGTTTGTATGCACTGCGTCTAAAATCACTCAATGGATTTGAGTGTAAAACCTCCTCTACCTTCAATTCAATGAAAGGATCAAGAGCCATTAATATTCCACTCATGTGTGTTTGTGAGATGGTAGAGAGATAAAATGGAAATGAGATTGTTATTGTTGGGATTGTTAATAGAATAGTCCATCCAAAATCGTGTCAGTATACTAACCTTCATGTCAATGCAACCCATGTGACTTCATAACCTATTATATGATCTCATGGACTTTAATATTTCATGGACTATATTTCAATTCCTCTGGACTTTTTAATATTCAATTGCAGTACTTGTTGACTATTGGAGAGCTTTTTAACTGACATTACTCCAAATTTTCTCTTGCAGAGGCCTGATTGTATTGAACTCAAATGACACATTCTACCTGGAGCCAATAGGAGGACAGGAGGTTCTCCACCACACGTTCTATCGCACTGAGCACCTGCCAATCAAAAGCGGCACCTGTGGACACGGCCATCAGACTGGACACCTGAGCCTGTTCAGTGGTCACCTTAAACCTTTGCATCAAAGGGTCAGTGAATAATGAGCGGCCTGTTCCTGTAGCTCAGAGCATTGCGATAGCAGCATAAAAGTCATGGGTCCGATTCCCACGGAAAACACACACTTATAAAATTTGTTGCGTGAATGCTCTGTAAGTCAAGTTGGAGAAAAACATCTGCCAAATGCATCAATATAATGGTATCATTGGCTCCTGATAGGAGGTCTCAGGGTCCTAAGTCATATTAGACGGTAAAAAGATAGTGATTATTTATTTTTAATTTTTGTTGGTAAATATGCAATTACAGAGTTAAGCTATACATTTCACTGACGCCACATGTCATTAAAAAAATTATCTTTCTGATCCTTCAATACTTCAAAAAAATCTCACCTTGTTTTAGATGTTATCAGGTATGAAGGTCATTAAATAAAGAGTCATTACCATCATTATTCAGCATCTCTATTTCTGATCTCATGACTAAATTGTGCATGATGTAAAAGCTAGTTTCTCCCTCGCAAAAGCAACGATGTTCCGTTCCCTCCACTTTATAATGGTTAGCTATTAAACACAGGCCACTCATGAGCGAGAACATTGAGGTTTGACGCAAACCTGTTGTGTCTCGTTGTGCTTCTGCACTTTTACCCAGTTTCAGGTCAGGTATTTGTGTGCTGCAGACGGAAGTGTGTGTTTTGACTCATTAGTGTAGAGATATAAAGCCATTTTAAGGCCAGGTTAAGTATTAAGACTGATGACGTGCCTAATGTGGACTTATTATAAAACTCTCGAGGGTTATTTGCAGCAGTTCGGAAGCTTCCTCCTGGTATTGTTTTGCCTGCGCTTGCTTTCTCATTAAAGCTGTGAACTGAACTTCTAACAGGCCTGCTGTTTACAAATGAGATTTTAGAGGGTCCATAAATTTAAAAAGCAGTGTGGACTAATGCTCTCACTCCTCGGTGATGAAATATTCCCCCTACAACTGGATTATAAAGCTCTTGAATATTGAGGTTCAAAAATAGTGGAGTTTGTCCCTGGGTTTGTTGGGAGGGGTAGTTTATATATATATACTGTATATGGAATGGTACATGTTCCATTGAAAGAACAATCTAAGATTAGATCACTTTTGTCTCATTTGTGCCTCATTTAGATTAAATATAGAGCAGTCATCAGTGCCTAGTGGGCAGTGCTCTGACATATGGTGCCAATGCACATACGGTGACTCAAGGTCATTTGCACTCCTGACTTCTCCTATCATAATGTCCTCTCCGTTAAAGGCAAAATGCCTCTAAAACAGATCTTTAAAAAACTTTTGAGAGCAGTCAGACATGTTCAGACAAGTTTTTCTCAGACCCCAAGATATCTCATGTGAGTTTCAAAAACATCTCAACAATGTCTCGGTCTCAAAATTTGGTATTTTGGCAAGTCTAAACGCAGTTAGTTTTGACAGTCTGTATGGACTCTTAGTCCCCCGAGCGATGAAAAAGCAACATTTGAGTCATACATTTTTTCTCAGAGTTGTGTTAATGGATTTAAAAATGACACTTTGGCAACATGGAGTAAAAATACTGCTACATAGCCAAAATATTTAAAATGCCAGTAACCCACCTGGTTTCTCAGGGGCTTTTTGTTATTGACTGTGTGTCCTCCAAAGTACACCTCTTAATAAATATTTGACTTTCAGCACTACCTCCAGTATCAAATCAAAAAGACATCGCAACAAAAATATTGCTTTAGCAGAGGATAAGCTAACAGACCGAATTGGGTCTGATGAGAGAAAAAGTAAAAGCCGCAAAATGATACAGACCATTGAGAAAACCGCATACGGTATCTTTTCATTACATCTTCATTGGCAGCAAGCCCTGCAGTATGAAGTCTTACTCAGAAAATGACAGATTTGGTTCTTTTGAATGATCCAAACATATTTTCTGTCTCACTTTACATTTTATTTACAAAAGATGTTTCTATGTGACTACTTGGTATACAGAGTTACCTGACACTTAAAGGAAATGAGGCTATGGCATTGTAAACCTGAAAGGTGTCCAGTCGTCCCTGCACAGCTATTGGAGTAAATTGGACATGCCAATTAAAATGCAAATAAAACTAAACGTGAAGAACAGCAGAAACGGAAAAAAAATGTGTCACAGTATTAGCTTCATTGACAATACCTAACCTGTCTGCATGAACAACAATTGAAATATTAATTTAATAGTAACATCAATGTGTGTGATGTAATGATTTCGTTACTGTATTACTGTCACATTGTTTGTGAAATGCAGACGTTCATTGTATATGTATGTAAAAAAGAGCACCAGGAGACTAGAAAAATCGACAAAATCCTACTCTCCAGCAATACCGTTGTTTTTTGTTTGACGTTTGTTTGTTTTCTCTATTTTTTCCCGACCCTTAGGTTAGACGAAATGTCTGGGGTACAACTAAGTATATGGAACTGTATATAGTAGCTGACAACACACTGGTAAGCTGATGATACTTGTGTCACACACACTTTTACTAATGAGACACGTTAACAACAGCAAGCTTCACTGAAGGAATTAAACCTTCAACATCAAATACAGGCAGAGTTATACAAACCGTGTTTTAAGCTTAGTGTTACGTTCTCCTTCAGATGTGCTCACTGGGCTATTGCTGCTTAAATCTCTCTCTCTCCATCTCTATCTAGCTATAGCCCACTTTTTTATCGCTCTCCTTTCTGATATCTTCTAAGGAGTTTTCAAAAAGTTCAATGCATTTAATACTTTAGCGTGATAGAATAGTTTAATTTCTGGTCTCCTGATA
Organism: Triplophysa siluroides; assembly: GCA_006030095.1. Taxonomy (NCBI): domain Eukaryota; kingdom Metazoa; phylum Chordata; class Actinopteri; order Cypriniformes; family Nemacheilidae; genus Triplophysa; species Triplophysa siluroides. The sequence goes on along the minus strand of VCII01000052.1, from coordinate 386,274 downwards.
TGAGGAAGAAGTTAAAAGGCCACGCAGACCATCTTTTAATGTTACATTCTATTGAGTTCTCTGATTGAATTTCTTTCATGACTTTACATCAAAACCCGAATCATATTCAGCAAAACTCAGAAAAAGACTAGAGGTCATGTGCCATTTCATTATGAATGGATTTAGTTAATCAAATTTCTCAGGAATAGTCTTTTTTTGCAATATCTCACATAGAATGTGTGCATTTCAGTTTTGACGAATTTGCCTCGTGGCGTCTCCTTTTGTCTCCATACAGTTCAGAAAGCAAAACAAGGACCTGCAAAAAACCAAACAGAGGATAATGGAAATTGCTAATTATGTAGATAAGGTATGTCATGCCTGGGTACATTTCATTGGTTAAAAGGACTGTTTGCACAACGTGTTTGCTTTTGGAATACCAAATGGGAATATCATAATATGTGTAAATATATGCAGTGAATGTTTATGAGGAAACACTTTCAACCGTGTTGTTTTTGTCTAATCAGTTTTACAGAGACTTGAACATTCGTGTACCTCTGATCGGTTTAGAGGTTTGGACGGAACACGATCAGTGCATCATCAACGAGGAGCCAAACTCAACTCTCTGGTCTTTCCTTCAGTGGAGACAGAAACTGAAATCCCGCAAGAAACATGACAATGCACAACTGCTTACGTTAGTTGCCAATGCACAACAACACATATAGAAGAGGACTGTTTCTTAACCAACAGCTATTTTATTAATACATTTGCATTTAATTAATAAGCCGTGAAACTAATGATATAATATTAATCGCTTCGGATCAGATATTAAACCAAATGCCATACAAATAATCTACATGAAAATTTATTTTTTTCATAAATTTTTCTTTTGTTAAAACAATGGGAAAGTAGCGCATTGGAATGCGAAAATGCCCCTTGCTGTTTCTGTAGCAGAGTATAAGGTATAATTCACAACATTTATTATTTAGTCGAAAGTGCCTAAATACTTGAAATAATGAAACAATATAATTTCAAACTTCATTTAATTAATTAACATTAAAAATGTTACTTAATTTATTATTTATTTAACTTAATGTAATTTGAATAGACGTTTTTATCGAACCCACACGCCTGGACCGAAGTTAACTTGCGGTCTGTGTTTGGCTATAATCTATCAATTTATTTTATAGTTAATTTATGTTAATAATTATTTTTGTTAATATTTAATTGTATATTAAGTGTATTAAATTAAATAAATCTAAATTACATTTTAAAAATTCCTTGTGGATGTCTACCGGAAGTTTTTGGGCAACTGTCTATATTTATATATATTTTTAATAATTTGCTTGACATCTCTCTGTTCAACCTTCATTTGGTTTAATATTTTATTGTCTAATGCAAAAGCATTAAAGGAATACTTCACCCAGAAATGGTCCCCATTGACTTGACCATAGTAATTTTAATTCCTATTATGGGGTCCATTTTTTTGGGTGAATTTTTGCATGCATTTTTAGTGTGACTGACATTAGTTCAAATACTAAATTTACTAAACTAAACTAAACATATGCTCATGCTATTTGCCCAAAAATGCTGTAGAATGAAATAGTTGTTAGACATGTATCTAAACTTATCCGTTTTGTCATTCTCTAAGTGGTGTGATTTTCAAGGGCACCACTATTGGCATGGCACCGCTGGAGGGAATGTGCAGTCACGAGAACTCGGGCGGCATCAACGTGGTAAGAAAGCGCTTCTGTAACGGGCTTGTAAACAGTGTGCGTATAGTGTGCGTGTGTTTGTACGTGGCACATGCAGGGGTTCTGATAAAGCGATCAATGCCTCACACACATCTGATTAGCCGTTTATTGACTCTATTAGTTTGTGCGGCCGGATAGAGACACTTTGCAGAATGCTAATGAGGCTTGAAGCCGTCCAGCTTAATATGAGCGAACGGATGGGGTCGTTCTACATTATATCAGTATAGCGCGCTTAGATCTTTGAGTTAAATGAGAAGCATATTTTGAATGCATGCTTGACGTGAATCACTGGTTGCTCAGTGAAAATCTTGAGCATGAGATTTCGTCTATATAACATACTAAAGTATTTTCAATATTGACTCGCTACAAGAAATGTTTGTATAATGAATCCATTTGAACATAAATTGTCACATTTAAATAGGAAAATAAACAAAGAAATGGTTTAACGTGATATACACTGTAATGCATTGAAAATGCCCGCTGTGAGACTTTGGTCTTGTCTGGGTCGATCCGTGTTTGAGAATGCAGTGCTTATCTCAAATGGACCCCCGCTGGTCCCCCGAAAGCCTCAGATCCCGCATCGCAAGGACAATGTGATTTTTAAGGTGGAATTTAACTGATGGAAAATCCATAAAGAAAAGTCATTTGAAATACAACTGCATGTCATATTTCATTATTGTCGTTACGGTGGAGATATTATCAGCGCCGTCTGTAAAAATCAACACGGCATGCCCTTTGCAAAGATATCAGTTTATGCTCCTGTTCTCGGCAAAAGAAAATATGTATGAGCGTCTGATGTGTGTGTTTTTGTTTGTGTTGCGTTATGAAGATAAAGGAAAGGCCGTTTTCCCCGGCCAAGGTACTTAAATTAACACCTGCAGGTAAAAAACCCCCCGACATACTCTACAATTTATGGCATCATTGTAACATATCCAAGATGTCTTTTGAGATCAGAGATGTCCTCTGGGCTTCTTCTAGCATTTACTTACACTGGTGTTGGAACTGATGCACTTTGGTATAGAGAAACAGTTGCCTGTGGGCTATAAATAGGCATTTTTCCATTATGAAGAACAATTAATCTGTAGCAGGAAAGTAAAAGAACTGTGAATACTTTAATGCTGTGTATTCAATTCGTCATTTTAGACAGACTCTAAAAGCAGTTAATGGCTTTGACGTGCAGTTTCATTTATTGCAACGTTTGTTTTGGGTGGTATATTAAAAAGTTTTCTCCTCCAGGATCATTCGGAATTGCCCATTGGGGCGGCTGCCACCATGGCACATGAGATCGGCCATAACTTTGGCATGAGCCACGACCATGAAGGCTGTTGCGTGGAAGCTACTCCTGAGCAGGGTGGATGTGTGATGGCAGCTGCCACAGGGTAAGGATGGGTATTTTTTTCTACATGTACATTCGCACATCTGCAGCATGACTGAGTACTTTACTTGAGTTTCTTTCTTAGTGGACACAATAAGATGCAGAGTGGACCAGTCTATATGCTGATAATGAATATGCTTGTGATGGCAATGACTGCATGACCTTTAACCAGAATGTTGAGCGAGGGGCATGCGGTGAGGGAAATTGAGCTCAGCTTTGCTTAGATTTAGCTTGAGGTGACGGGTAGACTTTGAGTTTGCGTGCTGCTATCAATGACGCCATTGTAACTTATTACCAGTTCTGGTCATATGATGAAGATTCTGTCTAAATTATTAACAAAAGAAGCATATATTAGACAGGCACGCTGAAATCCTCAAATTTGGAAAAAAGGAGGCATGTAGTTGACTGCTGTGCAGTTGTAGGAATATTTCTAATACAAATGGGAAGCAGCAGGGGTTCTCGTTTTGAGAGTCTTTGGGGGAGCGCTACACTACTGCTGACTTGGTGAGAACTGTTTCCCAAGACATATTATGAACCAGAAAATCTTCCAGAAATTGTTTTGGATCAAAAAGAAAAGCTGCCAGCTTAGATATGAACAGTTAGTGATATGAATGTCGAATGATGAAACTTGTGAGTTGTTAATGATACACACGTTGCCAAGTTGTGACATTGTCGGTGAGATGTCAATATAGGAAATAGCATTGCAATAGATGATAGAGAATGGTTATAGGTTTAGAGCTGTGTTTTTAATCATATTAATTTGTTATATATGACAGAGTTTATAGTCCACTAATGTGAAGCTAACGACTTTATGGTTTGCTTTATGCAAATGAAGTAATTATCTTTAAATACCATGCATAAATAAATCATATAGTTTGTGTATTCATTAAAGCTTATTCACTTTTGCAACAGGAAAATGACCTTTGCTGTCATTAATTGTATGTATTCAGCCGCAGAAAAAATGAAGAGACCATTCCAAATTTTATATTTAATCAGGATTTCTAGATGTATTGTGGCCATTCCAGTCCAGGGTCTGGTGAATTTTAATAAAATCAAACCTCAGGAGTGACATAAAGTCATCCAAAACATTACATTATTATTTTTTTACTTTACATGTACAAATATTACCATTGATTTACAAAAGTGAATATGAACTTGTTTTTTTTGCAGTATTTGAGGTCTGAAAAAATACAAAGGATCTTTTCTGTTATTTCACTTGTTTTTCCAGTTTCCATTTTCTGTTAACTAAAATGATCTTTTATCTAAACACATACCTATTGTCATGATCAGTCTATGTCTTCTGTTATGATCCAGTATATGTCTGCCTTGTGTATTATAGCCTTTTTATGTTAATTCCTGTCCTGTGCCCTGTTTTGTAGTCCTTTGTAGTTTTTCGTGTCAAGTTTCTAGTCATTCACTGTGTAATGGGAAAAGTGAGATTGTGCAGTACTTTCTGATGTCAGAAGAGTTTAAGAGGTGGGTTTCTTGTTGGAGGGGGTTATGTAGACTTCTTTGAGGTCTGATGAGAAACTTTTGCTAGATAAGAATGTGTTGACAGTGGAAGAGAGGAAAGGCAGATGATTGGAAGAGATGTCATAGAGGTTGACAAAATCTCTTCTGTCTTTAAATCAATACATTCATTATCATGTTGTTACTTAAAGGTATAGTCCAGCAAAAAATGAAAATTATTTGATTTACCCTCACATCGTTCCAAACCTTGACCCCGTTGACTTTCATTGTATGGAGACATTTCTCAGAAGATCTTTTTGTGTGTGTGTGTTTCACAGAAGAAAAAGTAATATACAAGTTTTGAATGACATGAGGGTGAATAAATAATAAGATTCTTGTTCTGGGGTAAACTATCCCTTTAACACAGACAACTGGAGGCAAATCTGTAAACACATAGTAAGAACTGTGGGGAACGATCATAACCATTCAAGTATTTGGTATTGGAAAACATACTGATCAACCATAAATCAAAAAAAATAATTAATTAAATAAATAGTAAGGGCTGACAGCATCACTTTAGGTTTAAGTTGTTTCCTCCATAAATTAGAAAATTTTAGTGCAGATATTTTATTATCTGTTTGTTTTATTGTCTATTTATTCATAAAGTCCCTCTTATTCACGAAAAAGTTATTTTCTGATATCGTCCACAGACATCCATTCCCGAAAGTCTTCAGTCGATGTAGCAAAAAAGACCTAGACAACTACTTCCAGAAGGGAGGCGGGATGTGTCTGTTCAACATGCCCAACATGAAGGATTTGGTCGGGGGCAAAAGGTGTGGAAACGGCTTTGTAGAGGATGGGGAGGAATGTGACTGCGGAGAACCGGAGGTGATTTGTGCCTAAATGAATTATTGAATAGAATTACTTATTGATTTAGAGAATATTGAATCAGACCAATCATGAATTAATCATTTTCAGACACCAGTGGAGGGTTTGTAATACAAGAAATAAATCAAAACTCGATCTGCATTTTTAAAATGGATTTGATATATTTTCTGATTGGATGAGCCACATTCAGCACATTCATACACCTATGACTGCTACCTTGCTTTGAAATCAGTAGTATAAAAACTATTTTTCACTAAAAGAATTATTGATTTTAAACATTATTAATAATACATTTGACTTCTTTATTATTAATTATCATAGCATGTGTGTGTGTAAGCAACTTTTGATCATTCTTTTTTTATTAGCTGGAAGGTAGGCAGAAATTTTGCAGAATACATATAGCACGACAAAGAGTGACACACAAAAAATGTTTGTGTTTTACATCTGCTTGCGTGTCAGTGTGTGCGTGGAGGGAAGAAACATAAAGCTGTGTTTGACAGCCTGTCATCGCTCATATAATGGGTACCTGATTTGCCATCTGCTGGAGGTAGACTGAAGTATTCTCTGTAACTTCTAGTCAGTATGTAAACATCTGGATGCCAAAAGTACATTCAATAAAACAATACTGGCCTTGCCTTTCAGAAAATCTTTTAATGTAGACTTTTTCATGCAAACCACCCTTATTTGCCAACCTTCTACACTTAGAATACTCAAAAATAGGTGGTGCAGGACTGCTGCCAATGACATTTACATTTAGTCATTTAGCAGACGCTTTTATCCAAAGCGACTTACAAAGAGTTTAGGGAGCAATAAGCGATATGTCATATAGGAGCCATAATACATTAGGTGCCAATACAAAGTTACTGGTTTCAACAAAAGCTAGACCACTACCTGTTGAGAGAAAGGCTTAGTTTTTTTCTAACCCAATGAGTGTATTTCTCTTATTATATTCAGTGAATCACAGCATTTAGTTATTGCTTGTGTGATAATCATAGCTGTCTGTTGCGCTTGATGTACGTTGCTCTGAAATGATGTCAAGGCGTGTAGCAGTTGATGTATGCACACAAAAATATCACACAGACACTTGCTCCCAACCCCTATTCATTTTCAGCTGTATGGTATAATTATGTGTGTGCGTGCGAGTGCTCACAGCTTGCACTAAGCGACTGACCGCATGAGTTCAAGGCCATATGTTGATTGCAAGAGAAACTGCCATGTGTCTCTTCAGCTGAGCACACAGTTTGTCATCCAACACTGAGAATTGCTACAGTTGATGAGAGGATTGTCAGACTTACAGTTGAACCAAGACTACAACTCAGAAAGAAAGAAAATATAAAAATATGAATTACTACCGAAGAAAAGAAACTGACATTCACGAACAGCAGGCTTTCACATTTGATGTGTATCGGATGAATGGATATAAATACAAATTAAAATAGTACTTTCACAACTTATGAGTTCAAGGATATATGGTGATTTACTTTCAATTTGTGTATAAACTGTGTGTGTTTTGTCTCCGGCAGGAGTGCACCAATGACTGCTGCCATCCCAGCAATTGCACTTTGAAGGCAGATGCGCAGTGTGCCCACGGGGTCTGCTGTGAGGACTGCAAGGTGCCTTACTATTTATCTAACTATTTAATTCTCTCTCTCCCCCCGTCGCTCTCTCTCGCACCATCTGTATTGTGACTCTCACTTAGTGTGTTTTATACCCACTTTATCTCTCAAGTCTGCCCACCACCTGCTCTTTCTCTCTCTTTTATCAAAGTCCTCCAGTTTCATTATTACGCCCTCTGTCTGCAGCTGAAGCAGGCCGGCACCATGTGCCGTGGACAGGCCGGCGCCTGCGATCTACCAGAATACTGCACAGGGGGTTTACCCTACTGCCCCGCTAATGTTTACCTGCTGGACGGGTCGCCTTGTCAGTACGGTCGTGCCTACTGCTACAATGGCATGTGTCTGACCCATGAGCAGCAGTGCCTGCAGTTATGGGGCTACGGTGAGAAACACGCTGTTTTACTCTGTGCTCTTGCCTTTGGTTTGTAGAGAAATTACATGCAGTGAATCCAGGTTATTCAGAGCTAGTTGGATATCATTTGGTTTGAATTTGCGTTCCTGGTAACACTTTAGATTAGGGTCCAATTCTCACTATCAACTAGTTGCTTATTAGCATGCTTATTGGCTGTTTATTACATAACCTTATTTTACATCGCGTAATCTTACCCAGAACCTAAACTTAAAAACGGCCTCATACAGAGTAATAAGAGTTTACTGAGGCAAAAGTTATCGTTAATAGTGAGAACTTGACCCTAATCTAAAGTGCGACCGGGTTCCTTTAGTTTTGAGTGTCACACCACCATGTTGGATTTTTGCTAATAATTACAATAATCAATCAATAATAATGGAACACTTTACAATAATGTTTTAATTTCATCTGTTAACATTGTCAACGCACCATGCATGAACTAACATGAACAATTAAATTGACATTAACTTACATTAACAAAGATTAATACATGCTGAAAAACTATATTACTCATTGTTAGTTTATGTTAGTTAAGGTGACCGTAATTTATGTTAATCTTGAAGGCTTACAGAAAAGGATTGTACCCTTCAAATATCAGCGTGCGGTTCATGTTCAAACGATCTCCAAATCCGGCATTATATCCACCGTTTATATAACATTCATCACCCAAATGCAGTGAACAAACAAACACAGCTGAACTTCGCGAACGTAGTGCTCTCTCTCTCCTGGCACATAAGTGAAAGTGACGTGTGCGCATGCTCCGTCTCCCGCTCTCCTCGATTGACACGTGCCGCGTGCTTTTCCGAGACAATCGTCCAATAAGGGACTAAGAAAAGTTGTTACGAAACGGATTTTCATGTTCGGAAAAACTTTCCGAAACCTATACGAACGTTGGGGAAGTGTATCGAGAGCACAGAAATACTACGTCCAACTCGTTTTTTGACGAGTTGACCATGTTAAGACAGCACGTTTAATATTGTAAATGCGTTAGAATGCATGAAACACAGATGCATCCCCCCTTTAATGCATTAACTACTATTAACAAATGCAATATTACTGTGAAGTGTTACCATAATAACAATAATGCAAATAATAATAAAATAAAGTAATAAATTAAATAAAATTACATTCAGGAAATATGAATTTAATAAACATACATAGGCCTAAATTAAATTAATACTAACATATATTCCATATATATAGGATTCATTGAAGATATTTTTACTTCTGTAAAATCTCAAATGTTACGCAAGTTTCACAGTACAGCTCTGTCTTTTTATATACATAAAAAAATGTTATGTTATTAAACATGACTAAATTAATAATGCGGCAGTACTCTGATACAATGACGTTTTCAAATATTAATATTATTGTACTTTGATTTGGTATGTCATGGTGCCTAATTGCCTGATTTATATCATCATTTGGATGTTAGTTGAATCCTATTTCAAGATACTTCAAAAACATGGTCTTACAATGGGAACATGTTCAAAAATCATGGCAATTTAATGGAAATGTTTTGTTTGTAGACTGAATCTGATGCCAAACGTCTCTGTTTCTATTATCCCCAAACAAACCTTTCAAAACTTGCGTTTATGAATGCTAATTGAGCTCTTTCAGTGTTTAGTCAGCACTAATGATCAAATAGTGCTAGATGTTGATTATTTACTGAGAGCTCAATGCAGTTGGCTGTACACCTCCAGTGTGTTCTGGGCTCACATCCAGTCAGGCTTTTTGGCTGTCTCAGAGTAGATGGACTTTGTCATTAATGCAGTTGCGTGTGGGGAGGTGGAGTGACATGCTTGAGGTTAAATGCACCTAACAGATGTTTTCGTATTTACACATAGAACACACTTTTCAGTTTTTGTTTAATTTTGGATTACTTAAAATAATTGGTGTTTTTACACATACGTGGAAGACTAAAACGATGGCATTACCATACAAATTTGCAGTTAAAACACGGTTTGGTGACTGTTCATATCAACATATTTCTGCATGATGTTATCTTAAACTAAATATTAGCTACTGGCATCACGCCAGTTGGTCAATTTCCCATTCACACAGTAAGAGTCTATTTGAAAACGTGATTGAAATGGGCATTTCTCAGAGATAATGTGGGTTTAATAGAGTAAGTGATTTCGTCCAGGTGCACAGCCAGCGCATGATGCCTGCTTTCAGGATGTGAACGCGGCAGGAAACGCCTTTGGAAACTGTGGCAAGGACAGTCATGGCAACTATGTGAAGTGTGAGAAAAGGTGAGAGTTGGGATTTCTTTTTATTAAACAGCCCTGTGCTGTTTCCTGTTTAAGTTGCTGACTTGACATGAGTACTGTCACGTCACAAAGTCCACATCAGCAGTCATGAACTGTACACTTTATTATTAAAGAAATAGATTTTGAAAAGGAATTGCATGCAGAAAGTGTCGATGTAGCATAAAAGATATCAGTGAATTGAGTGAGATTATTTTAGGTCTAATCGAGTCATATGTTTGAGTTTATAAAGAGATTTATTTAGGGACTTGAAAATAATTAAATTAAAAGCCTGTCGATTTCTGACATCATATCAGTCGCCTAAAAATAACCTTTATTACATTTATTAAAAATGATCCTAATTAATTTTTCATGGTGGAAAAGTGTCATAATTGCTTTTGCCATGGCTGAATTTACGCAGGAATGTTAACTCTCATATGAAATCTTACAGAGATGCCAAATGTGGCAAGATACAGTGTCACAGTGCCGCCAAGAAGCCAAAGGGCACCAACGCTGTGTCCATAGACACCACCATTCGCACAGATGACAACGAGTTCAAGTGCCGGGGCACGTATGTTTACAGCACTCAGGATGGAGAGGGCGACCTCCAGGACCCTGGACTGGTCATGACTGGCACCAAATGTGGAGAGGGGAAGGCAAGTTTTTTTCTTGGATTTGTTCATGTCGTAAACTTAGTATACAACACAAACACACGTGAAAAATGTGACCCTGGACCACAAAACCAGTCACAAGTGGCACGGGTATATTTGTAGTAATTATAGCCAACAATACATTGTATGGGTCAAAATTTTCTCTTTCTTTTATGCCCAAAATCATTCGGATATGAAGTAAAGATTCCAGATTTTCAAGTAGTTGTGTCTTGGACAAATATTGTCCTATTTTAACAAACCATACATCATTGAAAAGCATATTTATTCAGCTTTCAGATGATGTATAACTCTCAGTTTTGAAAATGTTACCCTTATGACTAGTTTTGTGGTCTAGGTTCATAATTCAGTATTCAATATATAAACAAGCTATTTCAATATAAAGCGATATTTAAGTCTCTTCTGTGAGAAAAGAGACTTTGGAGTGATGTGGGAAACTGGTTGCCAAAAAACTATAAGAGTGAAGAGATCTAGAGAGCTGTGCAATGAAAGTGTGTTTGTTTTGCATTTGTGATAAAATGGACTTCTGTTTCGCTTGCCATTAGGTGTGCAGGGACCGTCGATGTCAAAACGCCTCTTTCACCGAGTTAGAAACCTGCATCGCTCGCTGCCACGAGCATGGGGTGAGTGGTCATATAAAATAACACATTTTATTTTACTGATTTAAAAGAACAGTTCACAAAGGTAGCAGTGGGTGGCATGGCTGCAAAAAGATTCCAAGAATGTATTTGGCAGATGCTAAAAAGATGCCCGGATAATTTGATGACCAGACCCATACAGAATCCTTCTTTGGGAAGACATGATAATGTGTTAACGCTATTCACACTGATCCAACAAACGCCAATAAACACCCTATTATAATTGATAAATAATGTGATTGTAGGTGTTTGTTGGATCAGTGTGAATTTGCCTTTAAACCGAGCAACAGGGAGGCGCAGGACAGTTTATTTTGTGTTACATTTCTTTTTGAGGACCTAAAATCATAACCATATGCCAAAAAATATAAAATCTATTCAACCAAGAGACCCCCCTAAATAAATTGATGGGTCACAAAAAACATGTTTTGAGTTATGTCAGATCTGCACTTTAAAAACATAACATATGTAAAAAGTGTTCTTATTCCTTTTGTGAATCACAAAATATTAACTACGCCTTTTCGTCTTTAACCCAGACTGACTCATAGCCGATTTCACACCTTTAATTCCTTTAAAGCCGCCCTCCGGGTCACTCCTCTCCGACACGTACTGCCTCTAATAAAACCAATGCTTTTCTTATATTAGCAAGGCTATAGCATTTGATTTGTGTTTTTTCTGGTCAAACGGTCGTAAACAGCCTCCAAGCTGTATAAACTCAGATCCTGTCTTTCTTAATCCGTTTGCCCTCTCTGCCTCACGCTTTTGTCGGCTTTTCTCTTATTTCTTGCTTATTTACCCAGACGCTTTTTGAAAGGGCAACCAAATACGACAGGTCTTTCAGGGGAGATTAGAGATTCAGAAAGTGCTTTTTTTATTATTCATTTGCATTATCATTTGATTCATATTGATTGTATGGCTTAGGGAAGTGTGTGGATGGTGAATAAAGTGAGTGATCGTGGTATTTGCACACAGCACATTTTCTTTCCCGTCCGCTCTGCCTGTCTCGCCTCTGGGTGAGATTGAAGCGTGTAAAATATTCCACGTTTAAAAAATTCCATTAAGATGAAAGCTGGCGTATTCTGTATTTGCGTAAAATGTATTCTGTAAAATGTCGTGTGTCGTAGTGAAAATAGGGATTGGTAAAATGGGAGCGTATGATTTTACTGTAACTAAAGATTAATTTACAGTACATTGGTTGTGAAAAGTATTTGAAGTCAGACAAAGAAATATATGAATGCCATTGCAATAGATAGCAAAAAGCACATGTTTGAAGCAGTTCATTGCAAAAAAAGTGTTGCATTTAAAAATATAAAACAATGTATTGTGATAATTGCGAAAAATGCTTTATATCTATGTATTTGCTTGCAGATACGAATTGACGTCATATTTTGTTTTATAATGCAGTGGAACATGGATTAGTTTTCTTTCTTCTGTAGAGCAAAATAATTATCCGTCTAAATGCCAGTCTGCTCTTTTCAAGACAACAAAGGTGTCCTGAAATAAATCTGGTCCATATGAATGGCATTTGAGAGTTCTGGACACAAAACCGTCGTATGGAAGACTTCTAACAGAGAGCAGAAATGATATGGTTCTTTAGATAACATCTCCATTTTGATGTTTAAACTAGAGTCAGCTGAAAATGTTGGCAGTCACAGGTTTCACAAATTTCACTATACATGACACCAGGCTCAGTAAATGATTTTAAAAAATCACTTTTCCTTTTAAGAACACAATTCACAAAATAAAGGCATGCTGAAGTTACACCCAAAACGTCCCTGTTAAATATCTTTCCTGTGTTTTACTTGCAGATGTGTAACAGTAACGGGAACTGTCACTGTAACCGTGGATGGGCTCCACCCTACTGTGAGAAACAAGGACTGGGTGGCAGTGTGGATAGTGGTCCTATACAGTACGAAAGTAAGTTAACCTTCAGCTTACAGTTAGAATGATTCTGCCTTCACTTTTTCTCACATTATTCTGTTTTATCCATCTTCAAGACAGATTGATCTGAGATGTTATCAGTTGAGATTTTGTTTGCTCATTCTGTTCTCACTCCCTCTTTCTATATCACACATCTTTCAGGATGTGACCTCGATCATTAATCTCAGCTGTCCGACTTTTCCTCTTAAAACCCAGACCAGTGATGTCTTTGTATCAAGAGCAATCTAAGAATTTCTTAATACAACACAGTGCTCTCAACACAAACTCACAGAAATTCGTAGCTATTTTACGAGATGGGATGCGATTTTTTTATTTTTATTTTTTTGCTTTTTCGCCAGTGGTGTTTTTTTTTCTAATAATGGAATGTTTTTGTACAATATCCATTGTACAAATTCATATGAAATGCCACAGTTGTATAGGTTGTGTTTAAAATAAAATACTGAATAAATACTGCATATTTGTAATAATGTAGTTATAAGCTATTTGCAATATAAACATTTCAGACACTATTATGCTACATTATTTTCACTCGACCTCACTTGGGCACATTATGTCCAGGTATCTGTCAAGTGATAGCTCACCCAAAAATGAAAATTCTGTCATCATTCACTCACCTTTGCACAGAACACAAAAGAAGATATTTTGAAGAATGTTGTTAACTGGCACCCATTCACTTGCATTGTCTTAGTGTCCATACAATAGAAGTGAATAAACGCCGGCGCTGTTTGGTTAGCAACTTTTGAAACATATTTTCTTCTGTGTTCTGCAGAAGAAAGAAAGTCATACAGGTTTGAAATGACAAGAGGGTGAGTACATGATGACAGAATTTTCATTTTTGGGTGAACTATCCCTTTAATCTTTGGTTAACCAATTAAATAATTAGTCAATTGGTAAAAAAAAGAAGAAAGAAATTAACAATATAGACAATAAAGGTCAAGGTCTAGTGCAGTGCATGGTGGGATGCGGTATTCATTGTGTTCTGGTTGCGCAGTCATAAAGCACATTTTGGCAAATGTCGCATCGCATACAATGCACATTATACATAATGTATACTTCAGAGAGTAGTATAAAGTGCATTATTCCAAAGACAGCATTAGATATTATAAGAGTCCAGAGTGTATACAGTGCTGCACACATGCAGGGTCTTATTATTATTATTCAGGAGGGAGAGATGTTTGGTAAGCGCTTCTCTGTGTGATTGTTCTTGACCCTTGTCTAACGGTGGCTGTACATTCTATATTTGTTCTCAGGTCAGGTGGGATTGGTTGCTGGGCTGCTCTTTGCTTTTCTAGTCCTTCTCCCCGCTGTACTTACTGCTTTCTACTGCATCAGGATAAAAAGCTCCTACTACCACAAGTGGAGAACACAGAGAGAGAAGAGGAAAGCGAGCAGGTATTACTCGAGAAAAACTCCCATACATATAGCATCATTAAATATTTAGAGGCCTTTAGAGACATTTTCTGTTTGTTTTGTTATTATAACTTAAATTACATTTAAGTTCATCTTCCAGAGTTAAAAGGTGAAAACTTGAACTAAAGTAACATTTCGCATTTCTATATGGTGCAGTGAAAAAGCATTTGCTTTTTCTCTTTGATTGGGAAGGTTTGATCATGAAATATGTTTAATGAAATACTTTGGCTGTTGAGATCTGATAAAACACTAAATGGATTTCATAGATAAAAGTTGACAATTATCCAAGTATTGCCCCTGTAAAAAAAAGGACTTGCAGGAAAATTGGAGTTGGTAGTAAAATTTAGGAGACTGAACACAGGCGGTTTATTGCTGTCAGTCCTGTGCATTTAAACGGTTTATATATTAAACCATTTAATCAGAGAGAAGTGGCTTCTTAAAAGAGTACACAGAACATTAAAGGACATTCCAAAACAGCCGAAGAAAAAGAATGTGGTTAAAACGTGAATTTTGAAAGGGTTAAAAAGTCATTATTAAGATTCTTGGACCTTCTTGGAAGGTCTTTCCATTGACAATGACTCAAAGTAATTTTTCTTAGATGTGGCCAACCGTCCCAAGTTTCTTCACTGGTATAGTGGCACCTCATGGGGTACTTTTAAAAGGTCCCGGAAAAACTTTGAAAGAACTGTTGGCATCTCTAACATCAGACAGTTTCAGTGTTCTTGACTCGGCAATAAGAAAAAATATAAAGACAGTACAAAAAAGATCACAACCAAAGGACATCTCGAAGCATTATAGTAAAGCAAAATGGAAGTGGTGTTTTTGTTAGTGGATGTTTTGCTGCTTTGTGACCTGACGATTTGTCATCGCTAGAAACATGATTTTACGGAAACGTCCGACCAAGTGAGCTGAAGCTTATTGATCAATTTCATGGCACCTTTCCAATGAAAATCCCATTTCTTTCTCTCTTTGCTGTCTGTCATGTGCTTTCACAAGAGAAAAGAGAAACAATAGCACAGAATGAGAAGTACATGGCAAGATCATGTTAAAAAGAGGAGGTGAAAATGAAGCAATTCACCCTTAAAGTGCTGAAATCTTTTCATAATTCTGGAAAGAACAAAGTTTGTTCTCAGAGATCCTGTGCAAGATTTCAAATTACAGCTGTACAACCAGCAATTACTTGTTTTACCTTTCTTTTAAAAAAACATCGAAATACTGCATGAGGTCTTTAGTACAATTGTCTTTTGTCATTTTGTTTAATATAAAAATCTTAATGTCATACTGTAGTTCTCAAAATAGGCAATAATATATAGAGAATTTGTGTTCTAAATCATACTGTATTGTTACGTTTTTGTGTTCTTTTGGGGGGAAGCCTGCCAAAAACTTTCATCATTTATCATTATTATCCTCATAATTAACATATGATTAGAAATCTCAACAGAACTTCCCGAATTTACTCAACACTGGAGAATATCATGAAGGGCTAATATTTCTACATTTTGTTCATGTTGACCTCACATGTATCATTGCTTTTAAACGTCCCTTGTGCAAATGTATTTGATTGAACATCATTTCGAAGAGTACACCTGTTTTTGTCGTACACATTGCACACAGCTAAGCACATACTCAAAACATGAAGTTTTTGCATATGTCCTGGATCCTACCAGCACCCACTGGATTCATACTGTGTGTGAGTAAATAACTACACACAAATGAGCAGTTTCCGTTTCCTCTAGACCTTGCACTTCTCTACTGTATTACCACCTGTGGGTATGTTGAGTGATTTGGCAGAGTATTTTAGACTTTATTCAATAATATAATATTATATTCTTTCTTTCCTCAAGCCCATCAGTTATGTTCAAGGATAAAGTTCTTTCTCTTGAATAGCAGACTGCTTCCAGTACAGGGCCCTGTGATAATTTGACTTTTGCAATATCTTCTATCAGATTTTTCTGCAGATGTGTAATTCACTTCAGATGAGTAGGTGTAGCCTTGGGACACATTTGAATCCAAGTTTTACTTTGTCCAAAACTAGCTTTTTGCTTTCCAAATAACATCTGCCACTCATCAGTGTTGCTTGGGAGAAGTTTTTGATCAATTCATTTTTAAGAATTTGTAATACAATTCTTAGAAATAGCATGAATTATGCGCAATGTTCACAATAAAGGGGCTCTTTATGCCAGAGCTGATGGAAAAAAGGTTTATAAACAACCTTGTGATAGAATTTAAATACTTACTGTATCACTGTTCAAACTGACCAGATACTTCATAATCATACACTGGATGGATGTAAATCTCCTGTATATGATAAATTAAGCTATGAATTGAAATTTTGGCCTGATAGAAATGAAACCTCACTAGTCAATGTCTGTAATATTTGGTACATTTTCAAACTGTGGTCAGGTATTTAATGGAGCAATGTGGAGATTTTAGTGGCATCTAGTGGTGAGATTGCAAATTGCAACCAATGGCTCACTCCACCGCTCCAAAAAAATCCTCCAAAAGATGACACACTGCACCTTTAATTTATGAGATTTAGTATTACATATTACACTTTGGTGGGATCTTTGTCAATTTTACAGTAATACAGATATTGTGGCTTTAATAAGGAGAGTAAGAAATTCCATAATGTATTTCAATATTTTATCAAATTCGTTTGAAAAACCATTGATCCTTGAGGCGTTGCCACTGCTCAGCTGAATAATGTCATTATGACAGTAGTGACATTTCTTAAATAATACATTTGAGTGTCTCAAAATGTCTTTTTCAGCTACTATAAAGTCTGAATTCCTGTTCACAAGGAACTGCTCTTAAACCACCAATTTGGTAGATTTTCAGTTTGCAATTTTTCAATTGATTAAGGCATCTTTGATCCATAACCGTTTTCTGCTCTAATAGAGAAGAAAACAGAATAACAGAATCACTTCTATGTATACACAATGAAGGATATGTGACCTTATACGCTTTAATGTGAAACATTGTGACACAACTAACTTCTGTTTAGTAAGACAAATTGGTTCTGGTGCTCGTAAATCACAGTAGATGTAGATTCAACTTTATCCATTCAGAGCAGTGAAGTATTCATTTAAATGATTCCTTTGGGCATAAAAGTCACTTCCAGGTTGAAAAGCATGTAGCACTAAATTTATCCCTAAAACAGCCTGATTTAGTTTATTTAAAGGAACAATTCACCCAAAATATAGTTTTTCTAGTCCAATTGACTACCATAGTAGAACAAGTTACTTTATACATTTCTTTATAAAAGAAGATATTTTGAAGAATGTTCAGGGGCACTTTTGACTACCATTGTAATTTTTCAAGGATTCTTCCAAATATCTTTCACTGTTTTTTTTTATTTATTTTTTAGGGTTGTTATGTGTAGTGGGGGAAATAATAATAATAAAAGATGTTTGAAAAGCATGTTTAAAAGATGGCATAATAACTAATAGCTGATAATGACAGAGTGAAAACGATGTGTTATTATAGTACTCATCTTCTATCGGTAGCTATAAGATTCACATCGCTTCCCCTGAACAAGCAGAACACAAATAATCCTATTGGCAATAGCGCTCTACAAGGACGATTTCAATGCAGAATCTATTTAGGGCATGAGCAGACTCTGACCTTCATGACTACTGTAGCCAATCCATGCCTCCATACCTCACTGTTAGTTTTCTACAGCTATGGTCCAATAAAGGGTTTAGAAGGATTCAGGATGTGTTCTTAGATGACTCATTCATCTCCTCAGTTTAGCTCAAGGAGAATGAATTTAATTACAGATCTGTTCTATTCATTACCTGCACTAACCAGAATCAAGCTGTGTAGATTATTGTATCATAGCTGAAACCGGGGATGGAGGATTTCGTAGCTGGGGGCATATGGCAGGCACTCTTGATAGCATTACTTAATCCTATATTCAAATTTTCACAAAGATTTTTTATTAAGATACAAATCTTAAAGATCGCGTATCACAGGCAGTTTCTGCCAATCTCATATTAATCTTAAGGGGCCTATACAGTAGTATTGCATATGTCGTATCTTCTAAGATTATTTAGTTGGATCAAATTTATAAAAGAAGGATACAGCTGTACGATTATTTCCAAAAAACACGAGCTGCTAGAGGTGGGACTAGTGGGGAGAGTGGGATACAATTACAGCACGAGCAAGCAACACATCATCACATTAATCCCTTGTGCTTTGTACATTATGCACGTACACGCAGATTGCCAACAAAACACAGACGTATGACTTAGTTTGACTTACCGCGTGCAGTTCATGTCCGGCATCTTTTAGCACTGGGACCGCTCCATCTATCAGTTTCAAATGATCTCCAAATCCAGCGTTATATCCACCGTTTATTTAACATCCATCACTGAAATGCCGTACGCAAAGATGTGGGTTCGATCCCAGGGGATTGCAAATACCTATGTATAAATGTACAGGATAATGCAATGTAAGTCGCTTTGGACAAAAGCTTCTGCCAAATGCATAAATGTAAATGTCAACAGACACACCTAAACCTCACTATCAAGAGCAGCGAAGGGTGGGCTCTTGCTTTCGCCTTGCAGTCCTTTTCCAGGAGAATAGCCAATAAAAGGAATATTTTACAGAAATATTTACAGAAATACTACGTCATACGTCCAACTCGTTTTTTTAACAAGTTGACCATGTTACGCATGAGAAGCCAGCACGTAACAGTGTAAAAAAGTCAGAATGCATGACACCCGATCTTTAAGTTTTGCTCTTGCACCTAGACATTGGTGATAACGTACGTTTTCTCCGATTTTGGGAAATATAACTCGAACATTTTCGTTTTGCCAACTCTTATACTTGTTTTTTTTCAACGTCAAGAAAACCTGTAATCATTTTGACTATTTACTATCAGCTAATACTGCTGCTGCAGTGATGCACAATGTTGGCAGCATCACGCTACGGGATTATTCGCAGGATTGGCAGGCAACAGGACTGAGGTTGAATAGAGCCAAATATAGAGCGATCCTTGAGGAGAAGCCGCTCCGCAGCACACACAACCTTTGACAAGAGCAAAGATCCTCCTTTCGCCATGAGAATGACCCAGAGCACACAGCCAAGAGTGCTGGAGCGGCTTTGTGACAATATTCTCCAAAGCCCTTGAATGATGCAGCCAAAGACACAAAGCCCTTAGAAACATGAAGATTGGAGTCCGCCAGCAATCTGACAAAGCTTGTATGAACGAGAGGAAAAACTGAGGCTGGGACACGGGCAGCAGCTGTGCAGTTACATAGATATATGGCCCGAATATTAATGAGGAGGAGGTATTTTGGATGTTGACTTTGGATATAATAAGGCTTAATGGCTTTCATTTTTTCTAGCACTTGAGTATATCATTGATCAGAATGTCAAAAATGTGATCATGGGTCAATGTAGTGACTTTTTGCAATGTTTATTGTTAAATAATGCCTACTGTTGTAGCTCATAGTAACAAAATGTTTATCTGAATTGTGTATTGTTACGTTTACAGAAATGAAGTCTCCACTGAAAAGGGGAAGAATGGACAACTGAACCGTGCTTTCCATCTAAAGGTGGTTGGGCCATCCAACAGAAGTGCTAACCTTAAGGTATAGACAGCAAATATGAGCTTCAAACTGTATATGCACTTAGGTATGAATGTTTTATCACAATGTGAATGTTTCCATGTAGAACTATAGTATAGGCTTATGGTAAAAAGTACCAAGACACACAGTACAATAAAGAGGCATTATTAACAAACATCAGAAAATAAAATGCATGACGCCAAACATGATTAAATAAATAGATAGCAACCATTTCTAATTTTAACCTAAAAAGGCCTTATGTGGCATTTTAAATTTGTACATTTATGATGAGAGAAAAGTAGTTATGATGGTATTATAAGTGCCTCTTGCATATTTCCAAATTCAAGTCAGAAGTATTATTATTAAGAATAAGATATTTTTAATGGAACCGTTATACAAGTGCTGTCAAACGACTTATCGTGATTAATTGCATCCAGAATAGAAGTTGTAAAAGGGTTTACATAATATGTTTATGTACTGTGAATTATGTGAGTTATAACACAAAAACATACACATACATCTATATATTTTAAAAATAATGAAAAATCTATATAAACGTTTATTAATTTTTATCATTTATATTTTTCTTAAATGTATGCAGGTATGTGTTTATAAATAAAAAAATCATATGTACAGTAGACTACAGTGAACTTTTATTTTGGATTAATCGTTTGACAGCCCTAGTTATAACGTAACAATCTCGTTACTTTTACTTTACTCGTACTTTTTCCTCCAGCTACCTCACACCAGTAAGGAGGTGCTTCCTCTGAGGCCAAACCCAGTCTCCAACGGCGCCCAGCCAGTTAATATTGTCCGTCCTCTTCGGCCGGCTCCTTCTCCATCCCCGAGCGCCGCCAAAGGATCTCGTCCTCCCCCGCCTGTTTTCAAGCCACCCAACTCGCCCAGCTCACCCAAATCTGTAGCGTCACCTAAGAAACTCAGTCCGCCCAAGAAGCCTCTGCCTCTGAACCCTTCACGCACTCCACTGGTGAGAGTTTAGTACTGCTACTCTTTGATTTGATCAAAATCACAGGTACAGTATTTGGATCTCATAGAAAAGAAAATGAAAATTGAGATTTATTCAAAGACTTTTGCCTAAATCTCCTGCTTCTTCACAACTACAGTAAACTCATATGTGGACTGATGTTAAATAATAAATGAAGATTTTTTGCTAAATATCCTGCTGTGGCAAAAACATCACGACACAAATTCCCTGATGTGTCTTATTTCCTGTCATCGTACAGATGGCGTCAAAACAACAGACCGGACCCCCTTCCACACCTCCCCAGAGGCCACTTCCTCTCAGTCCTGCACGTGGAGCACAACCCAAAGCCTCCAGTGGGGGACTCCTGGTGATGATGCCCCCTTCAGTCAGCCCAAAGCCAATGGGAAAGGTCACCGCCGTACCCCCTCTGAGGGTACTACGGTGAGCAAACATGTTACATAGCGTCAGGAAAAAATATATATTTTCAGTGGTCAGTATCATGAATGTTGAGTTAAATGTTTGAGAATCGGTTGATGTTGTGTCAGCTTCAAGGGCTCTAATCATTTTACTGGATAAAACAAATGTGAGTCAGCTTTCCTGAGGAAAACAAGTGAAACAATTTGCATGTAATGACTGCTCCAGACTATAAGCATGAATCACTACCTGAGAGATGTTCTATTGGTGTCACAATTATGGAATAAATGCTTTTATCTCCATTTGCAAAGCAAATATTCACTTGCTCCCCACATTAACGTTTAATTCAATTTGTGTAATTCGGATAAATCGATGACAATAACAGCATCACATTTTTCTTCTGTCTCCTATGTATAGCCACATTGGTTCGGATTTCTCACTGTTGGATTTGGATGATGTCAAATGGTTTAGCAAATATAACAACATATGCCACAGGTGTCAGCAATGTTTTGCTCATCACTGTTGACATTCAATTTCCCAAACAGCAGACTTGCAGTACTGGGGGCTTCTCTGTCTGTGCTTTATCTCTTCCTCTTACTACTATTTTTGACAGTTTTCAAAATGTGTAAACTGTGATTCGGAAAGCAGATAAAACAGTTTACTAAACGGCTATTACTTGGTCAGAAAGGAGGCCTACATTATACACACAGGCTTGATGCTGAAAGTAACTATTTGCTCTGATTATTTTACTGGCGATTCACCTTTCACGTCTTTAGTTTGTTATTTTAAATGCAGACATGCGGCAGGCGCGTGCAAATAGGGAGCGACGTGGTCGCGATTCGCTGCATCAAGATGAAAATAGTTCAAGTTTTCAGAATGCCGCATGAGAAAGCAGTGCGGCTCGCGTTTTCCGCGTGGTTTTGGACACGAAATGTGAATCGCCCCGAATGCTTCCTTTCCTCACACACCACAGCAGTTTTCTTCTCTTTTTATTCCACATTCAAAGGTTGGTTTAATTTTGATTACAAGTTTTGTAATCATGCACACCGAGAGAATTCCTGATGCCTGGGTGGAATGTTGTGAGAAGCAAAACAATTGAAACTTTTTTGTGTCTCTTTGAGTCTAAACAATAGTGTTAGTCTGTTATCAGAACATAAAAGCATCAATTTTCCTCTTCACTAAATTACTCTGTACACACAGTATATTCAAGCCTGATTTCTGCTTTTGTAGCCAACACGCTCCTCCTCTAAGAGCTAAGAATTGAATTTTATACCCGCAAAGAGGAATCTGTTGCTTCCAATCGCTGGAAAGCTCTGTCTTGTGCTGTGCTAAAGAGACATTTTCAGCACGTAACACTGTGACCCAAGGTGAAGAATGTGGTATATTCAGAAAACTGTACTTTTACGGATTCAGCAGTGCATTGTGTTATTATAAGGCTTATGTTCATCACAATTTTTCACACGAAAAGAAATGCGCACGTGACTAGTTTTGAAATGATGGGTAACCTTGGAAATGTCACTCAATATAGCGAAGCAAACAAAGAGATGCAGTGACTATCAAATCTATGCATTTAAAGCGATTTTAAATAAACGTCACAGACTTGGACACCATAGTGTACTCTATATAAAGTGTGTGCAATCCATGTAAGGTAGTTGTGTTGTACTTTATATTTTGTTTTCTCTTTCAGGCCTGTTTCAGGACCCAAACCACTCAGAGTTCCATCCCTTTTCCGAAAATGACCCTGGATTCATTTTGGAAGACTGCAGTCAGCCTATTTGCACTATATAAGGACCCTTGAAGACTGGTACTATTGAGCTGTCTTAACAAGCAATGGAAGAGCTTGGTTCTGGGTCCGAAAATGAGCCCTTGATAGCTGATGTTTAAAAACACAGCACAGACGTGACGTGGTTTTGCATGGAAACAAATGCAAACTTAGACAGGACATTTCGTATAGACCATCACATTGCCAAAATCTTGACTTTTTCTCACTTTGCAATTTTTTGTACTATGTACTTTGTTTTATGCATTTGTCTTGTTTACATGTTTTCGTTTATTTGTGCCAAAGATGTTTTGTTTAATGCCCTGATTGTTTCATTTCTGTGCTGTACGATAATTTGTGTTTGGTACATTAAATAATAATGTTATACATTTTTAGGAAAGACACCATGATGTTGTTGTTGCCATTATTTTGTCAGAGGGTTTTCATTTCCAATTCTTAAAATGGTCAGGTCAAAAATCAACAGAGACTTGAAGGGTGTTT
Organism: Triplophysa siluroides; assembly: GCA_006030095.1. Taxonomy (NCBI): domain Eukaryota; kingdom Metazoa; phylum Chordata; class Actinopteri; order Cypriniformes; family Nemacheilidae; genus Triplophysa; species Triplophysa siluroides. The sequence continues at coordinate 362,672 of VCII01000052.1, read as the reverse complement.
AAATAAAAGTAAAAATGTGCAATTTACGCAGTTTAAATGGAACAGCAGAAATTATTTTCCAAACACCCATCTCTCTGTATTTGACAAAATGATAGTCTTGACATTGGTCCACAGTGTTTCCCACTTTAGAGGGATAATTTAGCCTACAAATGGATTTCTAATAGTTGTCTGTGCACATTAAGCTGGCCTAGGTGAAAGTATTTTAATGTCATAAAAATAACCTTATAATGGTGAAATCTAAAAGAACATTCTTGGATTTGGATTCATGTTTGATCATAAAAGATTCTTTAAAGGGAGCAGTGATATTGTTTAACAATAATAAATTATTGAAGAGAAACTGAAGTATTTTAAACAGCTGGTTTCTAATAAAAACATTTCTTATTAAATAAATATTAGGTTTAGTCTTGCATTAGATTACTCTAAAATGTCGATTAACCCTTGAAAACCTATTTTGCAGAATACATCGACTAGACAACTACACCAAGTCTTAAAACAAGTCATTGCAAACAAATGTCCAAAAAGACCTGATAAAATAATCACTTTAATTCTGACTTTTCTATGACCCCGTCTTTGAAATCCTGGCTAAAGCCACATAATCTAAATCGCATAGTCTAATCATAATTATGAGATTAGGAGCATCAAAGTAGTCATAACCATAAAAATGACAAAAATAGATACAATACTTACATTTTATTATATGATAAATACTGAAATTAAACATTTGACTATTGACTATCATAGATTAGTTTAGTTTTAAAGATTTAGAGATGCAATACTTAGGCCTACTGGACAGTGTTTTCTGACATATGGCACGGTTGCTAATTCGGTCCTGTGCAAATTGTGTCCGCTTAGGACCCAATTTAGTAGGTAGTTGTCATGCCTGATCAAGTTGTTATCTCGATATGTTGTTGTATGGCTAACCGAAGCTGCGTTAGCTTATAGCGAGCTAAATACGCTGGGTAAAATAAAAGCATTAAAATGACATTTAAGTTTTAAGTTTACGAAAAACGTATGAGCATATACTAAGCTTGATGTAACATACACATACAACAAACAAAAAACGTAACTTTTGATATTTTAGAATTACCATGGTTTTATTATAGTGAATAACTATAACAGTAAGAACGAGATTTGTTTGATTTCACTACCCTTAGCTCATTTATTTACTATTATATGAAGCATTTAGTGAAAAAGACAATAATGGTAATTTTAGTAATAGCGACATCCATTGTAATGTAATTTTGTAAGAATTGCAATCAGGTGCCAAAAAGAGTACCCATTAGAAGTTCTTTTAGGCAACAGAATCACACGGGGTCCGAAAGGGGACCGATTTCAAGAGGGGGCTCGATTTATCATGACATCGGCTCGTATTAATTTCCCTTCTCTCTCTCACTTCACTTCCTTGATGTCTAAATAAAGGCAGAAAATACAGCTAGAATACTTCAATATCAAAATAATGACTATCATTTTGCAAAAGTAAATCCTGAAGTTAGCTTTCTATACACTGGCTCAATCTTCGACATGGCATTACTTATATCATATCAATGATATCGTCCTTTATGTATGGTGAAAACAATAATCACAAAAAGTCCTCAAAGACTGGGTTTTTGTCGCAATAGCCAACAATACATTCTATGTATCATTCAAAATGATCTATTTTTCTTTAATGACAAATATCATTAGAATATTAGGTAAAGATCATATTCCATGAAGATATTTTGTAAATTTACTACCGCAAATAGATCAAAACTGTATTTTTGTGAGTGAATGCACCAAAATCGTGAACAAAAATGGCCAGAAACACACCTACAAATTTTGCTTACTACTGCCCGCTGTTTGGGAGTTTGGTATCTGATGTAATCCCGGTTCCCTCATAACATGAGTGAGGTATCACTATGGGATTGCCTCTGGCGCGACAGATCCTCTAAGCACCAATGACACCACGTCTTTCAGATGACAGACCAATCAGGACAGTGATGCGGGAGTCCCGCCTCCCTGATATATATACCACTGCCGGTGGTCCCTACTTCAATTTCCACATATCTCTTCTCTGTGCGACTGCAAGGAGGGAAGTGTGGTGAGATACCTCACTCCATTTATCAGAGAACCAGGGGAACACCCCACAGAACTGAGCATTTTGATTTGTCTCGTCATGCTTTTTTTTCACATGCTCAGGACGGAATGAGCCAATGATGGCTCTTTGACGTCCAGTCTATAAAACCGAACAAAAGTGTGAGGCGATGCCCAACTTGCTGCCGCACATATGTCCTGAACTGACACGCTCTTAAACAATGCCCATGAGGTAGCCATAACTCTGGTAGAATGAGCCCTCAGACCCTCCGGAGGGGCTTAGACCCATGCTATTATAACACAATATAATAGCTTCCACTAGACAGTGGGACAGGCGCTGACGTGACATAGGTTTGCCCTTATGAGTGCTGAGTTTATTTGAGGCTTAGACAATGCTGGATTCGTTTTGAGAGTTACTCTCGATTGATCTGTAGCGACAATGCATGAAATTCACTAACCCACTTCGCGGCCACCTTTAGCGAAAGAAGCTTTAAATCAATAGTCTCTATAGGCTCGAATGGGGCTAGAGGTAGTGCATATGGACCACAGACAGATCCCACGGTGGAACCAGCGGCTTTGAAACCTTGTTCAGATGCCGCACACCTCTCATAAACCTGCCTACAACCGGGCGTTGACCTATAGTATTTCAGTCAATCCCCACATGGCACACAGAAATAGTGGCAAGATATACCTGTATTGTAGAAAGGGATCTGCCTTTGTCAAGAAGATCTTGCAGAAAGCATTAACACATCTGCAACCGAGCAGAGAATGTGCACGCACAACTGCTAAAAACACTCCATTTCCAATCATACGCTGAGCGCGTTGAGGCCGCTCTAGCGCTCTGAATTGTTTCAATCACCCTCGGGGCAGACCCGTAACGTTCAAGTTCAACCTATCATGGGCCAGGCCCAGAGAGCTACTTAGTCCAGGGCTGAGTGAAAAGGAGTTGGCCGTAAAGGAGTTGTATTATCTCCGTCAGCCACAATTTCACCGGCCAGTTTGGGGCGATCAGAATTACTGAATGACCGCACTCTCTTACCTTTCTTAGAGTAGGCACGATCAGACTCAGTGGAGGAATCACGTACATAGTGTTTGCCCATGGGTGTGCCATAGAATAAGTACCCATAGGCACACCGTCTCTTGCCAGAGGAAAGAACAGAGTATCTTCGGCAGCTCGGACAAACCTCTCCCACAACTGGCTCACCACCTGCGGTTGGAGAGTCCATTCTCTGTACAGATTATTTCTTCTGGATAGGAGGTCTTCCCCTACATTCATTATTCCAGAGACATGCGTTGCCCGTAATGAATGAAAATACTTTGCAATCCACACTATCAGTTTCTGAGCCAAACTGTGAAGTTGAGGGGAGCGTGTGCCCCCCTGGCGCTTTATGTATGCCACCACCGTCGTATTGTATGATCTGATTAAAACATGGTGGTTTCTAAGGAACTGCACAAAATGTTTCACTCCCAGAAAAACTGTTAACAGTTCCGGAAAGGTTTATGTGCTTGTTCAGAAGCGAGACGGGCCATTTCCCTTTCGCTATCCTGCCGTCACGCACTGCAACCCAACCTGTGAGCGACTCATCCATCGTCACCACTTTTCTCAGTGAAATTGCCCCCAGCAGTGTCCCCGAGTTGAGAAAGGGGCGATCTCTCCAATGACGGAGAGCGCAGATGCACTATTACTTTGCGTTTGAGGTGACGTTGTGGACACAAGCATTGCGCCGCTATGCAGTGCTGAAACTCTCTCATTCGCAACAGTCTCAGTGGAATGACAGAAACTATCAAGGCCATCAGCCCCAGTAGACATAAACACAGCCTGAATGGGACTCTGCTCCCTTTCCAAAAAACAAATCGACCTGATGCATTCCTCCGAGACCCAAGTAGATATTTCTTATGTAGGCACTAAGTAGCTCTTTGTCTTGTTCACTTTGAAGCCTAAGCTTTCCAAATGCGATATGAGCACTTTTGTATCTAACTCCGCCTGTTTTCGCCATGATGGGCACAGAGGAGAAGATTGTCGAAATAGGCTGACACTCTAAGACCCACTATTCTCAGCGGAGTAAGTGCTGCTTCGACACATTTGCTGAATACTCTCGGGGCTAATGAGAGCTCGAAAGGAACTGTGCCCTGATAGAAACTTAAGGAATTTTCTGTGTGCCGGGTAGATGCTTATGTGAAAATATGCGTCTTTCAGATCGACTGATGTACACCAGTCTCTGGGACGAATAAACTTGAATTTGTACTTCCTGAGGTATTTGTCGAGGTTCCACAAATACAGTATGGGACGAGACCTCCCCCTCTTTTGGGATTGACAAAATACCCGGGGTGAAAAGGCTGTGATGGCTGTCTTTCGGCGCAACCCAAATTGCTCTTTTGCTCAATAAAGAGTTTATTTCTCCCTCCAAAATCTGAACTGCCTCCCCTTCTGCTGACATGAAAACTGTCTTCGAACAATTCCCGAGTCCGATGCCTTCTCTTGGCAGGAGGGGGAGAAATTGGCTTTCTCTGATGGAGGGTAACATCAGATACGGTTGTGGCTCAGTCTGTTGAGGCTGAGTAGGTCTGGGACCCCTGAACATTGAGTGCTTCTCTGGGGGTTCTCAAACCCTGCACATGCAGGTGGAGGTAGCCTTGCAGGGACTAACAAGGGAGGCAGGTCTGGAAAGCCTCACCCTTCTGTTTATTGAGGTCAAAGTGCAGTGACTGACGACCCAAACAGAGCTTTGGGTTCAACCGGAGCATCCAGGAAGTCCACTTCTCTCTGTCTGACAGCCCTGACAGTCCCAGCTAGAGAGCTCGCTCCCCCACTTCCTGTCGTACAGATCTCTCTCTGCTCCTTGGTCAACCTGATGTAACGGCCAGTCAATGGAGAGTTTTGCCGCTCTCCTCCGGCATACTTCGAGCAGGTCGAAATCCACCTGGGCTGGGGAGGGGGACCCATTGCATAACGCGCTGCCTGGCCGGGAGGGAGTCGGCGGGAGGATCACGTCGTCTTCATCCTCCCTCCTTCCTCCAAAAGATGAGCGATCGTTTCGTCATCGTAATCCTCAGGGTTAGCGAGTGCCACCTAAGCGTGTTTCACCCCCAGGCATACGATGCAGAGGGGATGAGAATCTCTGCCGGAGATTATAGATCCACAAGCGCAGCGACGCAAAGTCGCTTTCGTCCTGTTGCTTGCCGACCCAGAAGTTGCCATAGTTCACCACAACATGCCACTTAGCAATAGAAATGCCTTAACAATTATCAAGCGCAGCAATATTTTTCTGTGACAGTGAATTAATCCGCCCATAAATATGCTGGGTTCAGCGGCGTCCCTTGACGGCTCGTCTAAGAGCAGTTAAACAGCCAATTTCCTCCTGACGGTGCCTGCTGAGAGATAGCTTCCAAATTAGAACTTCACAGGGAAGAGCTCGAGAATGAAGTGGGGACCACTGGCAGTGGTATATATACTGTATCAGGGAGGCGGGACTCCCACATCACTGTCGTGATTGGTCTGTCAGCTGACAGACGTGGTGTCATTGGTGCTTCCAGGATCTGTCGCGACAGAGGCATTCCCATAGTGAGATACCGAGCGAATGTTTGAAAGAGAACTTAGATAGAGAGCCAATAGAGAGTGTTATAAAAACTGTTTCTTCTGAGCAATTGCCTGCTACAGCACCTCTGAAGGAAAACTTTAAAGGCGAATTTCTCAATATTTAGATTTTTTTTGCACCCACCAATTCCAGATTTTCAAATAGTTGTATCTCGGCCAAATATTGTCCCATCATAACAAACCATATATCAACAGAAAGCTTATTTGTTGTGTTTATTTATATGTTTAAATCTCAAATTCAAGAAATGTACCCTTATGACTGGTTATGTTGTGTGCTCCTACAGAAGCAGGGCCAATATTCTTAAAGTAAATTTAGTATACATTTATTTTTAATTCATACATACATATACCCCATGATTATAATAAATAGAAGTCTAATTCTTATATCTGACAAAACACCACAACACACTGTATCATCTGGTTTAGCAAAGGATATTTTCAACTTTCAGAGTGCAACATTATTGGCATCTGTGGTCAATGACTCAAACATTTAATTTAGTTAGTTTACAAGTTCATCGAGTCTGAATTGTTAGTACCCACCTGCATGAAACAGTGGCTCCTCGTGGCAACTGAACGACAAACCCTTGAGAGACGTGTGTTTGATTTGCAGCAGTCAGACTCCTCAGCTCCTCGTACGGCCCAATAAAAGCTGCACCGACAGCCGCGGCTGCTACATTCAGTCGTATAGCTCCACATTGACGAGCAGCCTTTACTCTTCAATTTTTGTTTTCACTTTAGATTAAACCTGCAGGTTGTCATGGCCATTTTCGATGTAGTCTGCTGAGCAGGCAGGACATGTACGTTGCATTGTATTGGTTTTAATTAAATTGAGCTTCCCCGAGTTCCTGCCCCGAGTCCATCGCTCGCGAGTTTAAGAGGAGATATCTCGTGTGATTCATTATGGACGTAAAGGTAAAAGACTGTTAAGTCAGGGGAGGAAATCGAGCAGTGCGGCAGAAAATCCGAGTGAATCAACTTCAGTATCAGCACCTCTTTAATTGAAGAGGACGTTTTAAACTCTTCTAAAGTTACTGGGCTTTAAACCATGAGACAGCCATAAAATGCTCAAGAACAAATTACGTTCTGCGGCGCACGCGGCCTGAAACACGGAAGTGCCCTACATTTTGTGCTTAACCTTCAAAGACTACATCATAAAGTCAAACAAAATATTCTGCAAGCTGTTTTAATTCTGGTTTATATTTTTGATCTGTTACCAACTGACGATATTTACAAATGACAAGTCTCAATGAATACGTAACACCATAACATCGCCACTCGAGTTCCCGAGATGGGCGGGCCTGAACCTTTAAAGATGGCGGATGGGAGACGGATTTCAGCTGTTTCAGTTATGATTTATTCGTTTTTTTAGCGCAACAACTTCGTTGTATTGTCGTTAAATTAGTACATATTCACATATGTGAATAATCAATTGAAGCATAGCCTACTGTATGTTTTATACACTGCGAAAATAGCATGTATTTAACCAATATTCCAGAACGGTCAGCAAGCTGGTAGTGCGGTAAAACTATACAGGATGTGCGGTCAAAAACTATTCCATATATGATTTCATGTAGGTATACCTGCATGCCTTCACGTGCTCTCGGAAATTCGATAATTCCCACTACAACCCGGAAGTAGCGTCTGGATTTAGTAACATTAAAAGCATTTAGTAACATTAATATTACTAATGATGAGTTCCATAAACTATTTCCGGGTTGAAGTGGGAACTATCGAATTTCCGAGAGCACGTGAAGACAGCAAACCCACGGCAACGAAATTATATTAATAAAAAAATATTCTTCCGCTGTACGCCGCAACCGTAGACTGTATAAAATGGCAGCAAACAGAGGCAGTGGCGCAGTAATGATGATGTAACGCGGCTCAACCAATCACAATCAAGGACGGTCACTATCTTTTTTAACACGGAATACAGATTAAAAGCCTACATTTTGTGACTTATGTTATTGTATTAAACATTCAAATTAAACAACGCCAATAGACATTTAGCGATAGCTGATAATGGTTGTTAAAATATTTCCATTACAAGAAGCCTGGATAACCTGAACTTGAATACAACACTGCATTATGTAAAAGTGAGAAAATGTTATACCATGCTGTGCAAACAATTCAAATTGTGCACAAAACTGTACCCTTATTCTTAAAAAGTATCCTGAATTGTTTTACTTGATGACCGTACCGTACATGGAGCCGCCAGCACTGATAAGCCTTTGCACGCCAAAATTAAACAGGACTTAACTTGATTCTAATCGGATTTATAACATATCCCATAAAGGCAAATGCACAAATGAATGCACAAGAACAGAAAGACCCTACATAAGCCGCTTGGTTCAAGTGTCTTCAATTAGAGGATATGCACTGAGGGACGCTCATGATATCATTGGTAAGTGTATAGTGCTGGAGGCAATAGTCAGATCTCTTTTATTCCACCTTTGTGCTAAGAAGCCGTAGAACATAAGAAGAAATTCAATAGAACGAAGCAAACCTGCATTTAAGTGTAATGCATTGGCATTCAACTAAATTGAATAGAACATGATACAAGAATTTAGAACAAATCGCAAGGTAAGAAGGGTAGAAATGTCATTACATTTAGTGTCAAACATGGAAATGGGTGAGTATGAGCATTAAAGCTTATCAATTTTTTCTTGATGCAAAGTAATATTCACAAGACTAGCATTTGGATATTCCATCAGAAAGTCCTCAGGGGCAGGGCACTCAGCTTTGATTTTAATTCCATTTGTCAGGGAATAAAACATCCACAATATCAATGAATCAACCTGTATTATAGTTGGTTGACTGCTCTTTTTGAATTCTGCCCATTCTACGCAGGACCTAAACCACCCGTTACATCATCAAGGACAAGTTTGGCACCATAAAGCGGGCTTTTCCGAGCTAGTGTTAGACACTGTTGGTCAGGTGGGTCTGGAAGATGCAGTGTGTTCCATATTAAAGATGCACTTTGAAGAAAGTGCATCTTATTAATAATTGATGCAAGCCGTCTGTAATCAATTTGGTCCGTCTAACATAGTACACATCAGCTTTTGGACTCAACAGAGCTCTATTTGAGGCTGAATGTAAAATAGCATGCTGTTGCCGCGACTGTTGGTGCCAAATGTAAATTTGCATTCTTTTGAAACCAAGCCGCATACAAGAAACAGTTTGCCCTTTTAAAAACTTAAGATCTCCCGCTCAGGAGTGACATGGACGAGATTGATCTCAATTGCTGGCTTTTGTTCTACCTACCTTCAGAATCAAACCTGGATAGCAGCTCCGATATAACACTTCTGAGCCTCAGCTCCCCCTGAGCATCAGCAGCAAATGTAAGATCTTCCATGTTTCCTCTTCCAGTCTGTAGGGTGACTCTTTATTCTTTAAGTGTTTTTAAGATAGAAGTGTGGAGTAGGTTTGCAACGTTTCGTGGCTTTATTGACGGGCGCAGCAATAGTGTAATTTAGTTACTTGGGTATTTATTAAGAAATATATTTTTTTCACCATATGAATATTCTTTAAAGGCCATTTGGAATTATAACATTTTTATATTATGTATGGTTTACATACAGTATATAAACTAGTATTGACAATAACAATAATGTTAAAGGAGTAGTTCACTTTAAAATAAAAATTTCATGATTATTCACTCACCGTCAAGCCGTCCTTGTATGACATGTGGGTGAGGGAGTTATCATGAAAAATTTTAAAGTGAACAACTCCTTTAAGCATTTAATATCACCACTAGATGCTGCTAAATTTCATACACTGGACATTTAAACACATACTAAATTGTTAATGAAACGTAGGGAATAGCAATTTCAAATGAGATAAAAAAAATAATTTTTACAACAAATGCATTTTAAATTATGTGCGACTGTCGGAAAATCTGACTGCACTGGGGACAAACATGCAGTTCTAACAATGACTGTATTTGGATGTGCGTTTAAATGTATTAATAATGGTAAAAATATTTAATAATGTCCTCAAGTTGAAAAGTTGAAAAAAAAATACTCAAAAAAATATTTACTATAAAGTGTGGCAATTTAAAAGTAACATTGCAACAAAGTATCATTATTACATATAGTGCCTAATAAATGCAATATGACGTTGCACCAACAAGCAATTTTTGCTTTTAACAAACATCCCAGTGCATGCTGGTGTGAGGTCATGTAGATGGTGAAGGTACTGTGGGGAGTGCTTGTTTTTGCTTTTCTGGCCTAACAAGTTTGCACTCACTGAAACTCCAAACTATATCAGGAAAACATTTGAACATCAAAACAAAAGTCTGAGTCATGAAACAATTATACAAAACACAGTGACTCAAACCAGTGACACCACCAGACCCCATCCAACTAAAATACTGTGAAGTGATCTTTAGTCTAGCCTTTTAATAATATCATGACCAATATGAAGATCAACTCCATGCAGAAACACAAATGATTTCACAAATGTGACCCAGGGTTAAGTCTCAAAATCTGAGATAATGAGCATCAAAGTTTGAAATTCACTATTATTTCAATGTTTGTCATGTCCTTAGTTAATATTAAAGATATCAATTAATGTTCCACGGAATGTTCTTTACATTAGGATTATTTATATAACAGTAAATCTAAAAAAAAAAGTATTTTTTTACTGGGTCACACAAATGTGTTCTCAACTCTTGTCCCTGTGGAAATGTTCTTGTTTTTGAAAATCCCAAAGCTACCTTTAAGTAAAAAAAAGTTAATTCATTCTAACAAATTACTTTATATTTAATACTGAAATAGCTCACTTCACATATCTATTTCCTGGGATCAGAGCAGTGTTGTGTTATGTGGGTTTTGCTAAATAAAGGCGCGATGAGCAATAGAGAGCCACAGTGTTTGTCCAACACTCCAAATGTGCGCTACCAAAATGTCACAATCAAAGCCCATGAGCCGTCGCCAACTTATCACAGGATTACGGCGTATCCACACATTGTCGCCTTTGCTTCTCTGCAAGAGTAATTACCTGCGAAAAACCAATTAAATTTGCATTGTAATAAAGACGAGATTACAAACATAATTAATTTCCAATTATGAAGAAGCACCAACAGAATGATTACACAGGAACTACCGACTACCTCAGCATCGGCACTCATTAAGGTAACGTCAAATAAACATGTTTCAAACTCAAGTCACTTTATTGTGCTTCATTTCATTGGTGTTTTATGCTTCAACGGCCATAGATGCACACGATTTCCAGAAGAAATTGTGTCATTTACATAAAAGCCTCTGTACATTTGTTACTGGAAGTAACTATAAAATATCACTTTTGTTTCTGGTAATAATATATGATAGACCATTTTTTTCTGACATTTGAAAATAATCTCCATCGCTATGTGAAATGTGCTGAAGATAATACACTCTAGGTAGGTTTAACCTATGGTTGGGTACAATATGGATATTTTCTAGATTCAACCGTTGGTTTCATCCATATTCACCCAACCATGGGTTAAAACAAGCCAGATTTTTTTTAGAGAGAACTAGGAGGTGCCGTCTTGAGTCGTGGATTGAGAGGGCAACCCTGAGGGGTCCTGACGGGACAAGCGACGGACACCAGATGAAGGTATCTCCAACAGGGTCTGAATGGTCTGAGCGATGCGAGTGAGTCCCTCTTCCTCCAGAATCAGCTGGGATGGACAAAGTGCATCCTGGTGGGGTTTGGTGGGGAAGATAGAAAAACAAATAAGCTCCACTTTAAGTTTGCTTACCCAAAGGAGAAGTAAAACAATAAAACGCAGTGAAAGCAATAAAAAACATCTTCACATAAACAAACTGCTCCAGGAACATATTTTATTTCAGGCCCTAAAAATCTGCAAACATAGACTTTTGAGACATAACGCTGTTTCCAGGGTGAAGTGTATTTTGGGTAAACAGGATTTTAAAACGCTTTCAATGTACATAAGAAACCACATGTGCTTGAGGCATGCAAAGATTAACGGTTTAAAGAGGAAAGAATCTGTCACGCAAGATCCTTTAAACATCAAATATTCCTCACATATAGACAGCATTGCATGTGCGCAAAGCATAAACCAAGGCTTAATGGCACTCGAGACACTTCAAATCAGAAGCAATACCAAACATCAGCTCAGTCACAGAAAGGGCAAAGCCATGCATGCAGCACAACACACAATCACAACATCATTCCTTTAAATTGGCAACTTCATAACAAAGCACCAGTGTTTATTAACAGACTGTCTCTCAACAAAGCAGCCATGCAGTCATAGCACTTTACAGGGAGGATGTCATTTCGTCTAAAGGTGAAGTACACCCTGAGTTCAGTTTACTGTAACCCTGAGTTCAGCCTACTGTAACAAGCAAACACTTCAGCATCTTGAAAATCCATCATGCATTCCAATTATTAAATTCAGCCAACCCTAACGGTAAGATTACGGCCGAGTTGTATATGATCAAGTCTGTTATTTCCGCATGGACTATACAGCGCATGTGCAGTATATATAAATTTCACCCCAGGTTAATAGCAGTGAAAAAATGAAAGTGTGATATATATTTAACAAAGAACCTTTGCCATGCAGAGTACTTTGTAATGTAAAAATGAAAAAATGTGCCTGTCAGTTGATTAATAAATCATTTAAAACAATATAAAGACTCTCTTACAGTTTAAAAGGTTCTAAAGGAACTCTTCTCATACAATGTCTCGGATAGAGAACACCTATATGCAGATAAAAAATACACATCAATTTAACATCTTCATTAGTGCATTTAAATCTGGTAATGAAAAGTATATTTTATATAAATTTAAAATATATAAATATTATATAAATATAATTTAGTATAAATTTAAATATATTTATTTAAAAAAGAGATTGCTCAAAGCAATGACACTTTTGACCTGTGGCTTATATTTCCAAATGCTTTATTTGGAGTCAGATGTCAGATGATTTTATGGCAGTGTTGCTTATTGCAGCTACTGAACAGAATGGCAAAGGGTGCACGAAACCTCATGATCTACTCAAAGCCAGCATGAATTAAGAAACTCCCAAAGAGCATCCCATGTGCTTCATTAAAAGCAAGAAAATCTGACCTTTTGCCGATGCCACAGATTTGTTAACATGTCATTAGTGATCTAGAAATAGCACAGAATCTTCAATATTTCTTAGTTCGTATGTCAGAACTTTGCTTTGAAGGTTTGAAAAATGATATAACTATTTACATATTGAATTACGTACAGCATACAGCCGCGGAAATGACATGGCGTGACAAGACGCATGAAAACTTCGATATAAAACAAGCCTGATTGATTGAAATATAACTTTTTATATTTTCTTTGCCGTATTTGAGGTGTGAAAAAATACAGAGCACCGTTTCTGTTAGTCTGACATGTTTCTAGAGTTTTCATTTTATGCAAATAGAATAAAATTTGGGAGAAATGTTGTTAGTAGTTTACAGATCATTTTGCCTAAAATAAAAGGAAATTCAGAAAACTGAAATGGTGCTTTGTAATGGTATCCAAATTTTTTTCCACGGCTGTATTTTTAAAATATTTAAATAGTACTGTATATACGCCCCACAATCCGCAAAGAATGAATACTCACCTTCCGGTAGGAAGCACAGAATAGCGACACAGATGAGCTGACATGAGGATTTCATCCCCAACAGAGAGACAAAATAAAACTAAAGCAGAATTAATCATGAACAACAGCAACACAGTCAGTCAAGAACATTTAACAAAAGCACAGGTAAAGCAGCACGTGACAAGAATCAGTGTTTCCTTTTTAATAATTTCTTTACAGACAAAAAATCTTTATATCAATATAAACTTCTTAAATACAGTATTTTATAAATATTACAAAATACATTTTGTGTGTTGCGTTAGGTTACGCCAAGTAACACGTGGACGGAAACATTCATGAAGTTCTATTGCCCACTAAACTGTCAGCGTTTCATTTAGTGTATTTATCAGAAAGAGGGGGGAATTCCTTCTTTAAAAGCCTTTCGACGCTCATAAACTATAAGAGCATCCTCATTTCAAAATATTCCCTTCAAAAGACTTATGAGACTGATCTACTCTATTGGTGAAGTCTGTCATCTGGAGTATATTATACAGTGGCCGTTAAAAATGTAATGTCTAATATGATTAGTTTTAGCCTCAACAAACAATGTACACTCTCACGAAACATCATCAAGTTACAACAAACCCCCTTAAAACATGTTTAAGACATCCCAGCGTTCGGAATTGTGTGGTAACATAACCAGTTAAAGCGTATTCCCCTCCCTTTCTTCCCAGTCTCTGTCTCTTTCTCTCCTTCTTATCGTTCTCTCCAGATGAGAGGTTGCTCATTAGTAAACTGTCTGCAAAGCTCCTAAATCACATTAAGTAGGCACAGAACACAAAAGCAACATCAACATATAGCATTGGGGAAGCTGGTACACATGGCACATTATAGAACGACAAAAACACTATGGCCACATTTAGAATCGGGAAACAGAAGGTTGTTGGGACGCATAACTCACAACTGGTTTATTTTGGATTCATATATATTTTGGGTAATTTGGGTAACGTCTGCATATCCACAATGTGCCTACAGTAGCTGTGGCAGATGGGCAAATGTGAATATTTAAATGCAATTGTCTGTCTTGGCCAATGCCCAGTTATTGAAGTCTCCATCATCTTTCCGGCTCAAAATGAGCATGCAAGCGATCTTAATTGTATTAGGCAATTATTCTGACCGACAGGAAAAGTCATTAGTCGATTTTTGATAATGTGCTCAAGGCAGACCATATTTCCACCAATGCGGATTCAGCAGAACACACAAAGCAAACATAAATAAAACAATAACTTATATGGAACTGCTTGTATACAAGAATTATATTAAGTTGCTTTAAAGAAGACCAAAACGAACATTCAACAACAAAAATGTAACAGTTAACACAGCTTTGAATCATATTAGTACCGTCCAAAAGTGTCGGGCAGTTTTGTAACAGTGCTGCCCTCTGGTGATCACAGTCAACAAGACAAAGATGAAAAACAACTCGGCTCATCCGTTACATGTGTGAATTAAACAAAATACAGTTTAGAAGTACCATCACCACCCTGTTAACATGTTTCCCAGATGCAGACTGGAGACTACAAGCGTTCTGTTTGACGTTTCGCTGCGGAGGCACTTTGACTAGAGCGAAGACTAGCCATTTTAAAGCCCTATGTTCTCAAGGAAAAGAGAGAGGGGAGTTTGTGCCAGTGCTTAAAACTCTAAGGATAAAAATACACCTTATAAAGTCCTTCCTGCTAAAAGGTATACAAATCTATCCCATTATCAACAGTGATGCTAAGGCAATCATGTGGAAAAGCCCTTCATATTGTGGAAACCATGCATATGCCCAGTTAAAGTCTATTATCCTTTCCACTGGCAAACTGAGGTACAAAATGTGGATTTTCTATCGAGACTGCAAACAAACATTGCTATTTTCAGCAATACATAACCATATCTACTGTAAAAAAATCAGGTTCTTAGCCTAAACTACCGTTATGTTTCCCAAATTCAATTCTGCGGGACCATAAGTATGAATATGTAACCTGAACTGGATTATGGGTAAGGAGCTCGTCTGATATGCTGTATGTGGCTCATATAAATTTATGATAAGATTATTTTGCTAATATCCATTAAAGGGTATTTTTCTTAACAGCAAGGTTTCGACTGTGTGACCGTGTACAGAGAACAGAGATGATGGACTTTAAAATCCATTTACAGATTAATACTCTCATACGCACACACACTATGCTATAAGCTGGCAGTATAACAAATAGAGCAAAGCCATGAGGAGAGAATAGAAGAGCAGGAAGCCAGTGGAGAAGGGCGAGGAAGGAGACACAGAGGAAGAGGTGCCGTTCTTGTCCTCCATCACCTCCTCCTCTCCTGTTTTTGCCAGGAGCGCCTTCACACAGCGATGCACGGCGGGCAGCTTACTGCACAGGATATCAGATGCTAAACACAACTCCATCTGAGAAAGAGAGCGAGAGAGAAAGAGAGAGAGAGAGAGAGAGAGAGAGAGAGAGAGAGAGAGAGACGTACAAAGAGAAGAAGGGCAATGCAAAGAGAACAAACAAAGATGTTTGGACACGTGGTTGAACAGAGAAAGCAGGATCGTTTGAGGTAAAATTGACAAAGATAGCACAAAACGTAGCAAATCGAGCAAGAAGCAAACAAATGTGAAGGCAGTATTGTAAGACAGTCACAAACAGGTCAATAGGGGTACTTTTTTCACTTCCAAACATGACTCAAGAAAACAAATAATATAGAGGATTAGGGTTGGAACGTTACCAAAAAGTAAAATTATATGTGAGGATACGCTTGTAAGCGTTTGACAGAAGCCGTCTGTTATTTTGAGCATGTTGGTAAGGAATTCAGTTAATACTCGGAAATACTTGTATGGTTACTTTTTTATTTAGTATCGACTTGATACCGTGGTACTTTTGAAAGCCTATAAAAGTAAATGAAATCGAACAATAAAAGAAGGTTTAGGTTTACCTCAGGGACTCCCAGTCTACGACACGCAGCAATGAAGTTTTCGACATTAAGGCGACACTTGGCAGCACTCAGTTTGGGCTGAATGGATAAAAAAGATGCATTAGAAATTCATCTGAGGTCAGTTTTCTTCAAATCGCCATAAATTAGCATCTCAGATAATGGTCTACGATTTGTTTTATGAGATAAGAGTCAAGCGTAAGCTCACCACTGCCGGTGAGGGGATGTGGATGATTGACACAGAACGAGGTCGCACGTGATTGGCCAGCTGGCAGAGGACCGTGCCATTGGACAATGCCTCTGCCAGATCTTCAGGCAGGGTGATCTTCAGCCGTAACTCCAGAGACTGAAACGCAGCCAAGCCATGATTGAAAATGTGAGACCGAGTTTTTAAGATTTATGAGAAAGACAATGGGGTGAAGCATGCGAGAACTTGTGGTGAATGTCGCTTTACCTTTCGCAGCTGCAGGACGTCTAATCTTTCCTCGCGTGGGGATTTAAGCGTGGAGCGAGATTCACTACGGCCGGAATCAGCCAAACTGTTTCCTAAACCTGAGATCAAGAGCAAAGATTTATAACATACACGATTGATTAAGACTATGATTATAATCTTTTAGATTATAGATAGTGTGTACCTGTTTTGACGTTGCAGCGTGAGGATGTGCGGAACAAGAAGCTGTTGGGTTTGGGAGCAGAACCCGTGGGAGAACAGGGTTTCACGTATGACGGATCTGGAACGAGACACGACAAAATTCCTTCAAGTCAATATTAAATCAACATTTGCCTTACATTTTCCTTAATATACAATCCGGTCATATTGTGAACGATTCATCGGAGTATGCGATTCCAAATAAAATAGCGTTTGTCTTGGTTACTTTTAATCAAAGTGTAATAACTTGCTTTTACTTTGGAAATGACTTTCCTTTTCAGCTGAGTTCACAAATCCCCTTTCATCGCCTTCCCTCTAACAACCTGACATCACCTCCATAGTAAGGAACAACTTTCACAAACCAATCGGTTTATGCTGGTCTTCTCAAATATAGTTTTTAAGGAGATGGGGGACATAAGACTGTACATTGTGAATCTTTATTTATTCACATCTATTTATTTATAATTAGAAATAGAAACTACGTTGCTTTGTGAAAGGTTTTGGTGTTTTGCACGATGGGGACATCTGCAGGTCAATTATGTGTGAATGCAATGGAAAACTAAATACAAAAGCAGCTACTGCTGCAATTGTTTGTCTACACACGTAAAAAGTACATTATTCCTTTGATATCATCTTTAAAAATAATTTGTGTATACAATTTTTTAACTGTGCTAAGTCCATGACCACTAATGTCTACCATCCTCCCTCTATAGACCTCAAAGTCTATAGTTTAAACTACTAGGGTGTATACAAGCAGGATTTACAGTACAAATGATACTGTTAAATGTTACAATCAAGTGAATCAGCCTGATTTATTTAAAACTCGCTGGTTCGATCAAGTGTTAAAAATGTCATGCGTACTGCAAAGAACTGATTCAAACCAGAAGGTTCATTCGTTTCTCATATAATATTATTCCTACTATGGTAGTCAATGGTGGCCAAGAACTGTTTGGCTACAAGCATTCTTTCAAATATCTTTCTCTTCGTTCATCATAACAAAGAAATGTATACAGATTTGAAACTCAAGGGTGAGTAAATGATGACAGGATTTTCATTATTGGGTGAACTGTCCCTTTAAGCCAAGCCTTGTTTGTGAAACTGGGCCTTAATGTTTTAATAAATCAGAATTTATCTAAATATGCTACGATTATAAATAGGCCTGGTTTCACAGACAGGAATTAAGTTTAGCCAGCTGTAGGGCTAAATAAGGCCATTTAAATTGCTTTTATAAAAGCATCTTGACACAAAAGATACCACTGATAATGTCAATGCTCAGCTCAGACCCAGCATTAGCAGATGGCCTTGAAACTGGGCCAAGATGTAACAGAAAGTTGAAATATGTTGATTTGACGTTACCTGTGCGACTGACAGAGCGCTGTACAGATGCTGCATGAGAGGTGGGAGACGGCTGATCTACACTCTGAGGAAAAAAACAAGATACTTTAAACAGTGTTGTTTAAAATAGTGTAGTGCATCACAGATGGATATGAAGAATGGACTCACAACACTCCTCTGTTTCAAGCCATTGGGAGGAGAGCTGCTATCTGAGCTGTCACCACTAGAGAGAGACAGAGATCAACAATAAACAGCTCGAAAAACAACACCAACCAAATAGAGTGGAAATTTTACAAACTATAACACCACAAATCAAAATGATAACACCTCAGACAAAAAAAGCATTAATAAAATAAATGACTTTTAATGGTTGTTAGATTTGACTTCATTTACGCCACCGTAGCTTATAATTTGATTCTCGAAATTAGATTTCGCTTTTTCTTGCTAAAGAGACTGAGATTACCACAACAAAACAAAAAGCCTATGCAGCCCATTCGTTTCACTCTTACCCTGAAACACTTCCTGTTCCTCCGTGCTTGGTCGTCGTCACCAAGTTACTTCCTGTTTTTACAGTCATCTTCTGCAAACTGAAAGACATCAAACGCTCATTAGTCAATAACTTCCTAATGCAGAAGAAACAAAAATCACTCTTTGTTCTTATAGAGAGTCATCCTGGGATAGCCCTCTGATGTTCTTCCTCTGGCTGTGCTTTTCATATGGCTGTATCTCACTTCACAAAGCAAGATTTGAAATGAGCTTTCGGACACTAATGAAGTCATAGCATCATGGCTGGTAATAGTGGTTTAAAAACCACAAGCCTTTGATGAAAGCTGTCAGCATAGAGGCCATTTTATGTACTTTAAAGGCATTTAGTGATTTTAGAAATAGATTTTGGTTCGGTGTGTTTGATTAAGTTTGCTTAAGTAAAAAGAAAAAAAAAAGAGTTTGCTTAAAGTCACCTTGAAATCAAACTCAAATTTTACACTGTGTTGCTGTGGTTATTATAAATGATATATCCGTGCAGCGTTTTTAAAATGAATTTGCACTTGTAATCTTTAATCAAAAACATTAAGCTCCTCTTCCCCTCTCAACAACAACGCTTCACCACATGACGTCAGCAACAAGAAAGACGTAGGACTATACTGGCGGTCCAATGGCAAGGCATTTTTAGCCCTCCCCTCCAGGCCCAATTTACAACAAACCAATCAAAAAAGGGAAAAAATAAAGTCCCGCCCTACATTTTTTCTAATTTCAGAAGCCGTTTCACTTAGATATACATCACGATACGGCAGTTTTGTCAAGCGCAACTTCCGTTTCATGGTGACTTTAAGTTTAGTGACTCTTGACCTGCGTAATCTTTAAGAAAAAAAACACAGGAAAACTAAAGTTTCCTTCAAGTTTGCTTTTCAGTGGTCAATGTCATATTGACAATTCACATTATCCTGTTATTTAAGAAAACTAATACAAACTTAACTAAATACTATTTAAACAAAACAAAGTCGGCATGAAACAAATTCTTAAGCCTATTTGGACACATATCTGAGTAAGAAAATGGCTTCCGGGATGAAAAAAAGAGTCTCGTGTTTATAAATTAAAAAAGAAAACCTGCATGGCGTTCACCCCACATGCCTAAACAAGTGTGACCGGCCATTTAAATTTGTTTTGTTATGTATTTCACAAAGATGCTATCTCCCCCATTCACTTGAGTCCACACTTCCTTAATTCATTCAATCCCATCACCCCCCTCCAAACTCACGTGCTGGCTCGGTCTCTCTGTTGCTGCTGCGCTCTCTCTCTCTCCTGCCAGATGAGCAGGTTTCCAGGCCTCCTCTTTTCCTCCAGAGTGGGGCTGGATGGAGAACCAGCATCTGAACCATCTCCCACCACAAATATCCTGACACAAGAGAGGGTAAAAGAGACATTTTACCTATTGTGCTTTTGAATCGATTTCTCATATTGGAAGTGTATGGGAAGGCGTCTCACACGTCAAAAGCAGTGTCAAAGGCACAAACACTGTATTCAACAGACATTGAAGGACTATGAAAGCAAGACAGATGTTATGTTTGGAAAATCAGGTCTGTTGGTAAAGCTCCAGCCAGATGAGTTTACTGAGTAACTGTGATTCAGACAGTACAGTGATTCAACAACACTGATCTGTACTGTGGGAGGAAGCTGGCATGTATCATTCTGTTGACTTTTCCCAGCACTCGTTCACACAGTGACCTCGAACAACCCAAGCGGTGGGACGGGATGTCCAACATCAGTTAATTAAAAGACTGTTTGACATGAACATCTAATATATCAACTGAACAACACTGTGTACTTTACATGTTATCAATATTTGAATCTAGCCAATATTTTCTAACCTCTAGGACAAAATGTATACATTTAAGTTTCAGGAACATTTTTATATTTGTCTGAAATAAAGTTGGAAAAAAAAACATGTAATGATTGCTAAAAATGTCCTACACTCAATAACTGCAATACATTTATACGGTAACACACATTTGTTGAAAACCCAACAGCATAAGGTGACATTATGATATACTCCAAAACTATCAAACTATTGTTTGCAATTTGCAGTATGTCATGTAGGTAAGCTTGTTGACGTGTAAAACAATAATGTAGCAATTTTTTGTTAATGTGACCTTCAATTTCTCTGGATTAATTTGTACACGAACAGCTACTGGACATTTATTAAAGCCGGGATATCATGCTATGTCATGCATTCTGACTTTACAGTGTTGAACGTGCAAGCATCTCATGCTGAACATGGTCAACTTGTTAAAAAAACGAGGTGGACGTACTGTATGACGTAGTATTTCTGTGCTTGATACACTCCCCCAGCACTCCAACTTGTTCCTGAAAAGTTTTTTTATAAGTCTATTCTTTTTATTGGGCAATTCTCCTGGAAAAGCACGTCCACAGGAAGGTGAAAGAAATAACCTGCCCACACGCCAACCGACGAGCGATAGGAAGACCCGCTTATCCAGATTGGCTGTGCTGCGTCAAGATTGGCTGAGCTGTGTGCTTGTTACTCTTGTGATAGTGAGAGAAGTTGAGTTGTGTGTTTGTTTGTTCACGGCATTTCAGTGATGGACATTATATAAACGGTGGATATAACGCTGGATTTGGAGATCGTTTGAAACTGATAGATGGCGAGTCCCAGTGCGAAAACATGCCGGACTTGAACTGCAAGGTAAGTCAAACTAAGTCATATCTCTGTGTTTTGTTGGCAATCGGCGCGTACGTGCATAATGTAGACAACAGGAAGGGATAATGTAATGATGTAATGTGTGCACGTGCTGAAGTTCCTTCCCCCTGCCTGCCTCCGCCCTCCAGCACCTCATCTTTTTCCGGAAATAATCGTACAGCTGAATCTCTCTTTTATAAATTTGAGCAAACTAAATACTACTAATATAGTTACGAAGTATGCAATACTACTGTATAAGTACTCAAGATTAAAATGAGATTGGCAGAAACTGCGTGTGTTATCCCATCTTTAATCTACACCAATGAGACATGTACATGTTACATATCAACACAAAAGATTATCTCACTGCCAACAGCATCACCAGCTGTATTCAAATACATTCAAATTCTGAGCTACTGACTTCTTCATTACTCATCTCTATTTGTTGTGTATGTTCTGCTTTGAATTCATTATGTACAATATGTGTGACATTGCTGCTGGTGCCTGAATTTCACTTCTAATTTCAGTGTGGTTGTATACTTATCAGTTAACATAGCCGATTTTGTTATGTGATGCATGATTGATGATGCTTTTTCTTAATGCTAAGAGCAGATCTATGTAGAAACAATGTCAGCCAAAAGTTCCCTCAGTGCCTTGGAATTAAAATATTCCATCTGTCTGACAGATTGTTAAATATTTGATCCAGATAATCAAATCAGTGTCAGTATCTAAAAGTCTAAAAGCTTCACTGTCAGTCATCTAAAAGGCTATGCAGTCTACGTCAAGGCTAAACATCCAATCTTAAAGAGAGAGATGATGATTATCTTAAAGGAATAGTTCACCCGAAAATTAAAATTCTGTCATATGTCGTCCAAAGTCTGTAAATGACTCTTTCTTCTGTGGAACACAAAAGAATTTGTGATTTGTTTGTGATATTTTGAGAAACGTTTCAGTGGTTTTGTGTCTATTCAATGGGGGGGACAGTTTTGTTTCCAACGATCTTCCAAATATCTTCTTTTGTGTTCCGCAGAAAAACTCATACAGGTCTGGGATGACATGATGGTAAATACATTTTTTGGGTGAACTATCCCTTTAAGAGTCAGCATTTGCATGACGGTGGACAACTGCAACAAATCAAACTGGATCCCATGTGAAG
The DNA here is from genome assembly GCA_006030095.1 of Triplophysa siluroides. Lineage (NCBI taxonomy): Eukaryota > Metazoa > Chordata > Actinopteri > Cypriniformes > Nemacheilidae > Triplophysa > Triplophysa siluroides. The sequence continues at coordinate 340,161 of VCII01000052.1, read as the reverse complement.
AATTTCAGAGTTAAAAAGCATCACGTATTTGCTAAAATAAGGTATCCTGACAAATTGTTTAAAAAAAACTCACAGCGACACAATGCATCATAACTAAATGAACAGGTCTTTACCATACAGGAACCATTAGTCTCCCTAAGATGCATTATGTATTTTAATCAAGAATATACATTTCACAGGCAGTAAATGTGTTTAGTATTTGTTGGCTCACCTGGTGCCTGTAGATTCAGGGCTCTGGGATGAGGTGCTACTGGGACTTTCCTGTCATGAAATGATTGAACATCATTTAGCTTAGCTAAATATCGTTATCAGCAAATATACAGTATACAATATAAACGTTTTCATCTTGAATAGATTTGCTGATGTGAGTGCAGTTAGTCTTCCTGACCTGAGGGCTCTCTATAAGCGGAGGGAGACACCGCTCATCCTCTTCTTCTGCTATGCTGTTGTCAATGAAATCCACTTGCTCCATGTCTCCATTCACTACACAGCCAAAGAAACCAAAGTTTTAGAAAATGTAAATGCAGTTTATAATAAAAAACCAAGTTTGACAATTATGATGACCTGTATTCATTTTTACCTTTGGGTGTGTTTAGTAACGTATCCCTCTCCTCCTCCTCTTGAAAATTTGTGTGTTCACGGGAAATCTCTGTCAAACGCAACGACCGGTCTGAGAAATCATCGGCCGACTGGAGCATGAACGTCAACATGAGGAAACACAGACACACAAAAACAGCCACTTAAATCATCCCTTTCTTGATAAGCTTTAAGAAAGCTTCTAAATGGTTCAATATTTGACAGATACCCAGCTCTGCTTATACCTCATTTCCAGACCATCTTTTGCTCCCACTGTCCACGCTGTTAAACCCAGAGTCCAGGCCGCCGTACTGACACGGGTAGAGGTCCTGATCCAAAAGACTGGAGAGACCACACACAAGCACACAAACAGAAACATGAGTTGAGCTTTCAATGAACTGAGAGATTACAGATTTTCAACACCCTAAAACTCTTTGTCCTCGACAATCTGACCCTGGCATTCTTTCTCACCAGCTGTTGAAGGCGGTGGGCCGGAGAGCTTTTTCAAACTGGTCCTGAGTCCTTTTGCAGGCCTCCATGTTTAGATATTTGAAGATGTGAAACTTTCCCTTGGAGCAGATCTGGGCAGGGGGCATCTGGAGGGGGTTATTTTCAAGGATGATGGACTGGAGGTGGCGTAGATGACGGTAACATACAGGCACGTGTGATATGCGGTTGCATGACACGTCCAAACGAACAAGCGGCAACTCGGACAACTCTGAGGTGAAAGAAATGGCAATTGGAGTGAGTATACAATATCCGATATGTATTTACGCTGTGTCATGAAAAAACCTAATGCAATAACAATTTAGCATTTAAAGGGACAGTTCACCCAAAAATGAAAACTCTGTCATCATTTACTCACCCTCAGGCTGTTCCAAAATTGTTCTGATGAACACTGAGAAGGATATTTGGAAGAATGCTTGTAACCAAACAGTTCTTTGCCACCATTGACTACCATAGTAGATAAAGTTACAAAAGGGTCCCAGAGCTGTTTGCTTTCCTACATTCTTCAAAATATCTTCTTTTGCGTTCAACAAAAACAAGACATTTATAAAGCAATTGTACATACTATGGTAGTCAATGGTGGCCAAGAACTGTTTGGTTACAAGCATTCTTCCAAATATCCTTCTCAGTGTTCATCAGAACAGTGAAATTTACACAGATTTGGAACAACTTGAGGGTAAGTAAATGAAGACAGAATTTTCATGTAAGGGGATTTGTCCCTTTAATTTCTGTTTCATTTACAGTTATAAGGAGTTTGTTTGGGATACAGACCTTCAGGCAGAGTGGTAAGTTGGTTTCTTCTCAGATTTAAATCCCTTAAACATTCTAACTGGCCGAGTTCAGCGGGCAAAGACTGCAGCTCATTACAACTCACATCCTGATGCCAAGAGAGCAACGGACCAGAACAAAAAAGAAACAAATAAATGAGGAACCGAATAATGTTGTGTGAAAATATGCCACATTCAGATTAACTAATTTATAGAACTACTGCAAATAGCACAACATTACAGACAGCTACACACTGAATGTAGAGAGAACCAGTGAGAAGTGTGTGTGTTGTGTGTACCAGTTGTCGGAGGTGTGTGAGTGTGTGTATGGTGGTCGGCAGGACCGATAACTTGTTGTTGCTGACGACGAGCACTCGCAGCAGAGGGAGCTGACACACTGATGGCGGTAGACTGGACAGCAGGTTACGACTACAGAGAGAGAGAGAGAGAGAGAGGGGGCAATTAACCAGTGTGTAACACTGTGATGAATTAATGAAATCAAAAATCAGAGAGTAAATTACAGATTTATAACCAATCCATTTAATTTCGAAGATATTTAGGCCGGGGAGACCACTGGTCGTACTTGAGGGTGAGGTAGGTTAAAACTGGAAAGTGGGTACGTCTGTGTACAGTTTTAGCTTGTGAGAGAAACGTTTCTGATAAACCAACTTGTTCTCACTAGGGGCGTAAGAATACACCAGTATTTACAATAACTGTGATATAAAAAGCATGTTTATCAATATAATTCTGTGGTAGGCTATATGAGACCAGTTTTTTATTTCACTTTTGCTTTTTGTTGTCCTTATGTTGTTTCAATTGCTTCCGTTGTTTCCCTCATCTGTATGTCGCTTTGGATAAAAGCGTCTGCTAAATGACTAAATGGAAATTTTACTTATTTATTTATTTGATTATTATTTGATTAGATCACACCTATGATCAGGGCTGTTCAGTGCGACATATTTGCTAAAAAACATCGGTCAGTGCGAAGGATAAATTTCCCAGTGTAGCACACGCGCGATATAGTTTGGTAAGTGCAGTGACAGAGCTGCGTGTTTGTGTGAAGTGCGATTTTTATTGTGCTTGTCTGTGTGTGACGTTAATCAATGGCTCACCGCTATTTTACTTCATTTTAGTCTATTTTGCGAGTGAAACTTGTTTTCCGGCTGCATTAAGTCCATATAAGTATGGTAGATGCGGACATGGAATCCTTCTGTTTACATATGTCATCAGGCTGTTCTGCGTGTGTGAGTGAATGAGCTGCATAGTTGAACATACTACACGAGTGACATTTGTCTGCAGCTCACTGTATGAGGACACGAACTTCATCTCCTGAGTTTATTTCACAAGCATTTCACAGTTTGAGTAAAGCTACACTCAACCACACTGAAACTCAAATGCCTTCGGGGAGGGCTCGTAGAAATAAAAGTCCCGTTAACCTGAACACTCGGATGAAAAAAAATCTGTAGTATACTATAGTATTTGCAATAGATCATTGTAGTACCCTTGTAGTAAATTGATAAACTGTTGTAAAACTGTAGTATACTATAGTAAGAGTAAAAAACACTATAGTATCTAGGACTTTTACTGTATTTTACTATAATAAATACTATAGTATTTTATACTACTGTATTTGTATGTGGACAAATCTATTACTTTGGTATAGTACAGAACTTATGAAGACAAAATATGTACTAATTTAGGTCAACCAAAAATTATACGGCCCTAATTTATCTATCTGTATGTAATATTAAGTTAGTTTGTTACCTGCCTATTCGTGTGATAAACTGCACTTGTTTTTTTAAAGATGACTTAGACGTTTTATACTTCAACTGTATATATATACTTCAAAGTACTTCATGCTACAACTGTTTGGCCTGTGCTACAAAATTTTAAACCTCTGTAGCTGCAGTGCTATGTGCCATAAAAGTTAACGTATTGCACATAGCCTATGATAATATTGAAATTATAATTTTTTGGCAACCTTTTTAACATTCGCATTGGTTAAAAACGTTCTTTCTTAGAGTTTAATTCACTGGCCAAAAACCGAGAAAACAATGGAAAACAAAGTGAAAGATTAATTTAACTGCTAGCATTTTTTTATACATAAAAACAAACAGATATCGTGATAGCATTAAATCTTTTGGCAACAATAATGGTGTAGTGAAGAATCTAGTTGCTGAGCTAGTTCTCACTGCACTGTAAAAAAAGAAATCCTGTAAAAACGATAATATTCCAGCAGCTGGGGAGCCAGAAAAAAGCCTGTAAAATATATATTTTTGTAATTACATGTTTTTCTGTCATTTACTGTAGATTTGCAGTTTATTCCTTTGATTTGACATCTTTTTATTGCATTTGATGCAAAAAAGTTTACAGTGTGGTAAGTTCATTTAAGAGCTTGGAAAATATCATTAGCACGATTAAAGTCTATGGGATGCCCTTACTAATATAGACGGTTTCAAAGCAACAACATAAACAAACGCTACTGCGCATGCACGGTTTTGTGACCCAAACTTAAGTTTCCGGAACATTTCCGCAAATAATAGAGTCCATGCAGTTTATAATATAACAAGTAAAATTGATTTCCTTAGTTACTAATTTAGTTCCACAACCTATTCAACAAATTGTTTATTTAATACAATTATTATACAATAAAATATTATTATAAATTAATTTAATTCATTAATGAATTAAATTCATTAAAATAGAATATAAATGGTTATATTATTAGCCACTAGCCAGACTAACCAACAAACAGACCGGAAGTTAGCTTCGGGCCATACGCGTGCGTGCAATGAAACACTCTATACTTAAGTGAAATGCATGTGAAGTTGAACTAGGTAGAGTGTGTGTGTGTGTGTGTGTGTGTGAGGTTGAGGCAGGTGAGATGTGTGTGTGTACCTGAGGTTGAGGTAGGTGAGGGCTTGCAGCTGGCACAGGCTGGGCGTGAGGGATCGCACACAGTTGTGATACAAGCTGAGTGTCTCCAGAGAGACAAACTGGCACACCTCTTCTGGCACCTCACATAGCCGGTTCTTTGACAGGTCTGAAAGAGAGAATAACCAATAACAGTTAGCACTTGACAAATAAAAAAACAATCACATTAACCGTTACAAAACTGACATTTACATATGATAAAGATTTATTATACTACAGAAAAAAAAATATTTCAGCAAAAAATAATTAATTCATTTTTTACGCATTTTAATTTTTACACATTTTATAATACATTTTCATATTCTTTTTTTACATACTTTATTATTACACATTTTATAATATTTTTCAAGTGAACAAAAAAGGGGTCCTTTTTAGTTCTTAATTCAAAAAAATATTTTAACAATGCAAAAAAAACCTTCCTGTAATCTTTCTTAATTTTTCCCAATCAGAATATAATTCTTGGTTTCTTTCTATTAATTTGGTTTTTAGGAAGAAACCAGGACCGGTTTCATGTGATTTACCCAAACTTACTATACCAAACTACACTGAAAATGATCTCAGCCCCGTGTTTACATTCTGTTTGAGTCACATTCAATGGATGACAGCAGTCAGACTATAAATGCATTCTAAACAACAGGAACGTATCCATTGTCCAGTATATGTATTCAATACTTTGTTTGAGCTTTGTTTTGTGTTATCCAGGAACAGGAAGCGCGCAAACAGCCGTGATGTTTCCCAAAGTGAACAAAGGCTGTTTTATAGGAATTCAGATTTCCTCCAAGTCAATTTGAACTTAAATTGAGGATGTGAACTTTTTATCCGAATATAGCTCCAAACTATTCCAATTCACTCCCATATTATCATTCTAGACAGAAGTTTCATTCTTAAATTCAAAGCTTCAACACACACTCCCTCTGTGATACCGGTTACAGGGTCAGAATATATTTCTGGAGAGAGGATTTAATAAGAGGGCAGCCAGGGAGAGCTTAGAAAAGGGTGTGTGTGAATATAAGTGTAGCTCAACTGTACGTCAACCAGAGAAACAAACCAGACAAACCTAAAACAAACACAACGCAGATAAGATTTAATAAAGGCTAATGTGTAATGTGTTCACTGTACTGTACATTAGGCCGTTCAGATTCAGTTCTCCACGCTCAGCCTTGACAAATGATCATAAACAAAATCAAATCGGCTTTCACGCTCACAGAACAATAGCGCATGGACGTGTGTGTATGAGTGTGCGTTCTTATCATCGCTGGACTGCCTGATTGTCCAATCTGCTCTACTTCTCCAGATCTTTTGTTCAGCTGTTTTATTTGGCAAGGAAGCATTTCCAGCCTCTCTCTTCCCAGTGGGAACTAAAGAGTCCCAAGGGCACCCCACATTTCCCACAATCCTCTGCACAGCTTTGCTCACACAGCTTACATGGTTGAGATGAAGAGAAATGCCAGTGACCCCACATCATGGAGAAAGATGATATGGACAAGTCTGAATACTGTTGAAACACCTCCGAATCATATCTGGTACAACATATTAACCCTTTTATATTCGGTCAGTAAGATGACGGCACTCAATAATAACCATTTAATATACAGTCTACCTCACTGTCGTTTTTAAAAATGCAACAAAAATGGGCGTGAACGCAGTGAGAAGAAAAGTGGGGGAGTGGTCGGGGCACGAGAGAAAGTAAAATATACCATTCCATATCTTAAAATAAATTTGCCGTTACCTGTTTTACACAGTCTATGGTCATTACACGAATCATACTTTCAAGCCATAGCGGTAGTACAGAAACCACCATGTAACATGAGTATTTATTTTTAACAAAATGCAAGTGTACTGCATTATGAAAACGCATTTCCAGTTAAATGTGTTCAATTATTTATATGTAAAAGTTTTTAATGTTGATGTTAAAATCGCATCGCATCTTTATATGGAAAGTGTAAAAACTGTGTATATAGTTAGTTACAATATCACTCTGAGGGCTTGTGCAGCCTCTGTCTCTCTCAACCAATAGAATGAAACCTAAGTTGTCTAAGTTGTCTAAGTTGCATTGCGTAAAGCAACACTTTGCAGTTTTTCGACCTTAAAGTAATGGTACACACTGGTCATGTTTATTTGCGTTTCTCTAAAGGGACTCCCTCCTGCGTGAGGTCTTAAGCTCTGCCCAGCCTCGACGATATGAATTTTATTTTAGTAAGACAATAATCACCAGCTATTAAGCAGCGATGTATTTTAGCCTCAAAATATCATGCGTTTGGTGAAGAGACTCTAAGGAGTAGCAGGTGGTCTACTGACCCCCTCTTTCCTCTCTCTCTCTCTCAGGCATCTGAGCATTTTTCTGCCTGCTAGCGTCTCTTCGATGTAACTAAAGCTGGTTTTGCATCTGCTGTGTGCGAGAGAGTGTTAATCAACACACACACGCATATCCCTCTCCACACCCTCAACTCCTCCTCTGGTCCTGGAAGGAGCTTACACATGGATTAGCCTGTAGGATCAGAACAGACTCCCTCACTGTTCATTTCAAATGCATTCACATAAATCAACACAAATAGGGTCTAATTATACTTTAAACTAAGCAGATGAACATGCTTAAATTGAAATTTTCGCTGAACATTATGGCCAATTAAGTTTGTGTATTTGTGGTAACTGGGGTCTTATGAATAGATTTTCCATGAACATATATAGATTTTTTTTAATAGTTAAGAATAAATAAAAAAAAGTTGTCATGGATTTTTTCCCATACAAACTTTGCTTTAAAAGAGCCACAGTGTTCACACTTTAGTAAATCAACCTATGCATGGCTTACCAGTCAGAACATTTAAAGGAGAGTTAAAGGAATAGTTTAATTTCAATTTCATGATAATTCACTCACCCACATGTCATACATTGTGTTTATTTCTTCTGTCAAAAACAAATGTTTTTGAGGAAAGCTTTTCAGGGTTCCAAAATTATATACTTTTAAAACGTAAATGCACATGCAATCGTTTCGCTAGACAACATCCTTATTCATCAGCTGGTGTCATGTAGAGCCTTTTGAAGATGCTATTACACTGAAATTTGGACCTTAACCAAATGCTTCCCATTTAAGTCCATTATATGGATAAGAACCCTGGAAAGCTTTCCTCAAAATAAACACACGAACGGTTTGTATGACATGTGGATGAGTGAATTATCATGACATTTTATTTTAAAGTGAATTATTCCTTTAAATGATGACAGAATTGTATTTTTTATTACTTACCCTCTTGTAATTTCAAACTTGTATGACTTTCTATCTTCTGCAGAACACACAATATGTTGTAAAGAATGTTGGGAACCGAACAATAGCAGTACCTATTCACTTGCATTGGTTTTGTGTCCATACAATAGAACCACTGTTACCGCCGTTGTTCAGTTACCAACATTCTTTCAAATATCTTCTTTTGTGTTCTGCAGAAGAAAGAAAGTCATACAGGTTTGAAATGGGGAGAGGGTGAGTAAATGATGACAGACTTTTCATTTCATCAACTATTTCTTTAATCTGGGTTAAAAGCATTTCAACAGTTAAAAAAAAACCACACCTCACCTTTAAATGTTTGACTAAAACCAATAGAGAAACATTTTATTTCGTTCTCTGAAGGAAGAACAATAAACGGTGTCTTGACTCGAGATGGGGGCAGTAGGAAAGAGACATGGAGAGAAAGGGTAGAGAGAGAGGGCAAAGGAAAGCAACTCTTGAAAGGGTGTGAGTGAATGAGTAACAGCAGCAGGACAATGGCCATGAAAACAAGAATACGGTCCTGGGGGGGTGAGAATGACTCAACACAATCCAACAGCGGCAAAAACCAGCGTGTGTGTGTCAGAAACGCAAGTGTTTTTAAAGTACATCAGTGAATTTAATGCCAGAAAAAAAGATGATTATTTCATCTCGCAGCAATATACTTCTGCCACTTTAATGCTAAGTGCACTGACCGAATCGATCCAACACCAGTGGGTGATAAGCCCTTTTCATTACTCCTTACTGCGCTATAAAACCAAGGTTTATTTTCAAATCTTGGCCTCCAAACAGACTCCATGAGATCACTGATGGGATCAAACGGTTCAAACCTCAAATCCAACAAGACAGGCCAGATTTATTACAGCTTTTAGGAAGAACTTAGGTCTAACGCTCTTAGCTTCATAACAACAGCAAAGTTACGTTTGGAGTTACGTAGAGAGTTTGCAAGCTTCTTCAGTATTACATTTGCTTATAGATTTTTCTAAATGTCTAACCCTCACTTATGAGCACTTTAAAAGTGCTGACCAGCTCTCTATTCAGTCTTTTCAAGCTTTCTAAATCTGACAGCTTCACAGTTCCCATGGCCTCATGGGAAAACAGTGTGCACTGCAATGCGTTTTGTTTGCCTACTATATTATTAATATAGTACAAAGCATTCCGACATCCTGTCCAATGTTTACGTGATGCTTTTACTGTGCAGGTACGTGTGGATATTCAGATCCAAGTCTTTGGTTTGAGTAACAAACACAAAGAAACCACACAGCAACACAACCACTAATCTGTGGTCATTTCCATGAACTGCTTAGATTGTCCTGAGAAAATGTACAAACCTAGTTGTCTAACTAGTGCTGCTGTTTAGGGAGTGTCGAATCTGTGTGATGTGTTGCCAACGACAACAATAAACCCTCTTTTGATGACACGGCGCTTGATATTATCCTTCTGCAGTTGAAGGTCTATATCGATGGTAGCGTTCTTCACAAGCTCTGGATGAACAGAGGGTTCTGTGTGCATTCTGTTTAATCTACAGTCAACGGCCCAGCGCTTGGTTGACAGGGTTATCTTTGTCTTTAAACAACGCCAAAAGGTCAAGTCAGTGGATTTAAGTGTCTAAACATTTAGCGGGACCTGACTCCATCAGTGCAGTGTTTTGTGCAAATACATCACCTCTTACTTCTAACGTAATGATCAAGGATTTTATAGTTTAACGTTGTTAAATTAAACATTTTCAGTTAAAGTGGTCATATGACTCAGCTAAAACGAATATTATCGTTTGTTTTAGATGTAATTCAATGTGTATACACGATTTAAGGTTAAAAAACGCTGTATTTTCCACATCTCGTGCATGTTCGTATCTCGTCTTTGACCCGCCTCTCTGAAACGCGCAGATTTTTTACAAAGCTCATCGCTCTGAAAAGCGAGGTGTGCTATGATTGGCCAGTTAACCAGTGCGCAGTGATTGGTCGAAAACTGCAAGCGTGTGACGGAAATGTAACGCCTCTTACCATATTAGGAACATCAGATTCCAAAGCAATTGTACACAGACAACCTCTGCAAGTATTACAAATCTCGTGCGAATAGTGTTTAGGGCACATCAAGCGATCTCTAACAAAGCAATAGTGACGCATATTACAAAAATGTTTTACTCACATAAGATTACTGCACCATTCCTATCGGATCCAATATTGACGAGACGACACGGCACTGTTTTTTAATTTTAGTCATTCCACAAATTCAGTGTCGATCTCTGCCTTGTTCACGAAGGAATCCTTGGAGAAATGAAACGAACAAACGCTCCATGTTTTTCCCACATGTGCTGGAACGTCTTTAAAAAGAAACTTTAACCACGCATTACTAATGTCGCAATCCGAAGGAAGGTTATGCAGCGACTGTATTCTTCCACAACCAGGGGTGGCACAATATTTAGCTATATTTAACGGCATGTTTGTTTATTGCTTGCTCGCTCTTTCTGGTTCCGCGCAACCTGTGTTACTTCAGTACTGTCATGCGCGAGCCAGTGGGCGGGGCTAGAGAAGTAGTCGTTGATATTTTTCTGTGGAGGCGGTGTTCAACCTATCAATGTCGTCATAGATAGATGCATTCCAAACCTGGCGTTCGCTGGCCTGGTGTCAATAACAGATGTAATCTCAGTAACAAGGGCGTTTTCAGTTCTAACACTTACATGATATTCGCGCGAATACGATTCCCTCTTATATAACAAAAGCTCGAGTTAAAATTGTGATTCTAATTCATATCTCCTTAAAAAATTTGAACTAAACAAAGTAAAACTGAAGTAAAGTAAAAACTTATATAGCAAAGCAACGTAAAAACAAAATAATAATTAATTTTTTAAAAAGCACATAACAAAATTGCTCAAAATTAAACTAAAATTAACATGTAAACTAAAAATGTAAAAATAAACGCTAATTCAAAATATTTATCAAACTACAACAGAAATGTAAGCAAAACTATTAACAACTCTGAACTGGTATTGATAAACTTTTCTCTCTTAAACTTTTTTTTTTTTTAAAGAAACACTGTGTATAGAATAAAAAATTATAATAGGTTATAATGCATTCTATTGTCTTTTGTCGTGTTGTGCCGGCCAGGTCCGGTGTAGACACGTTGTAACTTGTTTGCTTGCCATTTATGGTTTTATGCATTTGATACAATTTTATTCAAAGCTACTTACAGTGCATTCTGACTTCACATGTAGCAGTACATACATTCCCTAAGAATCGAACCCATGACACGACTTTGATGTTGCTCTACATTGCTCTACAATTTGAGCTAGAGGAAAGACTTGATTCAATCTCAGGTACAAATACTGTATTTACACACCACATAATGCATATTGTACACAAAACTAAAAAGCTTTTTGAACTGTGGCTGGTTGTTTTACCTGTAAGTCAAGGAGGACTAAGTGAGGGTTTCTTCAGAATATGCTGTAGGCCAGACCTTTGATAGTTTAGTACGCTAATGTCAGTTTACATAAGCCTGTTTAACAGACGCTATTCATAAATGAACATTCGGTGCATTAACCTCAAAGACAGCTTTCTTAACGCCACACCGAATAAAAGTGATTTACAAAACATTGAATTTGATACAGTAAAACAGCGATTAAAAAAAACTTCAGGTCACGTTTCCCCAATCTGGAAAGACAACTCTCAAGTAAGCAATCATAAGCCGTGATAAGATTTTAAATTCACCTGATCATAAGATCTAGTGACAAACAACCTTTCTTATTTATTTTACACCATGTACCTAGATACAGATGGTGAACGATCACTTTATGTAAGCAAACTTAATGAAGTAAACACATACCAGCTTGACACTTTATGAAGTAAGTGTGTCTCTGCCAGCATCTATGCAAACTTTCCAATCTGGCAGGCAAAGATGTGGAAGAGGTGTGGACAAAAACAAAGCTTTGTAGCAACAGCCGACAACTGGTGGATCTGTTGCTATAAAGCATAAGATGTAAATTTAGAGCTTTAATATGCAGGTACATGCAGGTGGAAACACTGACAGGATTTTCTGCTGCGCTCATGGTGTAATCAGATTATGTTGTGTACTTCTGAGCCCTTGATCTTATTGCCGTGGAGGTGGTTCGGTGGTGACTCAAGTCTCGCCTTTATGCACACGTATCTGTTACACAGGAATGAAGAAACAAGAAAGCGTGGTGAAATCCATCTCGCACAAGCAAACCAGTGGTGAGCGGATGTGTTTGGTTACCATGACAACCAGAATCATGTGTCAAAACAAACAGCACTGCATTCTGCTTATTCATGAACTGACACATACTTGTTACATTAAAAGAAACATGCTTGTATTTTTTACATTTACATTTATTTATTTAGCAGACGCGAATTATTTATCTCTAGCCAATTATATTATATAAGAGAGACCACTCCAAATTTTTATTTCAAATCAGCATTAGGGCTTGGACGATATATCGCGTAATTTGTTATGCTGTTTCTCAATGAATTACGGTTAAAGGCCGCCACATCTGAAAGCCAGAGGGCTCTCTCGAGTTGGCGTATTCTGACGCAAAATTGCGTCAAATTATTTTTAACTTTTACTAAATACATGTACAAATTTGTTTTGCTATCAAGTTCATATGAACATATTTCCTTTGCAGTATTTGCAGCCTCTTTTCTATAATTTTGACCCGTTTCTCCAGTTTTAATTTTCTGCAAATACATGTCAATAGAAACAGCGTTTTTTTTTAAATTTGGTAGAAATATTCTTAGTAGTTCACAGAATAAGACAAAAACGATATTTTTACCTATACACATACCTAAAAATAGTCAATTATAAAATTAAGAAAAACAGTCTCTAAAATGGTCTCTTAATTTTTTCAACGGCTGTATATATTTGAACTAATACTGTACTATATTTTCACTTTAGCTAACAGATAAATGCTTTTGGCAAACAATGGATGATCACCTTAAATGCTGCAGTTTTTTACATTTAAAACTGTGTCAAGCAGGTCCTTGTTCCTATAGCTCAAATCATGTCGCTTGTAGGTGTCATATAACTGTACTAAATGATCAGATTTACATTTTTTATCTAGCAAGCATATAAAGTTTTAAATATCTATTAGATCCACCATACATAAATGTAGAAACAGTCTTGATACAGGGGCCAGAATATAATAGAGACTAGGAAGTAAGTAACCAAAGCCACAGCGACCACCTAAAACATCCTAGCAGCAACAACATAGCAAGAGAAACATTCAGAACACCTTGACAACTGCTTCCAAAAACCACAGTACACTTTATTCAATTAAATGCAGAAACCTTGTTGTCTTCGATACCGCAGTACTGCATAATTTTAAATCAAACTCATTAAAACTACACAAACTCAACCCACAGTAACTTAACGTGCGATAATCCTGAATGTTCTCATTCTCCAGATAACCTGCACCAGGGGTTTGGCCTGTTACTTTCAACCAAATATTCAGCATCATCATCTCACACAACACACAAACACATGGAGTAATCCCCCGTTGCCTCTCTAAAGCCTAATGGGAGATTCTGCCATCTGGACACGCTAAAAGGCGCCAAGCAGGAGACAGCTTTAGGTTACATAACTTTCCGAGAGCTGGTATAGCTGAACAGATCTGATTTGAGCTTGTGTCTGTGATTATATGAAAAGGAGAGGAGCTGATTTCAGATCAGATGCTTGGGTAGCATGTGAGATCTGTTAACTGTGAGATCATTAAACGAGGCCATGTGTGCAGTAAAATATCACTCCATGTGTTCTTCTGTAGTTGATGTTAGCTTAGCATGTGTACATTTGCACTTTGCACAGTATGACATGATTCAGAGAACATTCAGCAAACACATGTGGACATATATCAGGTTTCATTTACTAAATAGTCTCTTAGCACAACAGATCTGTCGGTTCAACCTATAGTTAATTTGTATTAAAAGTTTAAAGGAATTGTGCATAGCACACAATATGAGATTGATAAACAGATGTTTTTAGTTCCTCATAATATCTATCAAGAGTCTTGTCAATAGAGTTTGTGATTCAGCCATTTTGTGTACTTCATTTTTCCGTTGTATGAATATTATATACCACATATTTTGCGTTCATACAATGTATATTACATAAATCCTCCTGCTTTCTTAAAGACAGTATTGGTATTAAAAAATAACAATTGACCACACTTTTACTATGCCACTTATGATCTTACGATAGTTTTGTTTAGAATTCCTGAAATAACTACAACATAGTTACTCAAATCCACATATATAAACTTTTGAGGAATTTGCGAATGCAATAACTTTAAAACAAACCTAAGCCTTGTTTTAACTACTAAACAGTGCAGTATTGTCTGCGATTGCAGCAGAAAGTTCCCTGCCAACACAACCAATCCAGAAATATGTCCAGCGCTTTTTTTTGAGTATCCTCTGCCAGTATCTATCCCGTGTGACAACTCAGACAGAGAGGTAACACTAAATTTTAGATGACTTCCTGGATGTCTGTCACTGTGTCTCTGCCTCTCCCTCTTTTAAAAACACTGAGGACTGCATTACAGCATCTGTGCGGATTTGAGTTTGAATTAGAAGCAGCAAATCCTTTTTCCATTGAAATCTGAAATGATATTGAAATAAGTGATCGAGCAATTATACAGTAAGTCAAGGTTTCTAGCTGTGCTCTCTCGAGATTTGAGACTTCGGACCATCTGTTGTGCTTTAAAAGTGTGAGTGAAATGAGAGAGAGAAAGAGGGAGGAGAGTTTAGAGCTTGTCGCTGAAGAGAAGCAGAAGTCAAGGAGCCCACATCCGGTAGCTGTGTAGTGGAAATGCAACTGCAAGGCGAAACAGAACAACACTGTGCAACAGCGTGTGTGTGCGGCCTCTCACACAGCTGGTGCAGTCACACACCAATTCCCCCTCACGCAAACACTGTGTGAACTATGTGCATTTTTGACATAGGTTTATGTGCAGGTTTGAACATGCTAAAACAACATCGACCACATACACACAAACCCACACAAAAACACTAACAATCTCAGCACACATTCTTATGAAACACAAATGGCTTTATATGAGTAAAGAAAAACAACACTGTGATCTCACACACACACAACTGAAATCAAAATCCTCTCGACTCTCTAATCGAATCTGAGGTTGATTTGCAAAACTCTAGCCACACATTTATATATCAGTGATGTTTGAGTTTGCCACATCCTAATACAACAGGAAATGTTTTATGCAATGGTCTTGGATCTGAATGACCTACAGAAACAGTGTATCATTAACCAGCAACGTTGTGAAATGTCACACACATGTAAACCCTTCCCTGAACAATTCACACACAGCTCACAGGTCAAGCTATCCAAGAAATGGTTGTTGTATTGACTGTGTTCATGGAGTCATGTGTTTGACTGTCAGTCAGTGTAAACTTCCTGGTTGTCCCTGATGACATCAGCATGTGGGTGTCGACCGGACTAAATACACAAAAAACACACACGATTTTTCATGACAGCACACTGCCAATGAAAGAAGAAACATCAAAACACCAACCAGGAGAAAGATGACTTTTAATCTAGCACGATGATACGGTTTAAAGCAGTCATATGACGCAATTTCGTGTTTTCCTGTATCTTTGGTGTGTTACAAGTTGTTCATGCGTATATTAGACACGTAAAACTGCAAAAGTCTCAAACCAAAAGAGATGTTTTATTTAAAAGGGAAGGCTCATTCAAACCTGCCTAAAACGCCTCGTTTAAACACGCCCCCACATTTCTACGTCAGTTCGTGAGAAGTGTTGAAGAACACCGCCCAAAATGTCTACGCAAAGAAAGAAGGCGTGTCTGTTCCCGCTGTGGTGTTGTTGTTGCTGCCGCCATGTCCTGGAGACGCTGTGTGTTTCATTACAAAAGAAAAACGAATGGTTGTTTCTAAAAAGTGGGGCAAATCCAACTTTGTAAGGACAGTCTGCCGCTTCTCACTCACAGCCTGTAAGTACGTTTATATTATTAAAGAATTTGCAACTGACTATTCAAACGTAAGCTTTTTGTCGGTCCTACGACCACAAATGCAGAAATGGTTTTATACTTACGAGGCTGAATCCATCGGGAGCTGGATGCAGCCTCGTATCCTCTGGCTGTTCTCCCCTGCAGGATGAAGCTACACGAAAAATGCTCCGCTGGATACAACAAATGCCTCGTTTATAAATAAAAACGTCGTTGCGTCGAGACACAGCGTCAAAGGCTGCTAAAGAAGTCATTGTTAAACCTTATCATTTTTTTAAATAAAACCTTACCGATCTGTTACGCTCTGTTGGCAAAGTCACGCTGGCAAAGTTGATTAATCCAATTGGTCAAATGCATTTTCTGGATCATATTCAGCTTGAACTCACACAGTACCAGTGACATTATCAGCTGTCAATATGCTTTGAAGGCTGATGTTCCGTATATGCTAAGGGACGTTACATTTCCGTCACATTCTCGAGGTTTTCGGCCAATCACAACGCACTGGGTAGCTGGCCAATCAGAGCACACAGCGCTTTAAACAACGATGAGCTTTGTTGTTTCAGAAAGGCGGGCACAGAGGAGAAAAAATGTGAAAACGAATGTGTTTTTTAACTGTAAACCGTGTAAACACACTGTATATCACCAAATACACACAATTTGTTTGTTTTAGCCATCCAATATGACCCCTTTAAAATTAATGGTCAGACAATTTCAGTTGTGTTTACACACAAAAACAATATCCTTTATCCCAACTAGTGCTTCTCGATTATGACAAAAATCTTAATCACGATTATTTTGGCCAATATTGAGAACCCGATTATTTAACACGATTACTCATTAACTTTTAAAACAACATAGAAAATTTAAAAAAACTTGGCTTTTAAAGTGTGATTCAACTGAAAAATAAATGTAAAGAAATAGCACAGCTGAACCACTGTAAAGGAAGGGGTGCGCTGTGGATTTATACCACAAGAAAAGAGAGGATCCTTGCAAAAAGGAAAGTGCCACAATAATTACCGAATAATTATTAATCAAATTACCTCGATTATTTTGTTTTTGTAATTGTTGAAGGCTAAAATTGACGATTGCGATTATTTTCGATTAATTGCACAGCCCTAATCCCAACAGGATGTTTAAAGGAGTAGTTTACTTTAAAATTTGCCCCCATTAACTTTCCATAGTATTTTTTATTCCTGCTATGGAAAGTCAATAGGGGGATATTTTGAAGGTAACTACTCATTTTACATTTTTGAATGAATATCAGACCTAATCCAGCAACACAGACAGTTAAATACTGCTGTGAATGTCTCATAGACAGTTATTAGGCCAAAATCCAGACAGACAAATCCACTGTAGACACAGTCATGCCTACAGGCTGATGTTGTACAGGAAACATTACTAATGGGCACTAAGCAATCAATGGAATGATTATTGTGAAAGGAGCCATGAGGAAACAACGTTTTCTAGAATCTAATCTGGGTCATCATCTCTAGAAAACTATTCGTAAAACACAAATGACCTGGATTACATTTGTACGTACGTTAGACGATGACCTGGAAAATAGAAATGTTCACAAAACATAAAAAGAAGAAACATGATGGCAGGACACAGGGTGAGATAGGGAGGGTGAGAGAGAGAGAAGCAAACAATGGAAAAGGGGCTCTGCCGAATGGGATTTCAGCTGAGGGGGTGGGGGGAAGAGGAGGGTCCCTATTTCGGGAATTTCACGACAATAGGAGCAGCCCACGAGCCCGTTTGATCAAAAAAAACGCCTCTCCCTCTTTCTATCAGCTGCTGTGAGGTTTAGTTGTGGTATGGAGCGTGTCTCCCTCTGAATGAGACGCTGTGTTACAGGCCACACGTTCATGCCCCGGGCATGGTCACAAGCGTGTGGGAGCCGTAAGGAAACAAATGTTTTCCTCTAACACGCACAGAAAAACCCATTCACTGCTGTTTCATTCAGAGGATCCTCTTCATGCCCATGTCCTGATATCATTTTTCTCCCAGAACTGAGGCCCTTTCAATTTTAAAAACTCTTTCGTTTAGTACACTTCCTTTTAATCTTCAAGTACCTCTTTTCTACATGAAACTAGATGAATTCGTTTTTTTCCCTTTATTGGAAACACACGCAGACTGTGATGTCATTTCACTTGAAACTGGACAGTCTAGCATGTGTTGTTGTGAAGTTGGCAGTGTATTATTGCTCAGGTTACGAGATTGAGTAGTGGTCTGTTATTAAAAAGTCTGGGAGGACTTGCTGATTCTGGGCTTTGTTCCCTATCTTGGGAATTACAGCATGACACACCCTGCAGGACCGAACCCCTGACCTTCCTGAGAGGAACCCCATATTGGAGAGCAATCTTAAGGCGATTAAGAGTGTGTATTGTCACAGGTAAGTAAAAGGTCTAAAACTAGGTCCATAAATCCTTGCCTCCATAGATCTTTGAGCAAAAGAAACACCGTCATCTTCCTCCTACCTTCATGCATAGCTTGATTCCACCAAACTCCTTAAAATACACATTTCATGCACCTACCAATTTGTGCCATAATATACGAGCAACACCTTATAATCACTCCACCTTACGTGTGCTTTTTAAACACTACGCTTAGATTTCTAGCAATAACACATGGCAATTTCAGGCTTAGTTTTCCCATCCCACACGCTCAGACTGATCTCAAACTGGCTCACGGATTTCTAGGAGTCAGACGTACACCACGGTTACCAAGGAAACGTGGTTATTCATGCAGAAAATTGTCGTCAATAAACTCTACAGGAAAAATAAAGGATTAGGCGTTTTAAACCTTAAACAGGGCTTACCATGCTTGACACGCAAAACCAATAACAAGTGTCAGAGAATCAGTCCTGAACTAGTCTGATAGAGTTTACATTGGTGACCTTTAAGGGGTAGTTCCAGAAAATCACCCTTGTCTCATTTCAAACCTGTGCGACTTCCTTTCTTCGGCAGAACACATAAGAAGATATTTACAAGAATGTTGGTCTCCAAACAACATTGCCCCCCATCGTATAGACACAAAACCAATATGACATTATTCAAAATATCTTCTTTTGTGTTCCAGAGAAGAAAGAGTCACCTACATGTTTTGAATGATATGAGGGTAAATAAATGATGGCAGGCGTTTTTTGGGGGGGTGAACTGGTCCTTTAAACATACTATTTAACAACCATGTCATAAAAAATTGCCCACTACCATTAATACGATGAATATATTCTTGGGCTCTTCGGAACTGCTTGTATGTGTAACGTGTAACATATGTACATACATCACAGTGAATCTCACTTCAGAATGGCATTTTAAAGAGTCAATAACAAACTGCAAAAAGAGGTACAGGAACTGAAATTTGTCAAAATGGCATGAAATGCCACATGCTGATATTATGAACGGGCCCATGGCCAAAACTAAAGGGAAAACAGCACAAATACTTCTCTACAAGACTTCAGACCGTGTGTGTGTGGGGGGGTTTGTATGGCTCAAAGACAAACTGCTTCATACCCACACTTTGTATGGGAGAGGAGCAGATGGTCATATTAGTGCTGCAGTCTGAATTAGCACATCCTCCCGAGCAATGCAAATTCCTTGTCAAATGTGCTGACTACAACAATAACATTTGATATTAGTTGAGATATTCACTGCTTTGATATCAAACGCTAAGTGTGCGTTGCGCTGTTGTAAGATGGCTCAGCCCGAGTTTAGTTTCCACTTCGCAACAGGAAGAGAAGCACTGCGCAGATGTCTTCAATTTATAAAGCAAACTCCAAACAAACCAGTCCCAAACTCAACAACCTGACTTTCAACAAACAATATTGTCCGTACAGCTCAAGCATGGGCTGTTATACACTTTTAGAAACAGATCGCGAGGACGATCAACTTCCGACGATGATCCTGAAAGTAGCAGATCCGCCTTTCGGAGTCGGGCGTGATTATGGTGGTAGTGCCTGTACACCCCTGCAGATGGGGCGCAGGTGAAAAGATTCAAACAAAGGACATTAAATGAGCCGATACACTCCCTGACCCAGTCATCTGCCTGCTTTTAAGTCAACTTACCTGCGTGTGTAATGTCGGACAGGTCATAGTTCTTGGCTGTGCGGGGAAACTCCTTCAGTTTGCGGTTGGAGAGGATAAGCGCTCCGCTGGACGCAGCCTCCTCCAGCGCTTTCTCCACGCTCCTGCTGGCCGCTACGGTCGCCGGCAGCTGGGCTCCATCCCCAGCAGCCATCAAACACTTAATGTGACCAAAATCTTACTGTTTGTAACGACAATCGCCCCTCCTAGAAGTTCATCTCCTCCGATGTCACCCCGGTAACGTTTCACGACGGTGAAGTAAGTTTTCGTACTCCAAAAGTGTTGGTAAATCCCGTGATTGAGTGAAGATCCGCTGAATGCAGCGGCGCGGCGGGTTGACAGTCAAATCTGCGGGAGCGAGCGGAGAACAGAAGGGGGCGGACCTTACGGATTGAGCAAGTCTTGATTGACGGAGCGGACACACCCTAAACGTGTGGGCTACTAGGGAAATGTACACAAAGCAGTCATCGGAAGGGGAAATCATAAAGTTTTTTGCTTGTGATAATAAAGTAGAAGCTTATTGAGGTGTACAAACTCAACACCCTATTTAGCAAAGTTTCATATTGATACATACAGTTTTGAAGGCTGATAAGACAATAGCAAGACTTCTCATGTGCAGTAGGCTACATCACAAAGCATTTCCCTGTTTCCAGATCCATTAACACTGACAAGTGCGCTCACTGAGAGCAGGAAATAAAGGACATAAATATTACATTAACGATTGTGGATACAACTTACTTTGCTCTGTGTTAGGAACAGTGTTGGGTAAGTTACTCTGAAAAAGTAATTAGTTACTAGTTACTAATTACATATTCAATAGTGTAATTAGATTACTTTACAAATTACTCTGTCCAAAAAGTATTTATTTACTTATTACTAATTACTTTCTATATCCTACATCAACGTTGATTAGTTAAGTGATTCAAGGATAGACATGAAACAACTTATTTAATTCATTCAATAAATAATATTAAACTACTTAAAGTACTCTATTAACTGACCAACGTATGACAGATGTGAGAATTATACATTTTACAAGTTACAAGTTAGACTTTGAATTTTGATGTCAATTCCACTATTGCACACACATATATTACACAAAGTATTTAGTTTAATTACATCAAAAGTAACTGTAATTAAATTACAGAAAACATAAGAGTAATCCCTTACTTTACTTTTTCAAGGGGAAAGTAATTAAATTACAGTAACTAATTACTTAGTAACTAGTTACACCCAACACTGGTTAGGAACTGACCAAACACTTCTTTCTATAGTCTTAATGTTGCATTTTCGGTTACCTTTAAAACAGATCTGTGTTCAAATTTCTTTCAAAAACCTAATCAAACGATAAACTTGACACTGGACACTGAACATGTAATAATGTAATGCGTAAATAGTGTTTGCTTATACTGTAATGCTTCATTGGAATATTATGTACTATGGCCAAACAGTATCCATAATGCATTTACAGTTATTGCTTACTCATGCATGCTCAGAATCACTTTTTGTTTAGTGTTTGTGTGTTTTGTGTTTTAGGCCTTACACGGGTTAAAAATGGGTCACCAAATTATCTACTACCATTGCACCCCATGGACAAAACAGAAAGGAAGAGAGGGACCGAGTGAGCCCAAAGGAAGAGAGGACACGAGAGGACACGAGAGGCCGTGAGAATGTGTGGGGTCATAACATTTTTTAACACACAGATTTCAGGGGCTGTGTTAAAAAAGAAGTTCTGTTTTTAAAATGAAGAATTGTGTTAAGCATATAAATAGTCACCTTAGTTATTCTTAGCTTTTGTGTCTTGTTTTCTTTTCTACTCATTATTTTGTTATAGTTTTGAAAGAAACCACTAAGAGACATATTGTTTCATAACATTCACCTGACCATAACGAATACTAAATAAATATACATTTCTAATAAATTCTTACAACTTACAGACCAAGTGTGTGAATATGAATCATTGTTCACCATAGTATTTGGTTGTATCTTGTCATATCATGGATTATAGCCTTAATAATGAACTAAAAACAAGGAGACACATTTTAGCGAAATTAGTTAAATCTCTTTTTGTATTTTATGTTGCTTTTGAGGGGTTATTAGATATTTTAATTTTATTCTGAAATGAGTCCCAGGCATGCGTGATGGATGCATATGAAAGTGTTCATGAAAGGCTGCAGCTCTAGCCAGCAAGTCAATGGCCTCAAATCTGATAGCAGAGCACAACTCAAGAGAAAAGCAGTACACAGATTTTTGTAGAGCTCCATAACAACGCCCCCTGGTGTGCTTTGCGTACTTTGCAATACTTTAAGGATACTTTATTAATATGAATAAAAATACTATTGTTATTAGTCATTTATATTTATTTATTTTATTTACATATTATTATTGACAACATATCACACGTATCAGGTTCACTATGAAGCCGCATTTTATTCTTCCCTGTGGTCTTAAGCGGAGCAGTTGTTGAGCGTGCTCAATCGTGTACTGCGCCTTTAAGCTGCAGCGCTCTTCTGATTGGTGGTCGGTTAGTCACATGAGGACAGGTCTTCCTCCTCTGAGGGACAGCAGTACTGTGATCTTTGGACAAGGTAAAACAAACATGTTATTTTATCTTCATTACGATAAATATTATTAATGCTATGCGTTACGATTGTTTCTAGTTACTGAGTGGTGAAATTAATGTTACAATAGCTAGCGAGCAAAAATACAACAGAATGTGAGCATAGTATTGTGAGGGAGGGAAGGTTACGTTATGTGATAATGTTTTAAAAAATATTTTACAGTTTCGACATCACAGTTTTAGTCATTTCCAGAAATGCATAAGCATGTTATGTTCAGTTTTAACGTCACAAGTCAATTCAATAATGATATTCGTGACTTGTGTTCGTGTTGTGGTGCTGTGTTGTCACATTGAACTTTGTATTGAGTTGTATTGTCAGACTTAATAACCGAATGATAAGTTATAATGACACTCACTGGGTTCTTACCAGCGAAAAACATGGATGAGTTATTATTTGTGAATTATGCATTGTTGATGCTGTTGGGTCAGCAAAGGATTTCAAAGTCCTTGCAAATGTCAACAGTACAATGAGTCGTATTAGTTCACAGCATTATTAAAGGCCTGTGTTACAGTTTAAGAATGTTCTGGTATGTGTGTCCCTGGAACTGATAAAACCTGAGGAAGATAAACAAAGTCAGGTGTCTCGGAGAAAAGCCAGGAGTCTTTCACTTGCAGTACTTTATTCTCCTCAAAAAGTCTCATACAGGTTTATTTTTACAGATTTATCTTGTTGAAGTGCCTTCGCTAGCATGAGTTTGCCTGGCGTCACAGATGGTAAACACATTTTGGGTGAGAAAATGGCTGAGGACATCCCAGATCTTCCTAGTGGTCCATTGGGCATCTACAGGAGGAAAGCATCTTTCGATTGGAAGGATATGATGAGGTTTCTGGAAGGTGAAGAAATCATTGCGTTTAAGGTAAAATGCTCATTTCTTCAGAGTATCCCTTCTTTGATTTTTATTTTGGGTTTATTGATAAATATTGATGTGTTTCTCTCTCTGAACAGCGTCATGTGTTCAGAACACTGGAGAATGACCCGCTGTTTGCCCGGCAGCCGGGTGAGGATATATCTTTGGACCAGATGAGAGAGCTTACCTTCCGTCGCTGTAAGCAGTTATTTAAATACAACTTTCTAACACAAGATGACATCATGCAAAACCCTTTGACGTTGACAATCCTTAGCGACTGCCTGGGAATGTACGACTGGTCTTTAGGAGCGAAGTACAACCTCAACAAAGGGGTAAGCTCATTTTTCTGCAATCACCCCTTCTCCGAGGTCCTGAACTGGTGAAAATAGTCATTTTATTCAAATGCTTCTAAAACCATAATCATTGATCAGCTTTATTTCTTTTAACTCTTGTTAGATGTTTGGAGCCACAGTGGCAAACACAGGATCTCAGAGGCACCTGAAATTTGTGAAGGACATTGAGGAGATGATGGTAAATGTTCATTGTCTTTACATTATTAAAAACAAATGTTGAACCATTACGTTCTAAGATTTTCATTGTTAGTGTGCAACAATGACTTTTCAGGTTCAGTGTGCAGAATAAATATGCCCTTTATTTTGCTAGCAGCAATAAATGTTAGTTGGGTTACAAAATGAAATAACTCTGTTTTTAAATGTTTTCAAAAATCATGTTTTTTTATTGTGCATTTCAATGAATATCAAACAAACTGCAGTTGGTTTGTTTTGATTTAAGCCATAATAACAAAATAAATACAGCTAACTAACACCATAAAAACATGATAACATATAAAAAACATGATTTTTGAAAAGAAAACAGAGTTATCCCATTTTGGAACCAAACTCTTCATTTGCATTTCTACATTTTACTTAAAGTGATAGTTAACCCAAAACTTTTGTCACTTTATTCACCCTCTTTCATTTCAAACCTGTATGAGTTTCTTTCTTCTGTAGAACAAAAAATAATAAATTGTGAAGAAAGTTGGTAACCGAAGTGGCACCCTTTCACTTGCATTGGTTTTGAGTCAATACAATAGAAGTGAATGGGTGCCACCGCTGTTCGTTTACCAACTTTCTTCACAGTATCCTTTTCTTTGTTCTGCAGAAGAAAGAAAGTCATACATGTTTGAAATGATAAGAGGGTGAGTAAATGATGACAGAATTTTCATTTTTGGGTTGAACTATTACTTTAAACTAGTTTGACATTTAATGGAAGACAATGCTGATAGATTTAAAGCCATTTTTTGTAACTTATTCCCCATAAAGACATTGGTCATATCAAACCACATTAGCCACTGACATCATATTTATATAGTTTCTGTCTCTTTTAGGCATTTGGATGCTTTGCACTGACAGAGCTGAGCCATGGTAGCAACACACGAGCAATGAGAACGACCGCCAGATATGATCCCAGCACTCAGGTACTACATTATTACTCCCAATACTTCCTACTGAATGAACATACAGTTTAAACCAAGCTCTGCCAAATACAACGCTACACCTATGTCCCAAAAACTTCAACTCAAAAATGATTTTGTTATGTTCATGTACCGTGCACAGTGGTCGCTGTCTTATCAAACTCTTGTGATTTTACCAAACTCTAGGAATTTGTGATCAACTCTCCGGATTTTGAAGCAGCAAAGTTCTGGGTGGGGAATATGGGGAAGACGGCCACTCTTGCAGTCGTGTTTGCCCAGCTCTACACACCGGATGGAAAATGTCATGGCCTCCATTCTTTTGTAGTCCAAGTAAGTATGAAAAGTCGGATTTCTTGTGTGATGGTGTCTTGTGAAAGCAGTGTGTTTTAACATAACCTCATTTTATAGGTCAGGGATCCAAAGACCTTGCTGTCGATGCCGGGTGTGATGGTTGGGGATATAGGAAAGAAACTGGGTCAGAATGGTCTGGATAATGGGTGAGTTTTCAGCTAGACTGTGGACTGAAAGCGACTGCAATTATAATGTGTGTCCAGTAGATGGTGACATACATAAAGGGAATCCCCTAATCATGGATACGAATATTTAAATCTATTGTTTGTATGAGTATTATAAATGATGGTGTTTGTACCAATGAAATCTGTAATATATGTTTTTTTCCCGCTTCAGTTTTGCACTGTTTCATAATGTGAGGGTTCCACGGGAAAACTTGCTGAACAAAACAGGAGATGTTAAGCCTGATGGGTGCTATGTTTCACCTTTTAAAGTAAGAACAATTTTGCAACTTTGTCAAAAAAAATTCAAACAAAGTTTTCACAGATGCATACCAAAATGCACCCCAAGCTGCAATATTTGATCATTGTGTTATCATAGGAGAAAATGGTCTGTTTTGGTGTGTGTCTGTTGTGTAAACTGTTTGGTCTTTTAAAGAGAAAGTTCCATTACGTCAGCAGCTGTTATCCCAGCAGCTCTGCTGTGCAAGACGTATAAGGAGGAATCCCTTTGGTTTCTTTTCAAACAAACAGAGTTTTTAATCACAGTCAGTCTGTCGTTCTTATGAGCAGAAATACATAAAAGGGTATTCTGAAAACAAACAGAGCAGAGAGAGTGAGTGAGGTTACAGCTCTTCAGTGATGTGTGACTTCATTTAAATGTTTTGTTTGTTTGGACTGTCTTTCATGACCAAAAATAGCCATTGCTCCCCATATCTCTTTTGTTATTTATCTGGTATAATCCTCTGTTTTATGACTCTTAACTTCTATCATCTGGTTTCTATTTCTGTCTTATCTTTGTCCTAACAACACACCCTCGCAGGACCCCAATAAGCGGTTTGGAGCATCTTTAGGGGCTCTGTCAGGAGGCAGGGTGGGCATTACAAGAATGGCACAAGTCAATCTAAAGCTGGCACTGACAGTGGCTGTGCGGTTCTCTGCCACACGCAGACAGTTTGGGCCTAAAGAGGATGAGGAGGTTCCGGTGCTGGAATATCAGATGCAGGTACACAATTAAACCCACAAATAGATTCTTTATAGTCGTCTCTGCGTAATAGAATGAAAATGGATAGGCAGCTTTTATTTTGACCATTTTTTTATCCGCAGCAATGGCGTCTGATTCCATACCTGGCGGCAGTGTACGCGCTAGAGCATTTTACCAAAACCTTCACCATGGACTTTATGGAATTTCAGTTTGGACTCATGATGAAGGACAAAAGTGACAGACAGGTGCAGATTAAACTAGACGAAAGTACTATATGCTCTATTCCGTGTACAAACATCTGCAAAAACTATCAATGTGATTATGATTAGAAACCACATGCTCTTTCTTTCAAGAACATCAGATTTTGTCTTGATCACCAAGGATTGATGTTGAGAATCTTCTCGTACTGTTAAATGTACATCTTTCATTATTTATTAGGCTGAACTGGGCAGAGAGATTCACGCCATATCATGCGCTAGTAAAGCTTTAGCATCATGGACGGCCCAGCGAGCCATACAGGAATGTCGGGAAGCTTGTGGAGGACACGGATTCCTTGCCAGTGAGAAATCTCTAAATCTCATTTAAACAAATAAGCATCTTGTAAACAGTTTGATGATAACAAAACTTGGTTTGATGATGATAGAACATATTTACACACAGCGTCTGGTCAGCATAAAACGATAGTTTACTTAAACTATGTCATTATTTACTCACCTTTATTTTCTTTCAGACCTGTACAATGTTCTGTTATTTTCCCACGAAGGACTCTTAATATACAGTGACAGTTCATGATGACAAACCAAACCACCTCCACCAAAGGCACCATATTTGACTTATTGACCCATGGAATTTTGCTTTAATTGTCACACAAAGTTTGCTTTTATATTGCGCTTTTTGTCATTTTGGGTGCTTGACAGATCCCATGCATACTATGCACTAGTCTTTTTACAAAAAGTATATACATATTACAGTAATTTCCTTCTTAAAGTGTAATGTACAAAAAAGAACAACATAGGGTTTTGCAGCTACAGTGAATGCAGAATTTTCTCTTTTGGGTGAATTGTATCTTTATCCTTCCATTGATCTTTCTGTCTTCAGTGAACCGCCTGGGAGTCATGCGCGACGACAATGACCCAAACTGCACATATGAGGGTGATAACAACGTTATCCTACAGCAGACCAGCAACTACCTGCTCGGCTGGCATCAGCACAAACAGCAAGGTTCATTTTTCTACTTTCATCTGACAGTTAACATCCAAGATTGAAGTCAAGATGTCTTTTCAAAAGAGAAAGAAAAGATAGAAATGACATCCCCTGTAAGCATCCACAGACCGTCAAGGCATCGTCTGATGGTGTTGTTTTTATAGACATGCTAATCCGAAGTGTTTTTGTGTGCTGTAAGTGGTGGATTTTGCTATCAATTTATTGTCCTGTCTCCATCTCTTGCTCTCTTTTTGCCTCTTTTCAAGGTCAAGGCAAGATTGAATCCCCCCTTGAGACTGTAAACTTCTTAGAGGACATGAGCAGCATTCTGCAGAGCAAGTTCACAGCTGCCTCAGTGGAAGAGTGCATGAACTCTGCCGGTACGCAACATTAACTCTGCATTCTCCATAGCACCAATATATACAGACATATGTGACATCTATGCACCCGGCACATCCAACTACATCATATATACTGTACTTACATACACGGTATGTTTAAAAAATGTGTAGCTTTCAAAATCTAAAAATTCAATAGGTCTATTTATTATGAATATTATTTGTTTCTTGGATATGGATGTGATGTGTCTTATGTGTTGTTTCTTATGCACAACCATTTGCAAACAAGAACAAATCCTGAATCCTAATTTTAATTTATTTTCTTCCTTGCCAACATCATGATTTTATTCAGATAGTGAGGTTTTTTAGTACTTTTACTCTACCAAATTTTGTGGTATTTTGTGTAATACGAGATGTTTGTGTATAAACCGCCCTCTCTTTAACACATTATCTAATGAGAACCACACCTTCACCGCACACAGAGTGAGAACGTTAATCTGCTGTGTTTTTGTGCGGTTTACTGTAAAAAGTGCTCTATGATGCTGCAGACGGCTCCAGCGGGAGAGTTTTCCCGAAACGAGTTGCACATCTGCGGCACATCTGCTCTCTTTATTGACATCATTCCTCAGCTGGTGACTCAACTCACCGTTGCCTGGTTACAGGGGTCAGAGGATCATTGTTTTCATTTCATGAGGAGGGGAGTGGACTGTACAGAGTTTAACCGACTTTGTCAACGGTAACATCACGTGACGAAAGGACCTAGGGTGCTTTTAAACGCTATACCAGGTGTAATAGTGTCACACAGTATATCAGCTGTTTCGCATTAAAACTTGAACCCCTCATTCTGTACCTGTAACAGTTGTCTTCAGATGTTAAAATCATTTCTAAACTTACTTTTCTCTAAGTATTGTTGGTTTTGGATTGAAATTGGGTTGTTCGATTTACTAGATTCTTGAGAAGCAATTTTCAAATCTTGTTTTTGTCAAATGTTTCAGTTTGACCTGTTCGCACAATGATTTGTGTACTGAATCATTTAAACTTTTCATCACACTTGTTAATGTATAGCACGAATGCCTTGAAATCCTTCTCTCAATGGACCTAAGGTTTGATCCGGTTCTGCGTCATGTGTAGAAAAATTTCAGCCAAGCCCTCAACCATCCAAAACATGAGACTCCTTGTTTTTTAGTCACGGTCCCCACCCAGATACCTCATCTATGATCCAATGCGTGCGTGCACCAAACCTCAGAAAAACAGACCCTGTTTGGAGAATCCCTTTTCAGATTCCCACTCACCCAACAGTACTTTCATACTTTTGAATCCATATGACTTTGTTTACTTTGCTTCAACAGTGTTTCTGAACACAGTACTTTCAGGTCCAGATCTATTTTGTTATTTTACTTGAGGCTCTTTCTCTTTTTGATGTCATTATATCATTTGTTCTCAGTTCCTCTGGCGGCGTATAAGTGGCTGGTGTGTTTTCTGCTGGGTGAGAGCCAGGAGAAGCTGTTGCAAGAGAAATCTTCTGGACTGGGAGACTTTGAGGCCCGAAACAACAGCCAAGTATGTTTTAATCCTGAGTTTATTGCCTGCATAATAAAACTCCCTAAAATCATACATAACAATGTTTATGCTATTTATTGGCAATTCACAAGGAGAACAGTTATCCTGCTATTTTATAGATTGTACACATGACAAACAGGCACATTTAAATGTTCAATGTTTATCGCTTTGGGTATATGAACGGCCTTTATTATTAAAGGATTAGATAAATTAACTTTAATCCAAAATTAACTCTGTCCTAGGTATCTGAATACATCTTAGTTCTTTTTTAAGTCATCCTGGCTCTTTCCAGCTTTGTAATGTCATTGATCGAAACCCATTTAGTTATGTTTATCAATCATAAAACTAAACCATGCGACTCAAGTGGGTTAATAAGCAAAACAATAAGTTTGTGAATAAAAACAATTACAATTTTGTGCGTCTTTAGCCAAAATAGGTTGTGTTAGACTTAAAGGAACAATTCACCCCAAAATTCAAATTCTGTCTTCATTTAATCACCCTCAAGTTTTTTTTAAATCTGTATACATTTCTTTGTTCTGATGAACACAGAGAAAGATATTTTGAAGACAGTTCTTGGTCACCTTTGACTACCATAGAAGGAAAATTTATTTTATAAATATATTTTGAAGAATGTAGGAAATTAAACGGTTCTGGGGCACTTTTGACTACCATTGTATATCTTCCTAGTTAATGGTGGCCAAGAACTGTTTGGTTACAAGCATTCTTCCAAATATATTTCTCTGTTTTCATCAGAACAAAGAAATTCATACAATTTTGAACAACTCGAGGGTATGCTGAAAGTCAAAAATAAAATGTTTCTCTTTAAGTAAAGTTTAATCTTAAAATGAACGGCAGCATGCCGGCTCCACATATCTCAATGTCTCGTGCATGTGTCTCAAAACTAATGAGGTTCAACATTGGGTGAATTCTTCCTTTAAAGCGGTAAGATTTAGTTAAAAATGAACGAAAATCTGTTATTCGTCAAGGATTTCATGGGAAATTCAATAAGTATGTTTGTAACCTGCAATTTCATGTTTATAACAGAGATGGAAATAAACTGACAAAAGTTACGGATTGCAGCTTTAAAAAATAATTTCATCAAGTAGATATTAATGTGATTATTTATGTGTTGCGAATGTTTTGTTGATCTCTTAGTATCTGAATGATTAATGGAGTTAATGCACTCTAATGTTCTCTATTAATACCTTCTGTAAAGTGACTTGTGTGTAATGTAAAACAGACCTCTGGTTTCTCAAACATGTTTTAAACACTGAACAGACATTTGGCTCAGGCATATCCATATACAGGTACTTAATATCTATACCACTGAGCTGCAAATCTACTCGCACTAGGCATTTCAAAAAACCGCTGTGTGACTTCTACATCTTGAAGGATTTAGCTTTTTTCTGTCTTATCAGATTGATTTAGATGTGCGTATCTAATGTCTTGAAAGTGTGACGACTACTCAGCTCCACTGGGTCAAAGTCACAAGCAGGATGTGAAAGTTTCTAGCATCATTTGTCTGAACTGCAAGTATCACAGGAACAAATCTTAACAGAGTAATAGAACAGAATGAAATGAAGGTAGATGGGTGTGTGTGTGTTTCTGGTATGAGGGACTAACCGCTGCAAAAAACATGCAGACAGTTAAAAGGTCATATGATATAATGAGTTTGGAGACGGTTCAGGCTAAGTCTCCACCAGCAGCTGTAGTGTTCATATAAAATTTACTTTCACATGTCTGAGTCCTGCTTTAAATCACAGCTTAAGATGGAAAAACAATAATAGAAAAGAAAAACGGAACACCATGTGGTCTTTTAAATCAAGTCTTTCTTTCTTCCGCAGAACACAAAAGACTATATCTCGAAGAAAGTTGGTAACCGAACACCATGGGCACTCATTCACTTCTATTGTATGGACACAAAACCAATGCAAGTGAATGGGTGCCGGTTAACAACATTCTTCAAAATATCTTGTTTTGTGTTCTGCAAAAGAAAAAGTCAAACAGGTTTGAAACGACAAGGATGAGTAAAAGATGACAGAATTTTAATTTTTAGGTGAACTATCACTTTAATATAAGTGTGATAAATGGTTACAGAAGTAATATTAAAAAACAAGAATCATTACAAAAATGTTGATATGTCGACTGACTAGAAAAAAATAACTATCAAAAGTTCCCTACATACAATACTGACAAAGCATCATTCACTAGCAACCAGACACAAACACAATCCCATTGGTTTCGCAAGTGTCTCGTCTGTGTGTCATGTCTGTTATTGTACCGTCACCTCCTGGCTTGGGATTATTTGGGTCAAACTGTCCTTGGGCAGCATTGTAAATGCAGTCACCCTCTTACTAGACATTTAGTTTTTTGTTCGAGGGTTTTCTTGGACATCCTCCTAAAACATCTTTGTCTTTCTCTGTGATTTTAGGTATATTACTGTCGTTCATTGGCTATTGCTTACATTGAACACACAGTGCTGCAACGCTTCCATGACCTGATTCATGATGAACAAACTCCAGCTGGTCTCAGGTCAGTGCTTGGCCGTCTTTGTGCCCTCTATGGACTGTGGACCCTCAGTAACCACATGGCCGTCCTGTATCAAGGTCAGCCAACGTTCACTACACTGATTTTCTATAAGCTCATGCTGTTATTTGTTATGTAAAGTACATGAGTGGAGAACTGAGTTTGTTTGTGTTTTCAGGTGGTTATCTTTCTGGCCGACAACCGGTTGACTTCATTCAGACGGCCATTCTCACTCTCTGTGGGCAGGTGGGCAAATACAGTACATGCAGACAGTCTCACTGACACTTGCATTACATGTCAGAGAAAGCTTTTACATTTGGGCAATTTCAAGCAAACCTCAACCTTAAGATGAAACTTACCAAGTTTTTACCAAATGTTTTCACCATACAGATACTATAGGTCAGATGTCAATATAACGTGGTTTAAATATCCATGTGCATTCTCTCTTAAAGATTTTAAAGCAAAGTTTTCCCTAGTCGGGTAAGTGAATTGTCAAATCCATAACTGTCCATATTCTTCATAAATGGGCACATGAAAAGTCATTATTAAAGTTAAATCATTATTTCATGTTTTATAAAAAGCCATTCCTACTCCATTTGTTGGGTATTATTGCTTCTGGTTTGCATTTTAATCCACAGAAATCCTAGAAAGTATGTTTTCTCTCAAAAATAAACTTCCTTTTTTATCCCATCCATAACACATTTCTTTTTTCCTCTTTTAAATAGAAAACTCATGCATAGACAATTTTTTTTATTCAACTACCAACAGAGGTTTAGTAAAATATAAACAGATGGTCTTGATATATTGGTAAATACATTCTCTGAGAATTTATATTTCAAGTTTTGACTGAAAATGTGACATCCATAACACTGGAAATACCCATTTCTGTATTCGGCCCAAATGACTTGTTCGATGTGAATATGTATACCTTTTGAATCGAACCCACAACCTTGGTGTTTCTAATGTCATGCTCTAGCGGCTGAACTACAAAAACTTATAAATAGAAATTGTCTTTTGAATCTTTACATCTAGTTAAAGGATGAGGCTGTGGCTTTGGCGGATGTGATTGCTCCTCCTGACTTCATCCTGAACTCACCAATTGGCAATGCAGATGGTGAGGTAAGAAAACATGTGCACGTGACCAGTGAAACTCAACCGCCTTCTATTGTGACTCTTATAAAACTTAAGACACTTTAAAAAAATCAAAGCCACCTGCTACATCTTTCTTTGGAAATGACTTACGGACATAATGTTCTAATAGTTTGTCGTCTTTTTGAATAATGTATCTTGTTATTTATCATTTAAAGCCTCTTGAGTCCTTGTGTTATCTTTAATAAAGCCAAATGTCACTTGTGTTGATAAACTGTATTGCTGTGTAATGCAATAAAGGGCTACACAGAAGAGACGCATTGAATTGGCTGTTTAAGAGCTTTATGAAATGAATTGTTCACAAAGGACCCAACCATAAATGTAGATATCTTCACCTTTAAAACACTTTTTAATGTGGAAAGGCCACCCGTAATGTATACCTAAAAAATATTCTAGTTGAGCCTCAGAGTTGATCTCATGTGAGGACATTACATTAACTTATATTATTTCACAAGTAAAAATATTATCCTTAAGTCACTCAATGTACTAACAGATTTAGAAAATAAGGGCGACAAAAGTCAGAAGCATTTCTCCAGCCAGTCTATTAAATAAGCGTGCCTTGAGACTGACAGCCAGTGATGATGCAATGTTTACAGGAAAATCTTACAGTCAGTCTGTCACCGTGAGCAGGAACACTCTACATCACCTAATAAAAACAACAATTAACAGACCTTTGGGAGATTTGGAGATTTATTTCCACTATACAAAGCAAAAGCCTAAAGCAGACTAGTTCATTTAAACCAAACAGTCCTGCAGGGCATTGCCCATATGGGTGTTTAATCATTTTATCTCTTTTACAGTAAACTAGACATTATGGTTTCTGACTCATTCCTTAAGTCTTTTACGAATATTCTCTCAACACTGTTGATGTCTTTGCAGGCAGACCATACATTTTTAAGCAAACAAACAGGGCTTTTATTGAAAATCTCTATTAGGAGCCAGACAGAACAGTCACAAACTGTACTGCAGATGCACCCCACTGACACAAAGACCTTTTAACTTTTTCTCCTGCTGGGTGAGACGCTTTGGAATGTTTATAGTTGATAGTAGATGTTTACTGGAACAAGACTCGCTCTGGTGTTGGGTCAGTTCTCTGAATCATTAAGGTTCTGATAAAAGGATGACTTGATTTATAAAAGGTTTGACTGTTATTGTCTGATCTGGGGAGCTGTAACTGGCAATAAGTCACATGACCTGATGTGCAACTCCAAAGTTTTCGTGTAGTGAATAACTTTTGTTCTTTCTTCTTTCTTCATGTGTTGTAGCTCTACAAAAACCTCTGGTCCGCAGTCGTGCAGGGCAAGAATGTCTTGGAACGGCCATCTTGGTGGGCTGAGTTTTGTTCAGACAAGCCTGCAGTTGGATCTCTCAGAGCTAAGCTGTAACTCCTAGTGATGGAGACTTGTTATAACAAAGACCATTGCAGAATTTTGGCCATATGTCCTGGTGTTCAGGCTAAGCCGAACTGTTCGGCGAGAAGTTTGTAAACTTGTTTCGAAAGTGTAATTCAGCATTGATTGGATAACAGTTCATGACATAAATCATGATTTCTGATCTACTAACTATAGACATGAAAATCAATTGTATGGCATGATCAAGTTTTATATTTGATTTTACACTAAATAAATATAATTTTCTATATAAATATCGAACAGGAATAGGTTCAAAGTGGTAACAAAACCAGCAACGCAAACGTCTTGACACCTTAGCAGTATTGCACCTCATAATAATGATGTTCATTTGGAAACATAATATTACTAAAGAACAATGAATATAGATGTATGATGTTGCACAATGATATTTTGATGGAGGGTGAATGGTTTTGAATGTAAATCCTTATTAAAATAAGTTTGAACAATAACGGCTTAAATAAATAAATATATTCTGAATACTTTGCACAAAAGTCTTCATATCCATGCATGAAAGTAAGTGCACCTGTATTATATTCTCCCATTTTGAAGTTTATTACACAACCAGTGTATTATTTACAGAGACTGCTGATTCAGAGAGGATTTCCCCATTTGAAGATTATTGTGTGATGCATCAGCATACTGAACACAGATGTTAATCTCATCTCTCATCATTTTCCATAAAGTTGGACCACATGGTGAGTGCAGGTGCATATTGAAATTATTAATAATGTGTCTACACAAGGGAGCTTTTGTTTTATTAACAAAACTACAATGAGCCCATTATACTTAACAAGAGTGTTTGCACTACAGATGAGTGACGCTGAGGTGTGAGGTTGATCCTATATAGTTCTACTGAATGAAATCAGCATAATGTTTAAAATGCATCACTGGCAGCTGGCAGAGTTCAAGCTGTTGGTATGATATACTATAGTGATAGTAAATGAAAGAATCTCTTTAAATGATGTCATTCCAAACCTGTATGACTTTCTATCTTATGTAGAACACAAAAGAAGATATTTTGAACAACGTTGGTAGGCAAACAACACTAGTCCCCATTTACTTCCATTGAAGAGACACAAAACCGCTCACACATTTCTCAAAATATATTATTTTGAGCTCCACAGAAGAAAGAGTCAAATACAGATTTTAAATGGCATGGGGGTGGTGACAGACTATTTATTAATACCTTTGAAGGTCCAGTGTATGAAATTTAGCAGCATCTAGCGGTGAGGTTGCGAATTGCAACCAGCGGCTCATTCCACTCCTCCTTTTCAAAGCACTACAATGGCTGACACAAGACAAAGATTTCATCACGACACGATCTGTCGTTCAGTTTGTTCGTTTAGGGCTACTGTAGAAACAACATGACGAATTCCATGTAAGGGGACCAGTGGTGTATGTAGATAGAAATCACTCATTTTAAGGTAATAAATACATAACGCGGCATAAGGTCTTTATACACCTCTGAAGCTATAGACACGTATATTATAATGCATTTCCGTCAATAGATCCTCCCAAAAGTTACACTTTGGATCTTTATTGCTTAATATCAGTGTCACGTAAATTGTTATTTTGGGATGCAAGACTGAAGTGTTCCTAATGTTATAATGTTGGCCTCGACCGAAGTATTCAATGCTGAATTGACCCAGAGGAATGTTATTGATGATCCTGAAGTCTGTCCTGTACATAATTTGGATAAAATACAAGGTTAAACAAAGACAAACATCCTGACAAGGCAAGTGTCTATGCTCAATATACATATTGCATTGGGATCTTTGAATAGCAAATAATACTATATAATGACATTTTATTTTAAAATTAATATTTTCCTATATATAATTCCTCATCTGTTGCATGTAATTCGTTCCTTGACATCTTTATATTGCTCCTTGTAGCTCTGCCTCTTTAGTTACTCTCCATCTGCATGTGTGATAGAAACTGTCTGCATTCCACACGCATTGACTGCATTCAAGTGTGCGCCACAGTGTCAAGTATGTGTTTATGTTCAGGACAAGCTTACACCTTTTCACACACACAAACCGATCTGTGGCTTTACTGTGAAGCTCCCCCTTTAATGACAAGACGTGTACGGGACATTTGTAGTTAAAATATACCATTTACATGAAAATGCATGGAATTCTTTACCTTGTAGTATACTATGGCATTTCCATTTCAGTCCATTAGTGTACTGTATCTAAATTGATACCATGTGATGTTACAGTAACAACCACAAGCTCATGGGTTTGACTCCCAACGAACACACAAACTGATAAATTACAGTAATTCGAACAAGTATTTCAAACAAACATTTTCACTGTTTTCTTTGTGGAACCAATGGCCACATATAGATCTGTAACTGATTATTATTGCAGCACACACACACCCTGCGTAACAAGACTTTGTTTAAATCATTTTTTCACGCTTTGTCTTTGTTTACCCTACTAGTACACAGCAAGATCCATTCCAGATTCAACCACTTGGGTGTGTTGGCCTAGCACTTCAGTCCAGTAATATTCTGTCTCCAAACACAGTCAACTGTCGCCACAGTGTCATGTGACTATTCGTCTGACTCTTGAAAGATGTGACTTGATCACATCTGGTTTAGATCTAGGGGTTTAAGACATAAATGCTGGGAAAATCTATTTATCGAAACATAAAACATTTGATTTGTGAACTAATATAAGTTTGTATTGCTTTGTGGTTTTTATCATAGTTAAATTAGATTTGAATTGAATTAGAGCATGTTTAATGATCTTGGAAGGTAAGCAGATGCTACGGCAGCAGATAAACTTACATTGTTTTAGGAGTAAGCCCGTTTTTCAAAATATCTTTTGTTGTGTTCTGCAGAAATCATACAGTCATACAGGTTTGGAATGATGTCAGTGTTAGTAAATAATGAAAGAATTAGATTTTTTGGGTGAACTATCCCTTTACGTGACCACATACAGTCTGTAAAACAATACACTATTTTTAAGCTAGGGATTTGGGCGGAGCATGTTTATCTAATCCTACCAATCACAATCTTAAGAAAAGAATGTTTTTGGGTTTTGCTGGTTTACACGTGGCATGCATCTGGCATTTGCAGTACATATGGTCACCTTGAATACTTCAAGTATTAGGAAGAAGTGGAAAAGTTGCACCAGACGCAGAATTTGGTTAGACCACAACGTTTACTGCCTTTCCACAGTATATATATATTTTCTGAAACCCTTCATGTCAGTCTAAACTAAATTGTAGGTCTTGAAATTACAGCATAAGGAGTGGAAGCCATTTTTCCAAGTCTACTTGCTAATTCAAAATTTTTTATATATATTTTGGATCATTTACTGAGTGTGTTTTTTAGTACGTTTAAGAATATCAGGAATGATCGATGCAGAGATAAGTTATTTTTTGTAGTAATTAAATAACGAACTGTATGTGTATAGATGGTTTCATCGGACGTATGGGCCTGGTCCGAAGTTAACTTCCGGTCTGTTATTTCTATATCAGTCTGGCTAGTGGATAATAATATAACTATTTATATTTGAATCTATTTATATGAATATTCATTTATATTCATATTTTATAATTTTATTAAATAAACAATATGTTGAATGGGTCGTGTAACTTTGTCGCATTTAAGTTTAGCCGAGTAACGTTTCTTCTACTGGTAACATCAAGGAAAAATATGGATTTGTAAAGATCGTCTGTTGCTTCTCAAAATATGTAGGCGTGTGTCATGTCTGGATTTTCCTGTCCAGACTCTGAGAACTGGAGAAAAAGCTGGAAAATTCTGAAGAGTATTTCATCCATGAATTTCTAGCCCAAATAATGGCTAATACTGAATCACTAAACCTGATTTTAACTCACAACTGTAAACTTAAACTGTACATAACTCATTCATACATTACTTGATTTACTGTCATCCACTAGTATCCTAAGTGATTCTTTTCAAGTTTATTTCATAGATCCAGCTGAATGTCAAAATCCATAATCATTGTTTAATAGATTAAACAAAAACATCTGCTAATAAAAAATTTACAGATTGATAAAAAACGTGAACAGAAGATGATCTCTCATTTTGATATCGGCTTATACAAAAACATAAAACATTATCAAATGATATAAAACTTGATACTAAAAAAGAAAAATCCCCGCACAGCAACTTATTCATGCCACTGGTGTCACAACACAGATTCAGCATTGATAGCTTGAGGAAGAGAAACAAGTCTTCCTATTTTAAATCCTCATTCATTTGTGATTAGGTTTCATTATATTCAAGATATTTATTTTGATGAAATTCCTCCTGACATTTCGTTGTGGGTTGACCGGCTCTCTCACAAAAGCAAAACTGCACAAATATCACCAGCTTTGTCTTCTATACAAAATACAGTACTGCAAGTTTTCATAAATCAGTCTTCTCTTTAAACCTGCTTCAAGAGACAGCACTAGATGAAGTGCTTTTCATATAAACTTTTTTGCGTAGATTTGACCTGACTGTTAGCGTTCTCTCTGCATGTTCAAGAGATCGTTGGTGTTTACGATGCACCGACTTCCCTTTGGCCTTGAATGCACATGATTACACCAATGTCGTCCTTGATGGTTTACATTCGCAGATGATGACATCACTGCATGATGACATCAGGCTCGATGTTGAAGAGCAGGTCGTCGTTGCCACGGCGCACCTCCAGCAGCAGGGTCGTGTCTCTGACGAGCGCTTCCTTCAGGTCACTGGTGCTCATCAGTGGCTCCCCGTTCAACTTAACGATGATGTCACCGTCTCTGATGCCCCCTCTGAAATCCATTCAGACAAACAAAATAATCAGTTGCCTATAAATATAAATATCTCTGTCATTTCTCTTTGATTTCAGTGTAAACCGGACACAGGCTGTGATAAACAGCCTACAGAGCATCTGGTTTGGCGGATGCTTACTTCTGAGCAGGGGAGTGAGGAACCACCTCATGAACATAGATCCCACTGCTTACATCAGGGAAATCTGGATTCTGCTGCCTCAGCTCTTCCACGAGGCTGTAGGAGACACGAGACAAGACTCACATACACACACATAATGGCAGTGATGCATATCTATTGTGTGTTCAACTGTGAAGGACACTCACGCTTCAGTGATGGTGAGCATTCGAATTCCAACGAAACGTTTCTTCACTGATCTCACCTCTGAAACACATGACATGTGGGTTAAGACATTTAATCCAACAAGAATAAAGCACACGTTTAGTATCAGCGAGTTTTGACTGTCCCAGTACCTTTGTTTTGCTTTCCCAGAGAATCATTTAAAAAGCGAGTGATTCTGTCTGAAGGAATGGCAAAGGAGATTCCTGCAGCCACCTTCAGGGTGTTAATACCAATGACCTCTCCATCCTTGGAAAAGATAGATTTAAATGAACTGTTAAATACAGAACTGATGTGTTTTGGTATTCGGTCTGATGTCAGAGAGGGATCAAACAATTACCAAATTGACAAGTGGTCCACCTGAGTTCCCATACTGAAAAGGAAGGAAAATCAATGAATGTTAATTGCTGTAAATTGTTTTTAAGGTTATTACATATCTATGTGATTTTAGGTTTGTGCCAAATGTGTTGAGAATATAAATTGAGAGAGATTGGTAACATCTGTTGTTGTGGTGCTCTGTCTCTTACATTGATGATAGCATCTGTCTGGACGTAATCCATGTCTGAGTCCCGGAGACCCAGTTCTTTCCCATCTCTCTGTGCTGTGCTGACGATTCCTGTCGTCACTGTGTTCTGCAGCGAAAAAGGGCTGCCGATGGCCACCACAAACTCCCCCGGCCGCAGGTCTGCAGAGTGACCCAGTAATAAAACCTGCAACGTTTTCTGCAAAAGAGGTGGAAACAGGTAGTCGATTATATAGTTTAATTAGATCTTTTTTATAGGTTTCACAGTAGTTAACGACAGGTTTAATATAAAGCGTTAGCTGTGTTACCTGTGGGTTGATTTTGATAGTGGCGATGTCAGACTTCTTATCGATGTCTTTGATAGTGGCCTCATACACGTCTCCATCACGCATCTGTACTTTGAGTCTCTGGTGACCCGACACAGGCGTGGTGCTGGACACCACATGGGCATTGGTCACAATCAGGCCTGTCTCTGACATTACAAAGCCTGATCCACTCGATAGTGGAACTGTCCGGCCAAAGAGGGGGTGACTAGGGGTCAAAAGTGACAAATTAAGTTATCATGATATACACTTTGGTGTTACTGTCTACACATTTTTAACCCTTGTATGGTTTTCACAGTTTGCATGTTTTTTTTGCAAACGTTATTACAAGTATTACAAGTGTTTCCCTAAACTGTATTCATTTCTTTGTTCTGTTGAACACAAAAGACGAAAGAATGGAAGAATGTTTGTAACCAAACAGTTTTGGGGCACTATTGTCTTCCAAGGTAGTTTTGTCCTTACTATTAAAGCCAATAGTGTCCCAGAACTGTTTGGTTACAAACAATCTCCCAAATAGCTTTCTTTGTGTTCAGACTAAACAACAATCTTTATACAAGTTTGGAACAACTTGAGGGTGAGTAAATGATGACAGAATATTCATTTTTGGGTGAACTTTCCCTTTAACAGTAAGTCAGTGCATGTTCATTTTAACTCCAAACAGCAGTGGCTCTCACACAGCTATGTTTACAAAGCACCTTCCTCATGTCCTCACATTCCCTCCTCACTTTTTAAATACACTGTACAGAAAGCTGTTACTTTGAAAGTGTTTGGTTCATGGTGTTGGACTCACTTGAGGAACAGCTCAATGTGCACCACAGCAGGGGCGATCTTCTCCACCACGTCAGCAATGAAGTTAAATTTGTACCTTGGGCTGCTGGGATGTGTGGGACCTGTACTAGCAGAAATAATTACTTATGTTACTTTATGACAGTCTGAGCAACTTTATTTCTATAATCGGATCAAAAGTAGCCTATAGCTGCCTTAACACAGCATCATCTCCATTGAAGCAGTGCATATTACAAGCATGTGCGCTGGCTGGGAATCAAACCCATGACCTTGGCATTACCAGTCTACAGGAACACATCATTAGCAAGCATGCCATGTGTAAATACTTCCCTGCAGACCCAGATGGCATGGAATGATGACAGTTGTAGAAAAGTTTTTTCAAACACAGGAAATGTTGCTCTGTAATTGGGTCTAAAATCAGTGGGTGGTTTTTATGCTTGCGTGCGTTTGTATCGCGTATACAGTGTGTGTGTGTATATGTGTGTGTGTGTGTGTGTGTGTGTGTGTGTGAGAGAGAGTGAGAGAAAGAAAGAAAGAAAGAATATAGTGCTGTGTTCAGTAAAGTTTTAGTATTTAGGGCATGTTATTTTCTGCAAATATCTGGGTGTTTTTTTCCTTTAGCTGAACTACCATTTCCTGTGACCGGCACACAGCCTGACTGTCCTACTGACCTAAAATGACTCCAGTCTGGAAGGCCTTCTGTCTTTGATTTTATGGTCAATTAAGCAAATCTGCCTTCGATAGAGAATTTTCTGCTTTGTATTATAAATAACGTCATTAGCCTTGGCAACATTGGACAATTGCATTTCAGGTACGG
The DNA here is from genome assembly GCA_006030095.1 of Triplophysa siluroides. Classification (NCBI taxonomy): domain Eukaryota; kingdom Metazoa; phylum Chordata; class Actinopteri; order Cypriniformes; family Nemacheilidae; genus Triplophysa; species Triplophysa siluroides. The sequence continues at coordinate 297,867 of VCII01000052.1, read as the reverse complement.
CTGGTACAGCATCAACAACCCGACATGCATTAGCCTGCCTCTTTGGTATGTACAGTAGTGGCCGAAATGATGTCCAGGCAGAACATATTGGTCCAATGTTTACATTAAATGTCCCATCATCTTAGATTAAATGATAAAAATATGAGGTACGTGGTACAACATTGTCCAAAAACTAAACTTTTTTTGGACAAAAAAGCATATCAATTATTACAGCATATCAAGGAACATGGCTTTTGTTCTAATCTAAACAAAAGAGCACACAGAACATAAAGCACACATTGTCTTTAATTGTACAATTTATTCATATCTGTTGATCCTCTCTTGTATAGTATTTTGTAGCCATTTGTCTGGGTCTTGACTCAATAAGCTTTGTGCATGTGTTGTGTTATTTCTGGCCAAGCCTCCTTACATTTTTCTCAAAGCTGAGCTTCAATTTACACTCCAAGCACATGCAATGTGCGTACAACAATTTTAATACACCTTGTAAAATATTTGAATAAAGAGCAAAGGCTTTAATTTTCCAAAGTTGGACATCAGGTTTAGCCACGACTGTAGATACAAATGGGAATGCCATTATCCAGTATAACAAAATAATTGTACTACTTTTAGTGTCTTGTGCATACTGGAGCTATTATAGATGACAGAAATAAAAACTGGCACAAAATATTGGTTAAAATAATTTGTAATTTGACTGCTGTAAGAGATCACAGAAAGCATGCAATAAATCACACTCCACTGTTCATCATTAATCAAATGAAACAGCCCATAGAAAAGCACATTCCGATACGGTGCATCACGGACCTGTGATCATATTTCATTCCATTTACTGTAGATTAATTCTGACAATAACTGTGTTCACATTGAGAAACGCCACCGAACTGAGCGTCAGGCATGGAGATAAATGTGTTCATGCTCTCTCAATAGTTTCCTCGTTCACATTTTCCAGCCTGGAGTGATGAGCAGACCAGACACCCATAAGAGCAGCTGAACACACAGTCTGGTGGAAAGCATCTCTTTGTAAGACGCTGGGTTGCTTAATACAATATTTGCAAGTGTTTTCTTAGACTTGATAGCATAATAGTATATACAGTACAATAGAATCAAAGACAGTATATTACTTTTAATGCTATAATGACGAGTTGCTTCCTGGTTTATTTTGCTTACAATGTTGGGTCCTGGCTAACTAACTGCAACCGAATACACTGTATTCAGCAGTATGCGGGCAATGGCATCACTTTGGCCTCTTTAAACCTAGTTTTCCTATTTTTGTGTGGAGAAACAGAAGGAGTCACCAGAAGTGTTCTTGCTCTTAATTTCTCTCCATCAAAAGCCCGTTCCTGGTCACTTCGTTCACAGATAACTGGTCTTCAGAGACATGCTACCATTTCCATTAGGTTACTCCGCCCTCTCCCTTAAAAATAACATTTTATTGCTGATCTGAAGACTGTTTCTTTTAATGATAAAGGATAGGGCGTTGGTAACTAGGGCTTGTCTGAGATCAGAGCATAAGGGCAACCTCCAGTGAGAAGCCCACAGGAAATCATGGCTGGTGTACAGAGCACAAAGCAGCGCTGTTTCCTAACTTTCATGTGTGCGGATGAGAAATCTGCAGATGTCATTTGTATGTCGAGTTTAAGGCCACTGTTTAAAATGTCTGTGAAGGACCATCCGCTAACCAGTGGAGTTACAGGATGATGGTACAGTAGCTATTGAGGAGTTCAATGGTCTTATATTCAGAATGTGGAAATGATGAGACACACTTACAGTAACATAATGGACTCCTTCATGGTGGTGTTACTATTGGAGTTTATGGCCTGCAGTTTAGCAACAGTGAAGGCCCTAATGAGTGTATGTGTGATCATTTGACCTAGATTGTATATTATGAAATGGTTAGAAATGGTTTCTGTAATTGCTATGGGACCTTACTTCCTTTTAATAATAGGAGGTCAACAATTGTAGGTGGTTTTCAATAGTGTAAAAAGGCTTTATTTTATCATGCTTCTTATATCTACTTTTGTCCACATGTGTGAGGATTATGTTTAGGGTTAATGAATAGAAAATATCATTGGTTTGGTATATAAACAATAGAAGTCTATGAGATGCCCTCATGTATAGATTCAAATGCAGATGTGACCTTTTTGACCCTTGCTTATTCTTTATTTATATACTTTTTCACACTTTAGAATAATAGTAAACTCATCAAACTAAATAGGATCACCAATGTAACTCTGGAAATAATATTGGAGTAAAAATATCAAAACTATGTTATATTTTAACATCTTTAAAGAAGACAGCCTTTGCATAGAAACTACAGAAATGCTTTTGGCATTTTATCAAACAGAGTCTTGAGGTTTCAACCCTGGAAAGTTTTTGAAACAGCATTGAATAAGTTCCCATCTATTCTGGGCTCTTTCTGGCTGCTTTTATTTCAGAAGTATTTGGCACGAGCCATCCATCATAAAACATTTTTTAATAAAATGGTTGTTTTGCAATGAAAGAAATTAATGTTAACAAAAACATAATGTTAGCAAACAAAATAAGCATTTACCTTCAGATCAAAGACCCTTTTTTTGCTGATGAACACAGAGAAAGACGTTTGGAAAAATCCTTGTAACCAAACAGTTCGTGGCCACCGTTGACTACCATAGTAGGAAAAAATGACAATGATGGTCAGAAGTGCAACGTAACTGTTTGCTTTCCTACATTCTTCAAAATATCTTCTTTTGTGTTCAATAGAACAAAGAAATGTATAAAGACATTTTTCCTATGTGGTAGTTAATGGTGGCCAAGAACTGTTTGGTTTAAGGCAGCTCTGAACAACTTGAAGGTCAGTAATTCATGACAGAATTGTTTTACTTTTGGGTGAACTGTTCCTTTAAGATCATAAAAAACTTTATTGAAGTGACCCCAAACTTTAAATGGTAATGTGTGTTCATTTTTGTAAATGCTTTAGCATTTTAACATGAATCCCCTCTGTTTAATACACAAATAACATACCTTGATCAGTTTTACAGGGTCCTTTGTGTAAGTTGGAGACTCCGGGCAGACCCTGCTGCAGCGCTTTCCTGCTCGCGGCTTTCAGCTGACAGATGTTACCGTACGTGTTGCCGTCACTACCGCACACTTTACTTCTATACCGGCACTGACATACGCCTTTGGACAGCCTCTTTCCATACGGATGCTTGCACTCCAGCCCGTCCCCGCAGGGCAGATCGTCTTTACGGCCGCAGGGCTCGTCCTCGCCCTGCGCGCACACCAGACAGCAGTTGCAGCGATCGGGAACATAACCGCTCGGACAGCTCGGACTCGGACACATGCTCACATCGCAGCGCTCCGGACACTTTGCTTTAGTATCCGCGACCACGTTATTTAAGCAAAACAATACCGACACATAGAAAAGGAGCTGCATTTTTGTTTTAAAGTGAGGTAGGTTACAAGCTTAAAAGCGAAACGTTTTGCCGTTCAGTGTCCTTTGGAGATCACCATTACGCATAGGATTTCCAGCGCAGAAGCGATTTCAGAATGAGCTGTGAGGTTTTCTTCGATGAACTGGAAAAAAAATGATATAAAATGTCAAGTAACAAAATCTTAAATAAGCTTGTGAAGTGGTAGTCGAGTGAGGAGAAATAGTTATTATCCAGCCAAGGCGTTCTCTGGATAGGCGTTGAAACAAATGTGAAAAGGTGATGTGAATCAAGCTTTTGTGTCTGGTGGTGATATATCTGACCACAATCTCTCTCTCCCTCCCTCTAGAAGGCGGGGAACGTTAAGAGCTCGGTCCACAATTTCCCCTCTGAATGAAATGATGCTCTCATTGGCATGGTTTACTGACCTAGATTAAGGTTTTATTGAAAACACTGTAAACTGCTTGAATGCTATAAGCATTTTAATATGAACATCTCTTTGGTGTAAACATTTTGATAGATCAAATATTAAGCTTACATATTTGAAATATGAATATAGTCTTATTGCTTCTGACATACGATTCATAAGGCCACATAAATCATTTTATATTCTGTTTATATTCTTTTAAATAACCGGTCCAAAAAATCGATTATTCATATTTTATGCATTTGTCTTATCGTCTGACTATTCTACATGAATTCAATTTTATGGGCAGCAATGCTGACAGCTCTTTTTAGCACATGCATTTAAATGCCTCATAGGCACTAGACCCTACAAAACCAGTGAGTTTGTTTTGACAGAGCTGGTGTGGCCTTAGGCCAAGTCATTTCACCAGCCGTGAACATGTTTATTTAAAAGTACAACGCATGCCATTTTCTGCAATTACTACAAACAGAACCACCCTTCTCAAGGTAAAAAATGTGTTCATGACATCACTCTCCAGGAGGGTAAATTGCAAGTTTGGCACATGAAAATATAACACATTGCAAAGACCAGAACCAATCAATTCTCCTGACTAACTTCAATCTCAGTTCAGAAAGAAACAACATAATCAGAAATAATGTAGTGGGATTTACAAAAAATCTAAACAATGCAAAGCAAGTGATGAATGAAAAGTGAATTGCTCCAGTAAACACTTGCTGGAACTATCAACATGTCACTTTGAGTAAGACGTTCTGTAAATAAATCAAGTAGAACAAATAACATCAAGTAAATAAAGAGACAATTCACAGACAAGTTTACTTAAAACAGTATTCGGTACGTCAGTTGCTCAACTGGTAGAGCACCAACCTATCAAGGTCATGCGTTGTAATCCAGGGAAATGACATGTGAAACTGTATAATGCATGCTTTAAATGTCACTACTGATAAAAACTCATACATGTAGGCATCCCAAATCTATCGTGTTACCCCAGATATAGTGTTTTTGTACTGGGCTGTGGTCCTGAAGTTCTGGTCTGGAGTCAAATTGACGCGACGAACGTGGAGCTCGTTCGCGAGAACACGTGCTCGCTGGTAGAAATACAGTGAGAGTTCACGGTCCATGAGAAAGTTGTGGTAGACAGTAGCCAACCGAGTACACAGCTTTAACTGAGACCTCTTGGTGCCCAGGTCCATAGCAGCAGCCAGTGCAAGATGATAATAGCCAGCCGCGTCAAATGGGTCCTGGAATTCAGAGAATATTTTAGAGCTTGATAATGCAGATGCGCATTATGGTTTGCAAAGCAGCATGTTATTGATATTTCTCAAATCATCTGGTTAGACTTACTTTTACTGTGGATATTAAGCTATTTTCTTATTGACTTGATATAATGATCAGCAGTAAAAATGGGGTGATGTAATCATATTATTTGCATACTGAATTATGACTGGTTCTTGCATTTAATTTATTTAGCCATATTTGCACTATTCACAAACGATATTAAGTGTCATGACAATGTCGTTTCAGTCTAAAATTCAACACCATTTTGCTGTATTTTTGTTTACAGCCAATGCAAATTGAGTTAGATGATGCACGTACATACATAGTTTAGAGTGGATGCACATGGTCATGAGGTAACAAATAGTTGTCTATTCAATATGTACTTATATTTACATTTACGCATTTGGCAGACTCTTTTATCCAAAGCGACTTACATTGCATTGCATCATACATTTTGTTTCTGACTATGTGGAATCCCCTGGGATCGAACCCATGACCTTGGCATGAGCCACCGGAAAGCTTTAGACTGCCATCTTCTGGTTTAGTTATGAACTTAACCTATCATTTTTAAATTCAATAAATTGTTGCAATGTGAAAAATGTTAACATTTTAATTTTGGTTAAAAAAAACACGGGGCGGTTTCCCAGAAAGGAATTAGATTAAGCCAGGACTAGGCTTTAGGACATTTAAGTAGTTTTAACAAACATCCCTAAGAAAACAAACAAAAAAATACTTCTGTGTATTTTGAGAGAAAACAATTCAACTGATGTATTCTAAGATATGCCGGTGCAAGCTGTTTTCAGTTTAGACAGCTCTAACATTTACTTTAGTCTAGGACTAGTCTTAAACCCTGTACAGGAAACAACCCCGCCTCATAATAAGGCAGATTGTACATCACGGCAATGAACAGGTTATCAAAACATCTCATCCCTGAGTGATTATTAAAGCCATCTGAGGGTCTTTTACCTTTAGATCATAGAAGATGATGTCTCCCAGTGTTTGGTAAACCCTGACATAATACAAGGCTTCCTCATCATACTGCAGGGGTGAGGGACACATGGACAGGGCTTTCAGAAAGTGGTGCTCTGCCATTTCAAACTGATCCACACAATGATACAACGTGGCGAGTCGATGGAAAGCCACGCGCTCATTTAAATGGTCAGCTGTAAGAAAAAAACCAGGGGAAGAATTGTTATCAATCTAGGAGACATTATTTTCTAAGGGTTTTGGCAGTATCGTGAACATGAGTTTACCATGTGTGCCTTATTCTCAGAAATAGATGAAACATTTGGCGTGAAGCCACAATCTAAAGGATCATAATTCAGTGCAGTCTTATGCAGTGAATAAGTAAAATCAAAACACAAGTCACAGCTCTACAGTATAGGCTATACAAGGGTTTAAGGTGGAAGTGATATCTTAGACATCTGATTGCATTTAATTTGCATATATGCATTTGTCTGATACTCTTAAACTACAAAGTGCATTTAAGATTATATCCCTAAGTGTTATCCATGGGAATTGAACTCATGGCCTTGGCATTGCTAGCACAATAATGTATGAATTTAGTGTGTGTACATGTGTTAACTTACTCAGACTCGCGCTTATGTCTAACGCAGTATGGGCAAACTCAATGGCCTCTGAAAACTGCCTCAACTGCAGCAGGAGTTCTGAAAGCTTGTTACACAGCCTAAGCTGAGAGCGCACGCTGCTCGTCTTCACTGCAATGGGAAGGGCTCGGTCCTTATGAATGCACACAGATATACACAGATGTGTTATATTATAATAAACGACATCACAACTTGCATTTAACTTTTGAATATAGTTTTTTTGATATCAGAAATATGCACTGGAGGAAATACTGTAACATTACTCTTGTATCCTGAGTACATTGGAAACCTAATGTTAAATGTTAACCTAGTGTCAAAACCAATTTTTTTCTCAGGTCCTGCACATAATCTACCCTGTAAAAGCAGATGGCTTTCTCTCTGTCTTCTGAGCTGTTGAAGAACACATCTCCTGCTGCTTCTAACAGCTCCAGGGTGAATAGCGTGTCTCCTGTGCTCAGAGCCACGTCCTGGGCAACCTGTTAAACACAGCAAATTCACTAGAGAGGAACTTTTACAGTTATGCATTTTGGAAGACACTTACAGCTATACATTTCATCAGTATGCGTGTTATCTAACGCAATGCTTTACCATTTGAGCTGCATGAACCCCATGTTGCAAAATACTTTCGCAAAGCATGTTGGGAATGGCATGCTGTCAAATTACAGTTTAAATTAGTGAAGTGTATACAATCTACAATATAATATAGAAATAGTGGTCGTTGACAAATTAAATGATGAGATTTGTGTTTTAGAAAATGATTTTGTATTATAAATGATTTTAAAGTACATTGCATCGTTTACAATGCTGTAGACTTTGGGTGTTATCTCAATTGAATCCGCTAACTAATTCTTGACGGTTCTGACCTTTACTATCCAGTCCACGTTTATAGTTCTTATAGAAAAGTCATATGTATACTGTCCTGATTAACAATTGTCCTAAACGCTAATTTGAAGAATCTAAACATAAAACTAAAATGTGGATAAAAAATGCTAAACAGTATATGCAATACACTTGAGAAGGCAGTTCATACCTGCACGTAAAGATCCACTAACTCCTTTTGTTTGAGGATGTGGTAAATTTTTCCTGCCTGTAGCCAGGCATGTGCCTCCTTCGTCTTTCTGCCCAAGTCAATAAAAATGCCCAGGCTCCGTTTGGTATAATCTAAAGCAGCCCTGTTTGCTCTGTGGCAGGACATGAGCAAGAACTTGTTATTTTGCATTTGTTTAATATGATTTCCAATATTATTGTTATACATGATGATTGATTTGCACAACATTGTTAGTGCAACATAATTTTAAATGTATATCTATTACTATTATTTAATATATTATACTGTATAATATATAGAGATGGTTTCATTGGATGCACGGGGTCTGGCCCGAAGTTACCTTACGGTCTGTGTTTGTTTATCGGTCTGGCTAGTGGCTAATAACTATTTATATTTCATGGTATAATAATTGTATTAACAATTGTTATTAAATAAACAATTTTATTAAATAAACAATTTGTTGAATGGGTCGTGTAACTTTATCCCTTTTGAGTTTGCAAAAAAGAGATAATCTCCAGCGACTCTATTCTTTGAGGATGTGTAAAGTAATGTTTGGATCACCAAAGCATGCATGCGCAATGAAGCCGTCTATACCATAATGTCACGATAAAAGTCATACCAACTATCGTGTTGTGAGTAATATGCCTAATACTACTGTCCTATTATTTAGACCAGTAGCTTAGACATGCAACAACTTGGTGAAATACAGTATATAAGCCCTTCCTGAATACAAAAAGTAATGAATATATTCATCATATGGTAGCATGCTAAACATTACAATTATTTATCAATATTAATGTTAATATATAATGTTAATAATTAAGTCACTTTCTAATTCTATATTTCATTATGAGCATGTCAGTTCTAACCTCTCTGTGCCCAGGTTCAGGTATAGCTGGCTGATCTTCTCCAGTATATCTCCCTCTAAACTCTTGTCTCCAATCAGCTGTACAAGGTTCAGTTGGTGTTCATTGTAGATGATACACTGAGCTTCATCTGGACACACCTCTTCATACAGGTGACACAGCTGACGTATGGCTCCAAGCTGACCTGTGCACCAGGCAACATGATGATCAAATTGATTATTTACGGCACTAAATACAATACTGTATCTTGAGTTTTTGCAACACTTACTCTCCATGTCATCAATGTGGACAGCAATCAACAAGGCCCACTCATAATAGATCTTCCCACTCTCATAGCGTCCCTGAGAAATCAAGTGTCTTCCTAACTCAAGAAGCACAGCAATAAAACTTAATTCATGTCCTTCGTCCTCAAGCTCTGAGAACAGCTCCACTGAGCGGGTGAGGTATTCCTCCGCCAACCTCTTGGCCTTGACTTGCAAACACATGAACCCGAAGTTGGCCAGTGCTATGGCCCAGTTATGTCTATCTTCAAACTCCTCGCAAATCTCGACTGCAGCCCGGTAACTCTCAGAGGCTTGCCTGACGTCTGTGGAACGTCTGTACGCGATGGCACGCATATTGTACACCACGCCCTCCAACTGAGTTGTGCAGTGATCGGGAAGAGACGACAGCACGCCATTCAGAACCTCCAGAGCTCTGCTGGGTTGCTGGTTGCAGATGTACAGCCATGCCAACCACATGAGTGCATCGGTAACGTCTGACTGTGTGACGCCGGATGCGCTGCTGTGGTCGAGGAAGGTGCGCATGTAACAAACAGCTCTGTCCGGCATGCTGTGTTTGTGGAAGAGCCAGGACAAACACAGGGCATGGATGTAAGTGAACGCAGGCTCCTCGTTTGAGGCCACTAAAGAGGCAGCATGGGTCAGATATGGAGCCACTTGAGTTGGGATGGTGACCCTGGACAGCCCCGGTGCATTTTCAAGTAATAGTGAGATGCCGCAAAGACAGTGTGACACAGTGGCTCCTACCTAGAGAATTACAAGAGCACATTGATTTATATATACGTACTTTCCAAAACCTATACAGTATATATATAAGATGGATGTCTCAAGATAATGTACCAACCTGTAGTGATGCTCGCCGTGCACAGCTTTCAGCCAAATGTGGCAGACACTGGTCGCTGTAAAGTCTTGCTAACACCAGGGAAGCATGGCTCCATGTTGCATCACAAGCCCCTGAAACCTCATCTGCAAGAATCTGAAGTCTTTCAATGAACGGGATTGCGCTCATGCCATCTTTAAGCTTCAGGTGGAGTTTTGCCAAAAGAAAGCAGACTCTGGCTTCCACAGATTTGGTTTTGGCCAAGATGGCCTTCTTTAATACATACTTTAATATCTCAGGCTCCTCACAACCAAGCAGACAATTGGGAACTGCCATTAACACAGCAGAAAAGCGCTCTGACAAAGAGACAAACTTCTCATGGTTTTTCTGGGTAAGGTAGATGAATGCCAGGTTGGAGTAAATGGCAGAGAGCAGAAACGCGTCTTTGAAATAATCCCTGGGAACACTCAAAGCTTCCTCGAAGTAAACCCGGGCCTGTGAGAACTTTGACCTTCCCGCACAGAGCTGCCCAAGAAGGAAACAGATTCGACTCTGTGCCCATGAGAGGCGTTTCTTTCGTGCCAATTCTCTGGCTTCTCCTAAATATGCCACTATGTCCTCTTCATCAGAGTGACCCTGGAAATGTGAGATAAGGAATTCTGGGTATGCGCTGTAAAGGAGAAGGAATTCAGGGTGGTGATCATGGCTGTTCAAGAAGGAGAGGAGAGCATGATGTCCGTCCGGACTAGTGTTCTCCTGCTCTGAGCAGACAGTAAAACGTAGGGTTCCCTTGGATGCCTCAGTATCAATGGCTGCTTTTTGCGTTTGGTGCTTGCTGCTGTTTGATTTAACCTCATTTCTTGGGCTCTCGTTTAACTTCCTCAAAATGTGGCTGACTTTTTGTTTTAGATTGTTTGTTTCTGTTTGATGACTCTTGTCTGGAGACAAAAAGTAAAAATTGGTTAGAATTACATTTAACATAAGAAGTTTTCAAGATTTTGCTGCTCTCTTTCCAAAACCTCGGATGTCCAATTTGGCTGTTTCAGGAAACGGAAAAAAACACTGTACCTATACTGTGTTGTCAAAGTTGACAAGCACTTACATTTAGTCATTTAGCAGATGCTTTCATCCAAAGCGACTTACAAAGAGTTTAGGAGCAATAAGCGATATGTCATACAGGAGCCATAATACATTAGGTGCCAATATAAAGTTACTGGTTTCAACAAAAGCTAGACCACTACCTGTTGAGAGAAAGGCTTAGTTTATTTTTTTTATACTTTTTATTGGTTATACAGTATATTTGCAAAACCCAGTGACAAACATAAAGGTTGACTAATATTAATGATTTATTGCAAAAAATCGGAAATAAGGAGATAAGAAGTAGAGCGGGTTTATGGGTTTACTTTGAGTGCTGCAGACCGATCGGCGTATGACATTACATAGCGTCGCGCTACTGTGATGTCATATGCGGCTCGGTCTGCGCAGCGATGCATGGACAGGAACAGCTTTAGTTAGCAAGGCCTACTGCGCTATATAACAATTGCACAAAAATGACACTACGTATTAAAGTACTTTTATTTATTTATAATTACACAAATAGAAACTTACTTTGAACTGTTTCTGGAATTTCCTTTGTCAGATCTGTAATAGGTAAAACAAAAGTTTGTTAAAAGAAGCCAAAAGGACACACAAACGTTCACTTCCTGTGTTGCGCTTTAGCGCCTCTAGTGGTTGAATTCGAACCAAAGCCGTATAACTTCAAGGTGGTGTTGGGCTGTCTTCTGGAAGCGCAGTTATTAACTACAAGATGAATAAAACAACCGACTTTAGTGAGTTAAAAACGGTTGTAGTCCTGCATGCTATCTGCTTTGCAGTCGAATCCAAATTTTCCCAAAACAGTCAAAAATACACGCAACAACACACGGCTAATTGAATTCTCATTATAACGCCATTTCGCCCATGTGGTGGAATGCCTCACTTGTCTGTCTTGTAGTGGTTTCGTAAAGATAAAATTGTAATTGTATTGTGTTTTGTGCATTCAGAGTTAAGAGCGTTGGCAGGGATGTCAAGTAAAAGATCAAGAAACGGCAGTGGTTCTGGGCTGAATGTCACAGTTCCGAGATGGGAGGAAAGTCAAGGTAAGAACGCGCATAGACAAGCAACGCACGCAGCGTTAACAGCAAGCTCAGCTATCAATTATACGTACATTTGCATTGGTTTAGACTGCATTGACGTTTGCATTTGGTTTTACAGATTTTTGCAACCCTGACAAACTGCTGTTATGTCCATACGACCCAAGTCATTTAATTCGGGCCTGCCGATTTCCTTACCACCTCATTAAATGCAGGAAGGTTGGTGTGCAAGCCTAGATGTAAACAGTTGTTGAGGCATTACTCAAATTGTATAGAATTTAATGTAATGACTTTAGTCTACTATTTGTATACCAAACTGTGGTTGTTGCTCTAACGTTTAGTTTTAGATATGAAAACTCTAATTATGTTTAGGAGTAATAAGCTGAAGAGTTGATCTTGGTTCAAATTTTATGTAACATTTTATTTGCTTAACTGTTAAATGACTCTTGTGGATTTATGATCTTGTTTGTGATCTGTTCAGTTTGCTTACATTAAGCGGTTGTGCGGATGTAACTGTCATTTTTAGAATCACCCTGAATTGATCGGGTGAGTTGCGGACGTGTCCATTTAACGCACGTCACTTGATGAGAAAAGATGAACTGTCCCATCACATCTCAACCTGTTTGGACCGTTGCTCTGTTAATGAAACTTATGGTAAGCTCTCTTAACACCATTTCACTAGCATTGGTTTTAGACATCCTAAACATACTTTCAGAATGTGTGCATGCTGCAGACATACTTTATAAGTAAGGAAGATCCTTATACTGTGTAAATAATGAAGCGGGCGGACATTATACACTAAACTTGATCTGACCTTTGAATGTTTAAAGTGGAGAATGATAAGATTGATAACAAGTTTCAAATCCCTGTGAGCACCTGGACTGCCCCTGCCTGTGATGAAGACTGGGATGAAGGTAAGAGTTGAATATGAAGTGTGTCAGTTGATTTCTCAAAATATGCTCGGTGTCTGGAGTTGTGATCCAAGCAGTTTGGCTTGTGCCATTGGTGGACATCCCTGCCAATGTTGTTGTGTTGGGCAATATTGTGAAAGCTCCACACAGCCATTTGTTTACACATTTTAGGGAAATGTGCATCTTTCTTAAAGTTCCTTATCTGAACTAAAACTAGGATAGGAGAAACTATATTATTTTTGTTATTATACCATACAGATTGTTTGGTAGATTGTAAGGTAACGCAAGCTATTAACATCAGATCTTGTCTGCATTTTACAGAGATGGAAAAGAATGCAACAATAGTGTCATCCTTTGTCTGGGGTATGTCCACGTCTCGGCAGCCTCAGGACAGGTTAGTGTAGAGCTCTTAAAACTCCACAACACCATTGAATCTCACGCAATAACATTGTGTGAATATTAATTTTGGTAATTATTGTAAACTTGATCAAATGTGACCCTGGACAACAAAACCAGACTTATTTTTTTCTAAATGTAGATTTATACATCATCTGAAAGCTGAATAAATACGCTTTCCATTGATGTATGGCATTAGGATAGGACAATATTTGGAACCGTCCGAACGAATTTCCCATGCTCAAAGTCGAGTTTGACCGCGGCATAAGACTGGTGTTGGGTCCAGGGTCACAAATGGGTTGAATTCTATAATATTCTGTATTAGGGAGGAACAAAGCAAGTTGACCCCTGGCCTTAGGGCACCGAGAGTTCTTCCCTGGAAACTGGGCGAGTAGCTGCTCGCAACGATTTCTTTTGCAAGACTACCACTGTATAAATAGCACTGGACTCTAAGAGTGTTTGGTTACTTGTTCTGTTATTTGTTGGTCACTAGTGTTACAGTGACAATTTTTTCCGGTGGAGCTGTGAAACGTGTTCTTGACTTAAACCAGACAAAAAAGAGCTTACAAGCAGGATATTTAAAAAAACTTTGTTTAGGGTGCTTTTGTGGCTGTAATTGTACTGCACCTTCTACCATCTTGGTTTGTTCATTCTGCTTTTTTTCGAAATAAATTTGTGAGCCTTACCCAGTTTGTAGTTTGTGCCGACATCACATTGGCAAGATTTCTTCAATAAGGTAATGGTCTCTTCTTTAATTTTCTCCTCATCCAAGGCAACAATTTGTCGGTCCTCATCTTTCAAGAAAATTTCAGATGATCTGTGGTATAACCATATGATACAGTTACATTTACTGTCAATACAATGTTTACGGCATACATACTTTACACCTTAAAATCCATGAAGTCAAAGACTAGGTTTGTCCCAAAAACGAATACTTATGCACTACTGTATGCCATTTTGTAGTATAGTAAATAGTAGTTCATAGTGCTTAAGCTAAGTGTAAGTGTGAGTAACAGATGCACTTACTCACAAACAGAATCAGTTACTTTGACCATACTGGTCTTGACAAGTCCAATATCACCAGTTTTCTCCAGTTTCCCCATAAACCACTCATAACAGCCCACCAGCAGGCCCAGGATAATGATGTTTTCACCAGCCTGGAAGCTCAGTTGATCTGGCACATCAGCATCATACTCCTCTGTGGTCTCACAGACTCCGATGGCTATTAGTTAAGGTTATGGTTTTATGGTTAAAGGTTCGTCTGAGATTGTCTGACTTCCTAAAATGATGGTTTCTTTGGAATTATGTATAATGTGAGTATATAAAAATCACAAAAATGCCTAAAGCTTGATGTTGTCATGGTCTTTGCAATTTCGTGGTTCTTCTGCTCAAACCACTGTGGCTCAGGGGATTGCACATAGTCAAAAACAAATGTATAGTACGATACAATGTAAATCGCTTTGGATTAAAGCGTCTGCCAAATGCATATATGTAAATGTATATATATATATATTTATCTATAAAAGTATTCATTTAGTATACATCTTTGTGGCCATATCCCAACTTCACCGGCCTTTGTAACTTTCTACCACGTGCTTTTTTATCTCTAGTTGTTGAGTTATAACAAATAACAATTAAACATAATTCTCACATTCTCACCTATTGGAAATGGAAGGTCACTAGTCCCCTTTCCTCCACCCACTAATACACCATCTGGACAGGACTTTAAAAACCATCTTGGGAATCAGGAAGAAATGTTATAATTTAGTTTTGGGTAGACAGAAGAGTATAATGATATTCCAAATGTTCTGCATACTCATGAAAGGGAATGACTGGGTCCAGAGCTGGTTTTGGTTTGGTTCCTCTGGATCCATCAGCCAGGGATAGCACTGTCCATCCTGATCCTAAGAATGGAGGTTCAAACAGGGCAATATCTCCCTTCTCCAAGTACAGGTCACTACCTGATGTAGAGCTATCAAACATCTGATTGGCAGTGCAGCAGCCAAAAAAGGACCCTTAAAAGTAAACCATGCTGTTAGTAAGCAATGTTGATGTCATGGTGATATTATTTAGGTATGTTGTGTTCATGTTCAGGTGTGTTTATGTTCACCTTCTTGCATTAGAAATCCTTTATACATACGATGTAATTCCTCTTCTTTAATTGAGATTTCAATTCCAGAATCCTGATCGAGGGAGATTAACCAGAACTCCTGGTCCATGAGAAGATTTTCCATACACTGACCTAAGAAGCCTTTTGAAATTGGAAAAATGTGGTGAGCTATAAATTTAAGTAAAAATACTTGCTCCTACTTGTAAATACAGTTTTGCACAAAAATCCAACAGACCCATTCTGTGGTACGTGCTAAACTTCCATATTTCTTCAAAGGTGTTAAAAGTGATGTATATAGTCCTTTCCCCACTGTTAACAGATACCAAATGTGCGGACAGTTCCTATCAGAAAGAAAAGACTCATTAATGCTTCATGCTCTGTAGAATTCATTTTGATTAACATATGAAATAGTTCATAATCTCCAAATAGTGATGACCATACAGAGATTAGGTTCGTGACCTCTGTGAGGTCTGCTTCCAGCACACAGAGTTTCCTGCACAGCACTTCCTGTGTGCCCTTGTCAGCAGGAAGTCGATCTGGCCCCTCCACCATAGCCAGCTGCATAGCCAACACTGCAACAGGAAACGGGTTACAGTTAATGCCCCATTTCACCCTCAAATCACCCTTCATACAGAAAAATATTCCAGTTGGCTCTAGTAAATATGTAAGAATGACTTGGCTGTTCATTTAAGATTAGGAGAAATATGTAAGGTGTCGTGTTATTATAAACAAATCAAACTTTAATACACTGCTATAAATTCAAATCTTTCAGTATTCAAATCTAATCTAACACTTTCAGACTGTTTTTATGTATCATTTTGTTTAGATTTGCCATTTTCTAAGAGCAATATTAAGGGTTTAACTCGTCGTTTTGGTTTTGAATTTGAACATAATCATGTGATGTTTCATTGTTGTGTTTAACCAAGAGGGTTAATAAGTGACTGTCAGTGAGTTTGTAAAGTCCAAGGTATGATCTCTAAAAGTTGCTCTTTTTTAGTGTCACCACCAGCCATTAAGCCCATCAAACATACAATACCATGCAACCCATAACATCAAGAGTAAGATTTATACACCATACAAAGTTGAGAGTATGAAGATCAAATTAAATACTCTTCTCTAAATGGTCAAGCATTTAATGAGCCATGATTATGTAATTTATATTTACATCGTTTTAGACTTAATTTGTATAAAATGAGTTGGAGATACATGGCATAGGCTACTAGTGTATAGACTTGACTGAAGTTACCTGTAGGTATATTGTCCTCAGAAGCTGCTGAGTTTCCTTTGACACTTCCCCTTGAGGTCTTAAAATCTGAAAACATGTTTGCACATTTAATATTTGCTCAACTAATGGCATACGTCAATGTGACATTTTATTCCTTCATTTAAACTTATCTAAGCACAATCATTTCCAAGCAGAGGAACATTAGACAAAAAAATAAGATTTACAAATCATAAGTTTGGATCTGCTGACAACTGTTACAACTAGAGGTTGCTGGGAGGCAAGAATTAATATGTAACAATCAAAAAATGTGTGACAGAGCTGTAATAAGTAGATACAATGTTGCGTGTGTTTAGAAACAACACAAATACACAAACTTTACTGATACCCACGCCTTTACCTTTTGAAGTTTCCATAATAATATCCAATTCATTTCGTGAGTATTCAACCGAAAGCTCTCTACGTATCGATCGATTTTTGTCCGGATCGCCGTTACCGGTGTTGTATGAGTTTTTTCTAGTAGCGGTAGACATCCCGATCCGTTTAGCGCAGAACCGTATGACCGTGCGCTCTCTGTCACGCGCTCATCCCACTGACACACATAAACGCGCACAGGTGGCGGAACTGATTTAACAGAGCACATTACATCATGACAAGGCTCGGTTTCCTTTCTGATTGCAAATGTTTGTACAATATCATGCGGATAGGCTATGTATTGCTGAGGCTACGCTTGTTGGTTTGTGAACAGACTGTGTGGCGTTGGAGCGCCTTTCACATAAATGTTACCTTGGCACGCACACAAAAGTTAATAATCGCATTATGAGTAAAACAATTAGTTTTAAGGGAACAAAGAGCGTTGTGCGGCTTTTGTGTTCTCCGACTCAGTAAAGGTGTGCCTGTAGCCTGTATACATTTGGGTGATCTCCACTTCTGAGAAAGAGTGTCAGCATTTCCCCTTCCTCTCAGGTCGGGGCTTTAGGCTTAAGGAAAATGAGTTTTAAGCTACTCAATTAAATTACATTGGCAATTATTCATTATAATATAAATAATATACAGTGCCTTGCAAAAGTATTCACCCCCCTTCATTTTATTCACATTTTGTTATGTTGCTGCCTTATCTTAAACTACTTAATAAAATAAAAAAAACATGAATCTACACTCCATGCACAATAATGACTGAACAAAAAAACAGGTTTGTGACAACTTTGCAAATTTATTAAAAATTAAAAACTGAAATGAGTACATTGCATAAGTATTCATACCCTTTTGTGGGACACTTGAAATTGAGCTCAGAAGCATTAGTTTTGCTTGTTGATGTTTCTACACTTCGAGTGGAGTTAACCTGTGGCAAATTCAATTGAATAAGTATGATTTGGAGCGGCACATACCTCTCAATAGTGCAACAGCTGAAAATGCATATCAAAGTCAAAATCAAGACATAAGGTCTTTGGAACCACCAGATCTCTTACTTGATCTGACCTCCTCTCCAAACTGAGCCATCGATGGCGAGGGGTCTTGGTTAGAGCAGTGAAAAGAAGCTGATGAACACCCTGGTTGAGCGCCATGATCATATATGGAGATGTGAGAAACTTACAGAAGGACAAACATCACTGAAACACTCCAACAATTTGGGCTTTATGGCCGAGTGGCCAAACTCAAGACTCTCCTCTGTGAATACACATGAAAACTTGAAATATGCAAAAATGTACTTCAACGAATCTTTCAAACTGTCAGAAACAAAATTCTCTGGTCTGATGAATCTCAGTTTCATGCATCATGTCTGAAGAAAACCAGGCACTGCTCAACACCTGTACAATACCATCTCAACGTGTGGTGGAAACAGCATCATGATGTGGGGGTGTATTTCAGCTGCAGGGACTGGGGCATTTTTCAGAGTGGAAGAAAAGCTCAACGACACAAAATACAGAGATAATGATCGTGAAAACCAAGCCCGGAACATTCAGAACCTGGGACAGGGCAGAAGGTTCATTCTCCAACATGACAATGATCCTAAGCACACAACTAAAACAATGCAAGAGTGGCTTATGGACATTGATTATGTCCTTGAGTGTCCCAGCTAGTGCTTGGGCTTGAACCCAACTGAACGTCTCTGTAGAAACCTGGAAATGTCTGTCTACTGATGATCTCCATCCAACCTGACAGAGTTTGAGAGTATCTGAGGAGAAGAATGGCAGAAAATTGCCAAATGCAGATGTGTAAAGCTTGTCACATCATACCGCCAAAAAATGTGAAGATACTTTAACCAACTTCTGAGTTAAGGGTATGTACTTATGCAATGTACATATATATATATATATATATATTTTTTAATAAATTTGCAAAGCTGTCATAAATCAGTTTTTTGTTTTGTCATTATTGTGCATGGAGTGTAGATTAATATAATTTTTTAAAGTAGTTTAAGATAAGCCAGCAGCATAACAAAATGTGAATAAAATGAAGGGGGATCAATACTTTTGCAAGGCACTTTATAAATATATAAATAATATATAAGAGCCCATGCATCTCAATTTTTGTCAATGATAAGCTTGTTTGAAGCTGCAGTTTGACAGTGTTGTCATTACTTTTTTGCGGTGGGCAGTTGTTTGTGATTACTGGAAAGCAAGTTATTTTTTTTTATAATAAGCTTCAAAATTGGAAGAATTAACAGCTACTTTAATAAATAAATGCATCCAATTGTTCATTTATTCAATGAGGGTCAATGATTTCTAAACCGCTAGCGCCCTCTGAAGAAAACTTTATCTCATTGGATAACTAAGTTAGTTAACCATTGTTTTAACTACTGTGCACAACACACAACAGCACAACATGTTAAGCAGTAGTTTGACTAAGAGACAAATCTGCGGTGTGTTGCTGCTCTCCTTGTATGTATGTACTGCGCATGTGCACCGTGAGGATGGTGCGAGAAGTTCACAGAGGAACCCTGAGACTGACTGGACAGAGATATACGGGCGGATAAACCGAGACTGACCGCGCGACAAGTGCGCAGAACCAGTTGCAGTCATCCAAACCGCGCTAACAGACCCACATCCACTGAGCGGTAAGGCTTGTTGTGAGAGTTTCGGATTTAGCGCTCAATATTGCGATAGTTCTGGTAGATTAGATAAGCATAGGTTTACAGCAACTGTACTTACAGTAAGTATGGGCAAGTATGCGATTCATCTCCTGGTCTAAACCACAAGAACAACAAAATCAACAGAGTAGTTCAATGAAACGCTATCATCTACACTTTAAACGTGTCCGTAAATGTTACATTTGAGTTCATCTCCCGAGGGAGAAAATGACACTCGCGTGTTGGCTGGTCTGAGCCATAGTGACTTCTAAACTTGGGCGTTTAAATGTTTTATATATGCGAGTTAAATACGCTTTACACCTTTTTATAAAGGCACGTAACGATAAAAAACGCAAGATTATATTTTTTTATAAACATTATACGTAGGCTATAATGTTTTTGGCGACCGGCAGTTATTTGTCCAATAGAAAGGGTGTGTCTATCTGACAACGTAACGTCAGGACACACATGCCCTGTCAATTCTTATCACTTTCGCTTTTGTTTTTATGTGATAAACGTTTTCAGTCGTGCTACAGGTGTGCAGATGAACAAATTGCATAATCATAAACTTTTTAAAACGTGTTAATATTTACACTTTAGTTTGCTTCAACTGGTAACAACTTTCAAGTTTTCCCATATTATATATATTGGTTTGTGTTTTGCATATTTTATGTGTTTTATATGTGGAAAAATAATGTACAAAAATTAAGTTTTCTACCTATAATGTTTGTTGTGTACAGTACAATGTTATTGAGTGATCAAATAGTGGCTCCGAAAAGTATTTACTTAAGCCACACTTTAATAAAGTTGTTATTGCATTAGGTAACAAAATATCGAGAACCCAATTGTTTTATCATCTTTCTTGTATAATTTTAAGATGCCGGATGAAGAATTGGTGAAGAAGATGCTACGGGCAGTGCTCTTGTCCAGTAAGAGTGGCATTTCACTGTCCCGTCTGCAGGTAGAGTATAAAGACCTGACAGGTGAGCTCATCCCCCATAAACAGTTGGGGTACGCCACATTGGATGCCTTCCTACATAGCATGTCCTCGGTCGTGAGACTAGACAAAGAGCAGTCTGGAGTGGTAAGATTGCTTCATTTATTTATTATTATTATAAATAATAGTTATAATGATGCACCTTTCAAAGTAGCTTCTTAGGGTGCTTTACAAGGCCAAAATGTGTATACCAACAAATACTGTATAGGTGATGTATCATGTATGTATGTAAACAATATAAAAACTCCTTGTCCTAAATTCTATATAACTTTAGGTGGTGTGTCACGCTACTGCAGGGAATGAGATTGCCCACATTACCAAGCTTGCGGCCCGTCAGCGCTCCGCAAAGAGGACCGGCCGACCTCATGTGGTGAACTGTCAAATGAGAGTGAAACCCGCAGCTCCTCTGGTGCTGAATGGTAAGACTCATCATGTTAGTCTTTGAGGCCGTGGTTGCAAAACTTTGCGAAATTATCAACGTAGCCGGCTGTTATCGCAGAAATAAGCCCTAACAGTGTGATCAGGATCAGTGTGATCAGGATCACACTGAAGGGGTTTATTT
Source organism: Triplophysa siluroides (assembly GCA_006030095.1). Taxonomy (NCBI): domain Eukaryota; kingdom Metazoa; phylum Chordata; class Actinopteri; order Cypriniformes; family Nemacheilidae; genus Triplophysa; species Triplophysa siluroides. The sequence continues at coordinate 276,739 of VCII01000052.1, read as the reverse complement.
CGCGATAACAGCCGGCTGCTTGTACATTATCACGCTTGTTACACGGCTACTTGCCACATGAGAAAAAAACTGGACATAAAATGTGAATTTGAAATATTTGATTAGCTCATTTTTACCGAATGCAGGAAATGCCGTTTAGTTTCGGTTTTAAAGTAAGAAACGACGTTCAAACGTCATGAACAGGCAAATTGGTTGAATAATTTGTAAATATAATGTCATATATGTTATTAAAATACATATTTATAATTTATTTTTGTGTAATATTAAACTCAAAATGATTTGCAGCATCCGGGTTACAGGGTGTTATTAGTTTTGAGCGGTTGTTATTTGGAATGTCTCGACTGGGCCATTCAGAACTGGCCTATCAGAATCAGGCATTCAAATGAGCCGTCTAACAATGTTGTATAAGGAATACTAAGAATAAAGCTCTGGATTAGGTCATTCACACTTTGGCAAAGGTTACGGCTGTTCTGGGAATTGCACACTCACTGCCAGCTCCAGCGTTTTAAAGACTCACGCTGACTCTTGATCAGCATCTCAGTTCTAACTTGCTTTGCCATGATACAGCAGAACGCAGGCATCTGTGTTGACCTACACTACAGAGAGAGAGAAAGAGAGGCAGGGCTAATGTGAAGAGAGAGAGCGAGGTCTGGAGACTGCAGTGTTGTGGAGAGGTAAAACATAGCCTGCGTTGCTTTACAGAGGAGGATTGTCTGAAATCGTCTCTTTTTTTCCCATCTGTTACTTAATGACTCGACCGCTGCCGATGCTGTGACGATGCTTTGCTTCCTTATCTCACCATCCGCTCTGTGGAAATTATTAGCCCGTGGAACGCTTATCTCAGAAGGGCTATAGGCTGTGATATAGGTATTCGATTTCTGACTCGGTTCCACGCTGGACTCGTGCTTAGAGGAAGCAGTCAGCTGGGCTGGAAGGTATATGATGTCATTGTTTTGCTGTTTGATTGAGGGAGATATCATGTTGTGTTTAATAAATGAGATAAAATGGCTTTTAAGTTACCGTCTGGGTGACTTAATGATGTCATTGTGAATTAGTTGTTGCATTTTATATGTCAGATGAAATATGAGTTGTCATGTTGCACATTTACACTGCTAGTGGTAAAGCTGGACAGTGAAGGTTCAGAAACCTAACGGTTCTTGAAAATACGCCGGATAACACAGCGGCTAAGCCAACAAACGTTTGATCTTGTGTTGCTTAGAATGCTCAGTCTGTTAGAGCAAATAAATGGGTTGCTGGCACAAGTGGGAGTCTTGATGTAATATACATGCTTTATTAAGACTGTCTTCAGGGATACGAATTCTTTGTATGCTATTTTACTCCGGAAATATGTGAGGATGGTCCAATTGTTTTTAACCCCTTCAGGCCTGTGTCCTGTATCACGAAGCGAGGTGAACAAACACTGAGTTGCAGAGGAAGTTTTGAGTTGACAAAACCAGACAAACCCAACCTGGATTAGATCAGGTTCAGTTGTAGAACAACGCTTGGTATAAACTTCCTCTGTCAACTCCGGTTTGATCCAGAGTTTGTGAGGCCCGTGCACCTGAAAGTGTGACAAACAGCCAATCACACGGAACATGGAAAGCATCATCGGTTTGATTGACTTCTCGCGGGTATCAGCGCAATTCACTTTTCTGTTGAAGATGAAGAGATCATTATGAAAAAATGTCATGAATTGAAACACATGTATAGGGCAGGAATAAACACCGCTGCAGTGAAAGTTTGAGAAGGCAGCTACTGACTATTTCAATGCATAATCAACTGAATTTAAATGATTTATAAAGGTTTGCAATAATATCAAAATATAATATGTATGCTTCATTACTTAAAAATGCTTTTTATATTGAAGTTTGTTTTTATTCGAATATAGTTATATCGATTTTAATGCTATGTTTAATATTCATTAATTAATATTAATTATCAACTCATATAATAATTATATGAACATGTTTAAAATTAAAATCAATAAATGTAAATATACAATACAAATAAACACTCAGCAGCAAAAGATTTTCCCAATAACATCTTATCACTTTAAAGTTTTTCTAATTTGGAGCGAGACACAAGGGGAGTGGCTTCACTGCGTCAGATATACGTCACTTTCTCACAGCTGATTGGTCCAGTTTTGATTTGCGATCTCTAACCCAGAATAAAACCTGCTCCGGAGAAAACCAATCCACCTTCTTAAGCTCGAAAACTCGGAGTATGCTCAAACCAAACGCCAACTTACCTGGGTAAAAACAAAACCGGCTTTGCGATACAGGCCACTGGTGTCCATTCTAATGGACGTTACTTATCTGAATACTTTTTAATGTGTTTTGATATCATCTTATGTCCTTCATAGCGAAGCCGAGGAAGTCCTTGAGACAGCCTGAGCATCGTGGACGTCTGGGGCGAGGTGGAGGTCGTGGAGGGGTTCATGGAGACTCTCGTATTGGAAATATGAAGGACTGCCAGCCTGATGGGAGAGGCGGCAGACCCCACAGCACACATACACCCTCAAGAAAACCCTTAATTCCCTCAGAAAGGTAAAAAATCACAGCTTGTGTGTGCATTGCAGACACGGTAAAGGAAAATAGAACTGAAATTAAAGGACGTTTATTAACAGCTGAGACTTTCTAGATCAAGTACCTGAATTCAAATCAAGCTTTAGTGAGCATACTGAGTGAGTTTTTTTTTCAAACATATTCCTTTACATATTCTCCATAAGCATTTTTGGTTTTGCAACTGCTTAGCTGTAGCTATTGACATCTACCTTTATTGGCAATAACAGAAAGCAGTGTTGTCTGAACCTATTGCTTATTCAGCATTGAAGTACAGGGTGCTGTCTATGTGTGTGTGTTAATTCATTTCAGCAAAATACTATTGAGAGCAAACAAGTGACCTCACTCTTTAGAATTCTGTTCTGTATCGCTTACAGTTGCACACACAAAGGCTATGAGGGTGTGGAGGGTTGCGGGAGGGCTGGAGATTTTAATCCCTTTCCATTCTCTCACAGATTAGCCATTCTAAATCAATCCTCAGTGAATCAGCACATTCTCTTTGCTGTAGTGTATGAGGGGTGGGTCATCTGACACCTACAATCATGTGCAATATGACCTGGACACCCCTGTTTTATCTCATTACACTGAAAATACAGGATGTACAGGAGGATGTGTGTGTCTTTCATAAGCATAGCTGCTCACCAGTGTATGTTGTGTTTTGGCTTGAGCAGCTAGACCATCATAAACCAGCCTAAACCAGCCTCATACTTAAAACTATTGTAAGCTGGTCTACCATAATAGGAAACATTTATTTGTAAATGTCTTTGTTCTGTTGAACACAAAAGAAGATATTTTGAAGAATGTAGGAAAGCAAACCGTTCTGGGGCACTATTGACTACCATTGCAATTTTCCCTACTATGGTAGTCAAAGGTGGCCAAGATCTGTTTGGTTACAAGCATTCTTCCAAATATCTTTCTCCGTGTTCATCAGGACAAAGACATTTATAGAGGTTTGGAACAATTTGAGGGGAGTAAATAATATTTTTTTATTTTTGAGTAAACCCTTTAAGTTTAGGGGCAGGGCTTCTCACTGCTTTTTTCTTTACATTCTGGTCATGTTTTTGTGCAACTCACTTTGTGTAAATTCATTTGAAATAGCCACTTCGTAAAATAGTTATGTGAAGATCAGGTTGAGTCATATTTGTCATCACAGCTTCTCCCGACTCTTTTAAGGACCGTCTGTCTTATTCTGTCGGCTCTGTTGAGCATGACTCAGCCACTGCGCTGTTTATTTATGATGGGTGTTAATAAAATGGTCTCTGGAAGCTTTTTGTCTAGAGACGCTCCAGCGAGACAGCATGTGCTTTTCTGGTCACGGTTCGAAAGCAGAGGGATTATAGCAGTGGCACGACTAGTCGAAAGCAATAATCAATTAAAAAAAAAACTATTTTACATCTAAGCCCAGTTCAGATGGGATTGGTTTTCAGGGCATTACAGTACAGTTACAGAGTGTGTCTGTAATATTTATTGACTAAGTTATATCTGTAAAAGTCTGGGATTGTGTGTCTGTATGCAGTCACTGTAAAAAAATTACACTGATATTTACTTAAAAAAATTATGGTAACAATATTACACAAAATAGTTTAAGTACTTTAAAGCTTATTTGTTATTCCTTGAATAAATCAAGTAAAATGACCTTAATTATTTAAGCACGTCACATGATAAACAAAAAAAAATCAAGAAGAAATACAAATTTGAGCATTGGACTTCTTGTTCTTTTTTAACTTCAGTTTTACATTTATCTTCAGAACAATGGTAACCACGAAACTCAAAAATACAAACAGAATCTCTTCTAAATCTTAAAGACAACTGAACAATAAACACTATCAAGTCTTTGATTTTATTGTAAAGCACATAAAATAGCACTTTTTCACAAAAATGACTCTCCTAATTCTGTTGCATGCAAAGCATGCTGGGATCTCTAAATATACAGCTCAGTTAATTAAATTAACTAAAAGAATTCATGTAGTCCCACCACAAAATAGAAAGATCCTTAACAAGTTCAAGTGGGTTGAATATGATAAAAATCAAGTTGAATTCGCTCAATAGTTTGTGCATTTAGAATTCCAAGATTTTCTCTATAATTTTAACTAAAATTTTGTTTAAAAAAAATAAGAACATAGTAGTATTAAGTAAAGTTTACTCATTTAATGAAATATACTGTGACCCAGAACCATTTTTTACAGTGTTGCTGTCACACACAGTTACATATTTAGGCTGTAATTGATTATACACACAATATATTAAATATGAATTATGAACATATCAGAATATAACAAAACTGTTGACATTAGTAAGCCGTATTATATTGGCCGGTCTAGAAAGGATGTCGTTGTCTAATCCATTTTTTCTATTTTCTAGATCAGACACAAGGATGACCCTTCCCTCCAGATTTCAGAAAGAATTTCATGCCCACCTCTTCAGAAACCCACAGCAGAGCAATGGTAAGAGTTAAAAAGTCGTAAATTAGTTAAATATGCAGACGGGCTAATCATTCTTTAAAGGTTACAGCTATCCTGGAGTCCATAGCAACTTAACTTCCTGGCCAAGGAAACATTCCAAGGATAGGATGTTCATTAAATGATGAAAGGAGAACAGTCATCTTCTGCCTCAAGTGGACAGAAAGGTCCTGCTGTTACACAGAAGGATCTCTCAGCCTGACAGGCCCTCAATTCTGTTGCTATGAGCTGTAATATGTGCAGGCATCACGTTGTTCTAAACAGACTCTTTATTGAACGGGTCACATTGAAAATTCATTCAGCATTTGAACAGTTTTTGCCAAAAGTAGCTTTTCAAATAAAAAACCCAAACGTCTACTTGTGACTTGTACATTGTATCTATGCAGAATGAGTATTAAGCAGCGAAGTTTCTGTTGTATTTTCAGCCCCTTTTAACCTGATTGAAAGCACAACTCCAACTAAATCCAAGCTGCCTCATTCTGCACCTTGCAGTCCCAAACTGGTGCAGTCCCGTCTTAAAGAGGTTCTTAACAAGCACTGCAATGGCCTCTGGGTATCCAAGCTGCCACAGCTATACCGAGAGCTTTATAAGCAAGATCTACCCATTGAAGCCCTGAAGGATCTCGAAAGCTGGACTCACATCTGTACTGTAAGATTTTGTACTCTGGCGTATGTTATTATGGGACAATAATAGGCAATCTGTGTACATTGAGCCATTGTGTTATCACGTTGTAATTGACAACATTAACTTTTGTAATCACATTATTCTAAAAAGTTTCTGATTAGATTATAATTACTGTAAAACAAAAACATTCTATATTACTATTAGAGCAAACCTTTTTTTTACATTGGGATACTCTCCATTGCAGAATCACATATGAATGAGTGTTTTTATAGTTATTTATTTTAAATACATTTCTATATTACAACTTAAGAATTAAAACTAATTCTCATTTATATTAAAATGCTTTTAAGTGCAGAATCACATTTTAATTGGCAGTGATCATTTTCATAATAATAATATTTTATTTTAATAATGTCAATTTTTGTAATTCACAATATTTTGAAAAGTGATTCTCATTGGATTGCATTACATTTTAACACATAAAAAAGTATATGTTACAACTAAAGAGGGAAACTCAAGCACACTTTCCAATTTAAATAAAATTAGTAATTATTTACTATATGTAAATTAAATTAGTTTTTTGCATTACAGTGATATGAATTATGATATATGTTCATTGGTTACAGTATTATTGGCATAAAATGAGTGTCATATTGCAAATAACCTAAATTGCACCAAAATAGACTATTTAATATAAATATTTTTATTTCTCTTCTTCAATATTTCTTACTTCTTTTGATTTGTATCCAATGTTTGCTTGTTTTCTTTGCTTCAAAGATTGAAAAACCCTGCAGCAGCAAACCACAAGAGTTTCTCCTGTATCCTGCTAAAGGAATTAGCCAGAGTCCCACCCCAGCCAGCGCTGCTACACCCCCCAAACAAGTCACATCACCATCCTATCAGAAAAAACCTCACACTCAAAAACCATCTCCCACCTCCCAGCCAAGATCTCCTGCAACCTCTGAAGCTCTACCTCCAGACCTCAAACACAGACTTGGAGAGCTGCTCTTGAAATACAGCAGTGGTCTGTGGGCCCACGCTCTGCCTAAACTCTACCAGGACACGTATAAATCCAAACTTCCGGAGATTGTTCTGGATAACCTTACTCTGCTTTCAGATATATGTACGATTGACTACCCCGTACCGGACAACCCCAAAAGAGCGATTCTATATGCTAAAGTGGTGGAGGATGAGAGCCGTAACAAATCAGGATCGGCTGACTCGCAGACAACAGAGATGCCACAGCGGCGTTTAAGCATTCAGACAGTGCCTCCTCTTATTATCCCTAGAGAGGAATATCCATCTGTTCTGGTGGTGGAGGCAGCTGACACCAACAGTGTCATTCTGAGGTATGACTCAAGATCAGTCCTTCATTTCATGTGGGATCAGGCTATATACATATTGTCTTTATATAGAAGAAAAAAAACAGGTGACTTTTAGGTCATTAACCATTTGACATTCATGTACAAACAATAGAACCCTGCCAAAAACACAATAGAAAAAATGCAATGGATTTAATGGTTATAATGGGTATTGTATTAGTTTGAATTGAAACTATAATGGTGTCGACTGGTATGTGATGGATTCTATTGGTGGGGTGTTATCTGGCAGATTAACCCTAATGGAACAACGCCTAAAACACACTACAAAAATGAATTTTGTAATGGTTTCAATGGTTCATAATGTTATTTAAATGGAAACCGTTGGAATTTCTCTGATGGTTTCTATAGGGTTACTATTGGGTTTTTTTCAGCTGACTAGTTGGGGCTCTAAAAGTGAATATAAAATGTATTTGATCATAACAAAAATAGTTTTTCTATTAAGATGTATATTTAAAATGATGTTAATTCATTTAATAATTAATTTGGTAATTGTATTGCTTAATAACTTTTAAAGACAACCCTACCATGAGCTCACAGTTTATTAGGTGATTTTACTGATTGTAATTTCTTTAAGTGTAATTGTTGAATTCAGATTGACATTACCCACAATCATTAAATAAGAGCCGAATATGTCGCAATTGCCATGGATTTGGAAATTGTGGCAAAATAGCTCAACGGTGAGTGCCCATGTGAGTGCAAGTGGCCATAACTCAGAAAGATTCTGCATATCTCATGTTAATCTTGAGTCCTTACAGAATAGTATGGCACCCTTAAAATATCCATAGAGTAAAAGACAGATACAGCTGTACGATTATTTCCGAAAACATACGGCGCATGCGGGGGATGGGGGGTTAGAACTAAAGCACATGCGCACCCATTGCCAACAAAACACAGACATGACTCAGTTTCACTTTCCGCGTTCGGCTCATGTCCGGCATGTTTTAGCGCTGGGACCACGCTATCTATCAGTTTCAAACGATCTTCAAATCCAGCCTTATATCCACCGTTTATATAACATCCATCACTGAAATGCCATGAACAAACAAACACACACCTCTCACTTTCGCAAGAGTAGCGAGCTGCAGCTGCAGGCCCACAGCGCAGCCAATCTTGATGGTAAGCGGGTCTCGCTCAACGGTTGACGTGTGGGCGGGCTATTTTTTTTCGCCTTTTCAAGACTTTTCCAATAAGGGACTAATAATAATTGTTTCGAAACGGATTTTCATGTTCGAAAAAATCTTTCCGAAACCTATACGAACGCTGGGCGAGTGTATCGAGCAAAGAAATACTACGTCACTCATACGTCCAACACGTTTTTTGAGAAGTTGACCATGTCAAGCATGAGAAAAGAGCACGTTTAACATTGTAAATAAGCCAGAATGCACGAAACACCGTTGCATGGCCCCTTTAAAACTTTTCTGAGGCTAAAGACAAGTATGAATCTTTAATACACATTTAAATATTGGTTCAACATCAAATATTATATTTTTTTTTTTTGTTCACTAAAAGTAAATAACGTCGAAGGGTTTATATTGCATCATCAGTAATAATGTTGCCGGTTACCGTTGTGCTATTCCACCATTGACCCTTGATGATATGTGCGTTTATTTGCAGATATATAGGTGAAAATTATTCCAAGGCCCAGGAGAAGTTGGAAGATGAAATGAGAGAGTTCTATAGGCAGGACAACACCAAGATAGTTCTGACCTCACCCTCCCCAGGTCAGCTGACCGCTGTACGTGCTGAAGAAGAGGAGGAGATCCTCCGTGCACAAGTGTGTGAGGTCATGCCCGACAAAGTCAAGGTACGCTTCGAGATCACAGTGGATTATATGGTTTTCTAACATAGATCGATCTATGAAAAATCTACCCTGTCTGCCTAGTGGTCTGTTTAGTATTAATTATTAAAGATTGTGTATATGATGTTGTAACAGGTTTATTATGTGGATCATGGCTTTTCTGAAGTCATCAGCAGGAGCAAACTACTCGATTTACATGAGACATTTTTGAGATTGCCTTTCCAAGCCACCAAATGTAAACTAGCGGGTGAGTTTTCCATTTAATTATGAATATGGTGTACTAGCACCAGAAATAACCAAATCGTTTTGAATTTAATGTCAAATGTAGCGTTCTTAACATGTTGTTTCTGTATCTAGGCCTGGGGTCTTTTAGCCGGGAGCCGGCAGTGCTAAAGAGGTTTGAGTCCGTGGCCGGTGGCAAGATTCTGTTGGCTGAGATCTTAGAGCGGGAGGAAGTGCCTTTAGTGGTCTTGTATGACACATCACAGGATGATGATATCAACATCAATGCTGCTTGTTTGAAAGCTCTGCAAGACAAATCATTAGAGAGTGTGCTAAAGGTAAACATTGTTGAAGTGTTTGATGTTACATATGATATTTATGCTATTTAATATTGGTTAGTGATTTTTTGTTTGTGTTGTCTGTCATAGGTCAACAATGCTTATATGAATGTGAATGTGACCAGCGTTTGCTCAGATGGGACGATTCACTGCCAGGTGCCTTCCAGAGGTCTGGCTAAACTCAATGATATTCTAGAGAAAACCGAAAACTATTTTCATTCCCAGGTACCATGTTGCATCATGCAGAATCTTTTCCTTATAACGTTATGTATTGCGATTGCAAGCCTTTAGAATAAATGAGGAGGTTGAAATGGACAGATTGGGATTAGGGGTTTATTCAGATTAGCAGGCGTCAAGTGCAAGACAAAATCCCTAAACAAGAGACCTGCTGGCACAGATTGTGTAATACAGTTGCCTAAAATAGCAATAACATTTATTAAAGGTGTTTTATAAAGTAATGACTTAATATTTACTTTAGTGTGAAAAGTGTGATGTCCATTGTAGGGCAGACAAGAAAAGATCATATTTTTTTTATTATTTTAGGTGACATCAGAGTCGCTGGTTTCTCGCCCTTTTTGTGGCAAAAGCTGTCTGGCTCGTTATAAAGGCAAATGGTCTCGGGTGGAGGTGAGTGTGTTTTGTTAACAGCCGAGTGAGTAAAAGAAACAAGTTATTTGATAAACAGGATCTGAAACAGGATCTACATTCCATGCAACTGGGAGCAGTATTTGCCCTGAATCTGCTGACTAATTTGAAAACCTGTTGTTGCTTCGTAAGAAGAATTCTGCAGACATGAACGTTTGTTGAATGTATTTAAATATGTTAAATGGAGCAGACTGTAATACAGTCATGTTGGCAGCTAAAAGCATAATCTGATCACCCTGAACATTTCATAAACACTGAATATATGAATAGCTTTCCTGTGGCTCAGCAGTAAGAGCATGGCGTTGGCAACACCAAGGTCATGGGTTCGATCCCAGGGATTGCACATACTTAAAGTTTATGTATAGTATAATGCAATGTAAGTAGCTTTGGATAAAAGCATCTGCCAAATGCATAAATATAAATGTAATTTAACAAAAAAAATTGAAGAACAAAAACAGTTAACCCGGGTTATAATAAAAGGGGCTATAAAACTGAAATGTAAGAGTTGCTTCCCAACTACTAACCTTAAACTACTAACACCACTTAAAATGCTGTTTTATACAGTAAGCTTTCCTAAAATTATTTGTTCATCTTGCAATTATGTGTTTTAACAGGTTTAAAAGCTCATACGATAATTAAGATGCATTTAAAAAGTTTTAATAACAACATTTATATATGTTCACTTTTTTATAGATAACAAACCTGCATGGCACCCGAGTGCTGGACATCCTGTTTGTGGATGTGGGTGTCCAGGCATCAGTTGAAGTTGTTGAGTTGAGAGAGATCCCTCCTCCTCTGCTGCGTGACCTCAACTCCATCCCGCCCCAGGTCAGAAAACGGCTAATCACAACACAGATATGTTAATGAGGGAAGCTGTAATCAGTCAGGGGAAAAGAAGAGTTACAGACTAACTTTTTGTCTGGTATGCCTGTTATTTTTAGATTATTTACAGAGGTTCTTAAACTTTTTGGGGCCAGGGACCCCTTAAAGTTGAGAGAATTTTCCAAGGACCCCCTCAAAATTATAATAGTTACCAGGCATATGTTCACCACATTTTGCACTCTTATAGTTTGTATAGAGAGGCTTGTGTTAGCCTCACCATGAGAAGCAAATAGTTAAAATCAGGTTGGGTTTTGGTTAGCTGAAAAGTAACTGCTGAAAAGCGACAAAAACCGCCATTAAGAAATAAAAGAAAAATATCTTTGTAACACAATTTTATAACATTCATGAAAACCTAAAAGTACTTTCCTTTTTTATGGAAGTATATATTATAGAACAATTTTGTGTCGCAGAATTAATGCATTTTTTTTATATTACATTGGTAAGAATCTTCCTTTCACTTATCGTTCACACGACCGTGTTTCTTTTGGCAAGTTTAACAATCATCATAGGTAGTTTAGCTGGTTAGAGTTAGGTTAGGGTAAAGGTTTCGTAAGACTTGAAACACCAAGGATTTAGTCAAAACCATGAGCCACGCACACGGATATGACTCGAAACACCAAGGATTAAGTGACAGCTGAGCTCGGACCCAATGACTTGGGAGAAGAACTAATCATTTCTGTTTCTGGTACAATGTTGCACGAGCGTGGTCGACACAAAATGAACGAATCACTCTCTGAGACAACTCGTTACTCTCGAAAAGAAGGAGTCGTTCATGAACGACTCATCACTAATGTGACTTACGTCATTTGAGATGGATAGTCATTTCAGGGGGAAGTGCATTTTCAGATTTTAACTGAAGCTTATGAGGGTACATGAATTTTAAAAAGAAAATGACCCACATTCATAAGATATTTACTATAAACCGTAAAAATAAGAATTGTCATTTTTTATTTCATTGGGACTTTAAGATAAATTATAGGACATTTGTAAGAATGTTACAAGTGCGATTCTCAAACATTGCTTAAAACGTTCTCAAATATTTTCTTAAGAACATCTTAATTTTGTTCGTAAGAATAAAATAATACATCTACACTCACTTGCTCGTGTGGTAACTGTATATGTTTATCTATACAATGAACTTTATGTGTGTTACGATCACATCGTATTCTTATATATTCTTCTTGATCTGTTATATTGAGATAATGTCAGATATGTAATGAATCAAGATCCGAATAAGATTTAAAACAATTACGTGGTTTTTAAATGACAAGATATTTAAAAAAAATCAAATCACTCACTAACCTTAAATGATAACGCAATTTGTACGTGACTTTTTCGATAAAATCTTATTTAGATCTGTCACCTGATCAGGTGTTTGCCATTAGATTATTTTATTTCCTAACTTTGGGCAGAACTGTTGGCTGCTCTATTTAGGATATTTAGATATAGTCTTGATTCTAGAATAGTGCCCTGGAAGGTGGTCTTCAGTTCACCGCTTGGTCTCACTAAGATTTTGAAGCAGGGCCTTTACTGTAAGGTGGGTGGGTTGGGAAACAGTGCAGACCCTAGATTGTTTTTAAACATCTGTTTAATGCATCTAATGGCGAAAACTTAAATAAATGAAAGATCTTTTTAACATTTTCAAAGCAAATAGTATACACATTAATTTCGATTTGTCACCTGATCCGGTGTTCACCATTAGATTCTTTAGTTTTGCTAACTCTGTAAAATATTAATACAGTGGCCTACTGCTGATTTTTTTTGTGTTAATTCTAGAATAGTCCTCTGGGATAAAGGGCGGGCAGGTGTTTTCAGTTCACCCCATGGTCTCACTAAGAGTAAGAAGTTAGAAGTAGGGTCTCTATTGTAAGGTCATCTATGTTATTAAAAGACATCAATTTGTCAAAATAAACTGTCAAAATGATTTGCTGCATCCGGGTTACCGTGTGTTATTAGTTTTGAGAGGTTGTTATCTGGGAATAACGAACCTGCAAATGTTGCGACTGGCCAATCAGAATCAAGCATTCCAACGAACCCTGTAATACAAATATTTAATGTCCTCTATATCTTACATGTTGCAGATGAGTGTCCTCTTCTAAACAGAAATTTCCTCTAAACGTACAGAATTATGTGAGTTTTTGTCTGTCTGCAGGCTCTGAAATGCTGTTTGGCAGATCTGTCTATGAGTGTGGGCTCATGGACTCCTGATGCTGTGCAGTGGCTGAGGGACACGGTTCTCCACTGCAGTGAATGTACTATGAGGGTCAGTCTCATGTTAATAGTTCACCAAAGAGATAAACAAATTCTGTCTTTATTTATTCACTGTTAAAACTTCTATGATTTTCTTCTGTGGAATACGAAATAAGATCATTTGAGAAATGTTTTAGTGGTTTTGTGTCCATACAGCGGAAGTCAATGGGGGCCTTTGTTTGGTTATCAAAGTTAGTTTTTTTAATATGTAAAACTAAATGACGATTTTATTTTTTGGGGGGGTGAACTATCCCTTATGCTCTGTTCAAATCACCATTATTGGCAATCAAAGTTACACTGCATAACCTGGCTCACATGTCAGAAAAAGGAACATAAGAAAGGCGAAGTTTTTTTTAAAATTTATTTATGGATTTAGATTTTTCTACATTTTTAACCTTTTTGAACCTATATTCAATTCAATTTCATTTATATAGCACATTTCACAATTGTTCCAAAGCTCCTTTACAGGAGAAATATAAAATAAAAAAACTCAAATACACAGAAAAGGTAAAACAGTACAGTGCATGGTGTTTGTGGAACAAGCAAGATCATTCTAATAAAGCGATGAAGACTAATTTACTGAACCTTTAAGCTAATCTAAAACCACGTAAATATATCACATAACATTTTGTGCCACCAGTACATCTTCTGCAATTGCCGTGGAGCAATACTTTAGATTTAAACCTTCTTTAAAAAGTGGGAAATATTATAATAATAAAGAACCAGGAACCAATGAACCACTACTGTTTTAAAAAAGACAAGCCAGTTTGCCTGTATAATATATCAGGACCCTAAAAGTAAACTAAACCAGTCCATTGCTGTTACAACTGAAAAAAAACCTGAACAAACACTAAATAAATTGTAATTTTTTTTCTAGATCTCCAAGGTGGATAACAAACGCCTTGCTCATGTTTATCTCTTCACCAACAAGAACTTCCACGACACAAGCTGCAGTTTAAACCAACAGCTGGCTGACTCTGATCTGTGGAACCACCAGAAGGATGTTTTCTTAAGCAGTCGTGGCCCTTCAAAATCCTCCCTGACAATCCCTGTCTCTACCCAGAGAGTAGATAAAGCTCTACACGCACCCAGAAGGAGATCTCCACCTGGCAGCCAGGGCACACCTCCAGGCTCTCCGACCGAACATCTTTCTCTTCCTCCAGCGCTGGTGTTGCCAGAAGTTGGGGAGAATATAGATGTGTTTGTTTCTGTGGCGTGCCATCCTGGTCACTTTGTGCTACAGCCATGGCAGGATATGTACAAATTAGTGGTTTTGATGGGGGAGATGATTCTGTATTATAATAAGACAGAGGAGAAACCATTTATAGTGGAGAAGAATCAGATCTGCTCTGCCAAGGTGGACAACAAGTAAGTGTGGAAGTCTGGTGCATATGGTCACTTTTTCTGGCCCAAAGAGTCAACGGGTTATTTACTTTACCTGTGTCTAGATGTCATGTGATCCGTTTTCCTCTGTGTCATTTGTCAGCTGGTACCGTGTTCTGGTGAAGGGAGTTCTGAACAATGGAATGGTGTCAGTGTATCAGCTGGACTATGGCAAACATGAGCTGGTGATATGCACTCGGCTCAGACCGCTCATCCAAGAGTTCTGCCAACTCCCCTTTCAGGCCATCACTGCTCAACTGGCTGGTACACTTGATTTTCTCTTAGAACGAGTCTTTTATTTGTTGACATGTTTGTAGTAGGGTAGTTTATAAATAAACCGCACGTGTCCTATGGTGTAACAACAAGTAAGATAAATCTCTTTTATGCTGTTTTAGAATATAAATATTACTCAGAATTTGTTTTATTATTAACGGTTTGTTTTCTACATTCTTGTTGTCACAGCATAGGACGCATGTACAGTATATTTGTCAACTATCCAGGTCCTTTAATGTTATAATTAAAAGCCGGGCACTTTTCATTTTCGAGGCACTTCAACTGACAACCTTTTTTTTAATTTAGGAAACCTATTTAGTAAATTAAGAAATCATGATCCGTTATTTAAGTGCAATATTTTGCATTCAATATTAGCTACCTCATATTTCTTTCTACCTCAGACCTTTTGATCTAAAGGTGTGCTTAAATGTTTAAAAAGTTTTGTAGACAAAAATGAAATTGTTATTAGAAAGGTTTTTGAAATGAATGACTTTGAATAATGAAGAAAAAGCAGCCAATAAGAGCCCAGCATAAAAAGGAATTCCTTCAGGAATGTTTAAAAAACAACTTGGGGTGAGACCTCAAGAATTTGCCTGACAAAAAAAGGGTGTTTACATTGAAGATGTTAAAATGTAATCATTTTTTATTTATGTAAGTTATGGATGTTATTGTTTTATTTTTGGATTTTATTATAATTTTATTATATATGGGTTTAATATTATAATAGATGTTTAATTTTAATATAATTATTTTTCATGAGAACTATTATTCAAATATGTGGAAAAAAAATAATAAGTGACCCTAAACTCAAAAGATTGTATCTAAACAGTTTCTTAGTTGAAGGTCTTTATGGTCATGTGTACTAGGTACAGTGTAGTTCTTACTTTGTTTGAAAACTCTGATGTATATTTAGACACATTAAAGACTTTAAGGGGTATTTGTTTCAGGTGTGAAGTCCAGGCTTTGGTCTGAAGAGGCCTCCATTGTGTTCAGGAATCATGTTGAGAAGAAGCCTCTGGTGGCCAGCTAGAATCACAGCAGGGGGCATCACAGCTGTGGGACCGTAAGGTTGTCGTCTACCTGGTGGACACTTCACAAGAGGAAAGAGACATCTGGCTGCACGACATTATGGCTGAATTTACTGATGAGTTGACCAATGCTGCATAAAACCAATTAACAAATAACAGAGTGTGCTGAAGGATTCTTATATCTGTGCTTATTAGTGCCATCCTGGGATGCTGCAGATTTAGGTTTTGTTTTTCCAAATGTGACTTGAACACAATTCTGCCTGAGCCAATGTGAATCGTAGAGTTTAAAATATATGATTGAAATTTGCAGCACCTTTTAAAGCGGTTTTAAGCTAAGCGGTGTTAAATGCTTTCAAAACGCTTGGTGAGTTTTGCCTTTGCATTAACAGAAAAAAGCTGTGAAGATCCGTAGTGAATGAAAACAAGATTTTATATGTGTGAGACCTTAAGTTATTCAAGAACAGATCAACTTGTCTGTATTGTATTTTGAAAAAGTATGTTATGATGTCATGCTTCATGTTAACAGTGTAGCATTTCCAAAAGCTGCCAGTTTACAACTCTTAAGAGACAATGCGCTTCAATTTGCGCCAGGCTAAAAGTTTGTCATTTCAGATATTTTTTACATGGACAAGCTTTTTGGAGACTAAAGATCTAAAGCCATTAGGAATAAATCTTCTTCTATAAACAAATTAGAAGCTGTCCGAGCTTTAGATTTATGTTTGGCCTCTGGCATTAGCATTATTTTTTTATTTTTTTGCCTTGTAGTATAGTGTGATTATGTTTACAATCCTATGTGTTTACACTAATTCCATAGCAATTGCATACTGTAGTAAATTATTGATGACTGAATATGAATATATAGATTACATTTAAAGACTAGAAAGAGTACATTGTTGGCAGAAGGATTTCACTACAGGTGGTAAATATTTTAGAAATAAAAGGAGAAAATTGTTGGTAGTAGAGCCTATTTGTAAACTCAAGAAATATATATAACCTATTTTTAATTGACTTCGAGTACAGAATCGAATGGTTTATGAGACCGTGTTACCTGTACAGTATAAATGAATCAAACTCATCTGACTGGATGCTTAAATCCAATAATGACTGCCCGGTTCATCCCACCATGAAAAAGAGGCTATCGGCGTTTTCAATTTTGAATCGCTCTTTTGATACTGTGATGTCACATGTTGCATTATGTCAAAACCAAGAAATGAATTATTAGACATTAGTCTTGTTTTATTTAATGCGGCACCTCTCTCGCGCGTTAATGTGATGTCATCCGCATGTCTGTTCTCGCATCAAGCCGAACAAACCTTTGTTGTGTTTACTGTGTGAACTTTGAAGGTGGTTCTGACTGAGTGCTTAGACATTAATAAAAAAATGGTTTGATGGATTCACATATGTTCCATAATACACGTAAACTCCCCAAATAATAATGTTGTCTAACAAACACAAAACCTATAATGACCCTTTTTATTTATAAGTTCCTATTAATCACTTAAGGTGTCGCATATTGTGTCATATTCTGTTTAGTCTGACGTCACGCACCACCTTATATGGAAGGTTACATACTGTTTCCGGGTCCAACGCCCAACAAGATGCTATAGGCAAACAACAAAAAATGCTAACACACGCGCATGGCGAGCTGTACAACTATCGGGAAACCACGATCCTAACCTTTATCTTCGTCAAGAAATCCCAGATGGCCAGACATTGATTCACTTTTTCATAATTTATGCAAATATTGATGAAGGAGACTCCGTAAGCCTGGGGACTGTAGTGTATACTGCGAGTTAATAAATGCTCCGCTTACATATAACGTTATATGCGATGCGAGTGAACGGTGGTCATTACCAGCTGTTTAAAGTATAGCCCCGTTTGAAATGAATAGATTCTTGGACCCGGAAACGGTATCCCGTACGTCACCAATTGACAACCGAGTAGAGCCCACTTTTTTGATCCAGTCTATAATACGAGTTAAATATTTATTAACTATCCCAAAATGATTTGTCACATTATCGAAGTAAAATGGGTTGTGAATGCCTTTTTATGTTGACATTAGCGTGTTAACGTTCAGCATTGCTTTCATACTGTACATCAACAACACTCATTTCTTTATGAAAGATTTTGATTAATCACCAGTGTTTATTCACATCATGCATTCATTCATATCCGTTCATCATCAAATGTGAAAATTTAAATACAAACTAATGAGGAGGTGGTTAAGAGAGGAGCGACAGATCTCATAAAGATATGGAGATGAAAAGAAATTGGTTACATCTGGATCATTTGACCTTCATTGTGACATCACTGGAGTTCACCAAGCACCAGTCGACAGCACTCCCCCACTTTAACTGGATCAGAGACGCTAGCGTATTTCGAAATCTGAGAATTGACACCTAGAGATCGTGCGAGGTCCTTTGCGGTGCTGTCTCCAGCCACTGTGGTCCCCAGTGCCACCAGCAGCCTGAAGACAGCCTCTCTGTCCAGTACTACCTCTAAGATAGTGCTGGCCACCGACAAGCACTGTGCCTTAGCTTCAATCTCAGCCGGTTGACCGTACAACCTTCCGGCGTAGTTTAGCACCAAGGTAGCCAGCGCAACATGGATGTTCTTGTTGCAGACAGCCCGAAGGTCGCCGACCCGGGAGAGGACTGCGTCGCGTTGACCCAAGAGGAGGGCGCGCCCTTGAGACCCCGAGAAACAGTTACACAGTGTGCGCAGTGCAAGCATTTGGTTTGCAGGCCTGCCCTCGGGTGACATGAGACCCAGGAGATGGTTACAAAGACTGGCACCCTCGGTCCCACCGCAGAGCTGGGCATTGACCTCAGGATGGCGCACAGCCAAACGCAGGATGTCCAATACAGGAAACACAATATCTGAGAATTGAAAATGACAAGTTGAGTGGTCTTAATTTGCTTTAATGTTTTTCTTAAGTAAAGTGAATAATGAATTCATCTTTAATGAAATAAACAGCTTTGTCGTGACATCTGCACTACAGAAGCTATTTAGATTCAGTGTCTTACCCTCTGGCCAGTGGCTGGCTCTCCAGAGAACATTGATCTGCTCTGCGGTGGGCTGTTCCTTCCTCTTCAGATCGGTAACTACGAGCAACAACTTCTCCAGACTGTCTAGTGCTGCCTCGCTCAGCTTGTGATCTTGAGGAGCGGTGTTGTTTAGCTCCTGAAGCTTACCTACACATGACATTAGGGCAAATGCCATAGAGCAATATACAGTATGAGAGATAATCCTCAACAAGTATAACTTTGTTGAATAAGCAGGTTTCTCTTTACAGGTGGGTCAGGGTAGACCCACCCAATCACAAGCTTAGAAACCTAAACCTTTTGTTTTTTTTGGGTTCACCCAAAAAATAAAATTCTGTCATCATTTACTTTACCTTTTGTCATTTCCAAACCTGTCTTTCTTTCTTTGCAGAACACAAAATAAGATATTTTAAAGAATGTCGGTCAGTGGTTCTCAAACTGGGGGCACCAAGATGGATCCAGGGGGCCACAGATTTTGCGGCATTTTAGGAAATATAGCAATATTTCATAACTTTCATGCAATCAAAAATCTGAAAATATCACCACCAACCAAAATAATTGATGTTCCAGCATTCTATAACCGAATGTTTTTGGTTTAATTAAGATTCTAAGTCTTTATTTGGGGGGCCGCAAACACAAAATATGTTTAGATTCACCCTACACAAAGGAACAAACCACTGATGTTGGTAACAGAAAACCGATGGTACCCATTGACTAGCATATATGTTCTACAGAAGAAAGAAAGTCATACTGGTAACAGAATTATCATTTTTAGGTGAACTATCTCGTCAAATCATTATATTCTGCTATAAAAGTGTCACTTACTGAGAATCTGAGTGGCATTAGCCTGTTCAAACATAACGCCATCCGTACTGGGGAAGTAGATGTTTGTTGTAGCTTTCTGGAGGGAAGAATAGGCACTACCACCTAAAGTGGATTGAGAGAGATAACAGTGTATATAGTAACTGTACATATAGTCAGGGGGTCAGCAAGTTTTCATATAGTTACATAAAGGGTGATTAATAATAATGATTTATGGCAAAAAATAAAAATCACGAAATATGGAGATACAAGGTTTCAGAAGGACAGCATATGCACATTACTAAATGATGTTTTACCAGTAAAAGGATCAGCTACTCCAGAAGGCGCTGTGCCTGTGGATCCTGACCCAGGTATATATCTGCCCCCTCCTGCACAAAACCACTCACTCTTAATAAGACTACACACATTTGGTTGAATTTTTAAGTAATATCATGCAAGCAAAAGCGTACCTGTGAATGGATCTGCTCCAGATCCCTGGCTGTCGCTTCCTGACCCTGGGATGTACCGCCCAGCACCTGAGAACAGAAGATATACAGTGGCATTCATATCACTAAACACACCATGTTTGACGGACTAAATGACAGTAACCCCAGCAGAAATATTTATTGCATTTACATTTGTGACTCTTTTATCCACAGCGACTTTCAAGGTGCGCATTTGATCAGTTCATCATTCCCCTACATGTTTTTAAATGCAATGCGAGTAATTCACCTGTGAAGGGGTCTGTGGAAGTTGAAGGTGCTTGTCCCAGAGTGTGGCCTTTAGTGTTTTCAATGATGAAGTTTGCAACCTGATCCAGGAACATGGGACTCAGGTCATTCTTCTGTAGAAAGTTGTGCGCGGTCAGCCAGGGGTCATCCATCAAATTGTAAGGCAGCTTCAAGGCTGGACCGCCTTCATTTACATCGATGGTGAAGACAAAGTCATACTCCTTTAGATAGAGGGAAATTACTTGGGCTGTTACACGACATGAGCAAATTCAATGCTGAACATTACATTGTAGGTCACGGCTTAGAAATGGTGTCAACTGGGTCAAATGATAGATTTAAAGTGACAGTCCACCAAAAATGAAAATCCTGTCATCATTTACTCTCCATATTATTATTTCAAACCTGTCTGACTTTCTTTCTTCTGCAGAACACAGAAGAAGATATTTTAAAGAAAGTTGGCAACCAAACAGCGTCGGCACTCATTCACTTCTATTGTATGGACACGAAACCGATGCAAGTGAATAGGTGCCGATTACCAACATTCTTCAAAATGTATTATTTTGTGTTCTGCGGAAGAAAAAAAGTCACACAGGTTTGAAATGACGAGAGAGTGAATCAATTATTTTCATTTTTGGGTGATCTATCACTTTAAGAGAAACGGAGGATATAAAATGCTGCATGAATTCTTCTGAGGTCTTGCCAGACAAAGTGTCTCACCTTGCCCTCATACATCACTCGCTTTGAGCTTGGCTGAGAAGACCCGCCCACTACATCTCCGATCTTCACCCAGCGCTCATCGCTCATGCTCCACTGATACGCCTCAACATTTGAATCCTCCTTAATGAGTCGTGTTTGCCCGTCACGATTCCCTACAGACATAATGTAATAATATAATGAGAAAATTCCTATTTCCCATGCACAGTGCCAACTTAATCGCACACACAAATCTCTTTACCTGGTTCATTCAGGTGCTCTTTGCCAGGCAGGTCCTCCATCTTAATGTCACCTAAGTCTCCTGTCTTGGGGTCAATGATGGCTTTGGAGAGCTCATCTTCGAATGCCTGCAGGTCTTGAGTGCTTGCAACACGTTCCTCGCTCTCAGTAAACACGCGGATTGCACCATCGCTGGAGACAAATGTGAAATGGTCACGTAAACCTCTAATAAATAGCAACGTGTTTGCATTGTTAACTAACCGTGGTTGTTAACATGGATTAACCAATGAGATGCAATGGAAAAGACATGCACACCTGGCTCCAACAGCAATGTCTCCATTAGGCAGAAGACAGCAACACCACACGGATTGCGCAGGTAGGCGGATAGTCTGACAACACTCCCCCTTCCTCCAGACTCTGACTGTTCTGTCCTCTCCTGTGCTTACGAAGTCTAGAATAAAGGAAAGAAAAGTCAAATATCAGATCTTAATATAAATGTTTATTTTGCCAATCTACCTAAATGGTCTTAAAGAGTAACTGCAGGGATTGTTCACCCAAAAATGAAAATTCTGTTATTATTTATTCATCCTCATGTCATTTCAAACCATTATGACTTTCTTTCTTCTGCAGAACACAAAAGAAGATATTTAGAAGAAAATTGGTAACCGAACAGCGCTGGCACCCATTCACTTCTATTGTATGGACACAAAACCAATGCAAGTGAATGGGCGCCGATCCTATTCGGTTAATAATATTTTTCAAAATATCTTCTTTGGTGTTATGCGGAAGAAAGAAAGTCATACAGGTTTGAAATGACCAGAGGGTGAGTAAATGATGACACAATTTAAATTTTTTGGTGAACTATCACTGACTATTGACATGTTTCAAAGCATTTGACAAACAGAGAGTCTCCAAATACTTAATAACGTTGCACATCATGTCATATCAACAAAAATGTGACTTTTTATGTTTTGATATTTTTCTCATGCAAAGAATTTGATTTCCCAAATATTCTTTAAAGCGTGTAAGAAAAAAAAATGCAAATACCTTGTCCATTAGGGAAGACAGCAATGCTGTAGATATAGTTAGTGTGACCGTAGTAAACCTGCACACATTCCCCATTCACCATCCACCGTCGAATGCTCGCATCATTGCTGCAGGATAAAAACTCCACCTCATTTATCACCGCTAGACCTCGCACACAATCCTCATGACCTGCAGGACACAAGAGACACAAGTCCAGCTATCATAATGACTATGAATGGTGACCCTTCTGAACATCTGTAACCATCCCTAAAAAATTACATATTTTTAAAAAGCATTAGAGATGTCAGATGGCCCACTATACCAGTGTACGTGTTTTCACAGCGTCCGGCTTTCCACAACTTGATCGTCTTGTCAGCTGATCCCGAAAGCATTAAGCCCTGCTCCGGCAAAATAACCACAGCCCATACAGCTGCTGTGTGTCCCTGATGAACACCAATTACAGAGAAAGAATAGCAGTCAGCACTTTAATGCATACTCACGGTGTACTCACACTGACTGCAGACACTATACGGGTATGTATTGGCTTTCCTGTGGCTGGTTAGACCATGGCGCTAGTAACGCCAAAGTCATGGGTTCGATCCCGGAGATAGCACAAACTTATAAACAAATGTGTAGTGTAATGCAATGTAAGTCGCTTTGGATAAAAGCGTCTGCCAAATGCATAAATGTAAACGTCTGATCTCCCTCTTAAAGGGCCAGCGCAGAAAAAAAACACATTTGTGAATATTAAAGGAATCGATATCCTGAACAGTGTCTGTTTACCTGTAAGGTCATCATGCACTTTTCACTGAGCCAGACTTTGGCCGTTGTGTCCCACGAGCCGCTCAGTAATGTTCCAAACTTGCCAGCGGAGAGTGTGCAAACTGTGGGCGCAAAGAAACGGCACAAATGACAAATGTATCTTACATTTTCATCTGCCATGTAGATGACAGGTGAAGTTATTTGTTGTGGACAGTACCTGTGTTTTTATGACCCTTGAGCGTAAACAGAGGGTCCGGTCGGTCTAATGAAAACACACAGATGTTGTTGTCGTGTCCTCCGGTGGCAATGAGTCCTCTGGGATATGTTTCATTGGGAGCGATGATACACACACAAGACACAAAGTTGGCATGGCCATTCATACACTGCATCTCCGTAAAGCCCTTGTTTCCACTGCAGAAAAGAAAACATGAGAAAATATGTAGGCCTATTAGCTTTTTTGACATTGTTTATGCAATTGATAATATGAGTATATTATGAATTAGTAAGTTATTATTGTTTATTTATTTAAAAACGGAACCAATATTTTCTACACGATTGCTGTACGTTAATCGTAACGGAATTGAGCTCAAGTGAATCTGACAGTGAACGTTAAATGGGACCGAGTGTTTTACAAATCGGTCGCTGTCAGGAAACAAAACTGTCAGTTTCGTTTCAGTTTTTCTTCAGAGTTTCGTTTTCTTTAACTAACATATACCATTACATTGACAAACTATGATGTAAGTTAACCAGTCGCCTTAGAAACCGAGGCAAACTTAAGTCAACTAACTCAGACAAGTAACTAGAAGATCCGCGGTGTCCAGAGGAAGCTGATGAGATGTACCTTGAGTCCGGTACCCAGACCCGGGCGGTTCGGTCTCTGGACACAGACACGAAGGCTCCGTCGGGATATGCGGTCGCGGCGAGACCGCGCACATCCATTTCATGCGCTGGGAGCGAGCAGCGCAGTCTGTATGTATTACTGCTAGCCATTATTATTGATGAAGAGTGAATGAAAGAGCGAGCGCTACACTGACACAGCAACACTACGCATACCGCATGATGGGAAAACACGCGACAAAAATAAAAGTCCCCAACTTAAATAATATGATCCCACGTTGACATTTTACAGTATAACGTGAGAAATATATTTTATAATATTTAGTGTTTTATTTATTATTGGTTTATTTATTTTTTAGAATTGTTAAAAATACATTTTGCGTGTAGAAAAATAGGGATGACTAATATTAGACGATGGGCTTGTATTTATTATTTGAACTTCACCCCGGAAATGCATGATGGAGTTGCTTTGTGTCCTTTTTCTTTGAGGTGAAAATATAACAAACATGTCCAGTAATAAGGGAATAGCACTTATTTTTGGAGGCTTCGTTACAGCCGTCGCAGTAGCGTTTTATCCTATATTTTTCCATCCTCTCTCTCACGCAGAAGACTACAGTAAGTATTTCTCATTATTACTCTTTATAAGTAAAATACTTTAAGTATGCAAACAATTATTGATCATGTGCTATTTTTCTTGTTAACCCTTTTGAAAAAAACCCAGCATATGCTGGATTAGGTATGTTTTGATGCTGGTTTGACCATCTTAAACCAGCTAAGGACCAGCACAGCACATGACCATCTTAAACCAGCACAAACCAGCAAACCAGCATCAAAACATACCAAACCAGCATATGCTGTTTTTTCAACAGAGAACTTTTTGCATTTGAAGCCAATACCCTGGCTATTACGAAAGCACATGCCCATGTCACATTTCATACCAAAATAAAATAAATAAATGAAATAGTAGAGTACTGTAAAGTGAAAATGTACCTTAAGAAATAACAAATCTTAGTATAGCCTTTATTTTGTTGATTACATGTCTTTGTATAACAGTCAATTATTACATTGTATTCACATTTACATTTAGTCATTTAGCAGACGCTTTTATCCAAAGCAACTTACATAAGCCATATGTCATACAGGAGCAATAATTAAAACTTGCAAAAGTATTTATCCCCTTAATTTTTTTCACATTTTTTTATGTTGCTGCCTTATGTTAAACTACTTTAAATAAATAAAAAATACATGAATGTACACTCCATGCACAATAATGACAAAACAAAAAAACAGGTTTGTGACTACTTTGCAAATTTTTCAAAATTAAAAACTGAAATGAGTACATTGCATAAGTATTCATACCCTTTTGTGGGACACTTGAAATTGAGCTCAGAAGCATTAGTTTTGCTTGTTGATGTTTCTACACTTCGAGTGGAGTTAACCTGTGGCAAATTCAATTGAATAAGTATGATTTGGAGCTGCACATACCTCTCAATAAAAGGCGCGACAGCTGAAAATGCATATCAAAGTAAAAACCAACACATGAGGTCAAAAGAACTGCCAGTAGAGCTCTGAGACTGGATTGTATCAAGACACAGATCTGGGAAAGACTCCTGAAAACAATCTGCTGTATTGAAGGTTCACAGAAGCATGTAGCCTCCATTAATCCTTAATGAAAGAGGTTTGGAACCACCAGATCTCTTACTTGATCTGACCTCCTGTCCGAACTGAGCCATTGATGGAGAAGGGTCTCTGTTAGAGCAGTGAAAAGAAGCTGATGAACACCCTGGTTGAGATCCATGATCATATATGGAGATGGGAGAAACTTACAGAAGGACAAAAGTAACATCACTGAAACACTCTAACAATCTGGGCTTTATGGCCGAGTGGCCAGACTCGAGCCTTTGCTCTGTGAAGACACATGAAGACTTGAAATATGCAAAGACGACTTCAACAAATCTTTAAAACGGTCAGAAACAAGATTCTCTGGTCTGATGAATCTCAGTTTCATGCAGCACTGCTCAACACCTGTACAATACCATCTCAACACTAAAGTGTGGTGGAAATAGCATCATCATGTGGGGTGTTTTTCAGCTACAGGGACTGGGGCATTTTGCAAAGCTGTCACAAATCTGTTTTTTGTTTTGACTTTATTGTGCATAGGGTGAAGATTAATGTAAAAAAGAATCATTTAAAGTAGTTTAAGATAAGGCAGCAGCATAACAAAATGTGAATAAAATGAAGGGGGATCAATACTTTTGCAAGGCACTGCAGGCGCTAAAACAAAGTTACTAGTTTTAACAAAAGCCAGAAAACTACCTGTTGAGAGAAAGTCAACTTTTTCTCTCATTTGTCTGTCAAGTATTCACAGAAGCGATGGGTTTTAAGTAGTTTTTTGAATGTTGTGAGAGATGTGGTTGATCGGACTGAGTTAGTAAGAATGTTCCACCAGGAAGGAATTGTTGAAGGTGTATTTATTTATTAACTGTAACAGAAAATATTGAATCTTTATAAGAATCTAATGTGTAACATAACTGTAATGAAAAACAAAATTTTCACACAATAATAAACTACAAAAACTATACTATATAATATAACTTTTATTCTTCTTTAACAGTTTAGAATATAAAAAAAATAGATTATTTTAGAATATTATAAAATATATTATCATATTTTACGTTAAATGTAACCTGGACGTACTGTTCCGTTTTGTAGTGTTTAATTTCAGCATTTTCCTTTTACTTGCATTTGCTTTGTCTGAATTTGTGTCATTTTTTACAGAGCAGGTCCAGAAGATGAATCGAACAGGAATCAATCAAGCAGATGTGCAGCCTGTTGGTAAGTCATGTCTCTCTCCTTTAAAGTGTCTCTGTATGATCATTCTGCATTTTATTTGATTGACATTGTTGTTTAACAGACATTAGCTTTGCACATGTATGAAATATATGGTCTATATAATTGTCATTTATGTGTCTTATTGGGATTAGGTGTGAAGATCTGGTCTGATCCCTTCAAGCCAAAATCATGATCCCAGTAATACATGTAGAGATGGAAACTGGATGAATGAAAATGCGAGGATTCACATGTCATTCACTGCGGGGGAAATGTTTTGCATGAGACATGCAAACTATAACTCCCTATTACAATAACTACCATACGCGTGTGTTCGTTGAATAAAAGTATAATAATGATTAAAGCGAGAAAAGTTCATCAACAAAATAAAAATCTTTATGCTTATTTAATCAGTCAGCACTTAACATTTTGTGTTTATTAAATGTTATGTATTTATGGATAATAAAAATGCATTTTGAACTCTTCCCACTGTTTATATGTATTGTGTTAATAATGTCCACTAGATGGCGCACATCACCTTTTAGAACAGTGAGCCCTGTGGACAGTGGTAACAATATGGTCGAAAAGATTCACAATAACTATAACAGGGTCATAGTATGACACAATTGGGCATGCTCTGTGTTTACATTCCTTTTGCTTAAACAAGTGCGAACCGTTTCAAATATATCTGACACCACAGCTATTAGTCTACCTGTTTGTACATTGGAGACCTCTGTGTATAATACATTTTTACTTTATTATAACATCATGTAAACTCAGTTTTGCATTTGTAATGTCTTTGTTGCTCTTACCTGATCTTGATTAGATTTCCTGTGTTATTTTGGCTCTGACAGTTGGAAGAGGCCTTTGGCCCTCAAAAGTTGCTAAACGAAATCTGTAACCAGAGAGCAGCACACCTCAGCCAGAACCCTGTGCCAACTAACCAGTCTGGTTGTCATGGGAACAGGACTGGGCCAGCACCTGTGCATCTAAGCCCAAACCCTGCCCCTTTTTTTACTGAAGTGCTTTGTGTGCGCGGGTCCAGTGAATAAGGTCAACACAGACTTAACCTGAAGTTAAGGACGTAGTATTTATTCAAAAATATCATGCAAAAGCTCAAACATTAAAACGTAGTTTTCAATGCATCATTTTCCCGATAAGATTTTTGGACACTCACAGTGATAGTTCAAAATTCTTTATAATTTACTCTCCCTCTTCATTTTAAATCCTTTATCAAACTGACTTCTCCATAACATGGACAAATTAAGATCACAAAACCAATGTAAGTCAATGGGTGCCATCACTGTTCGGTTAATAACAACATTCTTCAAAATATCTTCTTTTGTGTTCTGCGGAAGAGAGAATACAGGTTTGAAATGACAAGAGGGTGAGTAAATGATGTGCAAATAAGTGCACCAGGAAAACTGTATGAACTTTGCATTACTTTATTCAGGTGTTAATAGATACATACAGCATGTGTCAAGGAAATGTCTTACACTGTACTTAGGTTACACATGTGGAGATTTGTCGATGACATTTTTCCAGTTAGAATTAATGCAAACGAGGAAGGAAAAGAGAAAGAGAACGCATAAGGGGGGTTACTAAAGGATGCAGAGTCGTCCGTCCCGTGAGACCTGCTGCATATCGAAGAACTGACATAATATCTCCTCACCACCACAAAGAGCACATTACAAACCCTCAGAAGAGAGCCAGGCAGTGCAGCAGCTGCCAAATGCAAAAACACTTCACCCCCCCCTCCATCAACTCAACCAACTCCATTGTTTATGGGATGTTGTTATTGTTGGTCACCGTTCAAAAAAACAAATGGAAGACCTTAAGGGCCCCGGCCGTGCGGACGACCTGAAGCGAATAGAGGAAAACGGGGCGACTGAGAGAAGCGCAAAATTCCTCTCATTCCTCGTGCAGTGTTTTCCAGATTCCTGAACCGGCGACGAGGCCTTGGATGAGAGCCGAGGCTGCCGCCACGGGGAAATGACAAAAACGTAACAAACGTTTC
This sequence comes from Triplophysa siluroides, assembly GCA_006030095.1. Lineage (NCBI taxonomy): Eukaryota > Metazoa > Chordata > Actinopteri > Cypriniformes > Nemacheilidae > Triplophysa > Triplophysa siluroides. The sequence goes on along the minus strand of VCII01000052.1, from coordinate 247,913 downwards.
AGAGAGCAACATTCCTGTAGTTATCAGACATGCATCTGAAAACAAAGCGATGAAATTACCACACAAAAAGTATCTCTGTATCTTCAAATGACTTGTTGAGCATTTGCACGTGCTTTCATCTTTCAAAATGGCTAAAACGGTTCGGCTTTTTATCTGATTTAGCGGTGAAAGAGTTAAGCACGCACAGCAGGGAGTCAGATGGCTGTTTCACAAGTCACTGTCTCTGTTAAGGCTCTTACGTACAGCTGTCCACAGATTGTAGCGCTGATATAAACTCCAGAGACAAATAAACTTGAGTCCTCTTTTACACTTTTCGAGTTGTCAGAGATTTATACAGCAGTGGGACGGGGACTGACCCTCCAGCCAAAGCTGTTGGGAAATGGCAGAAGTGATTTCCATTGGGAAGAATAAGCGAACGGACTCCAGACAAAACCGAAATCAGATGGACAGGGTAGATATGTGTGGCTGGCGTTTGTTTTTCATTAAGACACAAAAGTATGTGATCAATGGCCTGGTGAAAACGAAAGCAAGTTTTTCTAATGAAAGCCAGAGGTTATATTACATGTTTTTACCGTTGGAATGTGTTACTGGAGTTTAATAATCTTCAACAGCTGCGATGAATCATATTGAACACTCTTTGATTTTTGTTCAAAGATGCCATTCATTTATTTATAATCTGTTTGCTTGTTCAATAACTCTTTATTTGCTTTCAACGCATGCACACGTGATGCATTTCTATTAAATATCTCTTTGTACTTCTTTCTCCTCAAGTAAGCACATTTACCCACATAGCTATTATGCACTTCTCAAATTCTTCTTCCCCAATGATATCACTCTCTGAACAATATAATTGCACCAGTAGTTTTACTCTTGGGTTACCAGGCTGAAGGAGTCTTGTGGAAACAGATAGCATAAGGATTTGGCGATATCTGGGAAAATGAGCTTTGGGAGGGAGGCCTTGCTAGTTCTGATGGCACAGATGAGACTTGAAGAGGATTTTCGAGGACAGGAGGGAAATCTTCCGCAAGGCAAACACAAGTGTGACTCATTAATGGAGAGCTATTGGGGAGTATGTGTGTGTTTGGAGATGTTTACAAATTGTGCTGGACCGTGGAGAAAAGCTGTTGCTGCTGTCTTTTTCTGCAGTGATCCTGGGGTCACTCACTTCTGTTTGTCATTTCGAAGTGTATATAAGTACTGGATGTTTGGAGATGTTTAATACATTTTCTGGGTTTTTTTAGATTAGTTGTGGCACTAAGCGTCCTGAGAGGACCAGATTGGCTCAACCACTGGCGTGAGTTTTCTGTTTGTCCGTCCAATGGCAGATTACACATGTCACCTTTAAAACGGTTTTGGAATTTCAATGAGTCATATAGGCCATAGTGTACAGCTCTTTTTGTTTAACAGTCTTTAGTCACTGTTTTTCTTATGTTACAGCTATAAATCAATGTTGGGATAAATAAAGCGGTAATGAGTCATAGTGCATTCTTACATGGACAATGAATTTAGAAAAAGAGATACATCTGTTACATTCTTCTTACAGTATTCCATTCATTGTCAGCTTTCAAAAGTTGGTATGCAGTTTCATATCAGATATCTATACAAGAATAAAGGTGAAGAGGACCATTCAAATGAAATGTCTCTTTAAAAAAAGAATGATTCTCTTGAATGCCACTCCCAGTGCCGGTCAGTTAAATCAGACGTTTAATATGGGGCCCTAAGATTTGTTAATATTATTCAAAACAAAGTATTCATCATTTCTATAAATACCTGACTATTTCATTTATGAAAATACTTCTGCTCTTCTCTATATTTCACAATACATTGTTTCATCTTATTTACAATTTATGGCATGGATTTGCAACCTTGGCCTCAAGAGCTACACTATATAAATGTAAATTGGCGATATATCAAAAGATTTAGACAAGAGGAGAATCAATCACTATATGAATTGTCTGTGCATTAATAAATATTTTTAGTTGAACAAATTATTTTTATTAATAAGCACAGCAGTGGCAGACAGGAAAATATTTTGACCCCCATTAAACATTTTCGGGTTCTCATTCAACAGAAAAATTCGGCCTTGGACAACGATATGTTTTTATTGGTCGGTTGTGGAGTTACCGAGCATGATAAGCTTGTTTTGTTTGAACAAATGATCCTGTCACAATGCACGGTCAAAAGTAAATATTCAAACCGCACAAATCCTGTTTGTGTAAAAGCTTGAGCAATGGAATCCGATGTATTATTTCAGTATAATGGAGATATGTGAGCCGACAAGCTATTCGAAAAGTGACCAGCACAGTGCCTATAAATGTATGTGAATGTGCATGTACAGTAACATACACACAACCACTGTCTTTGACTTCTTTTCATTCGTGTGTAATAGATGACAGCACAATATATGGCCTGGCAGGGACAGGGCATTCTGGGAAAAGAAGTGGAACTTTGGAACAAGTAATGGAACACAGAGCTGTCCACTGCTGGCTCGCTAGACCTTAGAAGAGAACCCCTCATATGGTGCTCGCATCTGAGGTTTTCCCTGGAGAAATTAACCTTCATAGTAACAGCAAAAAGCTGCATAGTGGTCAGGGAAAAAACCTGAATTATGCTTGCAACTAGGTTTTTCCTGTAGATTTGTGTTATTAATGATGGAAGTGAATGTTTAGGACTAAAGCCATTTGGAATAAAAGATTAAATATATGAGCAAAATTGCCGATAAGCAAAGTTTTTCCTGCCTCAGGGTCACAAGAAACCGAAGAATCAGTGGTGGTTTAAAAATGTAATTGATTCTGTTGTTTTAGATCATTTCATAACACGTGAATTCTGTATATTTTCTATATACAGCTGCGGAAAAAATAAGAGACCATTCCAAAAGTATTCTGTTTGAAGTGAATGTATTATTAGACAATCCTTCAACACATATGAAATGTCTGTCCGTACGGGTTGATTATACAGTGTGGCGGATTCGATTGTGTGCTACGAAGTGCAAAGATTATCGCAATTCAACGTAGAACAAATGCAGCAATCTGAAACCATGTTGAATAAACGGTTTTGTACTTTTACTCTGAAGAGCGCAACATTCAAGCTTTTCGGACCAGCTTTCTTGAACCCCAGTGCAGGTTTCAAAGACTGACCATTCTCCAGTGCTCAGCCTTTGCGGTCCAAACTGGAAGTTTGTGTTTGCGAGGCTGGATGAATTCCAAACCCGAGGTCTATACAGCCTCTGGCAGCCTTCAGATTAAAACTGTAATTATAGTTCTGGGTTTGGACTGGTCTTTGTTTGAGAAAATGGAGGGAGGCTGCGGGGTAAGTGATGTCATCTCTGGTTTGGAGACATCTCGTTGGTTTACTGTGCGGCGTGGAGGAAGGATGGGACGAGAGAGAAAGACACAGAGAGGAAAAGAAGGATGAAGTGTGGCGTCTGAAATAGATCTATATTAAGAGGAATTACAGGGAGTTTGTTATCAAAGTGGTTTATGTGTGAATGATCACATGGGTTACAATGTTATATAATGTATTACTCGCTGAGCTAAATGCTTGTAACATTCACTGCAGTTTAGCCTTTACACATACATTTTTCATTTACAATATAAAATAAACAGAGATGTCAAACGGGTTAACCTAATTCAAACAGAATGCTGCATTCTTTCGTGTTCAGCACAGCTAGGCCAAACCATAACAAACTGTGTGAAGAAAACATTTTTTACAACCACTCGCAGGCACTGTTTTATGAGACGTTCAAAAAAAGCTGTGGGCACGCAGAGAATTTACACAGCAGTACCACTTTATTTGTTATCCTTTCTTTCAACAATATTTGGATGAATCGGGTCCGAATGGGAGTGCAGTTAAAATAACAGAGAATAAGTGTACTTGGGTAATCTTTTCAGTTGTTCAGGGGAGAGAGAGCTTTGCCCGTGTAAACTTGGGGAGAATGGAGGAATGAGAGATGCTTGGCTGAGAGATCCACCACTGTAATGTGAGCTCTGGTCGCAGAATAGCACAGGGGAGCTTTTCCAATCTGTTTATCTGCTGTAATCCGCTGGCATGATTCGCCAAGGAACGGTGATGAAGTCTGGCCTGGTGCAGAGGTGAGCCAAATGCTAAACAAAAGAGGAAGAGCCAAAAGGTGACAACACAATGCAGTTCTTATTACATCTCACTCTTTCTTTCTCCCTGTGAGTCTATAGAGAGTGACCACAAGTTTAAAAGAATGACCAAATGATAGAACTAAACTAGAAAAAATTAAATTTGTTGGAATAAACGTGCAGCTTCTTACTTAAAGGTAGGCTACTGTGTGTACTTTTTGGTGGGTCTGTTGACAGAAATGCAACATAATATACAAACTATGTCTTCAGAGGTGTATAAAGACCCTATATAATAAAGTGTTATGTTTTTATTACCTTAGAATGAGCAATTTCTATCCATATACACCGTGAATCCCCTTACATGGAATTCGCCATGTTGTTTCTATAGATGCCCTTAACGGACAAACTGCTCTACAGAGCGTGTCTCACAATACGCTATATCTCCTTCGGCAAATAAGCGAGATCTTAGTTCTGTGTCAGCCACCGTAGGGCTTCGTAAGGGTGAGGTGAAATGAGCCGTTGGTTGCATTTCGCAATGTCACTGCTAGATGTCGCTAAATTTCATACACTTGACCTTTAAAGGGATAGTTCACCCAGAAATAAAAATTCTGTCAGCATTTGTTCACCCTCGTGTCGTTCAAAACTTGTCTTTGACTTTTTTCTGAAACAAAAATTTTGAAAAATATCTTGGTGGTTTTGTGTCTATACAACGGAAGTCAATGAGTACTAATGTTGTTTGGTTACCAACATTCTTCAAAATATCGAATTTGTTTGTTCTGCAGAAGAAATAGAGACATACAGGTTTGTAATAAGCAAATAATAAAATCATTTTCATAATTTGCCTTTGTTGAGTTTTGGGTGAACTATCCTTTTAATAGCATACTTATTCTGTGGTATTGTGTGGCTAGTATATGACTTTTGTGTATACACGAGTGACTCTTTACATTTGTCAGACATGTGAAGAAGTATACTGTACAGAGCTTCCCATAATCCATTGTGCTCGACTTTCCATTTCCAGACTATCTGTGATATCAGTCATGATTTCGTGTGAATGATTTGATTGAACTGCCAAAAGTCGAAACATCTTCACAAACGTTTTTATTTACAAGTGGATGACTGGACAACATTTGTTAATGCAAACACACTTCAATGAGCTCACATGTAAAATAATTTTACATACTCAGTGTATAGTAGAGCCTATGCTGCCCAGTATGTAGTAGTAATCTATTCTATTTAGAACAAAGCCCATTCTTCTTCTTTCTAATCACACATGTTTAACTCTTAACTTTAATTACAAAGATTGTTTTGTGTGTGCTTATCTGAGAGCACACTGTCTATTGGGACAGCAGAGGCTGAGTGTGTGTCTGTTTGTATATTAAGTGTGAGGTGACTGTTGGCTTGGTGCCCGGATGTCTCCTGGCCCTCTTCCTGTAACACTGGCACCAGACTGACACCGATTCAGCTACCTGTGTGTGTGCGTTGTAGAAAAACGAATAAACTAAAGTGAGATAGATATTTTTAGTCGGTCCACTGAATGTAACAAGCGTTCGGCTGGCACATAACATGCACAATGTGATGCAATCTAGGATGTTTTCAATCTCACAACTTGATAAGGCAAAGTTATTCTATTTCAGATTCTCCCCAGCTAGACTAAATGAGAGCCAATACAGAAACTGAGCGCTAAGTGGATCCAGGGAGATAGAGAAAATTTAAAATAGAATCAAAATACTGGAAAACAAACAGGCTGCATCAAAACTTGGCGCGATACAACATGTCAACCTCACTCTTTCCATGTTATGGTTAAGAGACCCCCTCCCTGTCTCTTTCTTCTTCACAAACTTCATAAAAGTGGAAAGACTACTTAGGAGATTTTTTTCATATGTTTTCTTTCAGGAAGAATACAAGAGCACAAAAAGTCTCAATGCACTGTGGACAGTTGAACTCCACATGCCGCTACTTTTGGATAATGTGATCATTGTTTAGAGAGGAAGACATTATAACATGTCTATTGTCTTCATAAGTGCAGACACATGCGAGAGCTACTGTACTTCACGTATGAGCTTACCTCATCTTACAAACAAAATTCAGCTGTAGACATGCAGGACAGATTTAACTTAAGGAAATCTTTCGTTTGAGATGAGAAACCCGGAGACAGTCATGTTTAATGCTGTTTCTGTACAGAAGAGAATGTGTAGCAAGCTTTTTCATGATATCTGCACTGTATGTGCATTAGACAAAGAAACATTTGGTTTATTGGCAAATATGTAATCAAATATTTACATATAGGAGCAAATGTCCAGCAACAAATGTTGGATGTCAAAAGCTTAAATGTGCTGTGTGTAATTGTTGGGGGGATCTATTGACAGAAGTGCAATATAATATACATGTTTATGTCTTCAGAGATGTATAAAGACCTTACATAATGAAGCCTTATGTTTTTATTACCTTAGAAGGAGCTCTTTCTATCTACAAACACCGCGGCTGTGGAACGGAATTCGCCATGTTGTTTCTACAGTAGCCCTAAACGGACAAACTGCACCACAAATATTATCTCCTTCGGCAAATAAGCGAAAACGTGACAACATCTTAGTCCTGTGTCAGCCGTCGTGCTGTAATACCCAATAGAATAGTCTTTTTCTTATTACTGTTCCAGTGCATGTTTTAGTCCCTTTAAATGGCCTTTCACAAGTATTATCATCTTTCCATACATTTATATATATTCAAATAAAAGAAGTTCAAATAAAGATGTCATGAGGATTCTCCCTCTCTCTCTGTCTCTCTTGCTCAGCTGATTCACCGGCTGTTGTTTGTGCTACCAGCTGTCTTTGACCTTTTGCCCTTTGACCTTCCAACCTGCTGTCTGTTCTGAACGCACAGGCAACAAAGTCCCTAACACCCCCCAAAAAGGGACGAAGGGATATGTTTTTTTCAAAACACATGCAAATGTAAGCACATGATCGCATGAAGTGTACACGACAACTTTACAAGTTTATCTTGGTTTTTTGTGATGTAGGTTTGAGATAAAAAGTGTCGTAAGTAAAGAAACATCTGCCAAGAAAAATCATATAATGTTTGTTCTCCGAAACTTGACTTTTTCATTACTGTCATCATAAGTTATTGTCCTCATATACAGTATATCAGAGGACAATGCCAGAACTCATTGCATTGATCAGTGAAGAGTAATTCAATCAAGACAAAAATCTACACCAAGACCTCAGACTCACACATGGTTGTGATGTGTGTTTATATAGAAAATGACCGTTTCTGAATGGAGGACTTTGGCAAAAGTACCAGATTGGGGAGGATTTGGCCATTTTGCTTGTTTTACCCATCCAGACGTGGTCACTGAGAAGATTAAGAGATTTAGAATGAGATTATACTCTGGCCCATCAACACACCCCATCACACAGACAAATAAGTGGTTTGTAAACAAGCCCACAACAAAGGCTTGCGCATGTTAGACGTTTATGGTTGGGCAAAATTATCTTAAAGGGATAGTTCAACCCGAAATAAAAGTTTTGTCATTATTTATTTACACACATGTGGTTTAAAACCTGTATATGACATTTATCAAGATATTTTGAGAAATATCTTGATGGTTTTGCTGTGGAAGTCAAGAGGGCCAATGTAATTTGGGTTACCAATAATTTTCTTTTGTGTTCTGCAGAAGAAAGAAAGTCATGCAGGTATGAAATGACTTGGGGGGTGAGTAAATAATATAATATTTTTTTATTTCGGGGTGAACTATCACCTTAGGATACGGACGGATAAGCTGCTAAAACAGAATCTGTGGACCCCTCATTTTTGCATCGATTTTGGGGGACATTCTGTGGAATTAATGATAAAAAAAATCTTAAGTGTAGGCAAAACATTATTAGAGACAAATGTAACATTGACTGATGTAAGTGTGTCTGTGTTTAGATGAAGAACAGTCCTGTGGGGCATGTGTTGACACTACTCAATAAATATCGATGTCCCGTGTGTCCTTGACATTTCTGTACCCAAGTGACAAGCCATAAGCTTATTTAAGGACAGAATGACCTACATGGGTAGGTTATTAAAAAATAGAGTGGAGTCCTAATTAACCTCAAATGTGGTGGAGATAGACACCCAAACAGTATAATAAATCATTCTGATTAAGAAAGAAAGGGAACAACAGATGATGTCATTAAAGCGGAGAGTTTCCACACACACACACTCAAACACACGCCTGTATACACACACACCCTTCCCCTTGACATTGCTTCCCGCCCACACACTTGCCTTGCCACGCGAAGAAGGGCGCGTGTACAGGCTTTAAAGAGAGAGAGAGGAGGTGCCTTAAAATACAACAGCACGGCCTGCAACGCCAAGCTCAAATGCAAAGACGACTGGATGGTCTTTTGTAATGTATATTAACTTGTGCCGGTCATTCACCTGACAGGGCATTGTTCTCCACGACCCTGGGGTCTCCTCCCTCCAACCCTTCTTCCTTCGGGCAGGTTGGCTGTATTGTGTGTAGAGAGACACTCAGCACTGGTCCGTTGTCTGTTGGGGCGGGGAGGGAGTGAAGGGAGGGTCGGGGGTTGGGAGACGAGGGTTGAGACGCCGACCCGGCGAGTGGGGGTGACCTAAGCAGATGGCGGGGCAGGCTGTCCACTCAGCCAGAATTAATAACGTGTGCCATGTCACATTGTCTGAGAAAAGGGTCCCCCACTCAGCCCCACCTCTGGTCCTGTACTCTCTTGTTTTATCTCTCTCTCCCTTTTTGGTTTGGTGTGCATCGTTGAAATGACCAGACATGTGCATTTGCATTGTAAAAGCAATGCATTTAATTACAAATTAAAAACATATCAAATAAAACAAAACTGCTCTTTATGTCTCATGCTTACTGTCCAGTACTGTCCACTTAATAGTTTTTGTTCAAAATATTATCTGTGTTAGGTCTGTCGCAGGCCTTTTGGTCAAAGAAAATGACTTTCTGAAAACATCACAAAAAAGTTTTTTTTCCCACTTCCTTCCAGTTCAGTGCGTTTTAGTACTGTTTGCTAATAATAATAAACATTGATGTTTAACTATCATCAAACAATGTTGTCTACAATATGGAGGGCATGTTTGCATAATATTTGCTTTTAATAACCCATCAGATTTGATTAAACCATCAAAATAAAGAAAAATAAACTGGGTTAAGGTATTTATTAGACATATTCATTTTATTTTTTAAGACAAATTATTTGGAAAACGACAAAAAGGAAAACTACAGAGCATTTTATTTTAATAATAATAATCCGTTTTAAATATTTTGTTGGTCCTGTTTTGTTTTTAATGTTTTAAAAACGTTAACTTGGTCCTTGACTCAGAAAATCTATTTGCATGTGTTGCATGGAATTTTTAAAAGGCTTTTTAAATTATTTTCCAAAGTTGAAAATCCCAAAAAAACAGGCTAGAGTCTCAAAATTCTAAAATAAAAGTTTCATTTCAAACTATTGATTTCACTATAATTTCAATCTTCGAAAACGCATTACTAAGTCAGTATAAAGATATCAAGGTGGTATTTCACAGAATGTTATTTTCATATGTAGGATGATTTTATGTAGAAAACAGGCAGGGTCAGAAATTGTCATAATATTCACTAGAAATAAATAGCTCACAAAGTGCAGCCTTCAATGGAAAAACACAAATAACCTAAATAAAAATGTTCCGCTCGCTGCTCATTTATCTGTTCCTCTTTTCTTTCTTTTCATACTTAGTTTTTTCTCTGCACCTTTCAGCGCGAGGGGATGTGTTGAACCCTCTGTAGATGTTTCCGGGGGCCTCTTCTGAGATCAGCGGAGCTTCAGCCAGAAAGAGACGGGGTCAGTGATTGTAATCACCACAGCTCTTCCTGTCCAACTGCAGGGTCAGGGTCTTAACAGTATGTGCCGTGTGTGTGTGTGTTGACTCGTGGAAGAAAAACTGAGCGATACAGGGGCAGATGTGAACTCTAGTCATGCACAAGCGTGGATGACAAGCGCATCTTCATAAAAGTATGTAGTGAAATGAATGTATGTCTGGCTAGAAATGAGATGTCAGTTTTGTGTGTGTTTCAGGGAGAAAGATCTGGGTCAAGGTTTTGACAACTTCTCTTGGCTGTCTCGTTCTCCGCCCCACATCCTACATGAGGAAATTCTGCTGCTGTCAACGATTTCACGCTGCATTTGCAAAGTCTCTTCTTCCCCAAAACAATGAAGGCTGACGGTAAACGTAGAGAAACACTGCCTGCCATAAATCTGTAACTGTAGCAGTACAATCCACAAACTTTTATGTGAACCGGTCAATAATAATTTTTAAGGACAAATGCATATAATTTTATGTGAAGAATGATGTAAAGTAACATAAGAACATGAGAAAGAGGAGATCAGGTGTAACAGCACCTGTCAACAACAAATCAAAATGATGCAGCGCTACGAACATCTTTCACTGTCACTTTCTTTTCATAATAAAATGAAGCAACACATCCAGTAATATAATATGAGAGGCTTTCAGATTTACAACATTTTTTATATTAAATTACAGATTACACAAAACCAATTGTGTTACAGGACAATAGTCTTTTTTACCCACATATCGTTTTGAGGGGGAAGTAACTAAAACTTCACAGAACTGCTAATGTATCCATATACAAAAAAAAAGATAAAAGAAGGATCATTTTTGAACGTCACCTGAACCTGAATGTCAAATTTGCAAGATTCACCTGCTTTGTTGCATGAAGCAGATGACCTGTGTAAGCCTGCTTATGACTGAAACTGATGAAACATGATAGATCTACGCTTGCATTGCACCAATACAAGTTTACAGCATATCACATCTGTACAGAGCAGAGATATACTCAGAATCCTGTGCAGGCCTTAACACAACACAGCAACTGCCTTTTGAAGATGGAAAAACTGGACAGTTTTACAGTTCTTATCTACTGAAATGAAAGCACACAAACACTTTTGAGTTTTATTGAGTAATATGTTGATTTAGAGCAAGACTGAAACATTGACGTTCCATATGCATCCCATGTGAAAAACAAAATTACATTTACAGGATAATCCATGACTTTTATAAACAATTGCAACTAAGAATTTGGATTGACTGTCAAGATGCAAGATGTTATCCAGGGTAAACATCAATTCACAAGTCACTGCTTGTTACAGTTCAGTTCATTCTCAGTTAGATATCAGTAGCAATTATAGGAAAAGCTCCTAGATTGCCAAATATTGTTGGGAAACATGGATGTTTAATGCTAGCTCAAGGCTGTTATACCTTATATCTAAACTTCATTATTTTTTTAGGGCTATAAAACGGTAGAAATAAAATCAAATAGCGAACATAAAAAGGCAGATGAGAGCTGGGATTTCCTTGTCAGCATCATAGTGTATAATCCAGTGGCAACTGACCTCCCTGTGCCTTTTCTTATTTACATTTTATGCAAAACGATATACATTGATATACTGTATATATCACTGAAGATATACATTTATTCAGCATGTGTGTTCCATGGAATCAAACTCATGACCAACTGAGCCACAGGAACTTTTATCAAACTTCAAAAAGATGTTCATGAATGAAGTCACCATTCCCATAATCACAGGACTGAGAAGGTCCCTTTTCCAAAATGGAAAGTTTTACAGATCATTTAAAGTTAAGGACGAGCGTCGAGAGCAGAACAAATGAAACCACCGTAGAAACGAAAAACCAGCCCAAGTACTTTATAGATAAAGTCTTAAATGCTGTGACATTTTAGGGTACACCATCTGTAGCACAACATTTCTTGTCTCTGTGTGTTTAAAATGTTTAAAAGTATTGCCTTACCATGCCCAGTTATAAAATAAGAACCATATTTTGCTACAGTAAAGAAGTGGATACCAAAAAGGTGTTGACAGTTTTCTCACTTGTGCAAATCGTGCACTTCCTGACCCATTTTTGATCACATAATGTAACCTTCCTACTAGTTTGCATGTTGCTTTCTCTTTGAGTATCTGATGCGTATTCTCTCGGCAGAGTCACTGGTTTGTGCATCAGCGCTTGGTGCCCTGGGCCAAATCTGTACTTAGATACTGCATTCCATGATTAGCTTTGGGAAGTATCAACTATTTTCCTAACACAGAGCAAGAGACTACAGTCTCCACAGTAATTGCTATAAAATGTATTTGCTTCACATACTCCTCTGTAACTAAAAGTGAAAAACCATACTTAAGGCATTTGTCGCTAAGGGATTAAATACTTGTCAATTAATTTCTGAAATGTTAAGCATGCATGAAATAATAATTTCTGTGTCTGTGTAATATTATTAATTTATATTTATGGATGAGCATTAGTCTGGGAAGGCTTTAAACAGCCTTAAACTCATCATTTAATTTCACTTGAGACATGTTAAACTGTTCTTAAGATGTTCTCTGACACACTACAATGAATTTTCCATTCGGCTCTCACATTAGAAAGACGAAATAGTGATTTAGGTCATGGTTGTCTGCGAAGTTGACGCCTGGGTCTTTTGAAGATGACTGTAAACTGTCGAAATCTGTGGGATTTTTGTTCGCTGGGTGTGTGAGGCATATACACTCATCCAGCTGACTGCTTGGATCTGCAGGTCACTTCAGCACGGCAAAATGTCAGTGGTGTCTTGTGATAGCTGTTGGCATTCATTATCAGATACAGAAATATTATCTGATCTCAGGGTACCCATTACCTTTCAGACGATGATGGTTTTCATCATAGTGTATGCTTGTGTGTGCTTGGAGGGATTTGTTTCTAAGACAGCATTGCATTTCCATCTTGTATAAATAATTTAATGCCCACAAGAAATAAAATAATGTAACTTTGGTGTACAAATGATATGCTTCTCCACATTAAGAATGTGATCCTCCACATTACTCACATTGGGACAGCTGAATTTATTTCTCCTATCAGGTTTCCCCCTCCTCAGTGCCTATTCGGACGACTGTTTTCACTCTGATGAGTGTGTATTAAGTGAATATTAAAAATCTTTAGGGGCAAGCCGTAATCCACACACTGCACAGGTCCATAGTTAAAATGAAGACGTGAGCATCTGGTTGAGGTCTAGAGTGGGACCTGGGTCTTTTGAGACCAGTCTTTCTCTTGGCCAAATACACAGGCAGTCATCAACATTGGATTTACGGGCGGCATCAGGTTGTGATCTCTTGAATTGGCGGCACATGCTGTCTGTTTCATTGCGCTCCAGAGATGAGGCTCTTTCATTGAAAATAATCACCTGAGACCTGCAAGACAGATGAGAGAACAATATTGGAGAGGGAGAAGGAGAATATGAAAAGGGAGACAGGGAAAAGTGACAGTGCAGCCTCAAAAATAAGTAGTGGTGCACAAAAAAGCGGAAACAAAAGGAGATAGTATAAACCTACTCTCTTTCTCTGTTCCGCCCATTGTTTGCCCAGATATGAGACACTATACTGTCGCACTATGTAAACACTTAATGTTTTATTAGCACTAAGAATAATAGTTGTTACTTAGGTCAAGGTTTGGCAAGTTCACAAGCACTTTTCCAACAAACTCACATGCATGCATGACAACCTGTGGTGTGTAAAGGAAGAGAAAAGAATTATGGGGATTCCTAAAGGAAACATTAAATCACATTTGTGTGCATCCATAAAATATGTTATTAGTTTTATAACACTTTGGGGGTCGAAGTTTAAAACCAATAGTTAAACTTGGAAACACACACTCCCTATCATAATTTTACATATTTTAAGGCTTTTGTTTCAACCGTTGTGATATTTTTGTGAGGCCCTCAAACACTTATGCACTTATGCAGTCATTTACTGGTTTAATCTGTGAAAGATTTCGGAAACTTTACAGTTTTTATAAAACTCTAAGAGTAACTGGAGGTTACTTTCTCAGATCGTAAAAAAGACGGCAAATGGAATGGAAAAAATGGCTTCGGTGCATAAGACTTCCTCCTTCCGAATCCAGGCTGAAGGCACTGAGCCAGGTTGTGTGAAATATATTTTTTTTCATCCTCAGTTATTTTACCTCGCTCCCATTTCTCAATTCTTGCTCTTTTCCTCATCTTTTATTCGTACATCACACTCTTCTCAGACATACTTATACATTAACAAAAACAATACAAACACGGTCAGGAGACCGTTGAAGCCAGTTCTGGGTCGGGACTCGGATGTGAGATTCCAGAACCTAAATAATCATATTTTTATTTACAGTTTCTGAAGCTCACAGCCAAACAAGCAGGACAAAGGCTTTCAACTGTATCTTGAGGTCATGTATTATGAAAGAGATGCAGAACGGTATAACAGAATTGCTTGTACTTAGGAAGTTTGTGTTATTTAGTGTCTATATTTCAATATGCTATTTTTTAGAATGCATATTAAATGGAAATTAAATGAAAACTCGTGTATTTGGGAACGCTATTGTTGATCAACTTCAGTCGTTTTGTAACAGGATCATTAACCGCATATCTCATAAGCTAAGCTTATCGCACCAAAGTCTGGGAAATCTCAAGCTTCCACGACATAAAAATCGTGCCAAGGCCGACAGAAGAGGTAATTTACGAGCGGGTAAACACGTGGGAGCTCCGCTTCACCAAAACATCCATCCACGGCGCTCCAGACCAATCTCGCGATGACACGAGCGTCGCTCACTCAGCCGTATGGTGAGAGTTTTCCAGCTCTCGCGAGATCTTAACAGTTTCCCACGCCTGTTGTTGTGGTGTCTGCCCTCTTCTTTTACTCACCCTGCCCCCCTCCTCTGTTCTCGTCACCCGCCCCCTTTCTCTCTCTCCCTCGCTCCTGCTGCTATCTCCAGTCTGCTTCTGTTGTCTCGGCGGCTGGTAGGCTCTGGGAGAGCGGATCTCGCGAGTCTTGGAGTTTTGGTGAGAGTTTGTGGAAGATGGCGCCTGTTGTGACAGGGTAAGTCTGAGATTCTGGACTGCTGCTGCTCCAGGAGTTCTACTGCTTTCATACGCAATCGCATCATTATATGGATTTAACGCAAACATTGCGGGTTTCTTTTGCATTGTAAATGCCTACTGTCTTTATACTTTCCACTCCAGTGCCGATCTTGTTATTACAGCATGTAGCGTGTGTGTGGTTTTTGTTTTATAATTTAAGTGCTCCGCTCTCGTGCGCGTGTGTTGAGTCCATCTCGGTGCGTCTGTCTGCAGGGGGAGTTGAGGGCCAGCCCCAGACCGCTTGTCCTGCCTTTCTGAACCATACAACACGCCGTATTATAATGGTTACGTTAAACTTTGAAACCCCAAATGAAGAATATAGAAACCTCCAGCGGTGGGTGCCCGACACGTGGTATAATAAATGCACGTTTATGATCATAATGCACAGCATAGTCGCTTTGTCTCAGGCTTGGTTTGGGATCATTTGGGATTAGAGTAAAACACCTCCCCTCTCAAAGTGTGCTTTTGTCGCGCTGTCGGTGGTCCGACGAATTTGATCGGTTGTCTACGGGTTTGTTCTCGTTTGTGAAGTGTTGTTTACCAAACACAGCCTCTGGCTCTCCAGTCGCCCTCTTGGTGCAGACGAATAATTATTTAATGGCAAGTGCAACTGAGGACATTGCCGTTTCGTGGCTGGAAGCGGCGTTTACAGCCCACGAAACGGAACCTTTGCGATTGAATCTCTCGCAGGGCAGTGTTTTGATGTTGCCACTTTTGGGCAACGGTAAACAACGTGTGATAGACCAGACATAGCTTAAAAACACTGCTGCGTTGAGTCTGTTCAATGTTGGCAATTAAATGTTTTTAACGAATAAATATCTAAATCACGATGTTCCCTCAGATCACGGTTTTATTTTGAATGCATTTTGAGACGACCGCTTTTTGTGCAATGATAAGTTACCCACTAAACCCTTACGAAAATGCAACATGGCTTTTACTACATACTTGAATTATGATATAGGTCGTGAAATTGTGGTGCTATAAATCATATTCAATCCACCAAAAAGCATGGTCACTATTGTTCTAATAAAACCGTGTTTGATTTCCCTAAGGGAAGTCAGCGCGAGGTGCGTTTCTGTAGAACGAATATGCACGTGGTCACTGCATGCAATGTTTGTTAAAGCGATTTTGATTCAATTTGTGCACGTGTCGACAGCGTTTTTGGTAGCTTTCGTCATCTTTACAAACAGCCAAGTAGGTGACAGACACCCCCTGGCTGGGTTTTTCTTCGTTCTTTTGTCGAGGGGCGGAGGTAATGGCTGACTGTTTGTTTGGGGGGGGCTTTCCAGCGGACCTGAACTGCCGCCGTTTTGACAGGGAAGCCAACGACTGGTTGACTGGCCACCTGTCCTGTTGATGTTCACCAAATGAAATTAGAGACAGAAGGATTATTAGCATGTGAGAGGACATCATAGCGTTCGAGCATGGCTGGCGCTTTACAGTTGAGTGCACAGTCTTTTGTGTGGTCCCACTGCACAACTGCTTGACCTGATAAAGCCTGGGCTTCTCATGTACAGCTGGTGATAGCCTGATGACCGACAGTCTGACCCGTTACAAAAGCCCTCAAACCCATAGTGACCCTCAAACACTTACTACCCACTCCATACTAAAGGTGCAATGGGTCACACAAACAAGCATTGCCTGTTCAAAGAGATGTAGGGGTGACCTTTCAATTCAACATTGTGCCCTTGAACAGGGTTCTTTGGGAGAAGTCAGCGTACTGTTATGTACACTGTAAATTGATCACCATGGTAGCAACAAGAATGTGTCATAAAGTTTCAGTTCCCAATGGCTTGGTGTTTGTCACCTGAAGTAATTGCCATCTCATAATTTCCTTCAGCAAAAGGCTAGATAAAAGGAATAATTTAGCCAAAAATGGTTATTATTATATCAATTATTTACTCACCCTCTTGTCATTTCAAACCTGTATGACTTTCTTTCTTGCGCAAAACACAAACAACGGCGGTGCCCATTCGCTTGTATTATATGGATACAAAACCAGCTCAAGTCAATTGGTACCGTTGTTCGGTTACCAACATCCTTCAAAATATCATACAGGTTTGAAGAAGAGAGTGAGTAAATGATGACAGAATTTCCCTTTTTGGGTGAACTATCCCTTTAAGTTTCTATCCTTTATCCAAAAATAAAGGTGCTTTAAGATTCCAAAAGGAACCTTTAACATCAGAAGAACCTTTCTGTTTCACAAAAGGTTGTTTGTGGCAAAACAAAGGTCAGAAAGAGATGTTTCTTTAAAGAACCTTTGACTGAATGGTTCTTTGTGGAACCAAAAATGGTACTTCTATGGCATCGCTGTGAAGAACATTTTAAGCACCTTGATTTTTAAGAATGTTGGTGTTGGTAACATGATTTTTTTCAGACCAGTAATACACTCTAAAAAAGATGCCATAAAGAACCCTCAACATCCGTAGAACCTCACAAAACCTTCTTTGTAAAGGAACCTTTACAACCTTTTTTTTTTTTAGTAAAGGCATCACTGTGAAGACCTTCGTAAATCCTGTTTTTTTTAATTGTGCATTCCCATTAATATCAACCAAACTGCGGTTGGTTTGTTTTGATTTAATCCAATATAACTAAAAAAATACAGCTAACTAACACAATAAAATCACGATAACATTTTTTTAATTTTTTAAAACTGAGTTATCTCAATTTGGAACCAAACTCTTCATGTGTTTGTCTATGGAACAGAAAAATCTCTAGTGTGGAAAAACTCCTTGAATGATGAAATCACCTTAAGCACAATGCAGCCTCCATCACGCACCAGGGATGGAGCTTTTATTTACCATTGCGCCCATCCAATTTCTCCCGCTATTCATTTTTGCCAAAGCCTATGTGATGTGGACTTGGAGTGCAGTTTAATCGTAGCCCTGTTGTGTATAATGACACAATAAAGCCTGTCTGCTTGGGACAATGCAAGGTGTGTGCCTTGATAAACAGGTAGGTGTGCGTGTGTGAAAGAACTGTTCCCTAGGGCCGTCTCTCCTTCCCAAATACCTATTATGCAGGCAAGAAGCTCTTCAAGGGACAGAGACAGTATAAAGGTTAAAAGTAAAGAGCGGAGGTGTATTCAGTGACAAGAGAAAGCACACCGTGTATATAAATATGGACAGCATGCATGCAGTCTCTTTCCCTTGCCCTTGCTTTCTGTCTTTTGGTTGAGCAGAGGTAAACTATTAAAGACAGGATTGTTTCTACCAGGACAGATGGCAGATGCTTTTCTCACCTTTATCCAGAGCTACCGTCATGAATGTGGTTTAACCTGCGACCATCGAAAATGGTTGTTAGTTAACATTCTGCGTATGAGGAGGAGAAAAAAAGGAAGCTCTCTGCTCAGTGTAATAAAGTCGCCTGTTGCATCATGTTAATGTCAGACCTCTGTGACACAGCTCACACTAACACATTTATAGGTCTGAAATGTGACTTTGAGGTGGATAGGTCTGTTGAGGCTTTCTTTAACTGCCCCAAAAGGAGCTTAGAGAATAAAATGACAAATTTTCAAGTAATTCAGCTTGGCTCAGGCTTTGCACGGCACCCCCATCATTCTGGTCCATTGATATCAGTTGCATTCACTAAATGTTAGGCTTATATGGAATCTGAAGATTGTGGAAAAAGATTATCTGTCATTTTAAATTAAACTTTGGAAATGTGTCAGACCATTGGAACATTCTTTCTTGATCGACTGGTCAGTTGACTACTGATATATCATTTGTAGGGGCTTATCTGCTTGCCAAAAAGGGTCTCGATTTCATTGGCGTGCTCATGCTAGGGGAGCAAGAAATGTTACTTGCGTGAGTTTGGAATGTTTTAAACGGTCTTAGTTTTTTCTTCAGGGATCAAATTGCCATTATCACATTGAGCCAAATAAGAAGTTAAATTGACAAAAATGGCTGCGGTTTTGTGAAAAACCGTGTTAAGAAACCCCAGATCCTTCGTTGTGTTTGATTTGGCATGTCTTCTGTATGAGGTAAAGAGAGGCTGAGAGTGCAAAGTGTTTGTGGTGCCCTTTAATTCTTGAGTTTCCTCATTCTTGCACTGGCCGGGTTGTTGTGATTACAGCATAGCCAAGGGAACTGTGCTTTCTTCACCGTCAGCACTTTTTTTTCATCCAGGATGTTTCATTCAGAAAACATGGAAGTGATCTCGTTTGCCCGTTTCATTCTCCAGTTCTAACTAGAAACCAAGTTGACAAATTCTTATAATCATGTTTCTGTACAAATATAATCATTTTAGAGATCATGAATGAGGTAAAACTGAATGTCTCTATGGATGTCATGGGACGTATTATATGATTAAAACCCAACTAACTAGAGAGAAAAAAGATTTCAGATTTTCTATAACAGGAAAATTAATTGTTTGTTTTGGTTTGTCGACAGGCCTCAGTGTTATGGGGTGATAGTGTTTACACTATAAGGTCCTGCTGTTTTTAAGAGTGTGCCCTGTAATTGACGACAGTGATAGTGACTTGCCGTAGATGCGTTTCAGATGGCTTATATGTGTTTTACTTGTAGGCACAGAAGAAAGAAGAATATTTCTTAGAGATGCGCAGCTGTATCATCACCAATGAAGGATTAAAATTAAAACAATTAAAACGAACCCTTCAATTATTGGCTGTCAGCATAAAAAAACTGACCGATATCGAAAACTTGAAACTAAAAGGAGTATGATGATCTCTTGAACTTGTTTTCAACTTCTGTAATGATGTACATCCACTTGCCCATTTTACACTGCCAAGCAAAGGTGACATTTCTAAAGAACTGGTGAGCCACAAGTCACACAAGGTCTGAATGCTTTATGAAAGGCCACGAGCATCACTGTATTAATTTTAAACATCGAAAAATGCATGTCTCTTGTTTTCGCTTCCCTTTTTCCTCTTTCTAGTTTTCTTTAAATGTTCATGCATCTTGCACAGACATGGTTCAAGGTTCAAACCCTTATTGTTATTTTTGATTTAATCTGATGTAAGTGACGTGAGCTCAGCAAATCAGTGACATAGTAATGCAGTACAAACTTGATGTATGGGACATGAGTAATAAAAGTGTGGAACGTTCGTTCCAACATACACAAATCTAATTTGATAATGGTAAATGGAAATGAGGTTACATAATGCTTTGGCAAAGCATTGACAAGCTGATCAAACGTGGAAGTTTCTTTGTTTCAGTATTATTAGGGTCTTTTTTGGTCCGAGATAAGTATACGGTTACTTGCATTTCTCCAGTACAAATCCGTTACGTTGCAAAGTTCTGCTCCTTTGGGATCTGAGGTGGAAGCTCCTAGACACTTGAGTCATCAGAACAGGAATGACAAAACAAGGTCTGGATGATCTTGCATGATTCATCAGTTCTTCAAAAATGTCACCTTTGCTTGACAGTGTCAAAGGGCCAAGGAAGTGCGTTGTAAGTCAATTGAACGTAAGTTCAAGAGGTCATCCTCCAGCTTTAAATACAATGTCTTGGTTTGAATCATAAGAGCACCTTAATCTTAGGTAGTTTTTTATTTATTTCTGAAGGGTCAAACATGTGATCTTGCAAATTAAAATAAAAAAGACAAAATGACTTTCTAGTTTGATTGATCGTGTCAGGGATGAGTAATGTCTATATGGTGTTAGCGACTAATACAAATGTGGACTCTCCCTTTTCAGAGCTTTTTTTTTTTTTACTTGAAGTTGGGGTGGGCGGTATGACTAAAATCCTACATCACTGTATGAGTAATTTTATTTCACAGTAAGATTATATATCGTGATATGGCTTTGCAGTTTTTAACATGTTTGTTTACATAACCTATACTGCCAGTGAGTGAAACGCCTCTAGATAAAAGTAATACAATTTTTGAGTTAGATGTACACAAAATAAAATGAGATCATTTATAAAAATCAGTATTAAGTTTGGCATTCGTGGAAATAGGCCACTGCTTTACATACCATTCATAAAACAAAAGACTCAAGACCTAACACATCATATTTCTGATGTTTCACTCATACCTAATACTTGTTAAATTGCACAATCACTAACATTTGACACGTCTCTAGTTCCATCTTATGATAAATACAGTCCATGACAGAAAGTGAACACTCAAATGCTGAAAGAGGAATAAGGAGCGGTGCTGAATGTGTGTGTGTTTCCTCTGTTGATAGAGCCACGCATAGAGAAACCAGACAGTGAGTTAGAGCTGACATGTGTGGGCAACACATCACCAACTTCCTCTCTATTAGACCTTGTAACCCCTCACCCAGCACAGAGAAGTGAGCTGAAGGTCACGAGAGGTGTTTGAAGTTTTTCTTTTCGTTTTACTCATTGTCTGTCAGTGGAAACAACCACTGTGTTGCTCGTCTCAGCCTACAGAGGAGCTTGATTATTTGAAATGTTTGCAGAACTGGATGGTCTGATGTCATTGGTACATGGGGATTGGGTGTGGGAGATGGAGTGGCTTTTGTGCTTGTGGTCACCCTTACCAGCTTTTAACACCCATTTCTGATTTCTGTTGTCTTAAATTTTGTATTCCACCAACTTGCATCTTGAAGGTCAGTATAACCCATTAAAGCATCTTAGGTGGAAATTCATTGTGTCCCAAGACTGAAATGACACCAGTGTCCTTTTTTCTCTCTCGTGTGGATTAGTTCTGGTCGAAGCTTGAACTCTCCCAAACAGTAAAGGGATGTTTTTTTCCTCCTCTGGTGTGTCTAGAATGAACTAAAGCTGTACACACGCAGAGATGAGTGTGTTCGTGTGCACGCATGAGCTTTAACGATTGTTTAGGCATACGGCCAACTGCAAAACGGCTCTCCAGAAAGTCCCATATGGAGCTTCTACGGGCTCTGCTTGATGTTGGAAGTGGTCAGATGGAGAAGGTTTTCTTTGACTCTTTCCCTGTCATTAAAATATCCCCATGTCAAGAAAAAGCTGCCGTTGTGAGCTCAGCCATATGCGTCTTGCCCGAGGTGACCCAACTAAGCCCAACCTAACAACCAAACCAGAGCTACCCACCCCTGTCCCTCTTCCAAAGTGCCCCTCCCTTGTGCTATTGGCTGGGGCATGTAAGGGCATTAGGGCTGCGTCTCAGTACCCTTCTCTTAAAATAGAGCCCTGCGTACGAACGGGTTTGGATGCTAACCGCCGTTACTTTGATTATGTAACATCTTGTTTTGACAATTTGGCAATTCGTACCAGAAATTTGTAGTTTTCCAGTTTTATTGTAGTTGTTATTAATATTTTGAATTAGATTTTTGTTTTTATATTTTCAGTTTAGGTTTAGTTTTTGCATTTTTGCAATAAAAATGTTTTTTAAAGCAATTTTGTCATGTGCTTTTTTATTTTATTATTTGGTTTATTGTTTAAATTGCTATACAAGATTACTTTATTTTTTATAGCATTTTAAGCCCTTTAATCTACTCCAGCCCCAAATGACGATTCGATTTTACGGTGGGAGCTATAGCAGAATGGCATTTCGTAATAATTGTAATTTTTTGTACGATTTACAAGTTCATACTAAATCGCCACCTTGTAAAAATAGTCACGTTGAAGATTAGGTTGGATTGACATCACTAAGAGGGAACCACTTCAGAGTTGCCCTCAGGATTCTTCGAAACATAGATTCAGCAGATCACCCACACGTCCTGTCAAATGGATATTATGCAGTCACGCCACTTGCCACACTACCCACTTTGAGCCAGCCTTGCCTAGTCAAAACAACATTAGGTAAATGAACAGGCCCAGTCAAAGAGAACTTTATTCCTGTACATATGGAGTGCCTGAAGGAAAGCATATGGTGGGCTTTGGCTCACTGCGATGGTCAGTCATTCAATTTTACCACACTTAACCCTTTTTCAGGTCTTTCCCCCTTTTCTGTCATTTCCTGACTCTCTCATTCAGTCTTTGGTTTCATCTGCCATTCTTTCTAGTACTTTATGCACAATCCAGGTTTCCTCAGAGGCTTTGGCATCAGGGAGGCTTGTGAGAATGTTTGTTCAGAGTCTCGTATCCTCACTAATGTGATGCTTGGCTCCTGTGCCGACACATGTTGGCACAGCTCGGGCCTCTCCCTTCGCTGCGAGTCGCACAGAACGCTTCTGTGTTACATTCGACTCGAGTATATGAAGCGCATACTGAATGATTTAAGAAAAGGCCTCGGCTCTCTGTTAGATGCTGTCAAAAGGTCAGCATAATTCGGTAATTTGTGGTTACCGCTAACTTGACTCAGATGGCTTCCGCTAGTTAATATCTTTCAGCCTTTTTTCATGTTGCGACTTGTATTTTGGTAGAAAGGAAATCAAAGCCTCAATTGAGCGTTAACTAACTGCTCGCTCATGGCTGACTCTGTTAACAGTACATTAATTCCGAATGAACTCATGGTTGGTGCCGCTATAAAAGGTAAGTCAATCCATATGTTCAAACTGACTTGAAGTTGATCTTCATAGTGGAAGCAGCTTGCGGACACCGAATGGAGATGATTCAGAACATGCTGAGCTGATTCAAGCTAATGGTTTGCCTTTGGGCTGTGGTACACCACTGGCATCATGCATCAGCCTCAGTATTATTTATTTCAGGGCTCGGCATTGAATTATAGCGGCATGCGCAGTCAATTGGAAAAGAATGAAAATGAGACGGGATCGCATGTAAACGTTTAATGTATTGCCAGGTTTTTGATGTCATTTACACGCTATAGTGTGGCAGCTTAATGGGTGTCAAATCTCTATAGATGGGATTGTTTGCCTCTGGTCCTGTCGGGACATGAGGTCGTATGTAGGCAGAGCTGTGGTGTTACTATTGTTGCTGTGACTTCAGGAAGATGGTATTTCTCAATAAGCAGTCATTGTAAATGTAGTCGCGAGGTTCAGGTCTCAGAAATCTATCTGGCTGCCTCGCAGGCACTTCATGACAGACGGGACACACACATACACGCACACCCCCACATATAGGGAACATCAAATTTAAAAGATGAATCCTTACTGTGGTGGTTTTTTTTAAGTTTAGAGATAAATTCATTGTAGTTTGCTTTTTTGGACGTTGACAAGTTTCCTTTATTCAGCCTGCCTTATTCTGTAATTCTAAGCGATACGTTGGTTGACTTCCTGAATTGTGTTAATGTTCTGGCATCTTCATTTTTGGGTGAACTATCCCTTTAAGGTCGCTTTCACACTTGAAGTTTAGTTCGGAACGGGGCGCGATTCGCATTAAAAATCGCTAATGTGAAAGCTGTCAAGCGAACCCGGGTGCGCACCTGGCTACCGAACCCGAGACTACCTGAAGGAGGATGTCTGAGCTGGTTGCTCTCGAACTGTGGCGGGGTTCGCATGAATATGAAAGCAACATGGACCCGGGTGCACACTTGATGAGGCAGTAAAGTGACCTGCGCATGCGTTTAAGCCAATTCCGATGTATTTCCTTCAATAAAACACATGCAAGAGATGATAATGTTGATGATTTACCTTGGATTCGAGCGAGAGTGCAGGCTGCATTGTATTTCAGCGTTGCGAGTTGAATCGGAGGGGCAGGTCAATGGAATCCACTGTTTCCTCAAAATAGTCTGTTTGCAAGCAGCAGAAAGCCGTCTGCATGCAACGTGCATACAGTAAACCCAAATGTCACTTACTCTGCTGCGCATAATAGCACCAAATTAATAAGAACACAATATATTTATTGTTCTGTTTTCTGTCATGCGCAGTGCACATTTTTGATGATGTAAGACGAACGCAAACGCACCAGGGTTCGACAGAATCAAGTTGAGTCTGAAACCAAACCAACGCTGCGGGGGGCGCCGGGAACAATCGCACTCAAGTTCGGACCGCAGCAAACAAGCCCAATCTGAAAACGCCCTGAAAGAATAAGTTCACCCAATAATGAATTCTGTCTTGATTTACTCACCCTAATAAAATGTTGAACCTGTATGACATTTGTTCTTCTGAGGAACACAACAGGAGGTCATTTAATGATTATTCAGTTCTGCACACCTTTTTGCTGACGCTCTTGAGTGCTTTATTGAGCATTAAAGTAGATATGTACCCGCATTGTTTTGAAGAAAGGCATGTTCGGAATGACCTAAGGGTGTGTTAATGATGACAGATTTTCATTTTTTGAGTAGACTTCTTAAAGTGATAGTTCACAGAAATGTAAAGAGAATTCTTTTATTCCAGTTAGGGCTGTAAAACGACTATTGGCTACTAATCTTATGCGAAATAAAAGTTTTCTTTCACATAATATATGTGTGTACTGTGTGTAATAATTATGTATATCATTTCCTGTGGCTCAGTGCTTAGAGCATGGTACTAGCAATGCCAAGGTCATTGGTTCGATCCCAGGGGATTGCACATAGTCAGAAAGAAATGTATAATACAATGCAAAGTAAGTCGCTTTGGATAAAAGCATCTGCCAGATACATAAATATAAATATATATAAATATACACACATGCATTATTTAGATATTAAATAGACTTTATTTTTCTGACAAATGCAAAAGAAAATATTTAAAATTTGTTTGCAACCAAACAACATTGGCCTCCATTGACTTCCATTATACACAAAATATCTTCTTTTGTTACAGAAGAAACAGTGTCATATACATGTCTTAAATAGCATGATGGTGAGTAAATGATGACAGAATTTTTAATTTGGGTAAACTATCCCTCTGAGTCTTTGACGCATTTATGCATACAAATTGACACTTTTTACGGTCGTTTACATCTCTAAATGCATGTCTTGTGACTTATTTCTTAGAGAATAACACCAGGACTTTTTTCCTGAGCTTTGCGTGTCCTGCTGTGAAAACAGCAGCAGTAACGGTGGATCTCTCAGTTAAAGAACGCCAGAGGCATTGAAATGGTATCTGCGCTTTTAATCCTCTCCATTCTGTGTTTGATGAAGTCATTGCCTGCAGCCCTGAAGCTACCCATAGTGTTGTGCAGTTGGTGGTTCAAACAGGGAGATGAGCACAAGATACACGTTGATAGTCTCTTATCATAGTTTCTTTGGATTTTCTTAGGATGTTAACTTCAAGTTCTGTTATCTATTTATCTTTGTAGCTATTTTTCTACTGTTCTTGTACCGTAACTGGATCATTCAGACACAAAATCGATCTTATCCCATTAGGGGATACAACGTAAAGGTATTTGTCTTATGATGATGGCTTGTTTTTTTTAGGTTTTCAGTAACTGATTTTAATATTTGGTAGTGATAATGTCAGGGCCAGAGTATCTAGAAACAACAGCAATGTTACTTAATTAGTTATGAAAACGCAACGACTAAAGCCTGGTTGTCTTGCTGAGATGGAGGTGGTAAGAAATTGAAAATGTAATAAAAATACATGGCTCATTTGGAAATAGAGATGATGTAAAGTCAGGTAGATGTTGTTGAGAAACATGGTTTCATCATACTTTGTGTTAGCAACACGTATGAGGTACAGATCCGTCATGCGCCATTTTGCTTTCACACATACTACGTTTGTAGCGCTTACGGTCTGCGTCTTCTGTGTGATTCAGTCAACAATGGGTATTTACATTTACATTTATGCATTTGGCAGACGCTTTTATCCAAAGCGACTTGCAATTCATTATCCTTTACATTTATACACAGGATTTTGCAATCCCCTGGGATCGAACCCACAACCTTGCGTTGTTAACACAATGCTCTTACCACTGAGCTACAGAAAAGCTTAATTTTGTCAGCTATTTTTAATTTTAGTCATAGTTTTAGTCCCAAGACGAATACACCTTATTTAGTCATCCTTGTCCTGTTTTTTTTTAGTCTAGTCTAATCGACTAAATTTCTATGCATTTTCATCTGGTTTTAGTCAATACAAACTTGGTCAACCCTTGTTTATTGAGTTGAGATGAGATCCTTAATGGCGCTTCCACAGTGAGAGCATTGGCGTGTGGTTGCCAGATAGCAGAAATGAAGTTACCCACTGGCACAAACGTATACTTTTTAAACATTCTTCCCTGTTTGGGGGATCTGAACTCCTATTATCTGGTGACCGCAAACATGAACGCTCGTACAGCAGAGGCTTGCTCAAAATCTGTAATAATTATCTGCAATTTTTTTCGACAAAAGACTAAAACTAGTTTTTTGGAAAGTTTTTATTTGTATAACTACAATTTACTCTCATAATTTTTGGTCAACGATATTGCGTGCTGAAAAAGTCTCAGTTGTCGTTTAATGGCCTTACTTTTTGTCTCGTCATTGTCTCGTCTTCGTCCTGGGAAAATAGTCGGTGACGAATATTTTTCGTCATTATTTTTGTAAACGAAATTAACACTATTTCCAACATATGATTAATCAAAGTTTTTAAAAACTGTTTATGAAACGCTGTTTTCATCATTGTGATTCTCTGTTTTATGTTTAGTGCGAGTGGTTGATAGATATATTACAGCATCAACTGTAAACTTCCATGATGTATCAACACAGAAATAAAATTATTAAAATTGTCAGGGCTAAACACAACAGCTGAAAAGATGGTGATATTTAAATTATATTTTATCTGTAGTTTTGATGTTAGGATGGTACTTCAAAACAGTGAAGTTATATTAGCCTAGCCTATTAAAAAAGTTTCAAAATAACTTACCATCCATTCCAGTGGCCGATGAAACTGCCATGCCTTTTCTTTAGCATTCACGTCTTTATAAAAACAGTTTTGTGATATATCACTTTGTATTTCTCTACCTCAATAATTTGCCACGTGTCATCGATCGTGCTGCCGTCTTGTACTTTCTGGACCACCTGCTTGTCACTATCTGGATAGAAGCACCTTCCGCACGCAATATAAACACATGTTGTGCTACACAACATTTGAATCAGCTTTTATTGCTTAATTAAACAAATAACATAAATATATATTTTTTAATAAACTTAATTTATATGCATGTATGGTAAAATAACTGCATTTCTGTGTCAAATCGTGTTCATTTTGAGAATGATACCTACAATTAATGCTATCACTTTAAAACAGTCCATTCTGTACAGCAAAAATAGACTCGATGTGTAAACGATCGCTGCACTGACTTACCTAACCGCATCTGCAACGGACGGACCGCAAAAATACGCATACAGAGCATGTGTGAATCGGGCGTAAGTAGCGTATTGCATTAGTAAAGGTGCCTATACAGTTATTTTTTAACATTTAGTTCTATTTTAAACAAATTTTATTTGAAGTGTGTTAGTGTGATATCTTGTCGGAAGTGGTACTTTTATAATGTGTAAATGTCTGTATTAATTTATCGTAACCTGAAAAAAGGTGTTTTTTTACACAGTTTTGCACGTGATTTAGCTGCTTGTTTGTGTGAGGTGTGTTAGTCGCGAATCGATGCTTGTTTGTGTGTGGTGTAAATCAATGGTGCACCGCTATTTTGGTTGTTTTTGTGTTTACAACTTGTTTTCCTGCGGCACTGAGTCCATATTTAGAGCTCTGTGATATCCGCGATGTGGAAACAGCGAAGGAATAGCGCAGGCGCGATGTGGCTTTTTAAATATGTCATCTGCTTGTTTTGCGTGAATGTGAATGAGCTGCACGTATTATTACATTTACTATAGTAAATTGTAGTATTCTAGTAGTAAACATAAGCACTACAGTATACTTACTCTTCTTTACTAAACTAATATTTACTATAAATGTCCTTTGTCAGTACCCTGGTTATTGATGTGATAAACTACACATAAATATTTTTTAATTTGTATATATTATTCTAAAACGTTTATACTTGTGCTACAACTGTTTGGCCTGTGCTACAAAACTTTAAACCTCTGTAGCACCAGTGCTACATGCAAAAAAAATTCACTTGCAGCCCTGTGTGTTCTGTTAGTCAGGCTGTAGAGGCAGTGTTTTTGCGCATTTCTAGCAGGGCTCTAGACTAACTTTTTGCACTGGTTGCACTGGTGCGCCTAACTTTTTTTCTTAGGTGCACCAGCACAAAAGTCAGGTGCACCCAAATTTTCGACCGCATCGCATTTAACTCATTTAATATTTAACTGGTATTACCAGTTCACTTTTTTTTGTATGTCCATATAGGCAAAATTGACTTGTAAATGACTAACTAACAATCTGGTCAAAACAAAGTTCTTTATTTGAAGCACAAATCTACAAGAAAGGTAACTTACTGAGTGTTGGTGCTTAAGTGCTTCACTGAACTGAAATTTAAACTTAAAAGATCTCAAGATAAATGGACCAGGGCTTGACATAACCTGGGAGGTTGATGGCTCCGTGTCAGAGCATTGCTTGTGATTTTCAGACGGATCAGGCCTTAAATTAACATTATTCACGAAAAAGTTATCAATTGTTCTTTTCATCTTCTCTCATCATCCCCTGCTACATCCACTCTGTTTAACTGACGGCATTAGGCTGCCAACCTCTCTGTCTGACTGCAGCACACGCCTTCACAAACGTACACCAGAGGTTGCGCTACACTTTTTTATGTGCGTCCTTTTGACTGACAGGCTCGTAAAAATCCGTCATTATCTATTATTACCCGTCACTATGGTTCAAGGTGGCGTTAGGTGGTAATTCGTATGTTAGTGACGTCATCACGCTGTACTTGCGTCTCGGAACTTGTTGTATTTTAATACAACCAAATGCCCAATAAAGCCGTTGTTATTTATATTAATTTATATATTAAATATTTTAATGTTTTTGTTCATGTGTGATTAGATCTGGGAAAACCCAACGCATGGAGCAAATTTATATACAGTTTTTAATACCATATTCAAGCCTTTCAAAATCAGTTTTTATTTTGCTCATATCTTGTGTATGTAACTAAAGTTATGGCTGAGGTCGACTGAAGCGCTATGATTTTCAGGAACGGAATTTAGAGAAAAACGTGTTTAAAGTGATGAAAATAAAAGCACAACAGTCCAGTATCACAAGAAAAAGTCTCTTTTACAGTGGTAAGAGACTTACTCTAATAACAATTTAACAAAAAAACATTTCCTAGTGTTGAAGTCTATAAAAATACTGTACTAAACCGTTTGAATAAAACGAAAGTAAGGAAAATGGTGCAGCGCACTTTTAAAGAACGAGAGCTCTGCCATTATCACTACACAAGGAAACTTACAAACATTACGGACAACAACTAATAAGCAGTGACGCAAGTTTTACGTTGTTTATCATGTGCATATTGTCTGGACTTTTGATCATCCCTTGTATGTTTTGCGATCGCGTTCCGGCTCGCGTGAGCAGCGAAGGGGATAACGGGGATTTACAAATTGCCCTCATTATAATCCGCCAAAATGACGGACGGCCGTCAGATTTTTCCGTCATTGGTAAGAAAATCCGTCAATGACAGAGAATTTTCGGTTAACGCGACCTCTGGTACACAAATGTACAGGATTATCTGGACCACGGCCAATCAGAGGGGGGTTCGCCCTTCACCATCTCTGATTGGTTTAGACCACGATATGGGCCTTGTCTGTTGTTGAATCACAGGGAGACTTTAAGTGTTGTGGAGACTTTTTTTTTCTCC
This sequence comes from Triplophysa siluroides, assembly GCA_006030095.1. Taxonomy (NCBI): domain Eukaryota; kingdom Metazoa; phylum Chordata; class Actinopteri; order Cypriniformes; family Nemacheilidae; genus Triplophysa; species Triplophysa siluroides. The sequence continues at coordinate 217,425 of VCII01000052.1, read as the reverse complement.
CTCGAACGGCTGGTCGCACCGGTGCGACCTCTGATTATTTTTAGTCGCACCAATGAAAAATAAGGTCGCATATGCGACCAAATTGGTCGCACTCTAGAGCCCTGTCTAGTTTCATACATTTCACCGTCTGTAGATTTCAGTTGGTCAAGGATTCTCAGTTCCCATTTTTTGTCAGTGTGGCGTGTGGTTTGTAAGAAACAAGGGAAAAATACTCAGCTGTCATTCAAGCTGTCATGGGGCTGTCTGGGGAAGTCCACCACCAAACAGTTTATTCTTGATTTTTCTCTTTCATTGTGTCATTGGACATCATTTTGGTGTTCTCCATCTTTTGAAGAAGTACGCCAGGCATGTGACAGAAACAGACCAACATTTAAGTGCCAGAGTAGTATGTGTCAAGGTATCTTTGACTTTTTGGTTCCTACAAACTAATCGTTATGTTGCAAAACCTGCGTCAAAGACTATTGATTTTCTAGATACAGATATACGATTTTTATGCATGGGAATTTATGCTGGAGCAACCTGTAAAAAGCACAATTTGAGATTACAAAACCCAAAAATGTTGGTACAGTTTATGGTTATAAAATAGCTTATCTAGCTATTTTAAAGTGTGAGTTAGCCGAAAGTTGCAACCGACTTTAGTACACATTGACATTTTCGAGGAAAAAAGCAAAGCTTGCTGGGAATTGAGTGCTAACAAAGTAAATAATGGCAGGTTTGATTTCATGTGGTCTTTGAAGTTATCGGTCTTCCCCCGTTAAAGCAGATCAGGACTTGATCAAAACCTTGTTTGACTGAAATCGCAAATATGGCTGCCGTGTGCAGAGACTTTCTCTGTAGGCCTTCGATAATGATTCTTCAAAATGTTCTATTTGTGTGTTCCAAAGAAAAAATAATACTGGGTTCAAACCAAACTGAATTAAGCGCTGTGCGCGAGTAAATTAAATACAAAGTCAATGCAAAGACGCGTACAGACGCGAACTCGCAGCAGACGGTGCGAAAGACGCGAATTGGGCGGCATGATTGCCTCGAACGCGCATCAAATCTCGTCTTCCGCGAAGGTTGAAAATATTTGTAATTTCGTATCACACACGCGAAAATAATGAACTTTTCTCGCGAGTAATAAAGAGCGTGGAACGTGATTGATCGCGTTTGGTGTGAACCCAGCATAAGGGTTCGGAATAACATCTGTGCGAATAAAGTGACAGTCTTGAGATCTTGACAGAACTAGTCTTTTAAACAAACTGAGCTTTTGGAGAAATGATATCTGGCTTGCACTAAAATACTTTGTCAGACATTTTAAACAGTGTTTCGATCTATCAACATATAAAGTAAGTTACAAAGATCTCGGACTGAGATTGTTTTTTGTATTGGTGCTGGCGGTCAATTATCGCTTTCCTGTCTCAAACTGCAGCTCTGCACACATCCATCATGTTGCATTGAAATCTCTGGTCGCCTGCAGTGTCTAAATTAAAATCCCCACCGAGGAGTGATGTACTTTGTATTGATGTAAGAAATACCCTCCCTGCTGCTCCGGCTGATGAAAGCATTACATCATTCACACTTCCTTTTGGAAAGAGTCGATATGTCTTTTTTAACTACTTAATAAAGGCTTTTAGCTGGTCAGACTCAGCATCTATCTGAACTCTAGGAGGTTTGCAAAGTTAATGACCTCTCGATAAGTTAAGTCAGCGTTCGGTTCTGCGGCTGTCTGTCAGAGTTGCAATTTTTGCGCTGGCGCTCCGTCAGAAACCATCAAAGTAATGTAAAGTGCATACTTTGTAAACAAAGCCACTCCTCTGTTTGCTGTTATGGAATATATGTCAGCGTTGTGCTTGTCTGTGTAGGTTAAGAAATGAATTCTTGACTCACTCTTATTTAAATGCAAAGCGTAAGCGGATTTTGCCACCAACACAAGAAACGTAGACTGTGAAATGCCATGTAGGTTTGTCTCAGCTATAGTGCGAAAGCGAGAGTGATATTTCATTGGTTTGCTCGACCTTGAGTAATAAAGGAACCTTTCCTTGTGTATGGTCATGGAACAGACAGAAGTGAAAGGAACGGAAGGACGAAGGGAAGGAAGCAAAAATGGATAACACGCAGAAAAACAGATTCTGACAGCATTTCCTTTTCCTCTATTGAGCTCCACTCGCAGGCGTTTAAAAGGGGAAATGTCACCCACATCATTCTCCTTTGACTTTTTTAAGTGTTTTTTTTTTATGGCACTGCTTGAATCCCCATGTCCTTCCCGAAACGCCCTGCTTATTACATTTTCAGCATGCATGCCTTTTTTCAGTCCAATTAGGTTTTTTGTGAAAACATAGTTAAGTTCTACTTGAGTTATATTGAATGTATGCGCCTGGCCCGAAGTTAGCTTCCGGTCTGTGTTTTTTATCTTGTACCATCTATAGTAAACAAGAGGGCAAACCAAGGGCAATTTGACTTAATATATCATTTTTTTTAAAGAAAAACAAGTGAAGATTCATCCCTATGTCTTCCTACACCTCCATGTAAAAATACACTGAAAAAAATAACAGGATTGGTTTGGAACAACACAGGAGGTGACAGATTTCTCCTGTTCCTTTAACACTATTTTGCTATAATCTTGTTTTCTGTTGTTGCAGAGCTTCACAGGCCTGCGGTCATCATCTCTCAAGGGAATCTACTTGAAAGCTGAAGTGATTTAAGCGGGTAGTCATCGCGGACAGTTCTCAGTTATTGTCTTGGTTCTGAAGTGTGTGAAGGTCTTAACTGTGAGATAGTCCCAAGAGACTGGACACCAAAACAGCCGTGGGTTGAGTCGAAGATAGCTGGAGAGAACTATCTTACTGTATGAGCTCACTGAATAAATAGGATAAGACTCCAGCTGAAATATTTGCACTTTTCTAATCATTCGTTTGTTACAAACCGAAACAAAACAAAACATTTCATCACAACAGCATTGAAATGGGATAGCCCAGGACTCGAGTCATATTCACACTGCCTCATATCTTCCTCATGATCAAATGAACGTAATTATGCTCCAAAACAATACAATCGGGGCGTTGTATGGTTGTGTATTCTGATTAGCTCATGAGGCGTGCTGGGTAGTTTCAGCATGTCGAATGATTGGTGGTTTAAAAATCGAGCAAACTGTAATAGTGTTTGTTTTTTCCGTCTTGGGTTTAAATCTTACATTCAGTGAGTCACACCTCTGAATGTGCTCACATTTTACTTATCTCTTTATGAAGGGTTCAAGGAAATGCTGGTGGTTTTTCGTGGAAATAGTTTCTCTCATATCTCTCTCACCCAGTCTTCGCAAACTCGCTTTTTCCTTTTTGCTCTCTTGTGACATTTTCACAATGTCTCGACATGTGACGGTATATAGATTTGATTGACTTCCATGTGCCTCATGTTTGGTCTTGTAACCAATTACAATATCTTCGGCTTGTATAAGAGATGTTGACGTCTTTTTTTAGGATCTGGATAACCCGAAGGATTATGTGCACTTCTTTTAATGAGTAATTTCCATGTGTTTTCATAAATCCTCAAATTCACAAAAATGTCAAGTAGGCCTTGTTACATGCCAGTATTGCAGTATTACAACACATTTATTTGAGTTTGTTGGTTTAAAAGCTCTCTAAAGCTCTGATTTTTCCACTGGTGATGCATAAAAAAAACTCATCTACGTGTGTAACAAGCATTCAGTTCTTTATGCGTTTGATGTGGATAATTGTGAAAGGGAACATCTGCATTTTTCCGTCTGTGTAATTGCTTTTTCACAAGTATTTCAAAACCATGAATTCTCTAGAAGTACGACTGAACAAAACCGTGTTGACAAAATGTAGATCTTTGGGCTGATTAACAACCTCGTTTGAGAGTCGAGAAACATTAAAGCTAAAGCGGAATTTCCATCTTTTTGTAGATTTGGATGCAAATTTAGGCCAAGAAAACAAAATCGACTGTACTTCAAGTCATAATCTATATGCATGCAACCAAGTCAAAGTGGACCATGTTTACCTTCTGAATACACATTGTTGTGCATGTTTCAACAATGCAGATGAAGAAATGGTTGTTTGTTAGTTATCTTTTATCGAAATGCAATAACTAGCTTTCTAGCATGCAGACTGTTGGGTAATGTTTTTATGTGCTTTTGGGCTTACATGAACTGTTGGTTTTAAAATACTAGCTTTTTTAGGAGTAAAATAATATAAAGCCATTTTGCATGGATGCCAGACTTGGTTATTTCAGTTTGCTTGCAGTTCTTTTGAATAAATATGAACTGATCAAGTTAGAAATGACCTTACAGCTCAAAAGCACATCCCAAAAATATAAAGAGCATATCAGCTAAATATACTAAATTGTGGCAAGCACAATTGAAGTGATGTAAAATGACTCATTCTGTAAAATAAGATTTTGGTCATACCACCCACTGCCCAAGTATAAGGTTCATCCGCAATTTGCTGCAAACTTGCACTCAATTCTGGCTGTGTTTTGGTATGAATTGTATGTTAATTAAACTAATAAATCTTTGAAATTTGGTTGCTGCACATCTCAACCTCACTTAATGTTGCACATTGAGTTTGGTGGATGTTCTGTAGCTCTTGAGTGATCCACAAAGCGCATCGTTGCTGTCAACATGTAATGGATGTAAATAATGGTTTGATCGGTGGTCACGTGTTACCGTGATGGTGTGCTGGAGAGATCCAGGATTGATGGTTGGATGCTGTGATGCAGGCTGAAATGGCTCTCTGATTGTGGGGTGTGTGTGGTAGCAGCGTGTGCTTAAAGCGAGCTGGTAGCCATTATCCTCTCAAACATCAGCACTTCACTGTGGGAACCTTATTGATCTACAGCTCTATAATTATTCTACTAGCACTCGTCCCTGCTCTCCACTACACACACACACTCACGCTCTCTCTCCTTTGCCATCTTTTGTTTAATCTTTCAACTAAACCCCTGATCCTTTTTCTTGCCTTTTCCTTTCTCATTTAATTGCTTTTCTGTCGCTTTCTTATCTTCCTCTTCTCCTCCACACGTGCTTCGCCCTTTTCCCTAATTTCAAACCTCTCTCTCTATCTTATCCCCTCCCTTTTTTCAAGCATTCTCTCGCTCACGGTTCAATGACCTTTTGTGTTCCACCAGACGCAAGAACAAGCTCTATTGTTTTTTGTCCGTAGGAAAATAAGACGGCTAGTTTTTTCTGATTATGTATCACAACAGAGCAATTGTCAAGTCAAGGATATGCATATTCTGTCAAGTTGCGACTTGAGTTCACAGGTACACTCTTGCACTACATATTTATTCCTCTCTTGAAAAAATAATTTCATGTTCTGTGAAGAGAGCATCCCTTCTCCCTTTGTTGGGTAGAATTGCTTCAGGTTTGAGCATTTTGATTCACAGAAATTCTTGAGTTTATCATCTCCCAAAAAAAACGTGTCCTTTTTTCGTCACACCCATAACGCATGTTTATTTCCCATTTTCAAAATAGAAAACTTGTGCATAGACTTATATTTTTCTAATGTTGATCCATAACGCAAAACGTCACATCCATAAGCATTATTTTGAATGTCTACATAAGGTTAATGACATATAGTTGCTTTATGTAGAAGATTAGTGTCCCATCTCGGTCTGTGGTGGTCTTCTCTGGTCTCTTTGCAGGGGTTGCTTGACTTAAATGTAGATCTTCCTGTAGCTCCCTCAGGTTCAGTGTGGCTGGAGGCTTCTCCACATTGATTTTTCTTCTATTTTAAACCCTTCACAGTCACTGTCTCCTCTTGGCTTTGGCCTCAAGGCGGATGTCGGTTTAGCACGCGCCCCTGGGACCAACAGCACCATACAGACATGCCGCAGATGTGAACCTCTGCATTGCCCCTTTGTTTACATTTATGTTATCATTTGACTGATGTTTTTATCCAAAGCGATTTAGAGTGCATTTAAGCTATACATTTGTTCCTTGTTTACTAAAACAAAACAGTTATGAAATGCTGTCAATGACAACAAAATGTGGTATTTTCCCTCAACAATCCGCTTGTTAAGTCTTGTTAAGCGCCACCGCTTTCGGGTCCAAACGTTCTACCAGATGTCAAAGGCAAACAACAAACAATACAAATATACACTCGCAGTGTGCTTAACCTTTATCTCCATAGCAAAATCCCAGATGGCCAGACAACGATTCATTTTTTATGATCTACTAAAATATTGGTGTCTTGGTTGCTTTGAGACTGGAGACTGTAGTGTACACTGTGTGTTTATAAAAGCTTAAATTGTGATGCACGATGCACTATCGGCTATATCGGTATCGGCCAATAAATGGTCATTTTAAATGTTATTATAAAAATTGAGGCCGATATATTACAGCTGGTTGAATCACTTCAGCGGCATGCTGCTCAGTTAAAATCCAGAACAGTACTGTCTTTCTGTCGTGATCATTCACTTACTGCTATTAGCAAAACATTGTTGATGTAGGTAGATATTTATGAATATGTAAATTATGGGAACAAAAGCATATTCTTTGAAGCCGACTGCTCTCTGAATGTTTTCTGTCTTTAGACCTGTAAGACTTGTGGCTATTGAGAACAACTTTCTGGGTGTCTATAATTTCTATCATTTGTTTATTAAATAAACATTACACCAGAAACGTTGAATAAAAGTTGAATATTTAATTAGTGTAGAGTAGGCTTGGTAAATGATTTTTAGGTTAAAAAAAATTCAGTCACAGAAACTGTTGTGTGTCTGTATGTAAATGTCACAATGTAAATGTGTGATATGAAAAAATAGTGCTCATAAATAGTTGTTGAGATGTTAGTCTTACTTGAAAAGAGGAAAATTGGACCCAGAAATGGTTTAAACAACTGAAAAAGACATATTACTGACATGTGTTTTTCTCCAAATACAGTCAAATTGTCATTGACATATTGCAAAACTTACACTGACTTTATTTCAAAAATATAACTTTTCCTCACTGTTGAAAAAGACAGCTACCTTTAAAAATAGCAGGCCTGTGTCAGTATAATGTATATCAATAATAAGTACCAATATATTTATATTTTCTAATTCTTTTTTTCACTTGTGCCCGGTTTCACAGACAAGGCTTAAAGCAGCAGTCCGTAGGATTGGCCTCTTTGTCGCCATCTCAGTTTGTAACTGCTACTGCAGGTGATGTGCGGAGGTATTTCTTTACGTAAGTTGTGATTCGGCATGTCTCAACTGCGCGGATGAGTCTGATGTTTTGAATAGTGGCCTGTGACACTGGTGGTCACTGTAATGTTACATCAGTAGCGCATAAAAAACATATTAAACGTGGCAAATGATATAACACGAAACAAATAAGAACATAAACAGACACAAATAGCGCAAATGGAGCTGCCAACACTGCCGTTTTGACCGGGAGTCTCCAGTTTTGTTATTTCTCATGGAATCTCCCGGACAGAAGATCCCCGAACGCGTGTCTCAAATGCTGACAGGCACGTTCATAAATCATTATACACCATACAACTATATATATTATATGCAAAAAAATCACAGGCTTCACTTGTCCGTGCTAATTTGCGCCACATGAAATCCAGATGTGGGGAGGTCATTTCTAAACCACACGAGGTCCCCAGATAATACTAGTCCCGTGCGAATAGGGCTTAAATTACATTTATCATAATGAACATAAAGAGAGAAAGAACAACCGATGAAACTGCACCCGTCTGTATTAGCACAACAAGTGCGCTACGGTTTTTATGTTATCTATTGAAATATCTTACCTGTTCAGAAGAAATTAATCGATGTCTGCATCCGTTTACAATCCTTTCAGATCACGGAGATCACGCCACCTTTTGAAATGCCTTGCCAATGTTAACTCTTGTTTTCGATCACATTCCCTGTTTCTTTGTAAACTGTCATCAGTTCGTTCTTTCTTGTTTTTCACAAAAGATGAATCCCCAGATGTCAACACTGCTTGTCGTTTAAAAGTAAAAGTACTAAACGGCGCCATAAATAATACTTAAGGTTGTATGAAATCCTACCCAGCAGTTGTGAGTGCACGCTATAAACCGCCTGCCGGATCCTCTTCGTTCTGTATACGAATGTGACGAAATGACGCATAGACGAAAGACACCATATAAATATCTCCGGGAAAGACGACTCGACAGGGCAAATTACAAACCATTATACGAGCTTTCTTTGGTGAATCCACCAAGGGTAATGACACAGTTTTAAACACCGTTCTTTCATGTACTTGCTCAATAATTGGTTTCAGCTAATTTTTTTGCGGACTGCCGCCTTAAGGCTAATCCCAGACTAAAATGAATGTTTGAGCAGTCCTTACTGAAAATAACTCACCTTGAAACATCTTAAAGTATGTCCTTCCTTTGTTCCGTCCTTCGGATGAGATATCCGAATTAAACCGAGGCCCTGACTCCCTGCGGTCATTAAAGATCCCAAGACACGTCTTGTAAAGAGTAGGGGTGTAAACCCGGTCTCCTGGCCAGATTCCTTTCTCTGGCCCTTGTCAATCATCCTGATGTTGATTATGATTGTAAGGCGCTTTGGGTGTACAGCAATACACAATAAAGCACTATATAAACGCATTATTAATTAATTCATTCATTCATTCATTCATTCATGTCAGTGCCATTGTTTTGTCTCAAGATGCACACCAGTAATGTTTTTTAACAGGGCATTTTTATAAAAGTAACTTAAATATCCTAATTTAACTGCGGGTTAGTCCAGGCTTAAGATAAGCCCTGTCTGTGAAACCAGGCCTTAATGTGATAGTTCAACCAAAAATACAAATTCTGTGATCATTTACTCACCCTCTTGTCATTTCAAAACATCTTGTTAACCGAACAGCAGCGGCACTCATTCACTTCTATTGTATGGACACAAAACCAATGCGAGTGTAGGGGTGCGGGTTAACAACATTCTTCAAAATTATTTTTTTTGTGTTTTGCAGAAGAAAGAAAGTCATACAGGTTTGAAATGCCAAATGGGTGTGTAAATGATGACATTTTTGGGTGAACTATAACCTTAAGAGTCTTGACTTGCACCGTCAATACTAATAGAAACTTTAGCCCCACAAAAATACACAAGCACACAGAAAAAGTCATTTTTTAATGGTTGTCAACTATTTTCAGTACAGAATTGAATAGATCTGTTGTTCTGAATGAATTTTTTATGAGTTTGTCATAGTTCGTTCGTGGTATTGCTTAAACGAATTGGCAGCTGCACCAACATCGTCTTGGCTACTGTAGTAATTTGGTAAGATCAAGTAATAACAGTTGCAATGTCTCCGTAGTAACGGCCTGAAACAGATGGGGTCATGACAGACTTTCAGGTTTTCTTGAAATGAGGCAACGGTTTTTCATTTGCCATCTGATGTCACGAGCATAAGCGAAACCCATCTAATCAATGTTCCACATTACTGTACTGTGATGATATGTCACTCTACAATTTACTGTGACATTTAGAAGAAACAAGACTTCAACTGCCTGACATGAAATATCACGTCTGTGAGGCCTGACAGCCGACATATTTTTTTGGGAGTGTAGTTCATGCGTTGCGGTTCTGACTGGGATATTATTGCTAAAAAGGAATGCATTGGGTTCAAAAACAAGGTGGTGACATGCTGGAGAGATTTTAAATGGTTTAAAAGCAGAAATAAGATTTTTAGTGATTTATAGTACTAATTATAAAAACTTAAATAAATATGTATTATTAAATAGATTTGGAATAATTTATGTAATGTTTATAATAATATAATCAAACGATTGCTTAAGTTAATAACAATGACATTTTCGTGGGTGGATATTGGTCAATGGAAGCAATAATTTTCAATGATTTACATATAAAATACGTCGGAAACACATATAAAATACGTTGCGTTCTGTTCCGAATATCAATGCAAATATTGTGTCAACTTTACTGAATTACCTGGCTCCACTGACAGAACTTCAATTATCAAATATATGTTTTGCACAAATAATGTTAGTATCTGATTCTGTGCCACTGTCTCATGTTAACAACTGATATTTAAGTTATAAGGCTATATTTCAAAACTGAGTATTTCAACGTTTGTCCCAATGCAGTGCAGTCTTGCATAGGTGCATTACTGTGCTTAAAGACTTTCAGTGGTAGCCGACAGCACGCCACACAATGTCAAAAGAGATTAACTTGTGTTGGACCCAGAGCATTCCTTTTAATCCCCGTCACAGGAAAGAAATGCATGTTTTCAGCAGGTTTGACTGCTCTGCTGTTATAGTTAGTCTGGTGGACGTATTTTGAATGGGAACATGTCACGGTTCGGCCACCTGTGCGTGTGTTTGTACACACGGTCTCGTGAGCGACTCTCACAAGGTCAGTGCAACAGCTGCAGGCCTTCCGAACGCGAATGCTGGCCAGTTGTGCGCGTTTGCTTGTCGCAGCACTTTTGAGCGTGTGAATGTGTTTGCCCCCTGTTGAATGATGGGAAACGGCCTTATTTGTGTGTGTATGTTGCTGCTGCGGTAGTCGATAATTCACAGGTGCACCGTCAAGTGTGCATGTAAAATAATGTTGTTGTTTATGTTGTGGTCGATCTTCTGCTAAAGTGTTTATCTCTATCTCTTCACAGGAAGTTCGGGGAGCGCCCTCAACCACAGCGCCTGACGAGGTACGATCATCACCTTCATATGCTAATAACAAACAGGCTAGCTTTACATTTGAGGTTGATGTGCAGTGAGTTTTTGTGATTTTTCCTATGAGAAAACAAAAAAGCCACAGGTTAGAGGTTTGAAGCTTTCAATTTTTTCCCACAATGCGCATCTCTATTGTGTTAACTAAAAGTGACTGGAACAACAAGCAATATGATATGACGTAATATCAATATCTAATACTATAATACACCAATATTATGATTTTTAGTGTTTATAGTTAGTCGAAGCTCTGTTTAAATGTTTACGTTTACTTTGGGCTTTTGTGCATTTACAGTACATTCATGACTTTGGCTCTTCTGGATTCGCACGTGCACATAAATGGTGGTTGATATCTTTTTACCCACAAATTTCATGTGAAGAAAATTAAGGTGTAAAAATACTAATACATTTCTTTTTTGTTAAATGGTCATCCCCACCAGTAGATCAGCCTCTACAAATAAAGCATTATTGTCTTCATTTTTTCCTAAATTAATGACTTCCTGGTAGTGCAGATCACGCAAATCTTTCTTTTGGCGAGTGTCCTTGTTGTCTGTGATGAATAAATTTAATCTTTGGCTGAATTATGTTTTTTTAAATGAGCAGTCTGAAAATAAAAGTGCTTTTGGCCCAGAACGGTCCTGAGTCTTCCCTGGGGTTTGGTTTTCGGCCTGGAGTTTTTCCCTCACTGACAGTTTCTTTTTATCACTCTTCTGTCTGTTTTCTCTCAGGCTCTTGCTTTCGTTCTCTCACTTTTTCTGTTTACATAAGTCTCCCATCCTTTTTTTTATTGTTTAATGACACTTTCTGTATTTTTGAAGTTTAGCTCATTTGAACTATTAACTTATATTTGGTAACAAACCAGTGAGCCCCCACTACGTTATTTAGTTTAATTCGACAAAACTTTTTGTGACTCAAACTGGCGTAAAAATTACAAGTTTGGCCTAAATAGAATATCTCCACATGTAATATTTAGTATAAACATTTTCTAAAGTAAAATAAAAACTGCATATGTTTTATGCCCTTTGTGGAAAGTGCCCAGTGTTCTTGGGCTTTAGCCATAACTCTGAGAGTCAAAATTATAGAGTCAAACATGCAACCAAATTTAGAAAACATTTTGAGCAGAACCGTCCTATGAAGCGGCTCTTGTTTTCAGTGAAGATGTGAGGGACATGGAAAACGATAGAGAGGACAGAGTTCAGTGCTGCCCGCCTTGCCCGAGTCGCATGCCCTGCGGTTAACTCGCAACATGACTGAAAACTGGCAGAGTGCACACACCCTGACTGTGTAGAACCGCTGCGTCTTTCACAGCCCCCTCTGGCTCTTTTCACCTGTGAATCTGCATAAACAGGAAAGGTTGCAGCATGCATAGATTAAACCTGTTGTTTGTACGAGATTCAGTCGCGGGTTAGGAGCAGATTAGATCAGATTCATGTGGGTCAAACTAATTTAGAAGAATCTTTGTGTGTATATTGGTAATTCTTAACAATCTGTGTTAAACGATGTAATGTGATGTGATTGCTAATTGGTTCGAGTGATGATGATGAGTGAGTGTGCGTGTGTAGGTAGATAAACATTGTCATACATTACCAGTCTCATTTAGCTGGGGATCTCTTTCTCTCTTATCCTGTGCACATTCAAACATGCAGTCTTGGCACAAGTTACTGTTTTAGCAAAATTACTAATTCTGCAACAAGCGGGCATGAACTAACTTGAGCATGAGCAGTGAATTTTTCATAGCCCATGTCCTATCTGTTTCCATGCCTTTCTCCTGTGGTTTCTCCGTTTGTTGGTTGGATGCCTTTCATTTGTTTTTTGTTTTCCAAAACAGATTTATGACTGAGATGCAGGAGTAAACTGCTGATCGAACATCTTTTTTATGTCAGTTCTTCTTGGGTTTGAACCTGCAGTCTTTTATCCGTTAGACTATAGGCCCACACAAAACATTGAGTAGTTGTGATGTTATGGTGCGTGTCATGGGTGTTCTGCCAGCATATTGGTCCATCCAGGTGGAGGAGACCCCCCCAACTATATGTAAAGCACTTTTAGTTAAATTATTTCTTCATTTAGTTAATTTATTGCAAACCATGATGTTTTATACTCGATATTACTACTATGTATTAGGGCTGTCCCCGACTAGATATTTTTGTAGTCGACTAGTAGTCGTTCATTTAGACCAATAGTCGACTATTCACACGTTTATAATATTTATTTAAATATTTATATACATTGGGGAATGGGGACATCAGATGATGGTTTAAGCTTCATGGATGAGAAAGATGTTTTATGTAACATAATAAATAAATATATTAAATACATTTAATAAACAAATAAACAAAATATAAAGCGTTAACTAAACACTACAACAATATAGAACATTATCTGACTTCACTTTTTCTATCGATTTCCTTGTCTCCACCATCAGTGCGCTTCTTCTTAAAGACACAGAGATCAGTTTTCATGACAATGAGGACATACTTGTGTTTCTGCGTCATTATAAAACCCCAATTCTTGATTCCTTTTTGATGCGCTTTCCATTCACGTTCTAGGCTCTTCTGCATTTCTTTACATAATACGATTTATTAAGGGGTATACTGAATTTGGCCTAATGGATCAAGCCACATTTAGCATTTTGGAATGTTGCAAGAACCCAAGTTTGTCCGCATTGTTGGGAAAATTGAGCGACTGGCTATTTAAAGCAACTAACATGGTGCTTATACGCTCTTGAAATAATAAGCTGCGACAATCGACTAATTCAAATTTGTTCAAATAAGTGTCTTCTAATCGAATAACGAATAGTCGAGGGGCAGGCCTACTATGCATACAATAACGTTTGATGCTATAAACATTAAAAGAACATTCAATAAAATAAAACACCAATACAAACATTACTATAAACATTTCGATTGTACTTTTGCTGGCTCATTGGATCTTGGGTTGTAAAATAGTCTTTAGGCCATTTCGTATCAAATACCTAAATATGGAGATGCATGTTAAATATTGTCAGACAGTCAGATGTTTTTTTATCACCCACCCCATTTTTTGTCATCACTCTTTCACCGTGTCTACACAGGACGCGACTGACGCAACACGACACAGCTTTTTCTAATGGGATTGTTGCGCCACATCCAGTGTGGACAAGATTTAAAATCGTAATGGTTCTAATGCGTTCTATTGTCTCTTGTTGCGTCGTATCGTGCTGCGCCGCGTCCGGTGTAGACACAGTGTTTTTATTTTATTTTTCTTTAGAATAAACAAATTACAGATTCCTGGTTAGACATGTGGGTCTTGACTTTTTGAGCCCACATCTTTCTAGGCATTGTATCAGATTTTTAGATTAGCGTTTTCTTCCTCGTGTCCCGTGGTGATTTACGTTAGGTGTGTTTGTGTGTGCGTACGTGTGCTGATGTGTTGCTTTACGCACAGGTGACTGAAGTGTGTCAGTCCGTCTGTGTGATGAGGGTGTCAGTACTTGATGTATGAGTGTTGTGGGTTTGCTGTTGCGTGTTCAGTATGCGTGTCAAAAGCTTTTCCTGTCAAAGTGACGATATTTGTCATGTTGATTCTGAAAACAGATGACTCACAAAGGTCTGTCCACTTCTTCCCTCTATGCTGTGTCTGGCTTTTTGCATGTGTAAAACTGCGTCAAGCATTGCAGTTGCTTGTTACAATTTCCTTTTCATGTTTGTTTAGTTTTTTTTTTTTACAATACATTGTTCCAAGGCAAAGCCTGAATGTAATTTTCTTTAAATATATATTTATATAGAAAAGCCTGTATTGTATTCTATATTAATTCCTTATGTATTTATTCATTACTTTATTTATGTATCACTTTTGATTTCAATTTGATTCCCATTTGAATAAGTTATAATAATATATATATATTTTAATATATCATTAATACGAGCCGTTAATATATCGAATTCAAATAGATGTATGTGTGCGTGTATGTGTTCTGCAAGGGAACAGAGCCCAGGCCTTGTGGTTTTTCTCTGAAACATATAAAGTCACATGCCTCGGTGGCTTGTGGTTCCTTTGCGTGCAAGACTTGTGTGTACAGGAAAACTCTCCGATTGATCTTCAGGAATCATTGACCGCTTGCATGGAGTTGCATGTTATTGATGACCTTATTTTGCCAGCAGTGCAAAGTGCAGCCAGAAACAATGAAACCTCAGTGTTCTGCGTCATATGTTAGTCCATTAAACCAAAATCATATATTCCCCGCTTTGATGTTCATATGGAGTAGAACACATTTTTTAACTATATGGTTTGTTGGTTGGGTGGGCGTACTGTTATGGAAACACTGTTCAATTAACTATTACTATTTAGTGATGAAATGGGTTTTTTTTTCATTTACTCACCGTCGTGTCATTCCAGACCTGTATGACTGTTCTCTACAGATCACAAAAGAATATATTTTGACGGACGTTGGTAACAACATTGGCCCACATTTACTTCCACTGATTGACATAAACCACTGAGACTTTTCTTAAAATATAAAAAAAGAGATATGCAGGTTTTAAATGACATGAGGGTGAATAAATGATGACAGAATTTTTTGTTTTGGGTAAACTGTCCATTGATAGATATTCAACCAATACCTATCAATGACACAGTAAAGGGATGTGTGGGTGGTACACAATAACTGGGAAATTGTTTACAGCTTGCGATTTTAAATCTGACATCAATTGTCTTTATTATTGTTGGGTGGTGAATTTGTTACAGAAGTGTTGCTTTTACGGCTGTAGTCACTGTGGGGAATTCAAAGACGCAACTTCTGCTGGAAGTCTCAAAGCACACACAAGCACAGCACGCCACATGCTTTGAGTCTCTACATGTATGCACTTGAAACACTTTCCTACTTACCGGTGTCAAGAAAAAAATGGTGAGATGTCAGGTAATTTGGCTGAAAACCTTACCGTCAGATCATTGATTATAATGGCAAAAGTGTGAAGTGTTGAAGTGTTTCTCTATCTCTACTTATCTGCAAACTCCTTTCTGAGGAGATTTATAAACAATGCTGGTGTTTTGTGGTTTGTCAGGTTGCTGGATATCAAAGCAGAACCCTTTCGACATGAAAACGCTTGAAGGAAATGTTGAAAGTCTCTCTCTGTTCTAGCTGTGCAGCTTGTAATGGAAGCGTGCGGCTGATTTTATGTGTATAAGGATTGATGGTTTAGGAATGAGCTGTTGTTTCGGTAAATAGGGGGTCTGTGGTTAGCAGAGATTTTTGATCCGGTACATGTTTGAATAAGTGAGGGTCACCACATCATGTTTCTTCTTAACACGCACACACACACGGCAGGTTATAAAGAGTATCAGAAATATCGGGTGACACGGGCCTGAGGAGATGACATCATAAGATCTGCAGGAATCCAGTGAGGCTGTGTGGAGGCGTTCAAGATTCACTCTTTCGAAAGACCTTCTTCAGGGATGCTAAAGACCACAGCAATACACTTCAATTTAATACATAATTACATTTATTTTGTGCAATTGAAATATATTTCTATAGTGGTTTGTCATGTGCGTGTTTTTAATTTGCATTGTTTCAAAGCAGCTTTACAGTAAATGTGTATGGGTCCAGGCATACAGGAAAAACTGTACAGAAATAAGGAAAAAATATAGAGACCAAGAAAAATATGAAATTTATAAGATGCATGTTCTTGCCATTGTTTTATAAGGTGTACATTAGTGATACTGTACAAATTGTCTGAAGGTTTATAATTGGACTGTTATGATCGTGCTGTTGAGGAATTGTGTGTATAAACATTTCCACGAGATTTATATTAGCCATGCTAACTGGATAAATAGTTGTAGGATTGTCATTGTTTTTTTAATAGAAAGATGACCATAGTTTTGACAACATTAAATTTAAAGCATTTTAAGAAATGGATGAGCGTCATTTAATTTGAAGGCTTGTATCTTCATCTTTGTATCTGTAAGATACGCAACGTACGGACAGTATATTTGTCTCAGAGTGCTAAAACTGTATATATTTTTTCGAAAACTATGACATTTAGTCAGTTAGCGTGTCAAATGACAGGTAAACCAGACACGGAATTTCATATTACATAGACATATGCCAAAAAAAGACATATGACATGAAAACGCGGGAAATATAATGAGCAAGAAGAATCCGCAAAAAATAACAGTGTTAATAAGATTATTGGTATTGATAATCGGAATATATCATTTATCCACCTGCTTATTGTTTTATTTAATTTCTAAACAACGTCATGCATTTATACATGATGCAAGGACACAGGCGTGTGTTTATTGGCATTTTACAACATCTTTAAATGATTTGCTCTGACTGTTCACTCTCCACGTGGACATACAAATTGCATTGTGAAAAACACAGGAGGAGAAATCCAAGGAAAAGACAAATTGTGCATGATGAATATATCATGACATACCAAACCACAATATTACAAAGGGGCTGTTGTTGCGGTCAACATACGGCCTTCAGACATTGCAAAAACCCGAAGAATGTATCATACTGGGTACAAGATTGTAGTTTCCAAGCTGTCGTTTTGTAGGAGGATTATTGTCGGAGCCCAGCTCTTTCCCCCTTTCTCTTTCCTCTCATCTTTCTCCTACCTCCCTCGTGTCGCAGGGCCCCTCTTGCTTTCCATAACAAAAGCCTATCTAACTCGAGCGTGTGTGGGACGTTTGCGTGGCAGAGGGAAGCTGCGAGTGTAATCTGCCCCCCCCCATCCTTCCCCGTCTCTGTCCCTCTGAGCATTTTGCCGTGTCAGGTGTCACCGACATCTGTGCAAATGGGCCGTTTTTTGTGTGTGCGAGCGTGTACCCGAGTGTGTATTGAACACTTACAGTCTGTCACACATTGTGTTTTTCTGCAGAACATCGCTGTTTAGTTCGACAGCATTTATGTGAGCAGTGCAAGCTAGGTTTCCTTGAAATCTGTCATTTTCCACACATTTCGCGAGCTAATTTAAGTGTGCACATGTTGGGATGTTTTTCGTTAGTTAACTGAGGTAATTGGACCACTGACACGGAATCGAAATTCTTCGATTATGAGCGAATAGATTTTGTGCCGTTTCAGTTTATACACGCGCGTTTCTGTCCTTTTGCCCTTTTTCTTACCCCCCTTCTTTCCTTATTTTTTATTTTAAAGACCCCCAGCTGGAAAGTTGAGGTTTTTGGCCACAGTGTTTGTGTGCTTTCTGCAAGCAACACATAGTTGCGCTCACAAGAGAATTGGCTAATCAAACTTGGACCTGTGTTTCTAGTCGAGCTCTGGAGATTTTGGTTTTGAAGTACATGCAGGCCTTTCTCTTTTAAAGAGGCACACACTTAAACATGCTTTTACCAGACCCTTCTCTGATAGTAGTGCTTTAAAAGTGGTTTTACAGGTCTGAAACATAAAGATGTGTTTGAAAACTCAAAACTGCCACATTGAAAACAAAACGCACACCGAGGCAACGCAGAACGACAGTTGTGAAGTGCTAAAATGTTAGTAAAAATATTTGTGAATAGTGAATCTTGCCTGTTTCACTAATAAGTTTTATCTGTGATAATGTTATAACATGTCATCAGTTAGAGGTGGGTGTGTGTTGTAACTTGTAAGCACTAATATTTTGTCTTGTGTTTTTTCTTTCGTTGTGTGATTTTCAGAGAAGCCATGCGGAATTACCTGAAGGAACGAGGAGACCAAACTGTGCTCATCCTGCACGCTAAAGTTGCACAGAAATCATACGGCAATGAGAAAAGGTATATTGGATGATTTGCGTTTTAACTTCACACACAGGGACCGAAGTGATATTCATGACACGTGAAGCAACTAATCGGTTTGTTTTGATATCTTTTAAAGGGATAGTTCACCCAAAATTCTGCCATCATTACTCACCATCTAGTTGTTTCAAATTTCTTTGTTTTGTTTCTTTGTACACAGAGAAAGATATTTGGAAGAATGTTAGCAACTGACTATCCTGAGGCTACATTAACTACCATAGAAAGAGAATTTAAAACGGTAGTCCATGGTGCCCCATAGCTGTTTGCTTTCCTACATTTTTCTAAATATCTTCTTTTGTGTTCAACAGAACAAAAAAAATGATGACAATTTCTCAAACTATGGTAGTCTGTGGTGCCTCAGAATGGGTGGCGGCTATAAATTCTTCCAAATATCTTTCTTGGTGTTCAACCAGACAGGTTTGGAACAATTTGTTGGTAAAATCAAAATTTTGGGGTGAAGTATCCCTTTAAGGGTGCAGGTTATCTGGAGTACCATAAAAATAAATGTAAATGTTGCACATCATACATTTTTGATTATCCGAATGTAACAAATACTGATTATTTAATGTAACTGAGAAAACTAAACATAATTTACGTTTATGCATATTGCAGATGTTTTTTGGT
Source organism: Triplophysa siluroides (assembly GCA_006030095.1). Lineage (NCBI taxonomy): Eukaryota > Metazoa > Chordata > Actinopteri > Cypriniformes > Nemacheilidae > Triplophysa > Triplophysa siluroides. The sequence continues at coordinate 198,412 of VCII01000052.1, read as the reverse complement.
TGCGAACCAATGACCTTTGTGCCTTTTTTTAACACCAACATTTCTTTCTACTAAGAGGCCGGTCAATAGACCTGGTGATTTAAGTCAACATGTCGGCACCGGTTGCCCAGTGCCCAAGTTCGATTCCCGCCTTAAGAGTACTTTGCTGATCCTGCTCCCCTCCGCCCAACATTTTCCATGTCACCTATCTACTGTGCTGTCTATATAAAAGCAAAAAAAAGCCCCTAAATAGTTAGCATGCTTTGGGTGGTCTATGAATGTGTATTGCATCTGACAAACACCTTTAGCTGTTGCGTTGCATTTATCTTTTTAGCGTTTTTATCACAAGACCCCTGTTTTCTGTTCCATTCCTCAGCACTCTGTATAGCTGGTCATCTTAGTCGCAACAGGGGAGAAAACAAGGAGTAATGGAGACACAGGAAAAGGTGAAAGGAAAAATACAGAAAAGCAAGAGCGAGAGATAACTTTGATAAGATAAGAAAGTGTATAAATGACGAATAAAGGAAAAAAAAATGATAGAGGAGGAGAGTTGATACGAGTCAGGGAAGTACAGGAGAGAAGGTCAGAGGAAAGAGAGACAGGATGATAACAGCAGAGAAAGAGCGTCTGGGGAGCCGATGTCGCGGTTACAGCTCGGCCGGCCTCACTTGGCTGAGAGACGACGCTGTTGCGCGCGAACACAGCCAAAACCTGGCCGCGTGTCAAGAGCAACAGAATGCTAAATGAGAGCCAGAGAGAAAAGCTAAGCGATCACTTTGTAAAATGAGATACATGTGTTCTGTGATCAGAGACGGTTTATGGCTGGGGAAGTGTATCATTTTGCTCAAATTGGAAATGTATGTGAAGCCGTCAAGCGAGTTCCGCTTCTTTAAGTGTCCTTGTGACCCCATTGACTTTTAAAATGGTTATGCTACGTGAATGACGCTCAGATCGTACAGCATATTGAAAAGTGGCGTGTTATCTTTATTCTTGCTGGCGGATGGAACACTGTTTAAAAAGCCATCCAAAGCACCCTAGCAACAGCATCGTCATTTTAGGGTGGTTGCTGGGGGCGTTGCTGAGTTTTCTTTGTGTTAGAAAGCGGCACTCATATTTCCTTCAGAATGTGTGATATTTGCAAAAACCCAGCCCAAACAGTTATTTAGTTATATTACTACAAACAGCTGTTATATTTTGTAGCTTTATGTGGTTTAACAGTGACTTATTGTCGCAGTGACATCATAAGATCATAAACTAGATTAAACCAGCACATTTCCTTGTTTTGACACATTGGTACAGATCAACCCACCAGTCTGATGGTCATAAGAAATGAATCTTTCAAAATTAGGATGTGAAAGTAGACATCCGACCACTGAGAGCGACAAGACTTTTCCTTCTGCTGTTCAAAGACGCTAGTACGGAAAATGCCAAACGATATAAAAACTGTCATGTGGCCTCAGGTTTGTCTGCTTACTTGTCTACAGCTCGTTTCAGTCTGACTGGACTTTGTGTGTGGGTTAGCTTGTATACAGAGCTCCTGTGTTTCCCCTTGTATTGTACCTGGTAACGCTGTTGGTGAATATTAGCTACAGTTTTGTGTCATGAGCATTCCCCCACCTCATGTCTAGACAAGCATCTCTAACAGATGTGCGGTGAGTGATAACGTCAGCCGCAAAGATCTCGACTTGAAAGTCAAGTGCAAATTTCTTGCTGCTAAGCTCGTGGTCAGGTTGATTGATATCTGTTTGCTTAAAAGTCCCTTCGACGATCTAGGCCACAATACACACGCATGCAGAAACTATGACATGCAATGAGACCATCAGGGGGCTTGGATGTGGAGGATCACTGTGAGTTTCTGTAGTGTTTTGTGATGCGTTGTGAGGTGTGCATCCTGCTCCGATTTGTATGTGTTTGACTGTATCATGGTGGTTTCTTGACCTGAACGTGTGAGATGTAGCAACATAACTCATGTTGTGCTGCCACCTAGTGATGATGTGAGGTAATACACATGGGTCATGGCTAAAAATGGTTGCTCCATGAGGCATGTATCACTGTGACTTTAACTTAAAGGGATACTTCACCCAAAAATGAAAATTCTGTCATCATCTACTCACTTTCGAGGTCCTCCAAATCTGTATAAATGTCTTTGTTCTGATGAACATAGAGAAAAATATTTGGAAGAATACTTATAACCAGACAGATTTTGCCCCCCATTGACTACCATAGTAGGAAAAAATACGATGGTAGTCAAAAGTGCCACTGAACTGTTTGCTATTCTACATTCTTCAAAATGTCTTCTTTTGTGTTCAACAGAACAAAACAATTATAAATCATTTTTCCTACTATGGGAGTCAATGGGGGAGACAAAATTTGTCTGGTTATAAGCATTCTTCCAAATATCTTTCTCTGGTTTCTTTAGAGCAAAGAGATTTATACAGATTTGGAGCAACTCGAAGGTGAGTAAATGATGACAGAATTTACATTTTTGGGTGAAGTATCCCTTTAACTATTAGATCATTGTGCAAGCAACACAAAACACATGGGTTTGATCCCCAGGGAACACAACATAGTAGTAAAAAAATTGTGTAGATCGAATGCACTAGAAGCTGCTTTGGATAAAAGCACCGGCCAAATGCATAAAGTACATTTTTGTAGACGCATTGTGAACCATCCTCTACATTCTACATAGATTTTTCTTTGTTTGTTTAGGTTTTTCTGTCCTCCCCCGTGTGTGTATCTGATGGGCTGCGGATGGAAGCAGAAGAGAGAGCAGATGGAGAGGGACGGGTGCTCGGAGCAGGAGTCTCAGCCATGCGCTTTCATCGGCATCGGCAACAGCGATCAGGAGATGCAGCAACTTAACTTAGAGGGGAAGGTAACGCACTCTTGTAAACAGATGTCATGATTAAAAAAGAAGGGCTGTCAAACGATTAAGCGCAATTTATCGCATCCATATGCATGATATGCATTTGTGTTTGCGTAATATCAGGATTTTTCCTGGGTCAAAATTGGTCTTCGGTGGTGGCTGATGAACATATAGTCATCCATCCACCTGTAAAATCAAGGTTCAAAGTTTATTATAATCCTAAAGGACGATTTGTGATGCAGCACAGAGTTTGTAAACAAACAAAAAACCCACAAACAAATAAAACTGAAAAAAAAACATACATATTTAGGATATTTTTACATGTATTTTCTTATATTTACAAATAATTTTTTAAATAAAATAATATATTAAACGTTTATGAATTGTTATATTTTTCTTAAATATATGCATGTATGTGTATGTGCATATAAATACAAAATGAATATGCGCAGTACACAGACATATGTAAACAAAAACTTTTATTCTGGATGTGATCAATCACGATTAATCGTTTGACAGCCCTAGAAAAGGCCAAATAAAATGCTGACAGTTGTTGAAACTTAGGCGAGATATTGTACAAGCCAAAGCAACACGATAAGCATGCTTTTTGCCTCATTAATGTATATATATTGTCCCGTTTCCGCAGAACTATTGCACAGCCAAAACACTGTACATCTCAGATTCGGACAAACGCAAGCACTTCATGCTGTCTGTGAAGATGTTTTACGGGAACAGCGCAGACATCGGTGTCTTCCTGAGCAAGAGGATCAAGGTCATCTCCAAACCTTCCAAAAAAAAAACAGTCCCTCAAGAACGCCGACCGTGAGTGTCCACCTCCCGGAGCACACTCACATCAAACACTCATACGTGTAGTTATGACCCGGAGGACATCACAGGATGATGTTAAGGCGTTAAGGTGGTCGTGTCTCGTGGATGACACAAACCAACCTAATTTTCAAAAAGTGTTGCTTTCTTTAAATGTTAAATATTACAAAGCTGCACCTCTCACATGAGCACAGAGTCTCAAAATGGGTGGTAGCTGCTTGGTCACAATCTGCTGTTATTTTCTTAAGAATATTTCATAATCTCTACAATTTAAATATTTCTCTCTTTTGTTACTTATAAAGAACATCACTTACAGGTGCTGTCAAAGAAGTCATAAAGACTGCTATTTTTCCTGACTTTTCAAAGCACTAAGTTGACACCTGGTTTCAAATAATTCAAACATTTGTTGTGTTAGTGATGCAAAATCTGCATTGTAAAGACCATTTAAATCAAAGCATTTGTTTCATTTATTTGTTAATTTAACTGTTTTGAGAAATGCACCTAGCTTTTTATTTTCATGCCGATGTTCTGAGGGTATTGTGGGTTGTAAAACAATCAGTTTTAGTGTATCGCTGTATGTTTGGCCGTAATAATTCTTTAAAGTTACATAAAAAGTTTATAGACTTGTGTTTCGGATTTTTCATCTAAATATTAATCAATAACTCTTTATGAATCACAAACTGTAAAGTCCACAAGGTGGTGCTGTAATAAGCATATTTACAAACATGACATTGCTAGTAATTTCTATATGAGCTAATATCAAAATATATTTTGTTCTCCTAGACCAATTGAAACAAAATAATTTATACATCCATTATTTGTGTGATGGTTTATGTTTTTTGCCAATAGAAAAAAAAACTGGAAAAAAGAACATGTGCACTGATGTTGAGTCTGTAGTTTCTGTGTTTCTGATTAGTTGTGTCTACTGTGTTCAGTCTGTATAGCATCAGGAACGAAGGTGGCGTTATTTAACCGACTTCGCTCTCAAACGGTCAGTACGCGATATCTTCACGTAGAGGGAGGAAACTTCCACGCCAGCTCACAACAATGGGGAGCCTTCTACATCCACCTCTGTGAGTGATTTAGACATATAACAAAGTATTACTGTTTTAAGTATTTGGTTTACAATGCGACTTACAACGTAGATTCAAGCCTTAGGTTGGCACAGAAATAAAAACATTTACATTTACATTTAGTCATTTTATTTCATATACAAAAACAGTATATGATTCATTTTTAACATCATATGTTTGTCTTGTTTTTTAGTGGATGATGAAGAGTCTGAGGGTGAGGAGTTCACTGTGAGAGATGGTTACATTCACTACGGCCAGACTGTCAAACTCGTGTGTTCTGTGACAGGAATGGCTCTGCCTCGACTGGTAAGACTCACCATTGTCTTTTTCCATTTATTCACATGAACTGAAACCACTTGGAGATGTTTATATGCCTTTCCTTTCTAGGTCATCCGTAAGGTGGATAAGCAGACGGCCTTACTGGACGCAGATGACCCTGTCTCTCAGCTGCATAAGTGTGCCTTTTACCTAAAGGATACAGAGAGGATGTACCTGTGCCTTTCTCAAGAGAGGATCATCCAATTTCAAGTGAGCCACAGAACCTGTTTGACTAAATTTACACTATTAATCAAAAGTTTAAAGGAGTAGTTCACTTTCAAAAAAAGTTTTCATGATAATTTACTCACCCCCATGTCATCCAAGATGTTTATGCTTTTTTTTCTTTAGTCGAGAAGAAATTAAGGTTTTTGATGAAAACATTCCAGAATTTTTCTTCACATAGTGGACTTCAATGGACTCCAAACGGTTGAAGGTCAAAATTACAGATTCAGTGCAGCTTCAAAGGGCTTTAAACGATATCAGACGATGAATAAAGGTCTTATCTAGCGAAACGATCAGACATTTTCTAAAAAAATAAAAAAGTAACTGCTTTATAAACACAAATGCTCGCCATGCTCTGTTCTGCGATGCGCGTTCATGACTTCACGTAATACGTAATTGCGTTGAAAACTTCCACGTTCAACTTGTAAACACTGACTCGGTACTTCCGCCTATGTCAAGCGTGACCTTTTCAACGTAATCACTTATTTTGAGAAGTCATGAACACGCATTGCAGAACAGAGCAAGGTGAGCATTTATGTTTATAGAGCATATACTTTTTTTTTGGACCGATCGTTTCACTAGATAAGACCCTTATTCATCGTCTGGTATCGTTTAAGGCCCTTTGAAGCTGCACTAAAACTGTTATTTTGACCTTCAACCATTTGGAGTTGGAGAAAACCATATATGGAGAAAAATCCTGGAATGTTTTCATCAAAAACCTTAATTTCTTTTCTGAATAAAGAAACAAATACATAAACATATTAGATGACATGGGGGTGAGTAAATTATCATGAACATTTATTGCCAAAGTGAACTAAGGTTACTTAGTAATTCTTCTTGATTTAGATTCATACCACATTTAGAATAATATTTGTATCATCTAATCTATTGAATAACACAAAATGTTTTTTGCAATTTTATCAGCAAGCTGGGGATGCTTTTTAAACCATATAAAAAGAGGTCCCATCTATTCTGGGCTCCTATTGGCTACTTTTGCTTTGATGTTTGGTTCAGGTCATTTATTTCAAAAACTGAGAAAAGCTTATTAGGAATCTAGAAATAGTGCAGAGAAGAATGCGTCCTGTACATTTTTATCATTATCGTTTTTGTGTGTGTGTGTGTGTGTGTGTGTGCTCCTGCAGGCCACTCCATGCCCAAAGGAACCAAATAAAGAGATGATAAATGATGGTGCCTCCTGGACAATCATCAGCACTGATAAAGCAGAATACACCTTCTATGAGGGCATGGGCCCTGTACACACCTCCGTCACACCTGTGCCTGTGGTCGAGAGCTTACAGGTAACACGTGCACACACACACACCTACACTAGTAGCTTGTGTTTTTTTTATCTTTTATCATGTCTACACCTGGTTTATGTGTGTGTTTGAGTAGTTAAATGGTGGGGGAGATGTAGCAATGCTGGAGCTGACAGGACAGAACTTCACTCCAAATCTGCGCGTGTGGTTTGGCGATGTGGAAGCTGAGACCATGTACAGGTATGGAGGTTATTTGCTTTTACAAACAGTTTAAATATCCGTGTAGGATGCAGAGTAAGGAATACAGATGATTTGTAATTTGTTTTTAATTCTTAGATGGATGATTTCATAGTGCTACATTTAGTTTAGTCATTTTTTAAAGCGTTTTAGATTCGTGTTTGGAAAGATTTATAATGTCATCTTAGGTTTAGTTTAACATTTGTGTTTTAAAGCCTTATTAGCAGAAATATAACACTTTGATTAAAATAAATTGTGATTAACAATTTACAAAGTTTGTGTAATGAGTGTATATTTGTATATTAAAAGATGTCTATCCTTTCTTGATTTCATTGTTCAAATACATTTCTTAAAATATTTATGCACAAATAAATTCAGAATTTGTTTTATTTATTTATCATTATCAATGTATCATTATTTATTTGTATAATTTGTATTATATTTGACACATATTTCAATTAAATTGTGTTAAATTAATTTCAAAAAATGCAATCTAAGGTTTTTAATATTTGTATTCTATAATTTATTTATTTATTTAGAAATGTATACGATTTTATAAACATTTTGGCACAGTACCATTCTTTCTAGCATGTTTAATTTTTCTATACTTTTTTACTCATCTAGATCTTTGATATAAACATTCATTTATAACCTCTAAAAATGGTTAAATGGCATGTTAAGATTTGACATGCCGTAAGTTTAGTGCCTATTGCTAATACAATCTAACTGAACAAGACCACACATGCTTTTTAACGTACATTAAAGCTTTATGCGGTTGTGAAAAGCAAATATGTACTTTTATTAGCCGTGTCAGTTAAATATACTGCAGGCAGTGAGTTGAATTATTAATAGATGATATTTCCTCGATAGGTGTGGAGAAAGCATACTGTGCGTCGTTCCAGACATCTCTGCCTTCCGCGAGGGCTGGCGGTGGGTTCGGCAGCCGGTGCAGGTTCCCGTAACGCTGGTCCGTAACGACGGTCTCATCTATTCCACATCTCTCACATTCACATACACCCCCGAACCCGGGCCCCGCCCGCATTGCAGCGCGGCCGGAGCGATCCTTCGAGCGGGCAGCGTCGGCTTACTTTCCACGACTGGTGACAGAGTTGGAGGGAACGGGGAGATGGCTTACGGTACCAACAGCACGTCTAACGCCGTCACAGCATCATCCTCTAATGCAGCGGCGGCCGTGGTGTTATAACACACGTAGGAACACTCACAAACTCAGAAACGTGGAACAAAAATAAAGACTACAGACTATTTGTAAAAGTGCTGCATATTGAATTTAAGAGGAGGAGATGGAGGATTAAGCGAGGCGAAGAGTGACGGTTCTCCTGAGCTATCTTGTGGTTTTCTCTGAGGAGCCAGTCTGGTGCTAGCAATAAACAATGCCTGAGAGAAATCTTCATATTGGCAAAACACCAGCACCTAAAGGTGTAAAAGATGTGGAGATGAGACCACAGCAGCGATACGTCAGCCATGTACAGAATGCTTCGATTGAAAACTGTCTTTCTTCCAGTCCGAGTGCGTTATCGGGTGACATGTATCATGGCCGGGAGGTCTAAGCTCTAGGGAAAAAGGGTCAGATGAAATTGTGAGGACGACAGTTTTTGTGGACCAATGATCTTGTATAAGCTTTAGTAAAGGTACATTTTTTGATCCCCATACCTTTTTTCATATCAAACATAGTACGCTTTCGTTACCAAATAGGTTCTGTTCCTCCTCTGAGATTTCACCGTTTTGTTTCTTTTTCTGTTTCGTCCGTTTTCGTCTGGCTTCTGTAAATAGCTGCAGACTCTTTGCGCGGATTCGTTTTGATACTTCGTATTTTGTAATACAGGTTTTTTTCTATTCGATTTAGTTGTTTTAATTTTGCATTTGGGAAAAACTCAGATGGCCCATTTTTGAACCATGCGTTTTTATGAAGTCTTTAAAAAGAGAAGAGCTTTAAGCAATGCCTCTGCCTTGCCTGCATTACAACATGCGCTACGCTTCCTTTAAGCATTTCATCGTGTTAAGATCTCACAAAAGGAACAATGCCATCTTTCTATGTCTTGTTTGGGAATATTAACCAGAAAACACAACATACAATATAGACGCCTGTTAGAGGTTTTGATGCAATGTCTTTTCGAAATGGTAGCCATAGTGTAGTCTGTACGTCCTAGAGCCCACGTAGGTTATCACATATCAATATTTGGAAATATTGCTAGCGTTGGATGTTTTCAATGTTCTCAAGAGTTCAGATTTCTTAATGCTATCCATGACGTTTTTTTTACGTTTCCAGAAATGCGTTTCGTCTTCCTAAACTTCCATTTGCATTTTCTCATTATAAATTGTCTCAAAAATGAATCATTTGGAGACATGTTCTACCAGATGTGTATCTAAATGTGGCCTTATTTTAAACAAAAGGTTCCATGTTCAGTTCACCCCTTTAAAAGAGGTTTACAAACGTGCCGTGAGGAACCAAGCCTTGCATTTTGAACATTTACGTGCGATTTTTGATATTTAAGGCTCCCTGAATTTTAATTTTTCATTCAGATTTAGAGGATTTAAATGTGTAATAGAAACGAACACACCCAAAGATATTATATTGCATTGTTGTCTTGTTTTGTAATTGAAGAGTATGTATCTCTTACACCAAAAGCAGGAAGCTTTACTCGGTTGGTCATTGGATTCGTTTATCTCGTGGCCTTGGTGTCTCACCAACTAGTAGACTAGTGTTATTGACAAAAAGAAATAACTAGCTGTAATGAACTCATCAACCAGCACTAATAGTCTTTTGTACAGTAATTTAACTTTTGAATTTTATGCGTTTGTAAAAAAAAGATAATAAGAGAAAAAAACAAAGCGAAACCCACCTCCATTTTGTTATTCGGTTTTTGTGCGTCTGTGGCTTCAACCCACTCACTGTGTGTCTTTGATGTTTCTTGTCGGTTTGTTTAGCTCAACAGGTGTTTAGCGTCCGAGTTTGTCTTAACCTTGTATATTAACGTCCTGAGAGTGAACGGACATCATGGGACTATAAACATGGGAGTCAATGGCCTTTAAGTGTTTGTCTCTCAAAGATGTAAGAATACAGCAATACTGTATAGGTCACTTGTGTGTGTCTCGGTCTGTGGAAACAGCCACTGATTTTCACCAGCATGATCCACAGCGCACGTGGTCATGTAGAGCAGCTGGCTCAACTGGAGTCATATTCTCATTTATTCTCACCTGTTCATGCTAATTTAATCGGACACTTTTTGGGGAGACTTCGTGTCTTCCCGGCTTGGAAAATCTTTAGTGTAGTGTACTGTATGTAGAAAACACGTCAAAAAAGGCAATACTCCAGCATTGTATAATCTAGTATATTTCGGGAAAAACTGTAACTTGAATGTCTCTGCAAAAAAAAGTTCACTTGTTGCCTCCACTAAATTGTTTCTATTTAATATCATTGTCCCTCTCTTCTGATAAAAATGTCTTCGGCTGCCTCTTTGCAAGTCTCTTCCATGGGGTAGTTTCTGAAAGATACCCTAAAAACCCTTGCACTTGGTTTAGAAGAATTCTTTGCATAACAGACCAGTCTTCTTCCATTTGACTGTATATTCACAATTCAAAATCGAATAAATGCAAACTTTCATTTGGCAAAAAATGGTGGAGACACTGGGCAAAAATGTATGCATTTTATAAAAAGTTTTGCGAGTGTTGCTTATTTGTCCGCTGTATTGAATTAAATAAACCACAGAAGACAGTTCGTTTCATTTCTCACATTTGATGTTTTCTTGTGATAAAGGTTTAATTGCGACTGTCATTATGAGAGCCACTATACAATGTGTTATTGTATTGTGTTGTTTTTGTCTCCCATGCTTTATGATATCCCCGACCCCAAAAAAGAAAAATGAAGTGCTTTAAGCCAGTTCGCCTTTTCATGAGACAGCATGGTTGAAACGATTCCTACTCAAACAAAAGAAAGATATTTGTCTTACCCTTTTTAATCCAGTTTGACTTCATCACGTTTTTGTTGGCGTATTGTTGACTGCGAACAGTCATTCACACATTAACGCTGAGAACATTTCTCAACTGTTTCTCTTTCACTGTTTTGATTACGTTGTGGATGTGTTCAGCCCCCATCACTTACTGTAATGTTACTGTGGTAAATTGCATTATGTTGCTCTCTGAAAGATATCAATTGACAATCTTGTTTTTTTTACAGTTTACATTGTTGGTGTTGAGCTTTAGAAGGATTGGTTAACTCACCATATGGAACTGGTGCGTTTTAACTAAATACATACATTCAGTCAATTATGAAACATTTGAAGATATCAACATCGCAAACGCAGGTCATAGTTTTGTTATTTTATGTATAGCGGTAATGTGCCAAGCCTTAAACACAGTTCATGGCAAATTTGTGAACGATAATTCGTTTTATATTTCCAAATGTGTGATCGATCTTTTTTTTGTCCAGAGTCAACTGGTGTCATTTCTGTGTATCTGTTGGTCTCTGTTTAACTTTGCTCTTCCAAAAACAGTTTTTTTAATGAGCTCTGATCAATGTAGATTATAGATGTTGATGTCTTCTAATATGCCAAATGTCTTATACTTACATTCTCATGCACTGCTTATAAAACACAGCATGAGAGGCAGCTTTACAAAGATGTCTCAATAGTCATAGAAGAATAGAGGATGTCAACGTACCGTAAAAAAAAGACTGGTAATTGCAAACTTGTTTTATTTTGCTGCCACTATATTTCATACGTCTATATGAAGTTCTTCAATTGGTCATAATGTTGTAGCGCTTTGTCTTTTAGAAAACATCTGAAATCAAAAAGCTGTGGTACAGACGTTATTATCCCTTTAGGGCAAGTTTTAGTAATCCACCCTTTCCTCTCTACTGGTATTGCACTTAGAGTAAATCCTACCTGTCTAGACGTGTTGCTTACCGAGTGGCATTTTTCATATTAAGATTGATTATTGTGTGCCTGAAGCTCTATGCTGGGCTTTATGTGTACAGTTCATTCAACATTATTCTTAACTTTTCGTTTTGTGTTAATCTGTAAATCAGTCTGGTTCTGTCTTTCCTTTACGCTCTCTCTTTCATACTCTTTCGGTCTGTTGTTCTAGTTATAATATTCAGAGGTATCAGTACGGTAGCAGTCTCACTCATTCACGGGCGGCTGATGTTAGGATCATGTGCCCTTACCTGAAACAGGGGCGGTTATATTTTTTGTAAACATTAGCTTCGTTTCATGTGTCTGTCTGTTTGGTTTTTGTACATATTGCACCTGCTCAGTTCCATATGTCATCAAATAAAATTGCAATATTGGCATAAAATCCAGTATAAAGTGAGATTTTTTGCCTTTACAATCATAGTTATGTAAGTTACGTAGGAGTTAACTTGATGTTTAAAGTCAGTATAGTACTAATTACCATTCAGTTGAGTTAAAATAACTTTTATAATAGGTTTTCTTTGTTAGTCCTCATCTAGTAGCATTCAGTTAATGTTCCTCAAAGTGATAGTTCACTCAAAACTGAAAATCCTGTCATCATTTACTCACCCCCTTGTCATTTCAAACTTTCTTTCCTCCGCAGAACACCAAAAGAAGATATTTTGAAGAATGTTGTTAACCGGCACTATGATTTGCAATAGGTTTTGTGTCCTTACAATAGAAGTTAATGAGTGCCTGCATTGTTTGGTTACCAACATTCTTTAAAATATCTTCTTTTGTGTTGTGAAGAAGAAAGTCATACAGGTTTGAAATGACAAGAGGGTGAGTAAATGATGACAGAATTTTGGGTGAACTATTACTTTAATGCTTTTGATATAAACAATATGCTTGAAAATGTTATATGAGGATGCAAATATTATAATAACTAGGTTACACAACGCGTATACTGAGATTAAAGCACTTTGGCTCTAAGTGAGGTTTGATCCAACACATGTTATGGACTCATATGAATGTATACGATGCTATATAGGCCAACCCTATGTACGGTACTTAAATACCTGTACAATCTTCTTGTTTAGACATTTAAGACTTTACACAATTGACTGTGTCATTGTCAGTGATTAAAGACCGATGTATTTGTGTCAAGGAACATGCTGGATCAAATTATGAGTTTGTTAAACAAATACAAAGAAAACGTTTATCTCAAGATGAAAAAGAAAGTTAAAAACAAACATCACAATAGTCAGGGTATTGCCGTTTATACTATGATGAAAATAGCCCAGATGTCCAAAGCAGCCTTGGGTAGTTCCTTTGAAGTGAGTAACAGGTGTGAAAAATCTCATGCTATGATAAGGATGGACTCTAGCTAGAGGGTACACACAGTATGTTTGGGCTAACACACAAGATAACAATTATTTTTCCTAGAAAAAGGTTAATGCCACAATCTATCTACAGAAGCATATATACATTTGTGTCTCCATACATGGTGTTACATCTAAGTGGTCATCACAGAATCAAATACACTGAAAATAAAAAATGTAATATTGGAATAGTTAAAGGGACAATGGACCCAGAAATAAAAATTCTGTCATTTTTTTTAAAATCAAGTTCTTTCAAACCTGTATATATTTCTTTGTTCTGATGAATTTATATATTTGGAAGAATGCTTTTAACCCAACAGTTCTTGGCCACCATTGACTGCCATAGTAGGAAAGATTAGAATGGTAGTCAAAAGTGCCCCAATTTCTGTTTGCTTTCCTACATTCTTCAAAATATCTTCTTTTGTGTTCAACAGAACAAAGACATTTATAAAGCAATTTTTTTCTACAATGGTAGTCATTGGTGGCCAAGAGCCGTTTGGTTACAAGCGTTCTTTGAATTATCTTGTTCATCAGAACAAAGATTTGTATACTTAGATGTGTAATGACTCGAAGGTGAGTAAATGATGACAGAATTTTCATTATTGGGTGGACTGTTGCTTTAAATCAAAAATAAGAAATCCTGTCATCACATACTCCCTGTCATTTCAAGTCTATGCTTTCTGCTGCCGAGTAATTCTGATACAATGAAAGTGAACGGAGACTGAGGCTGTTTGTCACAAAATCTTTGCATTGGTTTTGCCTAACATCTCCTTTTGTGTTTGCATTCAGAACAATGAAAGTCATTTGAGTTTGCAACAACATGGAGGTGAGTAAATAATGTATGAATAAGTCAATTTTCATATTTGAGTAAACTGTCCCTTTAAATATAAGTTTTCGTTTTACCAGGTTTTGTCCGTGCCACACAGAAATAAAAAAATAAAGGAATGGTATAGGTGGCCCTGACAATTGTAGAGCCAAGACGAGCCATAAAGTCATATTGTAAAGCCCAACGTTTATAAGTCAAAGTCCTAATGGGGACTGAAGTCTCTCTCAAGGAAACAGTCCTGTTCCATTCAACGTCTCTGTTTATTTAACTGTGACATGTCTCTAAAATAAGCACTGGATTCTGTCAGCATTTCAGTGCTATTGGCAGCAATTGTCTGCATGTTGGAGTTCTCACTTGTCATTGGCTGTATATAGCAAGTCTATATTCAGTTAGCAGGCAGGGAACTGGTCATTTGTTTAGCTAAAAAAACCTCAAGACTCTAGACTAGCCTATATAAACTAGTTTGTCAAGAGCATGTCTCATTTGTCATTCATGTTTTGTTACTGAGAACATATATTTTTTAGACTCTTCAAGATAAAGTTCTTGGAAAGTTTTCCTACTCTTGAACTTTTTCAGGGTTGTAAAGCCGGGGTCATTGCCGGTTGTTTTCTTTATGCTTGCGCAGACCCACAAAGACTGTCGTCCGTTAGTCTGGTAAGCGTTCCACAGGTTTGTGTGTTTCCATCAGCCTGTCCGGTCCCACCAGTCCCTCCTGTTCCAAACAGCGTTCCAAGACCTCCAGCTCCTCCGAGGCTTCGACGGCTGCTTGCCCGGCTCAAATCCTCAGGGTGGGTTCTGCAACAGGTGAAAGTCAACAACACACCTTGTCTGAAGCGCTTGTTCATAAAACAGTAGACTATAGGGTTGACGCAGGCGGAGGTGTAGGACAGCAAGTGGATGAAGGATATGGGCGCTCCGGAGAGAAGGCGGTCAGCTGAACGTCTGTCGAACGCCCGCCAAGCGTTGACGACAAAGATGGGTGTCCAGCAGAGGAAGAAGAGGCCTACGATCACCAGAAGCATGCGGATGACACGTTTTTTGGCCATGAGGTTTCCCGTAGAGCTGTTGCTGCTAACTCTGCCGACTTTAGGTTTTGAGTCGCTCATGCTGGGGGTCGAGGGGTCTGAGCGTTTTTTCTTAGACGGCTGGAGGTAGCAGCCATCGCCGTCACCCTTTTTCAAGCTGGTGGTGCTGTTGTCTAAAGAGCAAAGTAAAGATCAAATTGCATGATTGTATTATCTTTTTTAAACAGCAACTCAACATCTGAAATTAACTATGTCATTTTAGGACAGTAAAGAACTGTAAAGAAAAAAGTCACAGTTTTAAGAAAAAAAAATTAAAAGGATCTTTTTCAAGAATAAATAATACTGTAAATTATTATTGAAAATTTCCCTGAAGTACCTATTATATTTATGAAATAATACACATTTTAAGGAATAGTTCAGCCAAAAATGAAAATTATTTCCTTATTTACTCGGCCTCTTTCAAACCTGCATGACTAAAAAAAAATATTTTGAAGAATTTTGGTAACCGAACAATGGCGGTAACCGTTCACTTCAATTTTATAGACACAAAACCAATGAAAGTCAATGGGTACCGCCGTTGTTTGGTTCTTCCAAATATCTTCTTTTGTGTTCTGCAGAAGAAAGAAAGTCATACAGGTTTGGAATGACATGAGTTTGAGTAAATGAGGACAGAATGTTCATTCTTCAACTATCACTTTAAATCTCATAATAGTAACTTTATGACATCAATTTTTTCTTACCGTGGCACCAAAATGCCATCATTAAAATGTACAGTATAATGGTTAGAAAGTCAGAGATACCTCTGTTTGACTTCCTGTTTGCCATTTCAAATTTGATTCCCTTGTAGAGTTCTAGTGAGGTGAGGCCATACGCTGTCATCATTATGATTCCAGGTATAAGAAAGAGAATCAGCAACAGTAAAGCGGACCTAAAAAGCCGCAGAAAGGTCAGTGGCAAATCCAAACGAGTAAAAAAAATGCATTCGAGTGCATCTACAATATTGTTTGTTCAAACATTTAAATCTACTGTTTAATTTGACCAAATACCTTTCTATTATTTATGACTTACTAACCCTCATTTAATTCAAAACCGTATATGGTTTAAAAACCACACTTGAGAGCAAGTATAACAACAATATAATTATTTATAATAATATATCTCACCAGGTTTGCATGACATCAATGGGCCAAACCAAGCGACACATGTTTCCAGTGCTGTTGTTACTGCGCATGAAGGGCACTAGCGTGCTGCCTATCGGGTAAGGCAGCATGAGCAGAAAAGACACGACCCAAGTGGCTGAGATGACTTTCGCTGCGTGAGACTTGGTCTGCCAGGTACGAGAAGTAAAGGGGTTGCAGATGGCACTGTAGCGTTCCAAAGAAATAGCCACGAGGTTGAATGTGGACACGCTCACTGAAATACCTGCGTATTGTACACACGGAACTAAATTGAACATGCGGAAATAAATATTGGCTCGATACTGATCCTAAGGAGACATGAAGTATAAGTTATATGTAAGCAACAGTAAACAAAAAAAGGGAAACATCTGCCTCCACTTACAAAGACAGGAACACTTCATAACAAACTAAGGCTTAGCCATGATAACACAGTATGATTTGTTTGTAAAGGTAATGGGTTTTGCCACTTTAATGGCTTAACAATGCAACAATGCTTTTGTCCAAAGCGACTAACATTGCATTATCCTATACATTTGCTTCTAAGTATGTGCATTCCGCTGGGATCGAACCCACAACCTTGACGTTGTTATCGGAATGCTCTTACCACTGAGCTACAGGAAAGAACTAAAAAGATCTAAATAACAGTAAAAAACTAAAGCTCTTCTGAACAATCCAAATTAAAATCAGTTTTGTATGAATGTTAAAATACAAACACACAGCTTTATCGTGAGCAAATACAGTATGACAGAATAGCACAATGCAAAGACACTATACACGGTGACCCATCAAACATAAGATATTATGTCGGACTATACACGGTGACCCATCAAACATAAGATATTATGTCGGACACGGTCTCAAATCACTATTGCACAGTTGCTACTGTATAATAAATTGCAAGCGTGCTCGTGTATAAAAAAAGTTATTGTCACAGAATTTACAAAGGATGTGCCAATCCATAATTTATAGCCTTTCTTAAAAAAACAAAACAAGTGTGGGGCTGCCAAAGCGTATACCTGTAATACAACATAGTAGTGTGATCGTTCTGTGTTTGCTGTCTATAAAACTGCAGACAACCTGTTCTGACTCGTTAAAACAATTACTATGTTAAAAAAACAAATGCAGCTTGATTATATGCATTATGCTTTTTTAGAAGTATCTGCATCTCTTTCCTACATGGTCACCAAACACGTTTTCATGAAACCTAACAAACATTTATGTGTTACCAAGTCTTTTTTCTCTATTTTTCCTTATTAAAAATAATTTAAATAATTTAAGATGCACAATTACTGTATAATAAATATCAAGCGTGAGATCAACATGGCTATAAATAGTTCATGTCACTTTAAGTTTAAAGTAGTAAACCATATTAAACACAAAAATTACTACAGTAACCCTATAGTTCGACCATGTTGTATTAAAAAATCTTCTAAAAACATGGTCACTATATTTTTACTATAATAAAACAATGGTTGATTTTCATAAGGGTTGTTTGTACAAGTGATAACTTATGCTCCAAAGACATTTTTGTGCACACAATCACACCAATAAATGGAATAAAATGGAATAAAATGGAAAAGCTTTGTTTTTTTTGCATGATGCACTGCCATCAGAATTTTACAAAATGATAAAGATTTCAAAACTTCTTTATATCATGTACTGCATTAAAACTATGGTTACCGTGGTATTTTTTAAAGAGGAAGGAAATACATCATGAGCAATTCTGCAATGTGAAGAAGATGCAAAAAGTTCCACTACCGAAGTGCAGTGTCGCCTAAACTTAAGTTGACTCACCCATAAAATACGTGGCCACTTTACACATGCCTTTGCCAAAGATGAAGTCCTTCATAATGTTTGGGATGAGAGTGAAGGGCATGCAGAAGAGACACAACATGAGATCACTGACAGCCAGAGAGAGCAGGAACAGATTGGTGACTGTCCTCATCCTCCGGTTCCGCACGAGCACAGCGATGATCAAACTATTCCCTATGAAACTCAGCAGGAAGATGACGATATACAGCGCAATCCGCACTGTCTGGTTTATATCTGCGATTTAAAGAAAATAAAACAATTATAAAACATACGAAATATGTTTTCGGTAACACTTTACAATAAGGTCTCATTAACATTACGCATTAGCCAAAACAAGCTGAAAAACAATGATAGTTCATATATGTTTCATTGTTGATTCCTGTCAGTGCATTACTTACTGTAACAGTAACTTTTTAATAAAAAAATGTAGGCTACCGTTAGGTGTTCAATTACACAGGCTAACTAAGATTTATGCTATAGGCCTATTCATCATGTTACCTATGTATTTACAAATGTACCCTTACTGTAAAGTGTTGGCCCAATATCTTTTTAATTGTCTACGCAGGCTCGTTCACATGCCGCAAGTTGTCAGCATAAACAATTGCGCAAAAAAAGTGTTTGGCCGTTTCTCTCTTAAAATCAAGGAAAACCCCTAATAAAACATCTCTTACCTTTTGGTTCTGCTGTTTTGTCACTGTCATTTTTGCAGTCCGACGCATTGCCGATTCCCAATCCACACAATAGTTTAAAAATATCAGTCGTATTGATAACCATGTCCTGAATTGTGTACGTCTCCATGGTTTGTATTTTCCTGTAACCTTTATCGATTTTATAATATATCGATTTCTATCCAGAAGTTCCCCTCTTGCAGGTTAAAGCAACACTCACTGTGCCATAACACGCAGTTGCGCTCTACATGACTGTAGGTTAAATCATAACGACACCTCGTCAAAATAATAACATTTACGAAACAGTTGAAAGTGTTGAAAGTGAATTAGGCTGTTTAAAGTGTCACGATGAAAGAAACGATCTTAAAAAGTAAGAAAAGTAATACTTGCAGAATATGCAAGAAGCTGCATGCTATGGGTTGAGAAGTAGACGAATGCACTTGATCAGTGTTCTTCTGTCCAACGGAGATCCACAGACCCCGCCTTGACTTCATTCTCACTTTCTTTCGCATACACACACCTGAGTGACTACGACTCCATTAGAGTTAGGGTTCAAGTCCTTTAAAATGTATATTGTAATGAATTCTTTCCTATTTTACAAGTCAGGTTGTTTGGGTACTCTTGGAAACTCTTTACTCTTGTATCCTGACTTCATACATTTATGAGGGAGAGAGAGAGAAAGATTTTAAGGGCCTTTTTAGTGTTGTTTATTGATCACTCACTGAAAAAAGCACACAGGGATCTCAAACAGCCTGCTTTATAGAATTGAAGAGACAGAGAAAGCGAAACATCCGGAAAATGACCTGCACACTTAGCCTAGACATAAAGTGCTTTTAAACATTTATGTAACTTGTGTAGCATAACTTTAAACCCTATTACTGTGTGTATATGTGTAAATGTGTGTATATTTAAAGGAAATACTTTCAAACGAAGTGATACTTTGAGCCCGTGTTGAATTATTGTGAATCCCATGACTTCTTGTGCTTGATCTGTTGCAACGTGACAAGAACACTCAAACTACTTTGAAATGTTATTACAGTACTTTGAATCAATTAAATAACCATGGTAGCTGATCGTATAATAATGTTTACAACTCGACAAAGCAGAGGGATGTTTACTGGATTTCACCCAAGGGCAATAAATAACCTGTTTACTTGTTTGCCCAGAAAGACCTGAGCATTGCATCACACACCGCAGGGCACCTGTTGTCATCTTTAAATTGTCATCTCAAATCAATATTTGTTGATTTTTAAGAATGGGTTGTTCGTTGCCGTTTGCAGAGTTGGGAATACTACTGCATTCTGGATACATTGTTTAAGTTTAAAGAGTAAATGTAAACGGTTTAAACCATGACAGTGGTAAAACACAAGTTCTTAGTGGGTAGATTTTTACACAGAGAACACAGGTTTAGTAGGCTCATGTGTATAGCCTACTGTAAGTATCCTTCAGTGCAGCCTCTTTTTGTTCATGTCTTTACATGTTTAGGTTAAATCTGATTAAATGAGCAAATGATTAAGAATGAAGTTGCTTTCTTACACAGACATCGAAAGACAAATAAAGTGAGATCCCAGCTGCATAACTGCTTAGTGTTGTGAGCTAGTGACCTGTTAATAAACTCAGAAATTTTAAAGTGAGAAAAGGTAAGATACATTTTGTAAACAAAAGTTGGAGGATTTTCATTGATCCGCATAGAAAATAAAGCCTTAGAATGACTTTTCATCAGGAATGTTAAAAGAAAATATAATCCGACCATGTCATTGCAAGTCTGTTTAAAATCAATATATTTGTATGCTTCATTTTGTAAGATAGATTACCACCAAAACTCGTATTACTGAAGCAAAATATTTTCCCAGATAGCAAAAATAATGTATTCAACGTTGAATCAATGTTAAATTGATCATTTTCAACATTCAAGTAATTATATTTGCTCTCTGAGATGGACTGTAAGAGGAACCTTGTGTTCAGGCTCGTGTTTCCGGAATGGTTTGTTGTTGCCGTGTGCATGGATACAGGCGTGATGCTGCGCTAGTAACAGATGACCACAGGACAGCACGTCGACCGAAGAACTTCAGGGTGTCATAATGATGGACGAGGGGTCAGATCCGTCTGTCACTATCGCACAAATAGTACAGCGACTCAAAGGGACTCATTTACACTCACAGCTGGAGAAACAGGCAAAAGTGAGTGGCTACAGCTAACCGACACTGCAGTGTGTGTAACACCAAATACGGTCACTGCAGCTACACTAATCCCAGCATGCGTATTCTGTGGGTGTAGTTGAATTCATCGTGTTCTTATTTTTAGGAATGTTTGCACAGACCGGAAATAAAATTAGAATCACTTAAAGAGGACGTGCGGGGATGGTTAAAAGCATCAGGTATGACGTCACATCATAACGTAATTTCAGACGTCGCATCATGACGTAATTTCAGACGTCACATCATAACGTAATTTCGAACGTCACAAAAAGTAGTGTAGAGTTGTCAAATAAACCGTAACGTTACATGTGTCCTTTGGCGTGACAGCAAATATGTAGGAAAACATATGGTAATACTTTATACTTTTATAATAATGATATTTATATTTTAGCATTAGAGAGGTTTATCTTCACTTTCCTAAAGGACACATGTACAGTTTATTAGTCATCGTTCTATACACACATATACATTATTTTTTTTTTGAAAATTACACATACAAAAATAATCAACAATACTAAGAGAATATCACCGTCATCCTTTTACAAAAAAACATATAGATGACACCAGTTACCATTTTCGACATATTTTCTTAATGTCACCAGTGATTTAATTTCATAAGTTCTTGCTGTTGTGCATTAATTCTTTGCATTCATCCAGGCTGGGAGAGAAAATTGCAAAATGCAGTTTACAGAGAATTGCACATGTAAGTGGAACATGTTTTATTATTCAATGTGTACTGCAATCGCCTTAGCTTCTTCTAGGGCACTTGTATTTTTTGTATTTGGCCAAAATGTCTGTATGTATGTGTAATCCTGATTTGAAAAGATAAATCTACTCTCTCAGACACATACATTTAAGTGTCCAGATTGTTCCTTCTTCCACTTTAAGTGTTTATACAGTTTCATGGCAGGAACTGTGGAACTCCTTTTTGCCAAATGTAAACAAGACTAGAGACAGAACGAATCGATGAACCCTAAAACAATCCAGGGCCAAATACTAACCCTAACTTCTATAGATACAAGTCTGTAAAACTGTTTTAGCTGGATATTGTTACAGTATACATGAGAAATTTTTTTAAAGGTTTTTGAGGTACATGTCTCCTTATAAATGTCTTTTTTGTAGACATGAATGGGCAGGTCTATCTTATGTCAATGTTTTAAAAGTGGCAGAAGCAAATAGAAACTATGTAGCCAAACATACGTGCACGCCCAAACACTACACGCTTATGTGCTTCTTGGGCTTTTACATTTATTCATATGGCATATGGGGAGCATATAAAGATTTTGTCAACATGCTAAACAGTGACGTAAGTTTAGGCCATGCTACTAGGAGGATTAAAGCTGGAGTAAGCAAAGGAGAGAATGAACAACAAGATGCAGCAAACTTGGAAGTTCTCTAAAATGCTATTATATTGATGTTGCATTAAGATGCCAAAGACAGCAAAGTATATGCATGGTTACAAACAAATTTTATAGGTTGTAATAATTATTATATATGTAATAATTTTGACTATTGTTAAGGTATATACAGAGCTTTAACTAGTATAATTCAGTGTGTATCCAACTGTCCTGTGTGTTACGGATGTGTTTGTTTGCCATAGTCTTCCTCCTCCTGGGCATCCAAGAGCCCCACCCGAACACACCAAAGAGCCCTTGGCGTATATGCGCAAAGCCCAGGTTAAGCCCACCGTCTCTTTATTGTACTGTCTATCTCAGTTTGTGTTCTTTCTCTTTGCCCTCACACCTTTCTCTCTCTAAACTCACATGTAGAAATGATTATTTGTGTGTGTTGTAGGCAGGCTGGGAGAAGAGAATCATGAAGAGTTTGAACAGTATGTGTACCGAATTAGAAATCCCACTGTCACGAAAGGTAGACATGAAAATATCTGTATTGCATATACACTTGAGAAGTGCAGGTATTTGAATCATTTTCTTTTATTCCTGTTTTCAAGCGGCCGGTCCTAGAGCAGAAAGAGCTCACGAAAAAATGGAACGAGATGGGAACCGATGAACCAGGTGACCTCCCAGTTTGTTCTGTATTAGAGGTTACTGTTACATCTCATGTGTGTTTGTGCATTGCAGAATGTTTACACGCAGACGTTTGGATCGTACATAGAAGCCCCGAGCAGTATAACAGCTCCATAACAATGCTATCAGTTTGCAGCGTGTATGATAACATTTACCGCGGTGTGCAGGACACAGGAATAAACAGCCCTTCCTGTGAAACCTGAGCATGTCCAGACGCCTGGACCACATCCCAATAACCCAAGCTCGACACCCCACAGAGTCTTCTTTCTTCCTTTTGTTTGAAACTTAACTTTCTGTTACTTTTCCTTCAAAAAAAAGTGTATGTGGTGATTTAAAGTCCATCTGAAACCAAAAGGTTTTCACTTTAAGTATATCTGTAGTGTGCACCAAAACATTTAATGTACTTGAAGTTGCTTTGTATAAACGCATCTGTCCAAAGCATACATGTAACAGATGGATCTTAATTTAATGGACTGAGTATAGGATGAAGTTAACAAGAAAGATTCTGATTGCCATTCTGTTTTGTTACTTGCTCACTGCTTTTCAATTACACTAATTGGCATTGTAATACAAATTTGCATGCACTCATATCTCTGTTTTGTATTGCAGACCTAAGCAAATTCAGACCTGTTTATGCACCCAAAGACTTCCTTGAGGTGGGTTTAGTCTTGCTTGTATATTCCCCCTAATGAGTTAATTGAAAACATCCGGTCCGATTGAGAAAGACAGGCCCGGAAATGAGCGGCTGATTTGATTCTTTCAGGAAATGTTCATCTAAATTACTTTTTGAGTGAAAATTGACTGAAAGGTTGAATAAGTGATTTGCACGAGCTGATCTTGATTTATGATCAGATCAAATCAAATCAAACGTTGTTATGTTGCATAGGGATGAACGGTGTTGTATAGTGCCACAGAATATAGTCACGGGCAGTCGTGGCCTAATGGTTAGAGAGTCACACTCGTGAGCAGAAGGTTGCCGGCTCGATTCTCAGGAGGCCCTTGAGCATGGCACCTTACCACTTCTTGCTCCCCGGGCGCTGCAGTTGCAGTGATAAATATGTTGGGTTAAATACATTTCGGGTATGGGTCACCATATCTGACATATAGGTCACCTTCGAAAGAAATAACCACAGTGTGGACGAATAGTTATCGTAGCATGTCAATCTGTAATAAGAGAAACTAGACAATTTGAAATCGTAGCATTCTTGGAGAGGTTTTAGGGTCATGGGGTGTTTGTTGAAAATTGTTTATTTGTAAGTTATGTTACTATTTGATGTGAATTTTGTCTTATTTTTTTGTTCCCGCATTTTTGCCAATGAAAACAAATATTGGGTTTTTTGTTAAACATATTTACTATGCATATTTAATTTGATTTCTGTTGTTACTGTATGTTGATGATAATGAAAGATAACATTGGTTTTCCTCTAGGTGTTAATCAGTTTAAGGAACCCTAATAATGACCGGAGTGAAGAGGTCACAGTCAGAAGTCACTGGGGATTAATCCAGGTTTCCCTCAATGTCTGTGACGTTTCACAAATGGTGAGCGAATCTTTGTCTCCACCTGGACAACTATTTCTGTAAATAAAAATAAAAGAGACCGTGATATGTAGGAGTCTAAATAATAACACTGTCCTGATTTGCAGATGCCTGAAAATATTTATGTGAATCAGGGCTGGCACAATATCCAATTTTTTTTTTGTTGGTCAAAACAATTCATAATAACGATTCAATTAACAAATATATATTTATTTTGCAAGTTAATTAAAAAAACTAATAATGATATCAGTCAAATTAATCCTTAATTTTTGCAAAATAAATCATGTCAGCCTGATACTGGCACCTAATAATTTACAATGTTATGGTGTGTGTAATATTAACACAATATCAATAATCATGGTTATTAATATCACATTTGTGACTATACTTGTATATTGTGACACCCTGATGTGAAAGAATTTGGCCAAAATGTGGGAAAATAAACTTTTTTATAATTATAACTTGTAAACTGTGTGTGTTGCAGAGGGAGACGTATCCAGAGCTTAGTTTTACTTATGGGCAGCTCGGTATAGACGATCACACACATGTTCCCCAAGGTAATAATTCACTGCTTGCATCCAACCCTTGGTTTGCAAAGTCACATAATATTACAAGGGCTTAGAAGCAAACGTTAGTTGTTCCAAGCTGTCGTCCAGGGATTTAGATGGTCTTTTGAACCATGGCGCTAAAAGTGGTAAACAAACGTAAAACAGAAGTACAGTTTCACACTGCGTGACTATCTGGGGTAGAATTCAGTTTCTGCAGTGTTCACATTGAACGATGGATCGGCGACAGGAGATTACACACTGCATGACTTTACAATAGGTCAGAATCGCCAACAACTGTTTGGTCCGCAACAATGCTTCACAACCAAAGGCACACGAGAAGTAGGGATGTAACGATTCACCGTGAGCCGGTTGAAAATCGATTATAATATGTGACGATTCAAGTCGGTTGAGACATAATAAAGTTATTCTTAAAAACGTAAAAGTTACAGACAAAATATAGTTTGTTTATATTAAAGAGACTTTTGTATGTTTAAAAACTGCAATTTAGTTTTGATATTTTACATAAAATATATTTTTATTTTACAAAGAATTGGTCAGCATTAGAGAATTAATAAAAGGGCAGTTGTTCATTTAAATTTTCCTCAACTCATTCTGTAAAAAAATCGTGATTAAATCGCATCGCGAGCATATATATTGAGCAGTCCAAATATTTCACGGGCGTCTGCGACGCGTCGCCCACTCTCTAAGATCGTGTCTTTGATAATGCACAATGCATGATCGTCTTTGGCGTGAACGAGCACCGATTTCCCTCCGATTTTGGAAATTTGTCTGCGATTTCTCAAAACGTGTCGGCGACTGAAAATCGGGCCAAAATCATGCAGTGTGAACTCAGCATCCGTTGCTATAGAGATCAATCTAGCGACAGTCATGCTAAGAAAGGTTCACTACACATTATTGAAATATTTGTTTTGTATGCTGTGTTCGTTCATTTATTTGATCCCTTGTTATCTCTCGGCTGTTTCAACACAGATTTGTTTGAGAGCGAGCACATTCGGGTAGGAAAGAAAGGTAAAAATAAACACTTTTTTGTCATTCTATCTTGTTATCGTGACACATATGCTTGTATAGTATTCCTGTATCGCTCGGAAAATACTTTTTTATTTTAATGTTTAATGTCTGCCATTTCATCTCAAATAAAGCCATCGTTCAGTTACCCAGAAACATTTTTTTCTATATATATGATGCATTTGTTAGGGAACTAGTCTGCTGTCAGCAAGTCTTAAAGGGAAAAAACACGCTAAGCTAAATCAGTGGTACAGTATGAATCACAACGCTCGCCATTTAGGCTTATTAGGAATTTATAATAATTCTAGTTTCTTTCAGTCAGAAGGTGTCGAAAGTGTGTTTACTGCCATTCAGAAAGAGTTGTTATGACAGCCTGTATAATATCTGGGCCTTTAAAGTGCCTTTTTGGCCTGTGCCAACAAAGTATAAAAAACAAAGTGTATGGATTAGCGTTTAAGGTTTTAAGAGCCTCTCTGAAGTGAATACTAAAATTTGTGAATAATGTGTAAATTGCGTTTGTGTAGTGGTGAGTGCTCAGGACAGTGCAGCCGCTCAGCAGTACAGCAGGCAGGGATGCCCTACAGGTTTAAGGGCCCAACTATGGACTCTCATCCTGAACTCTAACAGCGATCCTGAGGTAATATACAGTCTTACATAAACACAGATCCTCAGAAATATGAAAACATACCATAAATATTTACCAACATTTAAACAATTGAAAGTATTTGTATATCTTATTTGACATTTATGGTAATTGTTGTGTACATGTGCCAGAACCGACATTTTATGGGTATTTATTCGTGCTTATCAGATGCGTTAATTGCAGAAATGTTCCATTTGCTGTGGATAGTACAGTTTCAGCAAACTATAAGTGTTTTTATGTGGGTACAACATGTGTGGTTTAGCAGATGCTTTTAAAGTGACTTGCAAGAATTAGGAAACAATAGAAAATCCGCCAACAAGATCGCTAAAAGGGCAAAGCTGGTATTATTCCTTTTGAGCCCTTCAGTATGTCCTGACCCACAGGAGATGGTTAAGCACATGACAAAAACTGTGCTTGCCAAATTAGTTCATGGAGACTTCAAATAAGTCCCACTACATTCAATCATTTTATCACTTGAAACTCCTCTTTATCAGCATAAATAGCATATGTAATAGTTTTTTCCGGTAATATTTTTTTCATGCCTTAAAATTACTTTCATGTAACGCTACACGCTTGCGTCATTTATTATGTGCAAATGAGTCCCTGCCTCATTCAACGTGTGAGCAGCTCATGCTCGTGTTGCATGGTCGTTTCAGTGCCGAGTCTTTCGCCATCCTTACATATCCATGACTCAAATCTGTTAACGTGATTGGTTACAGGGTTATGATGTCATAAACGAGAGTCTTTGGTAAACTGCAGTTTTATGGAGGAAATACTCTGCAATGATATGTTTGCATATGGTTTATCTTAAACCATATTATAAACACCACATGGACATATACACAACAATAAAAACGTGATTTTCACCACAGGGGGACTTTAATACAATTAGCTTTAAACTACTTGTGTGGCACAAATGACAGAGCAGGTACCCGCTGTGATTCTTCACTCAGTGGGTTTAACAGCTGCCATCTTTAAACCTAAAACAATGTCTTCCAGCTGATTGATTTGTTCTTGAGCCTCCATTAAAACAATGAAATGGACATCTGGACAGTGTACCCTCACTGTCTGTTAACAAGAAGACAAACACCTGGTGTGTGGCGACACATTTTATACAAGCACAGTAATCCCTCACTCTTGGGGCGTGAGCCCATAGCATGACAGAGGAGATCGGAAGACATTTAAATGCTTTCGGAGGAACAATTACGAAAGTGCTTATGAAGCAACTGTCTCGACGACAGTGACCAGGCCGGCTCATCTCTCTTCTTTCGGTGACATTTGTACAGTTTAAGCCCGGACGCTTCTTAGAAAGTGATCCCAATGAGAACATTATAGAATTATTCAGATTTACGTGGTCTTGGATAACTGCTTCATTACAGCAATTACGTTTCAAATATCAATTAGTTAATTGCTTTGTGTTTTTTATAACAATGAAATTAGCTGTAATTTCCGGGGTAGTTTGATCTGTGTGTTTATTCATTATTTATTCACGATTCAGTGAAGCTGACTAGGACTGGGTGACGTATCAAATATGAGACATCACAATAATTGTGCTGAAGACATCAAATTACAGAATATTGTTGAAGGATAAGATTAATGTGTCACAGATGGCACCAGCAGGCAATTTCACGTCCCCAATTCATGTCTCACAAGAACTGCAACACGTGCAAGCAAGCGACACAGGTGTGGAAAGAGGCGGGGGGTGGAAAAAGAATGCCCTGTTAAATGGGTTTGATCTGTAAAATACCTTCATTTCCAAGTCGTGCAAGAAGACAATCGCAACAAAGGGTGGTAGCACAACAGGGGAACATTGGGTTTACATGTGTCCATTTAATTAGTTGGTATAATAATTAAAGTAAATGTTAAGCATCATCACAATTCAGAAATATACCGTGTAAAATCGAACATTTTTAGATCATCCAGCTTGGCAGAGATAAATTCATTTTGTGTAGTTTTTATCAATACTTTTTATTTTTATTTCAAACAGGACCTAACACATTATGAACAGCTGAAGGCTAGAGTCATACAACATGACCTGCTGGTAGACAACCTCATTTACAAGGTAAGGATGACATAAGGATGGTATAACATAACATTTTAATAACCATTTGTTTCCTTAAAGGAACAGTTCACCCAAAAATGAAACATTTGTCTTCATTTACTCACCCTCAAGTTCAATTCAAATCAAATCTGTATCAGTTTCTTTGTTCTGATGAGCACAGAGTCAGATATTTGGAAGAATGCTTGTAACCAAACAGTTCTTTATAAACTTATTTGTTCTGTTGAACACAAAAGAAGATATTTTGAAGAATGTCGGAAAGCAAACAGTTCTGGGGCACTTTTGACTACTATTTTTCCTACTTTTGTATTCAGTGGTGGCCCAGAACTGTTTGGTTACAAGCATTCTTCCAAATATCTTTCTCTATGTTCGTCAGAACAACAAAATGTATACAGATTTAGAACAACTCGAGGGTGAGCACCTGCTCTTATATATAGTTTAACCTTCCTTCCTTTCGTATCTCTTTTTCTACTGAAGTCGAAAAAGTATTTCACTGCATGTCGTACTATGTATGGTTTTGTATGGGACGAATAAACTTTGAACTTAAACTAGAGTAAATGATGACAGATTTTTTTTGGGTGAACTGCCCCTTTAATATATTTTTTTATGTGGTAACTGTTTATAAAATCAATCAGGACTTTATATAGATATAAACCGACTTTTCAAGTTTTCTGTATACATTTAGCCGCTTGACAGATTAAATGAAAGAAACATCACAGAACTTTAGTCCAGCTAGTGAACGTTTAGTACAGAAAGTCAAGTGCACCTGCTTTTGATTAAAAAGACGTATTGTCCTCTCAGGACGTGAAGCTGACTGCAAGCAATGATGATTATTACTTTGTGTTCGAGGACTATTTATATCAGGTGAGTAAACGCATACCATTCTCTAACTTTATCTAACACATGCTAAAAACAACCTTTCAAGAATTTTTTTCTTATTGAGTCTTAAACAAAACACATTCCCGAGAATTTCAAAACGACATTGATGTAGTTTTGTGTATGCATATGGCTGTAGGCTATCGTGAGAACATTATCCATGCAAATCCATGTTCTTTGGATTTATGTAACTAGAGCTGGATAGATACAGATGACTGCTTTGTGTAGTCTCGCAGATAGCCTTTCTAAACAAGACACGATTCAGTGGGAATTGGTGAGTCATTCCTTAAGATACTGTAGGATCCTTATTATATTTCCATGGGTATATGTTCACTTTTATTTCTGTTCACTGCTAAATCAGACTTCAACAATATTCAACATCCACTATAAACATTTTGGTCGTTGGGAAAGAATATACTTTATCAACCCAGATAGCGTTAATGGCTCCAAACAACATCAGCAATTTAGTCTTAAAAGCAAGCAATTTGAGAAGGACTCTATACAGCACTCAAGATTTTTAAAGCTGTTATTCACTTTGGTGGTGCAGCGGGTTTCATTGCCTGGTATCTCCTGGACATCCATGAGTGTGCTTCTTTGCTGGGGTGTTTGTCTCAGAGAAATATAACAGAGAAGCCGAGTAGTTTGGATTTCTCGGGAGCATAGAATGTCGTCACTTAGGAACTGTCATGTGGGTTGCAGGTGTGAGGTGATAAAAGAAGCCTGGTTTCTTGTCAATATTGGTTTAGTGTGAACTCCCTGAGCAGTTCTTTTTCTTTTTTCACAGCATATAATATAAAAAAATGCTCTCATTTTAAATGCCACGAAAAGTCAGAAACATTATAACATTGTCTCTGTTGATATGATCTGTTTTTGAGGTTTTTTCAGGTTTCCATGATTGTATTTGGCCATGTATGGTTAGAAAACTTATTAGATTGGAATCAATAATTATCAATCAAGATGCTGAGTGAAAATCCATCATAGGAAACATGAAAAAATGTACCTGCAGATAATTGCTTTTCTTTTAAAATGAATTACATTTCTATTACAAGAATCTGTAGTAAAAGAGAAAGAACGCAGCTATTTGACCTCGCCACGCTACGGCTCTCAAGTGTCTCTTCAACTATGATTGTACCTGGAAATTAGCCATTTTTAAAGATTAACATGTTTTGCAATAGAAGTGTGTCTGTGTATGTTTTCACTTATTTGTGTTTTGTTTTTACTTCAGGTTTTGCTCTGTTTCTCTCGAGACACTTCAGTTCTGGAGCACTTCAACTATAACAGCGCTACTCCACCTAAATCTTCCATCCACAGTAATGACTTTACATATTTAGCTTTATTGCCAGGTTCAAATATCTCGCTTGGCATCTTTTCAGTCAGTGCCGTTCTATTTTAGGCAAGTCTGGCTCAGAGCTGTTTTCTGTGGTTTACCCTCCAAATGGTGAGAATGCAGCTTTTACACTACATGTATCTACATGGCAACATGTCCTGGCATGCACCTTATACTCATTAAGTTTAGTCACCTAGTGCATTAGTGTGAGCGATATGTTACTTATTGGCACAACAATTTTGTAAGAACATTGCACTCGTAACACCACAGTCATGGGTTCAACACCCGTACTGAAACATATAGATTGTAAGTCTGAGGAATGCATACAGTTGTGTTCAAAATTATTCAACCCCCAATGCTGTAAATGGTTTTAGGGAATTTAGTGTACATTTGTAATTGTATTCAGAATGAAATCCTACAAGGACTTCTTAAAGAACCATATGCAACTAAAATGACATCAATTAGTTTTGTAATACAGTAGTAAATGTTTCTTTTGTGAATTCTTCATTGACATAATTATTCAACCCCTTAAAGACTACCACTCTGAAGAACAGAGGTTCAATGAAGTGTTTTCAATCAGGTATTGAAAACACCTGTGGATATCAGGGAGCAGCAATAAAGCCTAATAAGCACCAATTAGGCAGCTTTAAAATGACTGTGATACTCAGCTCCTTCTAGACATTTACTGGTGTGGTTACAAACATGGTGAGGTCAAGAGAATGGTCCAGGAAGACAAGAGAACAGGTGATTACTCTTCACAGGAAGGGCAATGGCTATAAGAAGATTGCAAAGATGTTAAACATACCAAGAGACACCATAGGAAGCATCATTCGCAAATTCAAGGCAAAGGGCACTGTTGAAACGCTACCTGGTCGTGGCAGAAAGAAGATGCTGACTTCGACTGCTGTGCGCTACCTGAAGCGTAGAGTGGAGAAAAGTCCCCGTGTGACTGCTGAGGAACTGAGAAAAGATTTGTCAGATGTGGGTACTGAAGTTTCTGCTCAGACAATACGGCGCACCCTGCGTAATGAAGGCCTCCATGCCAGAACTCCCAGGCGCACCCCCTTGCTGTCCCCAAAGAATAAGAAGAGTCGACTGCAGTATGCCAAAAGTCATGTGGACAAACCACAGAAGTTTTTGGGATAGTGTTCTGTGGACTGATGAAACAAAATTAGAACTGTTTGGGCCCATGGATCAACGCTATGTTTGGAGGAGGAAGAACAAGGCCTATGAAGAAAAGAACACCTTGCCTACTGTGAAGCATGGCGGGGGGTCAATCATGCTTTGGGGCTGTTTTGCTTCTGCAGGTACTGGGAAGCTTCAGCGTGTGCAAGGTACCATGAATTCTCTTCAGTACCAGGAGATATTGGATGACAATGGGATGCAGTCCGTCACAAACCTGAGGCTTGGAAGACGTTGGACCTTTCAACAGGACAATGATCCCAAGCATACCTCCAAGTCCACTAGAGCATGGTTGCAGATTAACGGCTGGAACATTTTGAAGTGGCCATCGCAGTCACCAGACTTAAATCCGATTGAGAACCTCTGGTGGGACTTAAAGAAAGCAGTTGCAGTGCGCCAGCCTAAGAATGTGACTGAACTGGAGGCTTTTGCCCATGATGAATGGGCGAAGATACCCGTAGATCGCTGCAAGACACTTGTGTCAAGCTATGCTTCACGTTTAAAAGCTGTTATAACTGTAAAAGGATGTTGTACTAAGTACTAAGATTGAATGTCACTTGGGGGTTGAATAAAACTGATAATGATGTGAGCTCAGAAAAGACATTTGTGGTTATTTCATTATAAATGTTATGTTATATTTGTCTGACCTACACGTGCCTCTTTGATTTAATTGTAAGCAGGATGACTGAATGATCATAATCAATGTCAAACCGACCAAAACAATCAAGTTCAGTGGGGGTTGAATAATTTTGAACACAACTGTACATGTGATTGTAAATGAACGAATATCAATCCTCTTTGTCTCACAGGTGTCATTCCATTCCATGGCTTCTCGATGTATGGTACGTTTGAAGCATAAAGAATATAACCCATAAAGTGCCACAATCTCTCTACATTTTAAAATGACTATTTTGCATTTCTGTTCTGCAGTGGCCCCTCTGTGTTTCTTATATAATGAACCATCCAAGCTGTACAGCGTGTTTAAAGAGATGTACATTCGCTACTTCTTCAGACTGCACTCGATTTCCTCACATCCGTCTGTAAGTCTGGCCGTACATCCATAGGTTTTTGTGTCTGTTGCTTAGAATAAAGCTCTCTGATCTCATCTAACTGACATGTATGTGTTGTTTGCTAGGGTTTAATGTCTCTGTGCCTGCGGTTTGAGAGATTACTGCAGACTCATCTGCCTCAGCTTTTCTACCACCTAAGAGAGATAGGAGCCCAACCGTGAGTTGATCATACAGAGTGCCCTACGCAATCAATCTGATTGTATACATTATATTTAAAATGTGTCTTATTTGTTATAGGTTGTATATTATTTAGCAGTTATTTAATTCAAGTATTACAATTGTTACATGTAACCAGTATTGCAGTCCTGTATTTGTGCTAGATATGTATGCTATTCGTTTTCTAAGTGATTTGTATTGTGATGTTTGCTTGGTGGACGATAAAATATCCATACACTAACATTAAAGAAGTGACCCAGGGTGTATCTTCTGACCACCCAAATCAAAATACTGCAGCAAACAGTAACAAAACACATTAAACACCTTAACAACAATGCCCTGTCAATCACAAACGTCCTAGATAAAATGTATGGAATATTCACAAATGTACAAATCATACCTAGGTCTTTAAAGGGACAGTTCACCCAAAATGAAAATTCTGTCATCAATTACTCACTCTCAGATCGTTCCAAGAGAAGAATATCCTTAACCAAACAGATCTCATCCCCCATTGACTCCCATAGTGTTTATATTCCAAACTATGGCAGTAGATGGGCGATGAGATCTGTGTGGTTACTGACATTCTTCCAAATATCTTGTGTTTAGCAGAACAAACACATTTATGCAGGTTTGGAACAATCTTATGGTGAGTAAATTTATAATTTTTGGGTGAACTATGCTTTTAACTCTGAATTTACTAATGTGCATGTTATTTTATTGATAAACATCTAGTAGTTATGCTGCTTAAGCTTCCAGTTGTTTATCAAGTCATTCTCAATACAAGTGGGACATTGTTTTTGCACCGTGTGATATATAGCAGTCCAGCCCCATCTAATGGCTAACTGGTACAAATACAAGTCTCACAATTATTTTCTGAATCCGTTTATTGAAGGAAGATCAGGTTTATTGAGGATAAGGATTTGAAATTGAATTTTGGTAACATGTATGGTTTAATGTGTCTTTTAATCTGTGTGTATGTATGTATGTATGTATCTTTAGATTGCGTATCGCGTTTAAATGGATAGTCCGGGCCTTCTCCGGATACCTGTCAACCGACCAGCTCTTATTGTTATGGGACCGTATATTGGGATATGATTCCTTAGAGATAGTGTCAGGTGAGTCCGTTCTTCCTGATGTGTGACCTAATTTGTGCCCATTCATCTAAACATAATGATAATATCCTGATGCTTCATTGTTTTGGCTCACTAGTTAAATACAATCATATATATTAACAAGTCAGTTATAAACTTTAGTAATTTAGATTTATTTAAAAAATAGAAATCTAACTTAGCACACACTTCTGTAAGAATGAAAGGATGAAATGGAAATTATTCACATGGAATACACCCCACATTCCTGCATTTGACAAGTGTCCATCTAACCTTTATTTCAGTTCTCGCCGCTGCAGTCTTTGCTTTCCGAGCTGAAAACCTGATGGAAGTGACATCACTGGCATCGGCCGAGGTTGTTATTTCCAAGCGTGTGTGTGTGTGTGCCTGTGTTAACGAATACAGAAATAGTGTCTTGCCGCCATCACTAGTAACCCAGTCCACCCAAGGCACATGTTTTAAAATTGCTGGGATAATCAATTTTAAATGCAGACCAAGTCCCCCACGCCTAAAATGTTAAGATGTGATGTCAAAGGCCCTGGGAACAAGCGTGACTGTAGGCACGCCATGTGTGACTGTTTCACACTCAATCAATATTGCTCAGTCAAAACTAAAGGCATTCTATACTTTGTCAGATATCATCTTTTTTATTTTAGAGTCAACATAATATATGATTTCTGTTTACCCAAAAATGTTGTTGTTTTGGTCCATGGAATACAAAAGAAGTTTGAATACTCTGCTGGCTATTTCCCATGCAAACACAAGTTGGAGTCTCGTATGACTCGTATGCTATATTTCAAGTCTTATGAAGCCATATTATAGCTCCATATGATAAACTGAAATTGAAGTCATTATTCACTGATATCATTTTTCCTTAGTGAGCTTTTGTGTTCCACTGGAAGCATGCAGTTTTACAGCGACAGTAAATAATGACTTTTTTCTCCTGATTTGACACTGTATCACAGCCAAATATTTACAGTGAATTTCCATACTACTATCTTTTAATACAGCATCCTCTGGCAATTAAGATTGTTGCATTATCAGATGCTGTCGCATACAACTGCGTGACTGACAGCTGTAGTAAAAGCGCATATGACCTACTGGCATTGATTCTGGCTGTAATCTGCAGTGACGCACAGTCCTGGGCTCCAAGGCGCTGTGAAGATGCTGCTGGACAGTATTTGCTTGCTTATGTACCACCTGGCCCCTACTGGAGAAAGTATCATAACACGTTGTATTTTTAGTGCCCTGGCCTGGTCATGAAACATTAGAGGAGATGTGCTAACCTGATAGGGGCCTCTAAATTTATTTGCTTCCAATGCCAAAAGGACAGAAGCTTGGGAACACTTGATTCCTTCTGAAGGCCCCCGCCCGGATGGCTCCTGTGAGTCGGATGTACTCTTTGCACCTTGCAAGCTCTTGAGTAGCATCAAAGCAGGCCAGCGGATGCCATTTTGTGAAACAGGACTTGCTGGTCATGCATTCTTTTACTTTGACTAGGTGTCCATTGCTTTCATTGCCAGACTATCTAAATGGATGCCTCTCTCATGCATACGTTCCGTGATGTGTATGCCCTAGGTCTGCTCATGTAGTCTAATTCTTACATTTTCTGTCTCGCAGGCTGTTCTGGCTGATCTCTCAACCCTAAAGGTGATGCCCCTGCTTCAGATCTTCCTCTTCACCACTGCCGTTTGAGGAACCTGCATATTTTTATTTGAACCAAAAGCTGCTGACCCCATTTACTCTTTAATACATGTTCCTGGTGTTAGTTGAATCTGTTCTCATTACGCATGATTCATTAGTGCATGTTATTTCAAAGAAGAAATCTATCTTCATTATTTTAATCAAAATAATGTAACAGTGTTCTCCTCTTCTGAAATGACCAAAATAATATTTTAATAGTACAATCTTAATGGGATAGTTCACCCCAAAATTAAAATACTTTCATCATTTATTTACCCGTATGTAATTTCAAACCTGTATGACTTTCTTCTGTAGAAAATAAAAGATTTTGAAGAACATTGGGAACCAATCAACATTGGCCCATTGTTTGGACACAAAATTTCTCAAAAAATCTTCTTTTGAATAATGACATGAGGCTAAATAAATGATGGCAGAATTTATTTTATTTTTTGGGGGTAAACCTTCCCTTTTAAATGACAAAAGCTTGGCCCTGGACTCAGACAGGAAGAGTCAGATTTTTTTATTATAAAGTGTGAACATGCATGACTGGGCGGTCTTCCAGATGTGGGCAGCGAAGTGGCCATCACACACTACCCTCGGTTTCCTGGCTGTCTCGATTGAGGTTAGTGTAAATGAAGCCTGTTGAGCCATGTTGAGGTTGATGGGTTTGGGTTGTTTAACCCTGAAGTAAAATAGATTACAAGTTCCATATTGTCGCTGTCAGGTATAACAACACTACTTTTCGAAAATGGTAAAATTGTATGTTTGAAATAATTAAACACTGTGTTGTTTAAGTTGACAAGCTCTTTTCAATATTTTCAAAACAGACAAACATGAAGTGTGACCAATAGTTCCATTGTTGTGTTTGAACTGTAAGCGACAGAAAGAAAAAAACAAGACTGGATATATAAGGACGTTCTATATATAATGTAACTTAAGCCAGTTTGGTTTATATGTAGTCAAATAGCCTAAACCCAATACAGTTATGAAAAGAAAAAGATATGGGCAATGTAATTCTACTATGTATTAGGATTCGTGAATGTAACAAACTGAAAGGACTGTTGAGGTACCCTGTTGGCCTATAGACATCCCACATTGCTCCAAGGCTCTGGCCTAGTGCCAGTAAATTTGAGTACACTGAACCGGCAATGAATTGTAGTGTAAATACCATGGAAGACAGAAGCATTGGTGGATGAGTGTTACACTTTTATGTTTGCATATTAAGTGCTTTGCTAAACCCAATTAATAAGGACCAAGCTTTATTTAATTATTAAGTAATTCATATTTGGAAGGCAATATTTTGAACAAATGGTTATACATTTAAAAGACACACATCTCTGCATGTGTTATGTTGCTAAGTTTGTATTTTGACTTGAAGTGCAACACATCAGTATATATTTTTATATTATTTTTTGGCAAAAACAGCATTTTATCATTTTAAAAACTAATTCAATTAAGAATTGTGAAGGATTGCACTCATTATGTATACATTTTCAAATAGGAAATAATGGCCCGGTTTCACAGACAAGACTTAAGGCTAGTCCCAGACCAAAATGAATGCGTGACCTGTCTCGACTCGATATAACTTGCCCAGAAATATCTAAAAATATATATTTTTTGTCTCAAGATGAAAGCCAGTAATGCATTCATCTAAGGCATTTTTATAAAAGCGACATAAATATCTTAATTCAACTAAGGCATAGTCCTGGCTTAAGATAAGACGCGTCTATGAAACTGGGCCAAAAGTTACAAGGTTATTTATATTGCATACAATGTATACATTTTTTTTATCAATGTTGCCTTGGACTCAAAACCAATGACCTATTTGCTGCTAATACAAAGCTCCTCTTAAACTACACGGACACGGGTAAAAATGGACAAAAAAATGTCAAGATGGCATCAGCTATTCATTGTTAAAACAATTTCACACATGGGTACAAAATGACCCTTTTTGAAAGGCAGTGAATCAGGATCGTAAAGCCTGCAGGTAAGCTCAGCAAACAGCTCTGGCATCTGCCTCTGCGCCTCATATCAGATTGTGCCACTCGTCAGTTTTTGCACTGCTTTTTGCTCCCCATCGCCTCACGCCGGTCTCTCGGTACATCTACCACCTGTTTACAATATGCTCCCTACGCCCCGTCCCGTTTATTACCGGGCCTGCAGTCGTCATGGGAATATCATGGGCGCCTCTAGTGGCCAGACTGAGGAATTACAGGTGTACCTGCGATATAGTTTAGACGCAGGAAGTTGGGGGAGCTGCTATAAAATGATTCTTTACAATATTAATTCAACTTAATTTAAATGTAGCAATTTTCACAATTCTGCTTGACAGAACATACATTTTGGCACAGAGACATGCAGTAATTGCAACAGATTCACGGCCACTTTTGTACAAAAGGAAAAGTCACGTTTAACAAAGCAACATTTGTGTATATGAATGATCAAAACAGCCCCTTTCTCAACGTTCTCCCGCCGTCTGTCTTTTCAAAGCTCCAGACTCGCTTCCGGTTTCAGCCAATTAGATCCTGCCATGTTGGGACCGCTCGACCAATCACATCCCACAGCGAGGAGAAAAACTTGGACGATTCAGTGCGTAAATCGCGTGTCGCAATAGACGAAATAAAAGTGGGAAGTGTTGAACAATAGAGCAGGGAGGCGCCAACATTCCCCTTCAGGAACTTTCTGGTTTCTCTCATCGTGCATGCCGATAGTCAAGCAAACGCGCATTATAGACTTAAAAAGCCGTTTCGGTCAAAACCGACTGTTGAATTGGTAGAAATAAAGGAGGTTTTCTGTCAAGAGCAGCCGAGAGCACTCAATCGCATCTGTTCTGAGGGAGAATTATATCGCCGGCGTCCTGCTGTCAAATGATTTGCATACGGACTTCCGCCCCCTGAATTTAGTTTCTGCATCAACTACCAAAGGCGGTGGGCAGACCTGAGCCCTCATGTTAGACGTGCTCATGCGGACTTGACATTTAAACTCGTCTAATATTTGGACATGAACGGCAGACGCGTTTATTTCGGATTGCCCGGATGGATTTGGATTAAACGCTACATTGGGATCTGACTTTTTCTTTCCCTCAGGCGGTTCACGTTGACTATGCCGGATATCTTCCGGCTGTTCGTGGATGTACCGTGACTGACTTGCAGTGTAATTTGGGATATGGCACTTTAAAACGCGTCGGACTGTAGGCTACTGGGTGTTTTCTAGCAGGAATATGTGCTTTTCATCTCTCTGGGGGTGATTTGAAACGGGGGATTCCTCGTCAGTTTGCACTTGTCTCTGGATTGTAAAGTGGGTTACGGGTTTACCCGATACAGCCACGTCTTTCAATCCGACACAATATCCGATGTCTGTTCCAATGTGTCAGATTATAAACGCTGGAAGAGTTGGCCATCTCTTTTGGATGGAGTTTTTCTGTGCCTTTTGACGCCTCGGATACATAAATCGTAGACTCGGTGTTTTTTAATCGTTGGATTGCCTATTTTTGACGTGTCTTTTAGACTATATTTTTACAGATTTGGATCTTTTGGCGTATTTAACTCGGTGTTTTTAATGGAGCTACTGTCGACATCACACGTTTCTTTCTTGTGATTCAACGCATTCGGATGATTTTCATAACACACCCGTTTTAATTCCCGAGTGAAGAAATACTGTGTGGTGTCTGTTGGTTTATTTATTTCTCGTTCGAGGCATTTGAAAGCTTCTGCACACACCATGACTTTCTTGTCCGGGGCAGCGGTTCTGTTGCTGCGTGGACTCGTCATCTCTGCGGTATTGGGTTTAGAGAGTTCATACACGAGTAATCTGTCGAACCGAGTCACTCCGGATCCAGCAGCACCAGCTGTTGCTCCTACAGGTAAGCCCGCCGCATCCCTGTAAAAACCGTGGTGGCAAATATACCTGTGTTTATTCTCGTGGTAGATACTAGCGAAGGTGTGCTCCATTGTCAACAGTGTTTTGGTGGGTGTTTTAAACAGTGTTTGCAGGCATGATGCCCACTGTGGGTCTTGATGGTTTTACCCAACCACACATTACATCTGGGTGCTTTGAGAGAGTACCGCTTTTGCACATTGTTTTGCATGGTTTATGAAAGGGGTAAAAGGAAAGACAAGGCTGGAATTTGCTCCTGTTTCACCAGTCATTAGATGGCACCTCCATATAGATATAGTACAATTTCATTCCATAGTTTTACTACTGTATACTGTGGGGCGGTTTCCCGGACAGGGCTTAAGACTAGTCCCAGACTAAGTTAAATATTAGAGGCGTCTTGATCGAAAACAATACGTATTAACACATCTTAAATATATATATCAGTGTGATTGTTTTGTCTCAAGATGCACACCAGGAATGTTTTTTTGGCAAAGTATGTTTTTAAAAACAACTCAAATATCCTAATTTAACTAAGGCCTAGTCCTGGTTTTAACCAATCCCTGTCCAAGAAACCGCCCCTAAATATGTTAATCAAATCCATTTTGCTGGTAGATTTTGGTGTTGAATGTCCAGATATTGTCACATAACAGGCTAGATTAATATAGCTAGATTTCACCTCATGCACACTCCTGTTTCCTCCCTTTTTTTGGAGGAGATCATAATCCTATAAACAAAATGTAAACAAATACAAATGGAACAAAGAGAAATGCATCACCGTAATGTAAAAACCAACAGGACTGTTTCAATCAATCGGCCTGCTCTGATTCCTGACCCCACAGCTGTTTTCTCAATATTAGTCATGAATTCATGACAGTGTATCGCTTCTGACGTGCACACCAGGAATGGTCAGAGCGTTTGCTGAGGACACGGATCAGGGTGAGATGTTAGATTGCTTTCTGTACGGACCTGCAAATCTTCTTAAGATGAACGCAATTCAGATCCGTGGTCATAATGCAGACTACTCGGGGGAGTTAAAAATCCTGCATGCAAATGGTCATTGACTCATCAGCAAGCAAAGCGCTTGTTTGTCGGACCATTTATTTCTGGTGTTGCTGTAGTTTAGTGCACTCTAATTGGATGTACAGCATGCTTTATCAAATAAAAGTCAAGATCAGAATAATATTAAACGCTTTTTGACTTTTGAAAATATTTTTGCACTTAAAATAAGGCTCGCACTCGGAGCTTATTTTTAAGAGTGTAGCATTTTTAAGGTTTAGGATTTACATATTATCAATATTTGTCTTAACCCCCGGCCAAAGTGACATTTCATCTCACATCTCGCATTTCTCACAACATATTATTTATTCTCATATTGTTTTGGCAACTGTGATTAGTGTGTAAATGCATCTCTTAGCGGCTGTAGAAAGACTTTTAGACATTTATACAGTATGATTTTCTGTAAAGCTTTTTTTGATAACTGTTACATGGTGAGGTTGTTGTTTTAGAGAGCTGTCTAAATTCAGTCAACATCAATAAATAGATGGAAAGGTCAATGTATTCAGTATCGCTCTCCAGCCAGTTGAGTTTAGTTACTAACTTTAAATATAATCAATGAACCGGTCGGTGTTTTTATGGCACACTGCTTTTAAACTAAGTAAATATTTGTTTCACTCTAAGTGTTTCCTCTTCCCAGAAGAATAAGCTAGAGGCAGACCAGGTCTGCATGCACGTACTGTAGATTCTGCTTGGACATGATACTCGGGAATTGTGTTTTGCTCTTTAACTAAGCACAAACATCTGTGTGAATATCAAATAAAAGTTCAAGCAAACTAAGTTACTAAATTAAATGCGCTACTTGTCTTAAATCTTTCATCGGTTACAAACACTTGTCATTCCAAACCTGTGTGACTTTATTCAGCAGACCACAAAAGATACTTTGAAGAATATTGGTAACCTAACAACCTTGACTTCCATTGTATGGAGATGAAGTAATTCAAAATTACTTTTTGTGTAAACTCTCCCTTTAATACAAATTTTCACAGATTAACATTTCTTCGTCATACGTGATACATCAATAATGGTGTCGTCATTAAAATACAAACCTGCAAAGGCATCAGAAGGGAGATCTTGTGGTGGTTAGTGGGAGACAGAGCTGATGGATACTGTATGTGGTATTCCGTTGGATTAGCAGTGTTTTGATTTAAAATCAGAGTTTGAGCTGTTGGTAAATTTGTGGCCGGTTCCACAGAGAGGGTTGAGCATATGTGCGTTTGTGTGTGCTGGGACTCAAACATCCCTGCTGGAATTGACCCAGCGACCCTTTTCCAATCCAGAGTTGGTCATCTGCTACTTTGCAGGATGCCACTGTGATTGTTTGTGTGTTTGTGTAAGTGAGAGAATGAGACAATGTGTAAAAATGGTTGAATATTTTGTACAGAGGAAAAAGAGGGAAAGGGAGAGCATAGCAGGACAGCCGTTGTAAGTAGTTGAGCTCTTTTGTTGCATGCGAGCCGGACACTGCTTGTGTTTGCGAGTGTGCTTTGTTAACTTGTAGGGCTTCCAATTGTAAGCATGATAATGGTGGAATTTCCTGTATCACAGATGATTATCATATACTCCAAGTCAGGGGTTCCCAAAGTGGGGGTCGCAAGGCCGCAATTATCATTTTATTTTATTTTTTTATTATTAGAAATAGCGTATGCAATAAATAAATGGATCAAAATATACAAATATTAGTTAAGTTAAAAATAAAGCCATGCAAATAAATAGCCATCAGCCTTTGGAATTTCTTCCCTCACGATCATGCCTCCTCAGGTGATTACATCACACTAACGACATTAGCAACTGGGTTGTAACGATACTTCGTATTACGATATTTCGCGACGCAAAAATGTTACGATGCGGATCGTAGAGAGATGGGGATATTTTACGATATGTTTAATTCTATTCGTTCAGCGGTCAAGACGCTGCCTACTCTGCGCCAGCGCGTCACGTGTGCTTATCTCACATATGCGGTAAGAATATGGGATGAACTTTCTTAAACTCTCGCTTAATGCCCAAGATGATGTTGGTCAATAGGCAAGCTCTTTATTTCCCTTTCTTATCCATCAAACTAGGAGGATTCATTCAAATTTTGTTTGGGGGACGTTCGTTTGTTGAATCGGTTGACAGATGTAATCCTGTTAATCGTATTCCTGTGAACATGGTTTTGGTCACATTCAAATGCCTTTGTTTATTGAGAGACTGTTTAGCATTTCAACAAACAAACCACCCCTTAGAGGGACACATTGTCCCGGAGGTATGATTTCATCGTTTTTTGTTCTTTCATCAGTGTTTTTAATTTTACAGTTTTTTTTAATTTAGGAAACAGTCTGAGGTTATGTCTGAAAAGTTTCTTATTTTCTCTTTAGACGTACATAATGACATTACATTAGTTACACGTCAGAAGCAAACATTGTAGTGAAAGCGGCAAATATTCACTTGCTGGTTGTAACGTGTAAGCCATGACATTGAAGTCAGACCAGTAATGCAACCTTTTTTTTACATTCTGAAAAAAGCTGAATTTACATTAGTGTAATTTATGATCCACTTAAAAAGGTAAACTCTTCATTTCCCTTTACCTTAGTAATACAAATATATGATTCCTTTTTTTTTATTCTTGCTCGGCCTGTAGCAAACAATTTGAATGCCTCAAATGTTAATTTATCTAGGAATTCTTTGCATTTTTCTGCTGTTATTCATCTTTACCATAATATTCTTTAAAAAAAGTCATTGGTCACGGCTTGTCCAAATTTGCCATTAAACTTTACTAGATCATGAGCTAGTAATGGCACAATGACAGAGGATTTTTATAAAACCTGCTAATGATTTCCGATAAGATCTAGTGGAACAGCGTCACGGGTCTGCTCAAGTGGTATGTCAGATGTCATCAATTCCATTACTAAGTCACTTCTTGGGAATATTCTATGTACTTGATGTCATCCTAAAACTATGAGCTAGACTATACTCACCTTCAAGGTCTATAGTTCAATGCCTCCGAGTCCTCATTAGTACACACGGAGCCAAACACGCCTCTCTCACATTCTGGTTTTTCAGGCTAAATAGATGTTCTTGGTTGCTTACAAAAGTGTTCTTACAGATTATGACATTTTATATGCATAACTCATTGGCAT
The DNA here is from genome assembly GCA_006030095.1 of Triplophysa siluroides. NCBI lineage: Eukaryota > Metazoa > Chordata > Actinopteri > Cypriniformes > Nemacheilidae > Triplophysa > Triplophysa siluroides. Next base: position 154,350 of record VCII01000052.1, on the reverse strand, counting down.
GATGTGAGGATGCTTTGGTTGATTGCCAGGACAGTGCTTTGCAGTTGATGGGGTTTTCTGGGTAGTAAGCATACTGAAAAGTGACATGAATGCTCGCCTCAATAAGTCACATGATTTCAGGTCCCACTCACACATGATTTGAGGTTTGTTCATTCCTGACCCTAAATATAAGAAATAATTACTAATGTACACGTATGGGTTTGGCAGATGCTTTTATCCAAAGTGACAACCCCTAACCAAAGTGTACAATTTATTATAGTATGTGGTCCCCAAACCCATGACCTTTGCTCTATTACGAGCTTTGGTTACAAGAGAAATGGCATGGTTTATTCTTTTCACAACTAACACAATTCTCTGCCTGCATAATCCAACTGGTATTTGTAATTCATGCAGAAAATTTGTGCCTTATGGAAATCTAGGTCACTTTATTGAGCTGGACTGTTCCGCGAGTGGAACCAAATGAGTTCTTTGTGATCCGCTGCATTTGGTTGTTGTGGGGTTTACTTGTCATTTTCAGTCAACTTTCTTTTGGGCTGTATACATACTGCCTGCTTTCACGAGGTGAGCGAATGCTTGCTGACCAGTGCAGTTACCGATTTTGCAATAGAGGACATGAAACAATCAATGAGAAGTATAAACAAAACCTGAACAGTCAAATAAGCAGTGAAACAAACACGAGTCGGACAAAATTAAACAACACGTTTACTGTTCATATCAATAATTGATTGTTAATGCCAACAATTTCCAAAGATATTTACAGGGATATAAGCTGTTTGTCGGGTTCCACATAGTCGCCATAGTCACTGGCTCTATGGCATAGCTCACTGGGTCTGATGGAAAGGGAGCCCATCCATAAATAATTTTTCCTGGGACCTGTGAATTTTAGCGATGACCCTGCAGGTATCACAACAGGAAGCCTGGGATGTCATACGCTCAGCTGTAGCTTCCGTTGGAATGGTGCTAAATAGGGAGAGACACTGAGGTGCTAATACTCACTACAGTGCAGAATAAAGCCACACATTAGTCCAGTTGTGCTTCCTAGATGCCCTTGACCTGGCAGACACACACAAACTTGCTGAATGTGTTTGATGTTTGTTCTATTGAATTAAAATGTTCCAGAACCCTTGAGATGTTTTCATGAGCGTGGTGTCAGTAGGGCAAATTAATTTTTCACACCAAATGACGGTACGTTCTTTACCATTCAAATGGCCATTTTACATTAAAGGAATTATTTACCCCAAAATGAAAACTCTGTATTTCTTACCATTATGTCTTTAAAAGCATGTACGGTAGTGGCCAAAAAGGATGTCCGGGGGGAATATTTGTACAATATTTGCTTGTAATGCTCCCTCAGGTTACATTAAAACATCACCATATCAGGTCAGGTGTATTGTTCAAAATGGACAAGACACTAAACTTAAGGTACTATTTATTGGACAGAATTATTTGGCAAAAAAGCAATCATATGAGCATTTATACAAAAAATGCATAAAAATACAATGCTCACATGAAAGAAAGCATACATTTACTTCAATGATCTGTTATTTATATTTGTTGATCATCTTGAATAGTAACATTTTGTTGCCATTCTCCAGCCCTAGGCTTTGACTTAATATATTTTTGTTCATGTGTTTTATGTAGCTTTTTGCCAACATTTTTTTTTGTTGCAAAGCTAAGCTTTAGTTTACACTTAAACCACAGCTTTGCTAAATGCATACAGTATGTATGTCTTAAATAATACATTTGAATACAAAGCAAAGACGTCAGTTTTCCAAAGTTGGACATCACTTTTGGCCAGTACTGTAAAATGACACAAATTATCCAAATTGACTTGCTGCATTTAAGGCATTTCATAATTACGTGACAGAATAATGACAGAATTTACAGTTTGGGTGAACTATTACTTGAATCTCTTTCTTTTCACTATTAATGGATCCATGAGAATATCTTGGATGTTGTACTGTACTAACAGCAAACACATTAGTGGTGGATTCATGGAATGGGTATGACATTACGATAAGGTTTTATTTGCTAACATGAATAAAAAATGAACAATACAGTTTTTAGCATAATCGTTGTTAATGGTAGTTAATGTCATTATAATTGTTTATGCTAGTAAGTTTTGAGTTAACTAATCTTAACAGTAACAATTTTGAAATCTACAAATGCTGGAATTATTCTGAACTGAAGATGAATGCGGCGGCATAAGTACCATTCTTTATTAGTGTTTAACTATTGCATTAACCAATGTTAACGAAAACAACATTATTGTAAGTGTTGCCCATAAAGGAAGGCAATACCGAAGCTGGGGCTGATCTATAACCATGCATGAAGAGATGAAGGGATTTTTAAGATGAGAGGAACACCAGCAGCCTCTCATTTCAGGGACTTTCCCTCTTCTTCAGGGAGAGAGAAAGAGGCCATTGACTCTTGATCTGCAGATCTTACATTGCAGCTTAGCAAAATGCCCAAGTGAGAAATAAAAAGATTGCATAGAAGGGGTGTGTTCTGTGCAAAATAACTAGCATTAAAACTACCAAACACAATCTTGAGATGTAAAATGTCACACACACGCACAGGTTTCAGCTTCCACTTCAGTGAGAATATGGCAAGCACATCACTTTCTCTTTAAACCCACTCTGTTCTTCTAAACGCCTTTTCTTAGACTTGTCCTATCTTAAGAGGATCTCAACAGTAAAAATGAGTTATTCATACAGCATGAGGGTATTATTTCCCATGTATTGATCTCTTGTGATTCACCAGTGATCGATGAGAAAATCAAGCCATTATTTATTGAGATTACTCTTGAGTTGTGGGTGCAGAAGGCTGACGTGCCGAATGAGTCAGCATAAGATTTGAGGTTAGTGGTTATGTAGCTCTGTACATCCTGCAGATCAGGTGTGTTCTAGAGGTACGCTTATCTGGCTTTACAAACCACTATAGACTTTCATATGACACACGACCCCCAGTTAACTTCCGATTCGTGTTTTGCTACTAGTGTCTAATAATATAACTATTTATATTTTATTGAATGTATGTTAATATTAATTTGTATTATTATTTTACTGTATAATAATTGTATTAAATAAACGATTTGTTGTATGTTTATTTGATCAAATAAACAATTTGTTGAATGGGTCCTGTAGTTCGGTCGCATTTAAACCAAACTTTTGGTACATTGACATCTAGCGGTTGAGCTTGGTATCGGAGTCTAAATTCAAAATATTGGAGAGACAAATTTAGCCAAGTAACAGTTCTTCTCGGTTTCTTTCGCTTGTAATCAGAAATAATCTACAGGCACTATACTTTTTGTGAATGTGTACCGGAAGTTCAGTTGGGGATCTCAAAAGTATGCATGCTCCGTAATGTTTGCTCTGTTTTAAGATGAAACCGTCTATAGCTGTAGAAAAGCACTGTGTTTTGTTATGTCCTGCTCTTTTACTCTGTTTGGCAAATTGATAGCGGATGAACCGAGGGATTGAATTGCTTGGGCCATCTGAGGGGGTCAGAGTCAAAGATAATAGTTCATTTGTTTTGTTTCCTTTGATGATGAGCAGAGCATCTGTTAAGCTAAAATACAGTTTGAGTTTTATCAATTGAATTTATTGTTGTGTTGAAATATTTTTTCATATTGTATGCTGTCTGCTACAGTACGTTATAAAGTGTATTGGGTTGTGCTTTTATTGTAAATGCGCTATGTGGAGGCCATATTTTTTACTTACATCCTGTTCCATAAATGTAGCCTATATCAATAAAATTAGCAACACCTTTAAATCCTTTAAAATCATGAAAGTGTTTGAAAAATTGTGTCATTCTCTCATGTAATTTCAAACCTGTACAGCTTTCTTTCTTCTGTTAATGGGTAGTGCCCTTGTTAGGTTACCAACATTCTTTAAAATATCTTCTTTTGTGTTCTGCAGAATCAGAATCAGAAGGAGCTTTATTGCCAAGCATGTTTACACACACAAGGAATTTGATTTGGCGACAGGAGCTTAGTGCAGAAGAATTTTAAATGCTGGTGAATTAAGCTCTGATGCTCTTGAAGAAAACGTAGAAAGAAGAAAATGATACTTTCGGATGTATATATATTTTCAGTTGTGCAAGTGACAAGTGTACAGCAGTATGAATTTATGTAGCTTACATATTCCTCTAAATTCCTCCTTAAATTCATACAGTCATATTTGTGACGGTATCATTCTTGAGAATCTGTAGCAAAGTGTAAAGGAAGTGGTTCCAGACAAACAGGAAGTCCGAATTCTTACACAGGAAGTTGAAAGGGTACCCATAATATTCATGGTGTTACTGAAATCAGCAATGTTTTGGGCAGTATAAGACCTTAAAGCGAATGTCAATCTTATCTATCTATCTATCTATCTATCTATCTATCTATCTATCTATCTATCTATCTATCTATCTATCTATCTATCTATCTATCAGTTTCAAACGATCTGCAAATCCAGTACATAACACCTAACTTGTGTTTTTCATATATTGGCAACACATCATATATTGGTCCAGTGTATCACTTTTTCAAGGACCTATTGACAGAAATGCAATATAATGTACATAACTATGCCTTCAGAGGTTGACCTCACATAATGAAGCATTATATTTGTATTATCTTAAAATAAGCTATTTCTATCTTCATATACTCCCTTACATGTAATTCACCATGTTGTGTCAACCATCATAGTGCTTTGAAAGGGAGAGGGGAGGGGTGGAGTTGTTGGTTGCAATTCCCAACCTCGCTACTATATTTCACTGACTGGTCCTTTAGAGCTGTCTGTTTACAGTTGGGGTTGTTTAGGCCCAAGGTCGAGCTGAACATATGGAATGTTCATTTAAAAAGCTCTACCTGAGCAAGGAAGTATCCCTTTAATAACCATTGTGCCAAAAATGGATTGTCCCTTAAAGGAATATTTAACCCCCTAAATGACAATTCTGTCATTGTTTATTCACCCTGATGTTTACTTTTATTCCTAATTTATTTTGTATTTTACAGACACATAACATTTATGTGGGGTAAGGATGTATAAATCATGACAGAAATGTAATTTCAGGATAAATTATTCCCTTTAAAATCTGAAACGAGTGTTAGCTGACCTTAGTTTACACAGTACGGCCCCTTTGACTTTCGACTGTGAATTAGGCAGCATATCATAGTGTCAGTGAGATCACTTCTGCTTTTGTCAGTAGGTCATGGAGGCAAAATGGAGGACTCCCCTCTTTCTGTGTTGATGTTACTTGAGGCTGATGTTATCAGAGAAGTTCACTCATAGACAGCGGGGACTACGTCCTGCCTTTGTGTTTTGTGTTTACTGAGAGTAATGAGAGTGCAAGCTTCTCACACACAGCCTGTTTAACTAATATCTCAACACCTTAATCTTCAAACACAGATGTGTGGTTGTTCTTCTGTGTGTGTGTGTGTGTGTGTGTTGTTATCGGATTCCACATTACTCTTTCTTCATCTCCAAACACAAATTTTCACTGTTGCTTCCACAAGATGATTATCTGCCCTAATTAAGACATCGGCTCACCCCCTCTCTTCTCTCTACCTCTCCCTCTCTCCTTCTCTCTCTCCCTCTCCCTCTCTCCCCCTCTCTCTCTCTCTGGCTACTGGTTGACCCCTCATGTCTTGAGTTTCAGCTTCAATCCGCACATTCCGACTCTAATGGCGCACAAGCCGCATCTCCTTTTCTGGAAGTACGAACTCTTGGCTTGTGTGCGTTTTTCACATTTTGAAAGGATTTTTGTAGGTATTTTCACACACTTATGCAATATCATAAGCAGAGGATTAAAGGCACTCTCTGTCACGGAAGAGTGATTATCCTTTTTATGGAGATGCAGAGAGACATATGCACAGGGGCTTTAATAGAATTTGTGCATGTGGTTTTGACAGTTTGCACAGATGTTTCCGTGTTTGTGTTGTTATTGCAATTTTTAATTCCATCTATTCTATTCTATTCTAAAAGTAGATGATTGGCAATAGAAAGTTTAGACAAAATAATTGCAGAACTGATGATCGTACAGTTCCGGGAGCAGCTTCATCTAAACGTGCGCTGTTTTGCATCTCTTTTCTTGTCTTTCTGTCTTGCACACCCCTCCCCTTTCTCTGAGGGACTGTTTGCACCTTACAGCGTTTTAGTAAGATCCTCTTTTGTACGTCATGTCTTGTTTGACTTCTTACTCTCTCTCACCTTTAAACCAAATTGAGGCCCAGTCTGGGTGTTAAAATACAGAGAGACTGTCTCACAGCAGCGGCTTAGCAGCCTTTACTGGCTCCCATTGGTCTGCTCATTCATAGACTCTTAAGTCCTCATATTGTACATTCAACTCTTTCTTTTCTGGTGATGAATGAACAGGCTTACATAAACTTTGTTCCTAACTCTGCGTAGTTCCCTAAGAAGATGACGCTGTGTGCATTGAGTGTGTTTTAGTACTGTGTGAACTAGACCTTCAACTGTAACCTGAGCGCTCCAGGGACATATCACATCACTCACTGTATGAATTTACTTTACACGTCAATTACAAGCCACTTCTCTCTCCTGTAATTACCAACCCGATGAAAGAGAACACACAACATTGAATATATCACGGTTGTAAGTCAATATAGACCAAGAATCTAAATATAATTGTATCTGAGACAGATACTGCTTTCCTGTAGCTCGGTGGTAAGAGCATGGCCTTAATAATGCCAAGGTCATGGGTTCGATCCCAGGGGATTGCACATACTTAGAAACAAATGTATAGAATAAGGCAATGTAAGTCGCTTTGGATAAAAGCATCTGCCAAATGCATAAATGTAAATGTATCATATCTTTAGTCCTGCCAAGTGAACCATATAAATTGGTTTGCTCACTGACAGGGTTCAAGTTGTCAAATGGGTTTAAAAATGATGTCTATTTCAGGTGTTCTAGGTATTATAATCCCACTATTTCAGCACAGTTTAATTATGATTTAAATAATTAATTCATGTCAGTTAAGGGCTCAAAAGTCAGTTTTACCTTTTCTTCCTTTTTTGTTAAATGAAGGGTTCACCCAAAAATAAATAAATCTTTCATCATTTACTCACCCTGAGTCATTCCAAATCCGTATCAATGTCTTTGTCCTGATGAACACAGAGAAAGATATTTGGAAGAATGCTTGCAACCAAATAGTTCTTGGCCACCATTGACTACCATAGTAGGAAACATTACAATGGAAGTCAAAAGTGCCCCAGAACTGTTTGCTTTCATACACTCTTCAAAATATCTTCTTTTTTGTTCAACAGAACAAAGGAATTTATAAAGCATTTTTTTTCTACTATGGTAGTCAATGGTGTTCAAGAACTGTTTGGTTACAAGCATTCTTTCAAACATCTTTCTCTGTGTTCATCAGAACAAAGAAATTTATACAGATTTGAAACAATTCGAAGGTGAGTAAATGATGACAGAATGTTCATCTTGGGGGTGAACTGTCCTTTAAGTTAGTTAAAAATAATATTTTCTCTAGTGGCTGTTCAGTTTTTATCCGTATCTCATGCGTTCAGCTTTTTTTAAATAAGTTTGCGTATGTGTGCGTTTCTCATGGAGACCTGTGCTACTCGTTTAGATAAACCACTTCCTGACAACTGGAAACGCATCTATTTTTATCATTGCGTGTCTTATTTTACACCCCCTCATTTGTTCTCTCACACTATTTTTGTTACATGATTTTATTTATTCTTCCCCCGGCTGTGTCACATCCTGCCGCACACTGTAGGAACTCTTTGAGGTTGGAAGTACGTTTGCATGAGTGACGTAAATAAAAAGTGACCTGCATTCTATTGTAAACACGCTGTTGAAAGCCTCTTCATTCTCTTCCTGTTTATTTAATGATATGACCCCAAATTTCCCACTGTCAGTGCTTCAATTTAGCATTGTATTCTAGTTCTAGTATTCTAGAAATAAAAGACTTGTGTTTTAAAACAGATTATCCTCAACAATCTTAAGAAAAAGTTTTTTCAAAAGCAAGAAACCTGACCTTTTGCACAAAGGTGTTAGCACGGTCAGTGTAAAAATCCATTTGCTTGGATTTTATTAGATCTGAACATATAACAAAACATTCATATTTACTTTACAGAAGGTTTAAGAACACCCCAGTTTTCCAGTTTGGTGTCCAATTTATGGACAAATATATTGATCATTGTTAGATATCTTTGTCACAGAGTTCATGAGATGGTGGCGAGTTCAAGCATGTTCTAGGCAAAGAACCACATATGGAAATGAGTCTGGATAGGGACATCTGGTACACAAATATATTACATAATCAGACGGGGAACACATGCAAGGCATAATGCAAATACTGAGAGAATACCTTCTTTTGTTTACATTTTTTGTTTACAAAAAAATGTCTTGTTTCATTACTCACTTTAATGGATTTCCCTTTAAGTGAGGATAAAAAGTAATTTTATTATATTAAATGTCCAGTGTATGAAATTTAGCGACATCTAGCGGTGAGCTTGCGATTTGCAACCAACGGCTCACTCCACTCCTGCTTTACGCATTACGGTGGCTGACACCGGACTAAGATGTCATCACGTTTTCAGGTCTTTGCTGAAGGAGATAACGTATTTACGAAACACGCTCTGTCGAGCAGTTTGTCCGTTTAGGGCTACTGTAGAAACAACATGATGAATTCCATGTAAGGAATACCATGTAACACAACCCGTTGTGTATATAGATAGAAATAGCTCATTCTAAGGTAATAAAAACATAACACTTCATAATGTAAGGTCTTTATACACCTCTGGAGACATAGTTATGTATATTATATAGTAGGGCTGGGCGGAATGACGGAATATTCCGTTACCGCGGAATAAAATGTCAACCGTAAGTGATTTTTCTATTCCGTGGAATGTAAATAAGTGGGCGTGGTTAACTCGGCGCTCTGTAAATTGGACGCTATTCTGAAAAAAACTAATTAATTAATCCACCCGTAACAAATGAACGTATCAAACATTCTTTTGACCTTCTTTCAGACTGTAGTTTAGTGATCCGCTCCAGTCCGGCGCTCTTCTCACCCGCAGTGCTTGTGCAGGGATTTGCGGCAGCGTATAAAAAAGCTCATGCTCAACACGTATTTCAGAAGTCAGGTTGCTTTGTAAAGCTGCTTATAGTTTTAATAAAGTTTAACTTCAGACGAGCCAAGGTGAAACTTGCGTTGAAATGCGCAATGATGTTTGCCGCGTGAGCGCTTTGATGCTATAACAAGCCAGAGAATAAACAAACTTAAAGACAGAGAGTCGCAACACTCTAAAATCGCTCATCTAATAGAAAGGGAAGAGCTAAACAGTAGCCTACAGACCCCATTGACACCAGTTTATAACACCAGTCATATACTGTACTCTCATTGTTTGTGAATATTCATACTTCATTGTTATACGTGTTGTCTAGAAGATAAATATAAATAAATAATACATCTGAGTATCAGAGCTTAATTTGATATCTTTAGTACATAATCATAACTTGCCTACATTTTTACTATGGTGAGCATTTAAATGAACTGTGATAAATAAATGAGTTAAATCAATCTAAAAATGAGGTATAAGATATAGAATTATAATGGGAGATTGTTTCATGAAATATATCGTTACCCTGAAATAAAATTACTCATTCCGTGAAATAGGTTTTTGGCCATCCCGCCCACCGCTATTATATAGACACACTAGACCTTTAATAAGGATTTTTCTACGTGAACTATGTCTCTGATACACTCTTCTTATAGCCCGTAGTGATGTTCGTCCAATCAGATATCTTTTCCAATAATAGTTTTGTTAACACTGGGTGGATTCTTCCCTCACGCTTCTCATCTTAAATAAGAGCAATGATATGATCCAACCGCATACTAACACCATCAACAGACTGCAACATAATAAGCGTGTCAAGACCAGTCAAAGCATACAGCCGTAAACAGATCCCAACAAATACTCAGACATACACATGGGAAACACACACAGACAGATTGAAAGATAACATTTTATATGTACAGTGTCACTCACAAGTATGAGTCCACTTGTCAGAATGCTTATTTTTCATTTAATAGTTTTGGGAAACAAGATATTTTGAACATCACTTACAATAAGCAACATTGTTGGTCTGTCTGACCAGTATTAGGAGCTTTTATTGACTTATCATTTGCATTTAAGGCCTGGTTATTCAAATCATCAGTTGTTAGTCTGACCATGCAATGAGAAGGTTAATGCTTCGCTAAGTGTATTTAGTAATAGCATTCTTTGTCTTTTTTTCTCTGCAGACCCATGTTTAACAGTTGTCCCTCCATGTGTGACGGAAGCCGACCGCTTCAGTTTAGAAGCGCTCCGGCACATTCACAAGCAGCTAGATGATGACAATGATGGAGGAATTGAAGTCAACGAGAGTGTGGAGGTGAGCATGTTATTTCGGTCTGGAAATGCATCTGTGCAATAACACATGCAGGCTCGGAATGTTTGCATGCATTTTTTGAGGAGGGGTCCGTAGAGACCTCAAAGGGCAAAGTTGACTTTGGTCTTTTGCCTGCGAGAAGAGACTGAGAGAATAATGATATTGGAGTACTTGTCCAAGTGTTTGTATGTGCGTGTGTTTGTTTTTACAGTATGAGATGAAAAATCAATGCATATTCATTTGTTCATCAATTGTTTGCTAAAATGTATGCAATAAAAAAAATGTAAAAAAAATTATGCATGACTTCACAGGCGTGGAATAGTGAAACAAGCAGGAAATTCCAACACATTTTAACCCGTGAGGAAAAGAGTCCATCTTTTCAATCCCACAATGCACTTCTCGGTTTTCAAGTCTCCTCTACTTTTATACATTTTCCTGTGTGTATTAAATGTGTGTACTGAATGTGCTCTTTTAATAAAACCGTCCTAATGCAATAAAGCAACATTTTCTCCCCCCAAAAAAATCTGTCACTATTTGCTCACCCTCAAGTTGTTCCGAATCTGTATAAATGTATTTTTTCTGATGAACAAAATATCTTCTTTTGTGTTTAACAAAACAAAGACATTTATAAAACCATTTTTCCAGTTTGGTTACAAGCATTCTTCCAAATATCTTTCTCTGTCTTCATCAGAACAAAGAAATCTATACAGGTTTGGAACAACTCGAGAGTCAGTAAACAAAGACAGAATTGATTTTATTTTTGGGTGAACTGTTCCTTTAAGGTAAATTAAGTATTTCTTTATAATGGTTTTCTATGGAAACCTTTGCTCATTTCGTTCATATTCTATATTCAATTTTTTACATTTTATTAAATAAAGGGCCAGTTTCAGCAACAACAAAAAAAAACATTGCTATTAATACTCTTGCACCCTCATGCGATTTCTTTTGTTAAACCCGTAAGAAGAGATTTTAAAAGCAGGTTTGAGACGGACGTCACCGCTTCTCTCATGAATGTGCCAGTGAAAGCTATACCATATACTGTATACTGGTTTTCTCTGAACAATGTATTTCATGTTTTATCATTATTTTACTCAAATCTGCATTTTCTACAGTTGCGTAGAAACAAGTAACACATTTTTTGTGTTCCATTGAAGAAACGAAGTCATACAGGTTAAGAATTGAAATAGAAATTTATTTAGTAGTTTGTCTATTCTGTGAATACCCTATGTGTGTTGTTAAAGAGGCTGTGACGTGTGTTTTGGATTGTTTCTGGTCATGGCAGGTGCTCCTGGGTTTATGAAGCGTTCAGAGAAGAGGCCCAACAATTTCTCCTCCTCACAGCTACTGAAAGTTGGTGTCCTCTTTCAGGGCACAGCAGATTCCTGAGTGTGTGTGTCTGTGTGTGAGTTGCTAAGTAAGCCTACACGACTTTTGAGATGTCTTGTACCTAGTTAGTTGGCTGTGACCAGGTCAAATCATATTTTCTGTGTTTATTTTTGGGAAAGAATTCGCGAAACTGATCGCAATGCATTTAAACAGGTTAAACTGAGCTGGTAGGGCACTCTTGTTGGTTGCAGAAAGCATATCAAATTGATTTAAATGGTTCTTAAGGTGTAATAAACAAACACACAAGAACTGGGTCATGCAAATAACTTGAACTTGTTATGTGGAACTTTCTGTGTCCGCAGATTCTGTATGGTTCTGACTGTAAATAGCGGATCCAAATACTGTAAATCATAAACTCGAGGCCCGACCTAAAGACAACTGCTGTCTAAAGATGAAGTTGTTCCAAAACTGAAATTGTATGCATCTTCATGTCTTTTCTAACCTGTATGACTTCCTTTCTTTTATCGAGCACAATACAAGAAATACAGAATAATGCACTGGTCGCTCTTTCCTTTACATTTATTCTTAATGGAGACTGAAACTTCTCCGGTTAGCTTTCAAAACGTGCTCTTGAACTACGGCTCTTTATAATGAATATATAGCGTGTGTTCATTGTGTGTGTTATATAGCTTCAGCTAAATAAATAAATGTTGTGTAATTCATTAGATCTGACTGTGTTAATAGGTATCGCTCATTGTTTTGCATAATAAATATTTGCATTTTATTTGAAGGACATTTTTGAAACTTTGTAAAAGTTTGATAAAACTGTTTATTTCCGATGATAAGCTATTGATATGCCATGACCTCTTTTTTTATGTGGCCATTAATGTCTTCTTGTTCCTCCAGTTTATTATAGAGGACATGAAGCAGCATCAGACTAATAAACACAGTAATCTTCATCGAGAGGACCAGCACATCACGGTGGAAGAGCTGTGGAGGGGCTGGAAAATCTCAGAAGGTAATGAAAGCAAAGGGAAGTAACCTACGACTGGTGAAAAGTTAGATATGGGAGGTGTGGTGAAGTAGCTCAAGATCTGGACTGGTTGTAAATTGGGTTAGTGCAAAAGATAGTTTGTAGCTTCCACTGTATAGTACCTCAGAGATGACTGATTTTTGAATGCAAACTTAGCTTTTTTGTTGCTCAGTGGTAAGAGCATGGCGCCAGCAAAGCCAAGGTCATGGGTTCGATCCCAGGGATTGCACATACTTAAAATAATCAAAAACAATGCAATGTTCGTCGCTTTGGATAAAAGCGTCTGCCAAATGCGTAAATGTAAACCCCGGAAGTGAGTTAGCATTTTAGCACTTCTGGTTCCATCGCCCCAGTCTTTTTTAAATGGGTTTTTGATCAATTGCCTGAAATAAGATCTGTGGTAAACAAAACCTCTAAAAGTGTTCACTCTTTTTTCAAACACACCAGTGATAACCTGCTCGTGATTTTTAAAGCTTTGTTGTGTCTTAAAAACGGCGGTTGCTAACAAGTTGCTAGCAAAGCGACTACATCCTTTGGCAGGGACATTAGACATCATTGCATATATAAATCTAACAAATAATGCAACAGGGGGCACAAATCTCTAAAAACGTGGATGGAGATTCATTCACCAAGTAATTACTCACCAGGGAACACGTTTTTAAGTTTGTAAAAGTTTTCGTAGGCTTGGTGGTGTTGATGTGATATCGAGCGACCGTGGTGAAGTCTGTTTATAGCCCATGTTAGCTTTATACTTCTGGTGATTTGTATTTCGGCTTCAAAAGTAACTAATGTTGTGTCCATTTGTAAAGATTATCTTGATAGACAAAACGTGTAAGTCAGTGATTTGTATCTGCAGTTACAGTATACACTTACGTAGTCTTAAACAGTGGGTTTGAATAGTGGTTTCACTGTAGCCCGACAGCACATATGGCTCTGTACAAAGATTCTTTGTTGCCAGTTGAGCTACTCAAATGGAGTGATGGCATCTCACAGCATCAGTCCCTGAAGAGATGTAATCTGAGAAGACATTGGGAGTTCCCTATTGTGTAGAATAGATATAAGAGTGTGTGCTATGTGTTGTTCAGTTTAAGAAATTTGATAGCCAAATAATTAAATATTGATTTGCGGTGGGTTTTATTTCTTTAGGCCTAATTTAAGTAATTAGTTTTGATATTAATAATTAGTTATCTTAAGTAGCCCCCAGTACAACACCTGTGCAGATTCACTTTGTGTGTGTACAGGTTTAGCTATACTGTGAGTAATACAGTGAATTATCATTACAACCCACTTGTGAGAACATTTTACCGGTCCTCACTAAATAAAAACGCTCATAATTCGGTCAAATGGTGTTTCTCTTTAAATCTAATGTCTTCCACATATCCCAGTGGGGACTTAAAGTGGTCATATGGCGCGAACACGTGTTTTTCTGTGTCATAAGTTGCCCATGCATGTATTTGACACGTAAAATTGCAAAAATAAAAGTGTCTGAACAAAAGATGCATTCTATCTAAAAGCAAATGCTCACCCAGACCTGCCTGACAAAGACCACACCCCCCCCAAATCTACATCAGTTCGTGGTATGATTTGACTAAGACCGCCCAAATGTTTACGCAAGTAAGGTGGGGTTACCTGTCAGTACAATTGTGTTGTAACCTGATGTTCCAAATATGGTAAGAGTCGTTACATTTCCGTCACACGCTTGCAGTATTCGACCAATCACTATGCACTGGTTAACTGGCCAATCATAGCACACCTCACTTTTCAGAGCGATGAGCTTCGTAATAAATCTGCGCGTTTCACAGAGGCGGGGCAAAGAGGAGATACAAATATGAACGGTATGTGGAAAATACAGCGTTTTTTAACCTTAAATCGTGTATACAAATTGGATTGAAAAATCAATAATATTCGTTTTAGCCGTGTCATATGACCCCTTTAAACCCAAAAAGAAGAATATTTTTTGAAAATCAAAAATGCCAAAACCAATTGTTGGGTTGATGATTTATTTTTAAAACAACTCACCATTTTGGGTTTAAACAACCCAGCATAGGTTCATTTATAACCCAACGGTTGGGTTTGTCCATTTTTGACCTAATGCTTTAGGGTATTTTGTGCACATTTTTACATTTTTAGGTGTTGCAATACCTAACGTCAAGAAATAGAAAATACAGGACAAAAGGCCAGCTGTTGGAAAAATGACTGGAGTTAAGCTCATGCTTTTAAGATCATCTTCTATTCATGGCTGATGGATTTTTCTTTATATAATGAGTGGCCGTTGTGTTCATGTAAAGGATTATGCATTTCTAAAATAGATAAAGATAATTTGTCTTCTCTGCCCCTCTTCTTCTCTCATTCTCTCCCATTTATTTCTGTCTTTCTTAGTGCATAACTGGACAATAGAGGATGCAGTGCAGTGGCTGAAGGAGTCAGTGGAGCTGCCTCAATATGAGAAAAACTTCATAGAGTTTAAAGTAGATGGCAACACGCTACCTCGGTAAACCCACACACCCACACTGCATGAGTGAAAGTGAGACAGAACCTCATAGTGATATGAAACTGTGGTTGAAAATAGAAATAGGGTATCGTGTCATAACTTTGCTTCAAATAACCGACATCTTTTCATTTGATCACTTCATTTGATGTATATAACTCATTCAATATGCAAACGTACATTCACTACATTCAGAAAAGACATTTAAACCAGCATTTAACCATAATTTTAACAAGTGTCTCCCCCTAGTGTTGATAGTGTGTCAGTGCGTGTATGGAGACGTGCATGTGTGTGTAGGGGAGCTGTAGAAAGTGTTGAGTTTCCTGTCACTGTCACTTCTCCATGACTCATGAAATGATGTCACAGCACCAGATCACCTTTCACATGCAGTTACAGTTTGACCAGTATGTGTGTGGCAGCACATGTGATTTTAGCACTCGAGCGCTGCTTAAAATTAGCATTCTGAGCTTGAACTGAACATACACACACACAGTCACATCAGCTGTCCCCGCCTTATTTCAATATATTTTGCAACTAATGTGAATTATTTTGTACTTTGTTTGTTGTACAGTTTTGATTTGCTTTTCTGACATTTTTCTCAGACTTTTTATCCCCAAAAGATTTCTCAGGCCATCTTTTGTTTATCTGCATTTGACCCTGACATTTCAAATGACATTTGTTTGAGGAATCACAAACTGTCCTTCTAGGCTTGTTGTCAGTGTCACTACAAACAGATTTTGTTTGACCGTGACTCACATTCTTGCTCTTTGACCGGCTCTGTTTATGCTTTTTGTTACAGAATAGCGGCCAATGAACCGTCGTTTATGTCATTGCAGCTAAAGATATTAGACCAACGACATAAACAGAAATTAAATTTGAAAGCATTGGACGCAGTCCTTTTTGGACCTCCTCTACGTAAGTGCCAGTATTTAGTTCATTGTTCTTAACTCGTATGCTGATGTTCTTTCCCCAGAGCACAAATTCTTCCTCAGCCTTTGCCAAACAGTGACAGTTTATATTGACGTCTGTCGAGATCCAAGACATCAAAATACCAGAAAATTCAATTCAATTTATTTATATAGCGTTTTCACAATGTGCATTGTTCCAAAGCAGCTTTACAGGAGAAAATAAGTAAAACAGAAAGGTAAAACACAGCACAGTGTATGGTGTTTATAGACCAAGCAAGATCATTCTAATAAATAATATCTAATAAATAATAAAATAAATGCAGCCTCCCAGTGAGCAAGCCAACACTGCCCTGCTTGTGGCGAGGAACCAAAACTCCAATAATGAATAAATGGAGAAAAAAAAATCTCGGGAAGAAACTAGGCTCAGCCGGGAGGGCCAGATCTCCTCTGACGTGTCATAGCTGCTCTCAGTGACTCCGACCAAAAGCCACCGAGCAAACGTCCACGAAGAACAGGGAGAGCCCACAAGCCTCGCGCGACCCAGGAAGCCCCACCCGTCGAAACCGTGCAGGTCCAACCCGGTCCCATTCCGCGATCGACACAAGACAACAGAGGAACAACCAGGGAAAATTTGTAATGGCATAATGTAACTTTATTCCTCTGTTGTCTTACATCGACCACAAAACAAGACCAAACCAGACCCATACAGCCCCAACAAATGACACCCCCTAAACCACAACCAACAAGCCCCCCCACTCCCCACAAACACGCACCCAGCAACCTCCAATCAAAGTCACTGAGTGCAGATATAACTTCAAACTGCTGTCATGTGATGTAAGTTTGGCATTAAAAGCACCAAAACATAGTCTATAGCTTAAAAAAAAAACATTCCAAATTTTAATTTAATCAGCATTTCTAGTTGTATTGTGGCTATTCCAGTCCAGTGTCAAACCTCAGGATTGACGTAAAGTCGTCCAACAACAATGTGAAAGACTCACAGCATGACAAAGACATATACAAATGGAGGTTAATCACATTAAAAAATATTGTTGAAATACATGTACAAATATAACTGTAAATTTAAAAGTAAATATGCACTTGTTATTTTACTTTTCAGTATTTGAAGTATGAAAAAAAATGATCTGATTGATTTTCTGCAAATAAATGTAAATAGAAGCAATCATTTTATTTGAAATTTGGGAGAGGTATTGTTAGCAGAAGTCATTCACAGAATGAAACAAAAATGATCATTTTACCCAAACACATACCCTATAAATAGTAAATTCAGAAAAACTGAACATCATTTTTAAATGGTCTCTTAATTCCTAAATGGGCTGTATACTGTAACACACTCTGAAAAGTTTGGTCTGGATCTTGAAGACTGGCTTGTTGCATTTCAATTCTGTAAAATATCTTTTGTATTCAATGAAAGAAATAAATGCATACTTGTTTGTGAGAGTGAACTTCTTATTTTTTTTTACACAAACCACATTTTGATTGTGCTTGCTTTAACTTAAAGTAAAATCAAATAAAGTAAAAAAGTATTTTCCCTCATGACTTGATTTTGTGTATTTTTTTCTATAGGTCCTCATCATAACTGGCTGAAGGACTTTATATTAATGATCTCAATCATCATTGGAGTTGGAGGCTGCTGGTTTGCATACATTCAGAACAAGTCATCTAAAATTCACATCTCTCAGATGATGAAAGACCTGGAGAGTCTTCAGCATGCTGAACTGAGCCTCACAGAGCTCCAGAGCCAGTAAGGGAGAGAGAGAGAGACGTTCAGTGTCTGAATAAGTTACATTACAATACGTTGTGTTGTCTTTATAGAAATTATTAATATTTTGACCAATATACATTTTTATCTTGACCTAAGCATTAGATTTGATTGGTTTACAGGACATATCAAATTTCACGTGACTTAAGTTGATGCTATCTGGTTTTATCAGGCTGGAGAAGGCGCACGAGGAGAATCGGACGGTGGCGGTGGAGAAGCAGAACCTGGAGCAGAAAATGCGTGATGAGATCAACGGTGCTAAGAGAGAAGCCAGCCGTCTGAAGGAGCTGCGAGAGGGGGCCGAATGTGAGCTTAGCAGACTCAAATATGCAGAGGAGGAACTAGTGCAGGTAGGAACCAATTTAATAACACTAAGCATCTTATAGATTCGAGTTGTTTTTTTATAGACTTATTATATTTATGTAGTCAGAATTGCTGTATATCTCAAAATAGTATGTTCTGCAGGAGGTTAATTCAATATAATGAAATGTAAGAAATCATTTGTTAATTGCTCTCTATCTACAATGCGTTAATGGTAATGTGATTACTATTGGTTTTCTGTTGCTTTTTTATAATAATGACTTTTTCCAATTTTTCATAATACACCACTAGATGGCGGCATTTTCACAGTTTATATCTAAAATGTACAGTGCTGATTTGAGTGCTTATTTGTTGGGTATGTTCAGGTGCGAATGGCACTGAAGAGAGCAGAGAAAGAAATGCAGACGGAATGGTCCGTGCCTGAATCCCTGCAGATGTGGCTACAGCTCACACATGAGGTGGAAGTGCAGTACTACAACATCAAAAAACAAAACGCAGAACTGCAGCTCACAGTCGCAAAGGATGAGGTGAGCGAATTATGTTGTCACTTCTGTTCTGTCTGTTTCTTTTAAGGCTGTATTCGAAATTTCCCCCTATACCCTTATTCACTTTTTCCTACTTTAATATATAGCCCCCTTGAAGGAGTGAATGAAAATGAGTGAGTGAAATTGGAGTGCGCCTGAAGCGCTGCAGGCATCAAATTGTGCAGAGACGCAGAAAATTATTCAGTGCAAGCCTCACAATTGAATGGCTGGCGGCTAGATGCGAGTGTACATCAGTTGTAGACTTGTTATCGCAGTGCATCGTGGGATTGAATGAGTGCACTTGATTATGTCCAGTAATGTCCCTTTAAACTGCACGATATGCTGTAAAAAAAATATTCTTTACATTACTAAAATTAGGGAATACATTTGAACATGTTTTTAAGGTACTGCAACTTATAATTAGTCAAAATTTAAAATAGTATGTTAAAATGTTAAAACTATATTTTTTATAGTGAAAGGGTTTATATAGGGGACTATTTCACACATAAGTTAAGGGAGAGCGCATGAATAAATGACTGACATTTTGTTGTATTTTTCACTTCCTTGGGTTTATAAAATATTTACTTTATACATGTCTTTTACGCTTATGTAAGTAAAGTATTCAACAGATGAAATCCCCCAAGCAAACATCTCTCATGAAGACTAACAAAATTAAGCTGAAACTTTTACCCTCTAATTTAGATTTCTAATGATGCGGTTAAATGACTTTTTAACTATGTAGTTTGTTTTGCCTTTTGTTATTTGCATCTGGAACGAGTCATCAAGCAGTTATGCAATTAGCAATCGCTGCAGTGCGAGAGATGAGAAAATGCTCGCTAAATGTGTAGATCCCATACAACTGCTAACATGCAGTTTCATTTTTAGGTGTTTACTAACATTACATAAGTATTGCTTTTGCTTGAACCTTTTTAAAACCTCTAACCCTGTCATATCATGGATACTTAGGGCTCTTTTGACACCCTAGCAACCACATAGCAATGCAGTAAGGAATGCTTAGAACACCTTAGCAACCGCATCCACCCACATCACTCTTACATTATGATGTTGAACTTTGCATTCTTCTGAAAATGTCACAATTAAGTTTTCAATAATGATGTGTATATGATGTCGGTATATTCTCTGGTTTTCAGGCAGAAAAGATCAAGAAGAAGAGGAACTCTGTGTTCGGTACCCTCCATGTTGCACACAGCTCATCGCTAGATGAAGTCGACCACAAAATACTGGAGGCTAAGTAAGCGCACACAGTAAACATTTACTCACAAACCACCCACCCGACCACACGCACAGCTCTAATAAAAGACAAAGCTAAGGGTTACCCGCATTACACGAAGAGAGGTCAACATTTCTTTTTTTCTATAGAAAATCGCTGTCAGAGGTCACGGCTTGTTTGCGGGAGCGTCTGCACCGCTGGCAGCAAATTGAGAAGCTGTGCGGCTTTCCGTTGGTTAATAACTCTGGGCTGTCCAGCCTTACTGCCTCCCTGTATGCCGACCACAGCTGGGTGGTCATGCCACGGATGTCTGTACCGCCCTACCCGATTGCCGGAGGGGTGGACGACCTCGACGAGGACATGCCCCCGATCATTCCACAGTTCACCTGTAAGTTCTTCTGTTTAAAGACAAATTAGGAAAATGTGTTTACTTTAAAGCTGCAGTCCGTAACTTTTTGAAACATAAAATCTTTACTTGGGTTGAGGTCAAATTATTTCCTGTGAAATCGTAACCAACAACTCCACTTAGAAATCATTACTAAACTTACCGTTGCGAATTAGGCTAAGGTGAAAAAAAAAAAAAAAAAAAAAAAAAATTATGGATTGCAGCTTTAAACATGAACATTTAAAAATAAGATTTGGGCTGCTTTTCTTTATTATTCAACTATTTCAAAAACAAAAAAAATCCAATTAAAGTTTTGTAGTAAATCAGTATGTTGTCACAGTTACATTTTGGTCTAAATAATAATTTTAAACATTTAAAGTGATACTTCACCCAAAATAAAAAAATTCTGTCTTGAATTACTCATCCTCTAGTTTTTCCAAACCTGTATACATTTCTTTGTTCTAAAGAACACAAAGATATTTGGAAGAATGTAAGCAACTGATAATTCTGCGACATCATTGGCTACCATAGTAGAAAAAAATTATAAAAAAATATATTTTGAAGAATTTATGGTGCTGGGTACAGTAATTTGTGACAGAATTTTCACTTTTGGGTGAACTTTCCATTTAAGCATTCACCCTCAGATTGCTTTTCTGTGCTCCTCAATTTTGTAAATCACTTTGAGTTTAAGCGTTTGTTAAATGCTTAAATATAAATGCAGACCAGTAGGTTTTTAGGATCGTAAGAAACTTTTCAATTAAAGCTGATCCTTAACTTTTGACTGGTCTTGTATACACGTTTTACCTTATGTGTAAGATATTTTAACATTTTCATTTGAACGTTTAGCTCAGACCTTTCATCAGTCACTTCTTGTACATTCATACCTTCATTTTTTATTTACCGTCATGGTTATAAAAGATCAATAATCCATCTTTCCTCACAGCTCCGCTGATTCGACCTCCTCTGACCCGGAACAGCAGTGTGTGTCGTTCTCGCAGAAGTCTCATGTGTCAGCCCTCGTCCCTCTCTGCTGACCCTGACCTGTTATCCATGGCATCGGCCCCGCTGGCTTACAGACCCGAGGGAGACGATGACCACATCTTCTTCACTGTAGAAAGAAAGGGGTGCGATATCTACAGCTTTTTTGCATACATTTTTTCACAGCTGTCTGGATACCTGATTCTGGACAATAGCAGGATTAAGTGATTTTATATAATAGTTTAAAAACTCCTTTAAATGTAGTATGCGTGAATCTCTTACATACTTTTTAGCTTATATTTTCTTTGTTTGAAAGCTTCATGTGATAAAGTACTTACTTGTTAATGTGTTATATGACATGTTTATTTGTCATTTGTATATGCAGTTTGTTATTGTGTGTTTGTAATTTTATTTTATTTTTTATTAAAATATATTTTTTGGTGTCTCTGTTATACAGGGACCACCAGGACACATACTCAGATACGGACTCGCTCGGTTCCTCTTTCGGCAGGAAACAGTTTTCCGTTCAGAGTTCCTGTGCTACAGGCACGGACACCCCGCCACGCAAAATCTCTCGTGAGGAATTTCTCCTGTTGACGCAAGAGGCCCAGGCTGCCGCCATGGAGACATTACCCACATCCTCCCCTTCATCTCCACTTGACTCCTCCTCAGTTCACAAGGGCTCTCCTGACATCACCCGCTCTGTCCTCCCAGAATCTCAAAGTTTGACCTTTCATCCTGGCACCAAAGCTGTGGCCTATAATGGCATTCTGGAAAAGTCATACAGCTTGGGGCAGCTGCCCGCCGGAGGGACGCCTTCAGAGGGACTTTACCCCTCGATTAGCTCACTCGACACAGAAGGCAAAGCTATCAAGGAACCCAAGCAGCTCCACTCCTCACAGGACTCCTGCGATAATTCAGAGAAAAAACGCTCCAAGATCAAGAGCTTGTTTAAGAAAAGCAAAAAGCTGTGAGGAACAGTGGAGAAGTAGCGGAAAGAATGGAGAGGAAAAGAAGCCTTAAAACAAAGCAGGAGGGGGATGCTGTCAACCAGAAGCCAAAACATTTTTTAGTTTCTTTGTATTTTTTTATTTCAAAAGAATGAAGCTCTATCTAGATATAGTTCTGTGTTGAAATCCTTTTGGAATGGTTTTGTCTCGCACATAATCCTTTTATGGCCAAAATTTTGCATAACAATTTGCCTACTCGCACACATCAAAATACAACTCCTCCTTGCATTTAAGCATTTCTTCATTCATTATTCTTTTTCGATGTTTACTAAATCATTTTATTTATTTATTCAGTAAATCATTACTATTTTGATTTATCTGTTCAGTGTAGCATCACTAAACTCCTCCCTCTCCCAATGACTTATGGGTAAAACAAGCCGTTAGATTGTGCATAGATCTGCTCTTCAGTAGACCACTAGGGTATATTAAGAATACTCATTTCAACATTCAACAATTTTGAAGATACCAACTCTGGATTGAATGCGAATTGGGATGCATGGATGGCCTCTTCACTGTCTTTAGTGGAGTCTCTGTTCTGTTAAGTCCACCATTATAATGCCATTTGGAAGGGATCAGGAAGCACACTAACCGGGAAAAAAATCATAGATATATATAACTAGATGTCGTTTCGCTATATGTAGGTCGTCTGCCATATTGGAACTATGCGAGTCTGCGTTGCCAAGTCTGTGGTTTTCCTGTGGAATTGCGCTACTTTAAACCGGGTTTGCCTCACATGTCCTGAAAAGGGGAATGTGCAGGCCCCCTGGTGGCTGGCTGCAGTATAGGTCATAAACCCCACCCTCTCCATGTAAACAAATGTGACTGGAGCCTAAACAATAAAATCCAAACTTAAAATATTTTTTTAATAAAATATGTTATTTTAGTCAGTTTTGATGTATGTCCAAGTGTTCCTTTTTCAAACAAGGTCAGTTAGTTATAAGATGTTATAAAAAGGGGTGTGGTAACGTGATTTGTTTGTTTACGATTGAGTCATCAGGGAATATGGGCAGGACCTTGATACCGCGCTCCACTTCGTGCTCACAACTGCGCAGACTCTGGGCCCTATCGTACACCCGGTGCAATGCAGCACAAGGTGCAGCGCAAGTGTTTTTGCTAGTTTCAGCCCGACGCCGTTCTCATTTTCCCGTCCTGTGCCACGTTGTTTAAATAGCAAATTAATTTGCGCCCAATTGGGCGCCGTGTAAAAAAGAGGTGTGTTCAGGCACATTGTTGGCGCGTTGCTATTTTGAAGAACTAAAAATAGACCATGCGCCATAGACCAACTCAAACCTGGTCTAAAGTCAATGGCGCAGTATGTTTGTTTTTGGTTATTTAAAGAGCGTGTTATCAATATGCACCTTTGGGTGGGTGCACAGTGCTTGTACATTCTGCTTATTACACCCAGAAGGCACACAAACATGCCAAATATTACAAATAAATGGACTACAATGTAAAAGATTATTATTCTGTGCATAAAGATAAAAAACCTGGCTTGTCCTGTAGATGTGTGCGTTTCCTCTCTGGAGAGGAGTCCGGTCTTTGCTCTTGCAAATTCCGCTGTGCAAATAGCGAATCCACCATGGCGCGAAAACAACCGGCTCTTAAAGGGAATGGGAGATGAGTCTCTGATTGCTTTACTGCACGTTTTGCCCAAAACACACCCATGAATCATTAAGGGAATCGGGACAACCCGTTTAGACCATGCGCTCGGGCGCGCCGACCGTTTTCCCGTCGTTTGTTTTCACGTCGTTAAACTAGCAAAAGTGGATTCGGACACACCCTGAATGCACCTGCGCCGTGCGCTTTAGACCATGCGCTTTGATGGTTAAAATAGGGCCCTCTGGCTCCAACCAAATGACGTTAATGGCAGTGGCCATAACTCTGACGTATTGGGTTCATTTTTTTTACAATGGAAGTGAATGGGAGCGCGTTGTCCACACTTTATACGGTCTATGTTTTAAACTGTTACTGCGGGATATTTTTTCCGCAGGTTAAAAGTGGAAGGATTTCGATATTTAGCTGTCATTCTTAAAATGATTATGAAAGTTATTTTATTTGGATTAGGGATATTAGGTGTGATGATTGATGTTGTTACAAAGATCTGGCAACCTTGCCAAGCCGGTCTGTGAACCCTCATGAGCATACTGACTGGGCGTTTACAACTATAGTTATACACATGTATGATTATGAAAACTTATTTACTGTTGTGTAAACTCAAACTTTATATTTGCTAAACTAACACTTGACATAAATGAAAGAGTATCCCATTTTTTTTCAGGAATTTAAATCCACATGGGTTTCACGGCCAAGGCTGTGTAGCGTTGTGGCATTTTTAAACTATGAGTGACATCACTGGTGACATCACTGTCTACAAGCAACCTATGTGACATCTAGTTATATTACATATCTATGTTAAAATAGCCCAACATTATTTGATTCTACAGAAAAAATAAAATAGTTATTATTTACTCACTCTGTAAGTAGTTTGCTGTTGTTTTTCATGAAATACACTAATGCAGGAACGGGAAACTTCCTGATGTGACATATTTCATTTGACCTATAGAAGGAATTCTAACTTCTATATTTTAAAGTTAAACCAGACCCAATAAAATCTCGTGACTACAGTATATTCAGTATTACATTTAGACCGGTTGTGTTTTTGTAGAGAAATAACATTTCTCAGAGATGGAGTGTGGGAGGTCTGGCGCACCCATAAAAAGAGACTAGCAATGGCTCTGCTTCACAGATCCTGGTTACTTTTAACTGATGTCTTATGGCGGGAGTTAAATAAATAATTAAACAAACAAATTTCTGCTTTCTATGAAAAACTAACTATACGAGGGTGAGTAAATAACCACAGAATTTCGGACCTGAGCTATTCTTTTTGAACTCTAAACTATACTATACCATATGAAGTCACAATTGTTTAGATAATATCGCTGCATTATCGCGAGCGCAGTGTTTAATTTTTAGGTTTTTTTTGTGATTCATGAAGGTTTGCCCTATAGTGTGAAAATCATCCGAAATCTCTTTCTTTCAAGGGCAATATAGGCTTTCAGTTTCTTCACTTTCTGTTTACTGCCACAGTGCTCCTGTACTTGACAAATTTCCTTTAAGAAATAATGGTAACACTTAACACAAAGTAGCATGTCAGAACGCCTACACAGTAAAATAATGAACAGAAATAAATGCTAAATTAGTGAATTAATACAAATGATCATAAAATACATGTATTACATAAATATTTTTCATTACTTCACTAATTTTAAAATATCCTTTCAAGTTTGAGGTCAACATTGACTAAAAAAGACAAAAGCTGCGTACAGTACAGCTGTACTTCGATAGTATTTTGTCCAGGTGTTTTTAACTAAGGCGTCATGACTTACTGCTGTGTGGAAAGCGCTACTGAATTATCCTGCTAAAGGTTGTTGCACTACTGCTTTCCATATCTGGAAAGAGTCGCTTTTGGCGGCATAAAAGTAAGTTATATTAGTTAGAGGAAGAAGAATATTTGTAAAGATGCATCAAAAAGCAACAAATTAATATCAGAGCCAGAAAAAAAGCAATTTGATGCATCTACCATGCTTCTTACCACATTTATTCTCTGAAATATATTTTTATTTTAGTTTTTCATGATTATGTTTAATAGAAATAATTTAATTGTAGAATATTGATTTCTTTAAGGGTATCTGAGGAAAGACCTTTTTTCTGAAGAGAAATATATATGATGTGCAGATTTTACCCAAAATCCCTCTCTTGTGGACTGAGTGCCCTGTTTCAAGGGTGTTTCCATCACTGTGATCATAATACCTCTCTTCCCCTCATAAGAGTCATCCCAAACAAGGCTCTGATCTCAAAAAAGGCTCTGATTCTATTTTGGCCAAAAATATTGCACCTTTTTTGAAGGGCAAGTCCAGTGCCAGAGAGGACATGGAGACAGTGGTGCCTAAATTGTGTCTCAAAACTCATTCACTCAGCATTTTGCGTGGTGACACAAATATGAAGGGTATATGCATACACGCATATGTCGTGTATATACTGACTGACATCAAGATATGAATGTTGAGATGATTGAGTTGATTATTGTGTGAATATTTGTATACTGTAGAACAAGTTAATAAATAATTGAGGCAAAAGTCTCATCTGTGCAATCCCTTAAAAAGTTTCTGTGATTTATTTTGAGTATTTTATGTCAAGATGCTTGTACACGAGTGAATATATGGTGAGTTGACAAAAATGATAAGGGCATGGGACACTTAAAGGAAACTGAAATTTGGTCTTTAAACCAACAGCCCCCCATCGAAGTTCATTATATGGATAAGAACCCTGGAAAGCTTTCCTCATAAGCCTCAATTTGTTTTCGCAAGAAGAAGTATGACATGTCGGTGAGTGAATTATCAAATTGTAAAGTGAACTATTCCTTTAATGTGCTCATGTGGTAATATTCAAACAGGAAATTATTTTTACTGGAAATAAACGTAAATATTTTCAGCTTTTGATTTTGATCAAGTATATGAGTTTTAAGGGATACCATTGGCTACAGGGGGAGTTTAAATGAGAAGTATTTTTTACTCATTTGACGTCGACATGCCTGACCTGACACATCATCACAGCCACGTTTTGAGCGCCCTCGAGCTTCCCATATCCCATAATCCTCGTCGACTGCCGGTGGTAGCCCTCATAGGCAATTCATAGGAATTAACTAAAACCCCTATTCCTGGTTTCACAGACAAGGCTTAAGACTAGTCCCAGACTAAACTGAATGATAGAGAAATTAAAACAAAAAAAAGTGAAAGTGATGTGAGGCCAAGTATGGTGTGCCATACTCGGAATTTGTGCTCTGCATTTAACCCATCCAAGTGCACACACACAGCACTGAGAAACACACACACCATGAACACACACTCAGAGCACTGATCAGCCGTTGCTGTGGTGCCCGGGGAGCAGTTGGGGGGAACGGTGCCTTGCTCAAGGGTCTCCCCTCAGCCGTGGTATTGAAGGTGGAGGAGAGCCCCTGATCATTCACTCCCACCACCTACAATGTCCTGGCTTAAGCAAAGCCTTGTCTGTGAAACCGAGCCTTCCTTCACTTAAATTGCTTCAAGTGCGCTAAGGTTTACACGTGCCTCCTGCACGGTCAACTTTCTACGCATGCGCAAGAAAAGCAATGGATTAAAACGCTACATACGCGTTGACAAGTTGCTTGCAATACAAACAGTTTTCAGCCTCAGTAAGGCTTTTCTAATGAAGGTAATCTCAAAAAATAAAATAAAAACAGCTTATGACTTAAGTGAAAATGGACTTATTTAGTGGTAGGCCTACCTTTTGCTTGACAACAATCGCTCCAAACGACATAGGCTATGAAATATTTGTAGAGTTAAACAGGGTGAGTAAAACGCAATTTCTGCTCGTGCAAAGACAAGTATTGAGACTTTTATTTCGGATATTGTTGTTTTAATTACATTTTATGTTATTTTTTTTAATACAAAACTGCTATCATGTTAGAGTGCAGAAAAAAAATATTTATTGTTGGGATTGGGAAGGTTATTCTTATTTTAGGTTTCTGTTTCCCCGTATATAAGTGGATTTAGAAAAGGTGTCAAAGTTAGTTCATTTAAGTGTGTGGAGTGCTGTTGTCATTTGTAAGTGGCAACTTCTGATGGACAGTAAAACGTAGAACCAACTTGCTTTAATGGCATGAACTTCTGAGTTTCTGTTCCTCAAGCTGTGGATAAGTGATATTTCACCTGAAGCTGTTCATCTGTTAGCAGGAATGGGCCGGTCATAGAGAGCACTGCTTCCCCCCTGTGGGAACTTAACTTGAGGGCCAGACAAATAAATATGCCACATAAAATGTAAATTTTAAGAAAGAGAAAAAAACTGCATTGTCAGCCGGTTGTTGCCTGGTGGATGCAGGCGATGTAGGAACATTTGTAGAGCAGAAATGGGCACAGCTTTTAGATGCGCACTGCAGTTATCTATTGCGCATTTATGGCACTTTTAGCTCTATATACCCTCGGCCTGTCTCATTGAAAATGATTTGTAAAGTATCCTAGCAGGCAACTACCACAAGCTTCCTGTACGCTCAACCCATCTCCATTCACCCTCTCTCCCTTTTTCTGAGGCTCCTCACCTCCTAAAAGTCAGAGCCCGGTTGCAAGAAACCCCTTAAGGTAAGACAACCCTTAGTAACAATACCGATACAATTAGAATTTCTAAGTTTCTTGCAAGCAGGACCAGACAGCTTTAAGAGATTGATGTTATTTAAAACAGGCATATATGGTTGGTTTGTTAAATCATTACACACATAAACAAATGTTTTTGAATGGTTATTCTTAATTTTGCTGCGCTTTCAATTAAAAATAGCTCTTTAAGACAAGTTTAATGACGATCATTATGTATCATATAGATAGTTTGACCCTCATGTGTATGTGATATTTTAGTAGGGGATTTTCAGCTGTGAATTGTAATGTGTCAAAGGTTGTTTTTTGGTTTCAGTCATCCCTTTCTGTAAGGGTTAAAATAGTTAAGACACTCACATTGTTTCAAGAGCAACACAGATTTTAAGACAGTGGAAGTTGCACTGCACTCTCTCTCTCTCTCTCTCTCTCTCTCTCATTTTTGCTCTCTTCAGACAGATTGAAGTATACATTAGAGCAATAGAAAAAAGCAAAACTGTTTTTGTGTGACATGCCATTTATCTTATAAGTGGGCACTGGTGACTGGAGGAGAAACATTGCATGATTGCTTTATCAATATAAAGAGAAAGTGAAGAGAATTGTGTTGATGGTTCATCAATTCCACACTGAGAAACGCCAAGACGATCCTTTTGATAAATGTGCTGTTCAGACAGCAGAATAAGAGAGAGCAAGAAGGAGAAATGTTTAAAAACAACGCAACCTTGCTCTCTCATATATTCCCCTGTCTTTCTTTTTCACTCTTATTTCCGCAAACAAAAATCTGCCTCTCCTTCCCTCTTAAAACGAACCCTATTTTAAACAGTCTTGTTGTAAGCAATAAAAGGTGTTGCACTAGATGGCAGTAATGCACCACTGAAGTGTGTTGAATAAAGTTGAAGCCTCAAAACCACTCCCAGCTATATCACAGGTTTCTTGCGTGTGTGTCAGTGTACGTGGCTTCACTTTCCCAATCTGCAACCAAAATGAACCCGTCTATGCGTGATCTAGAATGAAGAAGCTTGTGAAAACCTTTCGATGTCATTGTGTAATGAAACACAAAATAGATTTTGTATAATAGATTCATTATATATGCAATAAGCATATGATTATTATCTCGAGCTGGACACATCTGCAACGGCAGGAAGGTTGTGTGTGTGTGAGGTAGAGCTGGATCATAACAAGGTCATGGTGACTCAAGCGGGTTTCAGGATCGAGTCGAGTCGAGTAAGAATCTATGCTTTTTCTTAGAATAGTAGTGGTGATTTAAAGCAGTTTTTTTCTCGACACCTTTTGGTTGAACCAAAAAAGGCCGGCTTTGTTCTCTCTGGAGAGAAAGCACAGCTAATGCAGCTCGGGCCTCTGGAGGGAAGGAAGGGCTCTCTGGAAAAACACACGAGCAGCGCAGTCGTCTATTCCACCATAACAAGAGCCAATAATAAAGCTCACTTTATCAAATTAATGTGTCTCTCTCGTTCTCTACTCAGAGAACGAGAGATTCGAAGAAAAAACAAAACAAAGACTGTATGTAGTGTAGGGCAAAGGGAGAGAGGAACGAGATAAGGCTTCTCCTCCCAGGATTCTGGCAACGGGGCGACAGGGCCTGCTGGGGGAATAGAGGGGTGCTTGGGAGATATTTAATAAGGACGAATACGATGAAGAAGAGAGGCATGTATTATTCATCCCGGCTCTCATCCGCAGAGTTTGCGCAAATCAAATAGAAGCTCTCTTTGTTTGAGGGATCAAGCCTGGCTGTTTGACTTGTATAGAATTTATTAAATTCACTTGATCGAAGTAGAGGGATGAGGAGGACAGACGCGCTCCAGTCAGTGTATGGGATGTGTGGAGAGGGAAATTTTGACCCTTAAACGGGACAGTGTGAATTGCAAGAGAAGAATAAATTTAGACAGAGAAGGGGAATGATTTTGGCGTGTCGCTTTAACTCTGCCTTGCTATCTGGTTCAGTAGAGGAGAGAAGCGATTTACTGTCTGTGCCTTGCGGCGCGCAGACGCTGTAAACTAGCGCTAAGAGTGTAACAAAAACACCGTCAGATTGTGATAGCAAATGTGCAACATCCAAATATGCGAAGCCTCGAGTTGACATATCACTTACATAAATATTCCCACACACTGCCGGAAAGCTCAACGGTGTGAAAGTAAAAAGTGTGTGTAAAACACTGGGGGATGAAGGAGTGAATGTGTGAGAAACTGACGGAAAGAGGAAGAGAATTCACAAAGTGAAGAGAGTAAGTCCGTTTGATGGCCTAAGCCTTGGTTTGTCAGTCAGTCATTCGACCAAGGACACACGGCGCTTGAGGGTTTCGCTGAGTGCCGCTGTACATGTGTGGCTCTGTGTTTCAGAGTATCAGTGTGTTGACTGTGTGCTTTGTCTCCGCTTTGAAATGCAGGGGGAAATAGACCTACCCAGATCAAAGGCTGCCTCTTCTTTTGCTCAAAGAGTGCCTGAGTGTCCATACACCACTGCAGCATGCAGTTTGTGTGAGTATTATAACATTGTGTTCCTCTGACCAAAGGCAAGCACCTCTTTCAGTGCTTTTAATCTTTCTGTGACTTCTTTTTCCTTCTTTATGGAAGGGAGTAGTTCACTTTAAAATTTGCCCCCATTCACTTTCCATTGTCATTTTTATTCCTACTATAGAAAGTGTATGGGGCAAATTTTAAAGTGAACTACTCATTTAAGCAGTACAGTAGAATAAGTCAGTCACAGACAGCAGTCATTCAACTAAACTGATTCCCTGTAAAGATGACAATTGAACACAACATTTGTAAAATGTTTGCTTAGCCAACAAAGGGAAATAGCGCAGTATAAGGAAACTAGGTTATACACAGAAAATGTGAGTGGTGTTAATGTGCAAAGCAACCAAGATGTTTGGTGTTGTGGGTGGATGGCAGGGTGTTGTTATGTGGTTGCTAGGGGGGTCTAGGTTGCTTGGTTTTTAGGGGATTGCACACTTCCCAAGACAACAAAGCTCACCCACAAGTCTCTTTTGGCGCTTTTCCACTGCCTGGTACAGTCAGGTTTAGTACGACTCGGCTCGGTGCAGCTCACTTCACTTCGGCTCAATTTGCTTTTCCACAGCAGTTTAGTACCACTTCAAAGTGGGTGGGATTATAAACATATGGTTCATAGTTGCGCCACCTCTACTGCCGTAGCATCATTGTGAACGCGACATAAACACACGCACGACACAGGAGTAATGGAGCATATCGATGGCGGATGGCAGCAAAACAAAATACTGCCAATGATACCAGAGAGTAAGAAATCTTACAGTAAAGAACAGACAACGATAATTTGGTTTGCTCGACGGCGCATGAGGGTAAGCTAATGTAGCATTTAGCATTGCGTTAAGGATCTCAATCTCTATATGTCTGTCAAGAAGCATATAACAAAATGTCAATATTACGTATTAAAATGCATATTCATGTGTTGCAAATCAATGATTATCACTGCCCAATCAGTGATCTGTGTGTAAACACGTCACATTTTGGTATCGGTGGTACTAAAAAAAGTATCAGGTACTAGGTACTGTACCCAGTGGAACCCCCCCAAAAGTGAGCTGTACCGCACCGCACCGTACTGTGCAGTACTATGCAGTGGTTAAGCGCCATAAGTTATTGTGGTCCCATATTCAATGTAGTGCTGCCTTCTAGACAGGGTCGGATGCAGGAATTCATACTCAGAACTTCCAAACTCAAAGCGTTCAAGCCAATTTAAAGTAACAGCCAAATGTAAAGATAACAATGCAATGTTATTTTTTATGTCTGCATGGCTCTTGAAAAAGTGAAATTGATGAAAACAAAATCAGACATTGATTGATGCACAACCTGCCTTCCTGCAAAGCTAAACGTTTTAGACACTTTTCATAAATCGATTTTATCAATTAAATGTCCAGTCAGTGAAATCTTGCGGCAGGGTTGAGAATTGCAACCAACCGCTCATTCCACCCCTTCTGTACGTAACACTACGACGGCCGACAGAACATGGCAAATTATATGCGGGTGGACCCGCGGTGTATGTAGATATAAATAGCTCATTCTAAGGTGATAAAACATAACGCTTCATTATGTGAGCTCTTATATACCTCTGAAGACATAGTTATCTATATTATATTGCATTTCTGTCAATAGATCCTCCAAAAAATGACACACTGGACCTTTAACAATTAAATCAAATCAATATTCGGTATGGTCTCCTTTTGCCTTTAAAGGTTCTATGTGTATGTTTTTTCCACATCTAGTGGTAAGGTTGTGAATTGCAACCAACAACTCCGCTCACCCCTCCATTCGAAGCACTACGGTGGCTGACACAGGACAAATATGCTTTCACGTTTTCACTTATATGCTGAAGGACATAACGTATTTATACAGCAAATATATAACTGGCTTAAAACCATTTTTGGGGTATAAATACTAAGACTTTTTCTACTGTATCTGTCTATTATTATTATATGTAATCACATTCAATAAACATTCAGAAAGTTCATAAAAATATGTCAAAAGGCTTTCCATGAGGTTGGTGATTTTCAACTTTATAGTTGGAGGTAGAATTCTGAGCTGTCTGAAAGGCTGTGAAATTGGCTTGTTTTATCAACTTTATTTGATCAAGTTTTGTTATCTTAAAACAGTTTTCTTCAAAATGTAATAGTTTGCAACAAGCCACACACATTTTTTCTTGTCTGTAACATGCAGAACAAATTGTAATGTGTAAACTTGAGGTGGGTTGCTAAAATCTCTAAACACAACTTATATCAATACTAATAGAGACGCTTAGCAAGGGATACTAATAACACAGAATAGGCCCACTAAACTCTCAGAGAAAGCTAAGTTCAATGTTGTGAGTACTTCATTTCACCAAATCAGTGAGAGATTTCTTTTCATTCTCTCATTACTTTATATAATCAGTCCTTTTCTTTCTTTTTCCTTCCATATGACTCTCAGCCATGATTTTAGCTTTTCTGCCGCATTTAATGCAATCACATAATCAAAGAACTGAGGCGAAGAAAAGTCTCCTTCCTTCTCTAAAATAAAACATTGAGTTTGAGCTTCAAAAGAAAAGCCTTTTGCTGACTAAATTTGAAAGCATCGGTGGGCGTCATGAAACGCTTTTTTTTCCTCCGAGTAATAATTGTGAGTGGAATTATTGGATCTGACAAAATATAGAGCGATTCCTTAAAAGATATCAAAGTCCGTAACAGCGCATGGGAAAAAGCGACTTGATCAGGCATGATCAAAAGAGAGCTGTTGGGTGTGCACACACAAACGCAGCAGATGGCTTGGCACGTCTCAGCATACACACTCAGTAGAAGAGACAGGGAGCAGTGTTGGGTAAGTTACTCTGAAAAAGTAATTAATTACTAGTTACTAGTTACATATTCAATAGTGTAATTAGATTACTTTACAAATTACTCTCTCCAAAAAGTATTTAATTACTTATTACTAATTACTTTCTATATCCTATATCAACCTTGATTAGTCAAGTGATTCAAGGATAGACATGAAACGGCTCTTTTAATTCATTCAAATCACTACATAAAGTAGTATTATTAACTGACCAAATTATTACATTAAAGCATGGATTTTAAAGTTAGACTTTGAATTTTGATGTCAATTCCATGTTTGCACACACAAATATTACACAAAGTATTTAGTTTAATTACATCAGAAGTAACTGTAATTAAATTACAGGAAAACATAGAGTAATCCCTTACTTTACTTTTTCAAAGGAAAAGTAATTTAATTACAGTAACTAGTTACTTAGTAACTAGTTACACCCAACACTGACAGGGAGGTGTGGGAGAGCACATCATTACCACCATCTCTGTTGTACTGCAAAAGTAGCGTGTGCAGGTTCACACAAACAAACACACCTTATGTTTCTAGACCGGTGTGCTCATTTAGATATTTTAACCGAGGCGATACGTTTGTATTTTTCCTGTGACGTTCTGAAGCAAGGCTTAAGATACAACATTCACTTTGACCCTGACATAATTTTATTGATTTAGGGCCGACACTGACCTTAAGGGAGGATAGTAGGAGAGCGTGATCGTATAAGGCACTTAAGGAAAATGTCAGAGTGGCATGAGATCTCCAGTGTGTCAGTGGTTAAGAAATAATAAGAGAAAGAGCGCTGATGGTTGATATGAAGAGTAAATCAACATTCACTTTTGTAATGCAGTTGAAATTCTCATTACATCGTATCCGGTTCCTTAGTCACTTAAAAGTCACTTTCTTTTTCTCTCAGCGGGAATCACGGTGCAATATACTACAGCAGCCATTTGGAACCCCTCAAAAACTTCTTTAATTAATTCTGTGGTAATCCTAAATTACACCAGCATTCAGAGGGAAGGAGATGCGTCGCCTCCAGTGGGCTGTAAAACATTGTGCTGTATTAACAAAAAAAGAATAGAGTTCTGTTAACAACAGTCGTTTTAGCACACAGACAGACACTAAAAGTATAAAGATACTAAAGGAAAAACCTACATTGTTTCAAATTTAACAGTGCTTATCACATATGTGAAACATGAAAACAATGACATAATCTGTGTTGCAGTGAGATGCCAAAACAACATCCTCCAGGTCATTTCCCATGATGCGCCACAGGCGGTTGGAGTACCATTACCCTCGAGTGTCATTTTCAATTCTACCTCCACTTACTCACCTTGAGCCTGTGCACCTTGCACACGCACACACACACAAACAGACACGCTGGATTCAAAAGATTCACACCTAGACATACACGCATAAACTGCAGACCCTCCAGTTACCCATTAAAACACAGCACCCTCGCATAGCCAGACAGTTGCTTGTGTGTATGTTTATATATGTGTTGTGTAGTAAAGACTGCTGGCGTGTATATTTGAGTATTTGCGATGTATGTTAACATTACAAAGGATAGCAGTTAATCTGTACTCTGTATAAAATGAAAGATAGCATGTTATAAACAGTGTTGGGCAATTTACTCTGGAAAAGTAAGGAACTACTAGTTACTTATTACATATTCAACAGTGTAATTAGATTACTGTACAAATTACTCTCTCCAAAAAGTATTTAATAACATTACTAATTACTTTCTATATCAGGTTATCACATAAAAATAACTTTTCCTAAATATATACAAATATTACTGTTTTATTGCTTAAAAGTGAATACGAAATTGTTTTCTTTGCAAATTTTATTTTAAATCTGGAAGAAATATTGTTAGTAGTTTACAGAATAGAACAAAAATGATCATTTTACCTAAACACATACCTATAAATAAATAGTACATTTTAAAATCAGAAAAACTCATTTTAATCCCTTAATTTTTTTCCATGGCTATATATACACATTTCGACCGATTGTATACACATAAGTAATTTTTTTGGACACCTCATCTGAAGAGGCCCTTGGGTACAGACACATCTAAAGGTGATTTAGGTGTGTGTGAGCCAATGGCTCTGATAAGCACATACAGAAGTTGAGGAGACCAGTGTAACTTGGTTAATGTGACATCACACTGGAATATGCGATAACTGCAAAACGTTAACTATTAATAATGATAGGATGGTACAATTCTGTACAGTATTCTGTAATGATTTTATGTGATGCTGTACAGTACTTCACCCTAAAATGGAAATGCTGTCAACATTTACTCACCTTCAGAATGACTTACTGCTGCAGAATACAAAACAGATATTTTGAAGAATGTTGGTAACCAACCCCATTGACTTCCATTGTATGGATACAAAACCACAGAGACAAAATATCTTCTTTTGTGTTCCACAGACGACATGGGGGTAAAAAACGATGACTGAATATTAGGTGAACTAGCCCTCTAACTCGTGACACAGTTTGGGGTAAGAAAGTTTAGTCATTTTCGTTTGCGTTTCCCCCTGTTTAGTGATTTCACACTCCCGGGTTCCATCACACACGCATCCACATGCTTCATTAAAAGCAAATAGTCTAAAGTGTTTCTCCCTCTCACGAGCCACATAGCTCGCAAGTAAACGACCAGGCTAATTTGATGGCCTTTCTCTGCCCCTCACCCTCTTCTCTTCATCACTGATGGTCCACGCCCCTCGGCACATCCAGCTCTCGCATAATTGTTATGCTATTCTGTAATCCACGATCCCTGGTTTCATCGGACGCTTAACAGCGCATATTAATATCGGTTGACGTTTATTGAATGTCAAAGTTCACTACGTGGCTGATTGATTCTAACCCGTTGTATTTGGGCATGTCAAAATATGATTTGTTGCCATACAATAGCAATTTTATGAGCAATTTTTTTGAGAGGGAAGAAAATACTATCATTCAGAGGTGAATTGAAGGCAGCTAACTATGAGATTGAGATTAATGAGCATTTTAGTGAGTTGCCATTAGCCTGTAAAGTCGGACAGTGAGGGAGCACGGACCTCTCGCGGAATGGAGAGAGTGGACCT
Organism: Triplophysa siluroides; assembly: GCA_006030095.1. Classification (NCBI taxonomy): domain Eukaryota; kingdom Metazoa; phylum Chordata; class Actinopteri; order Cypriniformes; family Nemacheilidae; genus Triplophysa; species Triplophysa siluroides. The sequence goes on along the minus strand of VCII01000052.1, from coordinate 117,349 downwards.
CTGAGTGTCACAAACAACTATAATCAAGACAACTCGAGCAAACAGTCGGAGAGCCGAGCCTGTCAAGTGCGTTCGTGTGCATGCATGCATTTCAGCCACATGAACTGAGAACGGACACCCTGTCAGGATGTTTGTAAGTCTGTGTATATGTATACATGTTTACAATGTTTTTAGTTGAATTATAGTTATTGAGATTTGAGCAAATTGGGTGCTTGCAGCAAAATGGAAAGCAGATTTTGTTCAGCATCTTTTTGGTCAGTGTTCTAACGCTACACATACACATGTCATCAGCAAATGAGATCAGTCTCTCCCGAGAGATGCACTGATTCTATAGTGTTCTGGAAGCTACTTTTTTTAAACGTTAGCTTCCCGAGATCCGAGCTACTTGTTATTTAAAGTAAATTACAGTCAAGCAATCCATTTGAAAAAGTAGATTGCTACACTGGTAGCTATCACAAAGAAGTAGTAACCGACATTAAAGCTATTTAAAGGCCCAGTAGCATATATAATTTAATCAAGCCAGTGTGTATCTGGCACAAAACCAGTGAATTAATTCCTGATACAGGTCCCTCAGAAACCGCAAGCTAAATGTAAAAAAAAAATCCTTGTCAGGATTGACAAAGTTGATGTATCGGCTTGATCATCTTCATTTTCCGGATCAGATTCGGGCTCGAATTGATAAGGAAAGTACCGATAACATTTTATCACCTGTCAGTACGATTGCTTGGGAACATGATGTTCCGAATATGGTAAGAGGCGCTACATTTCCGTCATACGCTTGCAGTATTCGACCAATTACTACGCACTGGGTAACTGGCCAATCATAGCACACCTCGCTTTTCAGGGCGATGAACTTTGCTAAAAAAAGGCAGGGTAAAGAGGAGATACAAACATGCATTGTATGTGGAAAATACAGCATTTTTTAACCTTAAATAGTGTATACACATTGCATTACATCTAAAACAAATGATAATATTCATTTTAGCCGTGTTATGATTCCTTTAACTTTTTCGGTAAAACCCCCCCGCAATTTTTATTGCAAAATTTGAATAAAGCCGCTGCAAAATTAAGCATTTTTGGCCACAGAAATCACAAAAAATCTCTGAAAAATCCTATGGGGACTGAAAGGCTTTGTCCCTATACAATGAAGGTCAATGGACTCCAATGTTGTTTGGTTGCAAACACTTTTCAAAATATCTTCTTTTGTGTTCTGCAGAAGAAAGAAAGTCATACAGGTTGACACAAGGGTCAGTAAAAAGGAGGAAGATTTTGTTACGCGAACTAGCCCTTTAATCACTGCATGAGAGCATCAAGCCTCCTCTCATTAGTAAACCCGCAAATCCGAACGGATATTGAAGTGAGGCGGCATCATTTGCTTCCATCCAAAATGCATTTGAAAAGGCAAAAGGGCTTTCTGCTTGAATAACCAATCATTAACAAAGGTAACCTTTCAAGCCAATTACCTTTTAGTATCACTTTAACGCATCATCGAGCCTGCTTGTGAATAACACAGCAGGTGAAGAGAGACTTTCAAATGAAATCCAAGTTATTGAAGGATGCCAAAACAAAGACTGCATGACAGGGCCATGTATGTAAAGAGAATGGAGCCGTAAAGGATGGAATAGGGCTCTCCATTCATTTATAAATCTGTCTGTATGTGGATGGCAGCGGGTTATGTTCTTTGTTTGTTTACTATATTGAATGCATTGGGCTGGTGATCACAATGATTATAATTCAAAGACTCTTTAAAAAATCTGCTGACTGTTAAACATGCAGATCACAGGAACACAAAAGGTGCGTGTTTGTTAAATTTATCAACGCAATTACTGTACAAATGAAAAGCTGATGTTTCATGCACGTTCATTTACTCTATTTCTCTCAATCGTGACATTAGAAGTCAGATATAACAGCAGGTGGCAGGGCGCTGTGCCGTGGTGAAGTTAGCTGGAGTGTTGGCTTGTGAGACTAAATTAAACGTGTTTGCGTAGGTGTTTTAAAGATGCACGAACTGAGGACTCGAGTTTCTAGAGACCCTGCAGGAGACAGTGTCCCACCTACACACTCATTCACTTACTTTGCTGGCTGTAATATCCAAACACTCATATATGTTTCTGTTTTTCAGTGGGCCTAAATAAATTTGTAATTCTAATGTGTCAAGGGGAAACAGAGTGGCGAACGTCTGACAGAATAAAAGAACAAAATCTCCCGTCCAAAATGGAAACAGAACGAGAGCGAATCCATTGAGGAAAGCCTGATATTTGTTTGTCTGGTCCTCTCTCACTCCGCCCCTTCTTCTATCCCTCTGTTCCCTTTGGGTAGGTTGGAAATAAATAGTGGGCTTTTACGCTGTAATATTTCACACATGATCGAAGGTGATGTCAAGTGAGGGGCCGAGAGAGATCATCATCTCTTCCTTTCCTTGTCACATTCCTAGACTGAATTCCTTATATTTTCTTTCAGCCACAGAATCTCGTCTAGCTCATACCCATGTGGGGACACCTGCATTTATGATCTAAACATCTGCCACAAAAATGTAGTGTGAACCTCTAGAGCCAGAGACTGATTTTTGTAAGGCAAGATGAATCGGACTAACATACAGGTACATGCTAATCTCACTTACTTTGCTCTTTTCATAAGCACTACCGTAGCCAAATATTGTTTGGAAATGTTACATAACATATAATAAACACATGAAAAAAGTTTAACAGCTGTGTTTTGCTGTCTGTGATGAAGGGGCATGGGAATGATTTGTATTATTCACCATGTCCAGGAACAACTACCTTCTTTTGCTATTCCTACCTTTTTTATGCATGACAGTTACAAAATACCATGAACACAGTTGTCCAATGTTACTTATTTGAGAAGTGAAATTCTTATGCATTGGAGAGACGTCAAAGATGGAAGACAGACAGAAAGACGAGGCCTGGCCTCCGCAGTTTCTTTATCTCAGATAAGCGTGAATTGCAGAGTTACTGAGACTGCAGTTTTGCTGTATAACCACTCTGTGCTCTCTAAACAAAGCGTTTAACCCCAGGGTGCTGCAGGTGGACTGTCCAGGTGGAAGAACTTTAAGATACGAATAAAGTGAGACAGGGATGCTTTTAGAGTTCAAGCATGAGCAGCCCATTGTTCTCATTTGATTTATAAAAATCACGTCTTAACAAATAGTTGGATTCATTTATTTATTTCAGCTGTCAAGAGTTTGTTTTTCAAAGAATGTGATTTATGTGAATATGTCCATGTGACGATTTGTTTGACAACTTCATTAAACATGTCTTTATTGTTTATTAAAGGTGACATTAGCTGCGTTTACATGGACCATTTCATTCCATTGAAATCCAATCCGAATAAAAATGTTCCACATAAACACCTTAATCGGAAAATAGGCCAAATTCGATCAAAATTTCATTCTGATTGTAAGAGGTGGTTTATTATTTTGATTATTTTCTAATCTGCTTGACAGGACATGTGAACTTGACCGGATAGATAACTGAAACTGGGAGTTCTGCGCATGTGCAATGACGCAATCACGTAATGATATACAGAACGCGCTGTTGTTGAAGGAAATAACTGTTGCGTCCATATTTGTGCTCATGTCATTCTATAATTCTTATTCTCTTTTTAATGATTTCTCTGATTTAAATGTATAGCTACTGTGGCTTCATGTCCTATAATGTGAACATAAAATTCCAAGAATCCAGCTTTGATAAGTTTATGTGGCTCTTTAAAAACATTGCTTGTGCATCAATGGCTCAACAAGGCAACATTAGGTTTACATGATCGGCAAACAAAATAAATGTTTGGAAAAACGTCTTTAAAACAATTTTTGCAGTTTTGGTTTTGGTTCCATTAGCGGTGTAGAATTTCACTTCAATAACACTTCATTTAATTGAACACCTTTTGTGCGTGTGTGCCTGTTCATTAATATAGATGAAATGGAGAACAAAAGATTCTAGAGAGAGAAAGAGAGAGCGGAAAACAGAAAGCAAAATGCTTGGAGGAGATCAGGTTTTGAAAAAAATGTCAAGTGGCTATGTAGGTACAAGCAAACGTTAAACCATAGAAATTGATTACAAAGTAAGACATCATATTTGGTTGACTAAGATATTGGACCTACAAACTTTTAGAGAAGCTGCAAGCGTAGGAAATGGCTTAGAAATTGAAACTGTCAAGGCTGAAACTTACAACCTTCAATGAAAATGACAGACAAGCTATTTCTCTCAGCTGCATTGTGCTCTACATCTTCTCTCTATTGATGTCTTCTGACCCCTCTATTTACTTCGTCTTCCTTCAACTTTTCAACCCCATGCACTGTATTTTCTCTCTTTTGCATCCATTAGCTCTCTTACTATTCGTAGTCATCTCTCGGGTAAATTGAAAGTACATCTGAAGCATTATTTCCGTTTCAGCTGAGAGGAAAAGGAAATGATTTTACTAAAAAATTCTATGTGGTATAAATTTCAGCAGACAGTTTAAGGTAAGATGTAAATATGATCTTATTAGGCTTTAATAACAAAGAGGTGTCATAATTAAACTCCCATCAATCTTTGCTTCCCCATGCACGAACTAATGCCTAAATCATTATGCAAATTAATAAGTCATATTCACATAATACATTTCGAAGCTAACTACTGGAACTTTGGGTACTTCAGTCTGTTTTACTTGTTGACCTATGGCAAATTTATTTTTCTCTTCTGAGGTAATGAGTATTAATGTAATGTTTACAGGGGATTTCTGTATTATTTACACTAATTAATACAACTTTGGTCTACTAAAACTTAGTCACTGATACGTTAATCACAAACAACAAAGCTGTTTAAACATATGTCCTTCCTTTCAGCTATTTATTTATTATTTAAGCATCCACCTTTTAGAAAAGGTATGTGGACCTCTAGGCTAATGTATTCTTCAGTTGTTTTAATGAAAGATGAATCAGAGACGCCCTGGTCTGTAAAAAGACACACAACGTTGTTGAGAGAGCGAGGCAGGGGAATTATTTTCTCATGCTAAAATACTCATAAATACCTTATTCCTGCTCTGAAAGAATGTGTGAAGGACTATGCATAAATGTGGTATAATTAAACAATAGTTTTATTACATTTTATATGTAAATATTTAACCTAAATTGCTGTGGAAGCTATATTTATTCAGTTCTTTTTAATCTTAAATCTGCTTTGTGTTTTTGTAGGTAATAAGGTTATAGAGCAAAACTCTTTTATAGCAAATTATTAAAAGTAAATATTTTTTGTTTAGTTTTTATACTCAAGTATGTGTTTTTTGTCTAGTTATTTATCATAAACAATGTATCTAATGTGTCTAATGTTTTGGCCATATAATTTTATATTGTGTTTGATAGTAAGATTAGTAAATCTAGCATCATCATAGACAGATGCTTTCATACATAAGCGGCACTTACCATATAAATAACTTGTTTACTTCAAATAAATTGTGCTATCTTATTAGACGGTCTTAAGAAACATTCTTCCACAAATCCTTAATGGATATGGCAATCCCAGAATGTATTACAGTGAGTTTACCGAAAACTGAGATCTTTCACCTGGAGGAGACATTAATCTCTGGCCAAAAACCTGGAGACCAGAGGATATTCTGCCTGAATTAAAGTCAATGTAGTAGATGCTTTCGTACCCTAAAAAAACTGCTTTTGTGTGAATCATTGCCTTGCCGCAAACCTTCAGCATTGTTTGTCATGGCCTGTTCATTTTGCAGTGAGCTATTACATGTCTCCTGTTTCCAACAGTTTAAAAGGATAAACCAGATTTAGATAAATATATGTGACTGATACACCTAACAAGTTGTATTTCGAAAAGAAATTTGCGAAAAGAAAAACATCTACTGCAGAAAGGTTTCAATACAGAAACCGAAAGAGAAAGGTATCAAAAAATCATCTCTGGGTGTAGTTTAAAGACTGAGTTGATGTTTTACAATCTTTCACCAATATTTCATTATTTTTTAATTTCAGGAACATTATGTAGAGTAATCAAAACAACATATCTCATTGCAATTCGTAACTGTTTTACGGGATGGAAATTTTGTATGAATTTCATATGAAATAAAGAGTTTTCAGTAGGTTGGGGCTGCATTGTTGTTGTTTCTTGTTGATGTTTTTGTACTTTTCACATTGTAAAATAGTTACGTTTTTCCTGTGAGATCACATTGATGAATGCCTTCTAATCACCCTCCCTGTACAATACTGTATAGACACCAATTCAGTGTTTGAATTGAAGGGGGGCTGGGGGCATCCGGGACCCCATACAATATTTTTATATGAGTAAAAATGATAATGACAAATGTGATTAAATTTATGCAATGCATATGGTCAATTTCGTGACTAATTATCTACAATAATTTATATTCATTTTGTTTATGGGCTAGTTCTCATGTCTCTTTAAATTTGAATCGCCCCGCCCCACGTCTAAACACCGCTAAGCGCAGGACATCGTTGACATGACTGCTTGATTGGTATCGCTCTGGTGAAGCTAACTTCCGCTAAAAAATGGAGAATAATAAACATCCACTTGCAGTCGGTAAGTTTATTTAAATTTTTTCTTTCTATCTTTCCGCTATATTTATCAGCTCCATGTTGGGGCTTTTGTATTCCTTGCGTAAATTATTATCAGGCCTGGTTCTGGGGTGCTAGAGATCCCGATGAAGACGAGTGACAGCTTTTTAGTAATTATAAAGGGAGTGCTCGTTGTGCGGTTTCTGGCCTATACACTGTATATAATCCATTCAGAATTGTATAAAAAGTCTTTTGGGACAAACAGTATTATCACAAATCATGCAGTTGTTTTTAGGGAAAATGGTAAATACTACATTGGTAAATAATGCTAGAATTATTTTGTTGGACTTACACTTCTGTTCAAAATTAATTTCTGTTCACCAAGCCTGCACTGATTTGATCCGAAATACAGTAAAAGAATCCTGTTTTTTTATGTAAGCCTGTTTTTATTAAATAGTATATAGTTATGCATATTATGATCAAATATATTGTGTATTTTGTATAAATTGAATATTGCGAGACTAACCCCCACCAAAAAAAAGTCTTATGGGGGCACACAACCAATTCCACTACTCTGTACACAGACTGCACATTTGGTTGCAACTAATTTGTGGTAGGTGTAAATGACTGCCATCTTAGGAAGAGATCATTTAATGTATGAAGCCTACTGGGAAACACAGGACCCTGGTGTCAAAATATATCACAGATAAACATACAGCAGCTGATGTGCTGACCTGAGTTTTGAAAAGCTACAGATATCCTGCTGGCTGGTAAATCCTCAGGCGATGGAAATGCACAGGAGGGGAGGAGGGAAGTGGGAAGGGAAAAAGAGAGAAATACAGGTGTAAAGCCGGTTACCAGAACTGCAGTTTGGAGAAAAATTGAGATAATGGCGGCTAAGCTTTTCATGGAATTCCCCTACCATAAAATGACTCGTAGGTTGTTTGGCATCTGTATTTGATGTGATGGCGAAGACTTTTGAAGGTGATTGGATGCGTTTTGTGTCTGGAGTTTTTTATGTCTTCCACAAGAGGGTGGGAGCACGTTTTGGCAAAAACAAGGAAGGAAAAACATTTAAAATAGATGGTATAGCTATAGGTGATTTTTGATCTAATGGAATGATTGAGAAGAACTTAAGGAGCAGGATATTTACTCCTATTCTTTAATTTTGAAATTGCAGAAATACAAAATTTGAATGCCTGGCAAGGGAGAGATATGACTCTGTGGACCATGACTTCAAATGTTCTGGTTTGAATCCTAAAACTTTTGGAATGATTGGAAGTTTGTCAATGGAGGGAAAGTGCTGAAGGACAGGGCCAAATGCCAGCTGAACTGTCGCAGGAGTCAGGTAAGGAGCCAGATGCAAATGTCTTTATTGCAATTGACAGACTTGGAGGAACATTGTCCTGCTATACTTTCTTTTGGAACTAAAACCTGATTTTGTCTAGTTTTCTGATTGGCTAGAAAGACATTCGTGGGCCTGACTTTTTTGTCATTTACAGAGAGAGTTTTAATAGCATTCCGTATCCCAATTTAAGAATGGAATAACATGTAATAAATCGCAAACGGTACAACATCTGTAATGAGGATTAATGCAACATTTGGGCATCAAAAACAGAACAGTGAACTGTGCAACGCTTTTTTCGAATTCATCTTATTGTAAAATGTATACAAGGAACATGCAGTCAATGTACTATTGTGGCATTGGTCAGCTAGGATGAAACTGTGTTACACACCGAGAGGCAACAACTTCTGCTGAGACAGAGATTTCATAAGGAGGTCTATGGTGAAAGGATTATGATCTTAGTCTTGTCAGGACTGAGCTTCGGGTGAGAGGTAGGCATGTAGTTTGGTATGTCAGAGAGATATGCACAGTTTCTTTCTGAGATCACAGATGCACAGACAGAAGGGGGGGAATGAGATGTGTAGTTGAATGCTGTCAGCACAGCGGTGGTGTAAGAAGCCATCTGATTGGAGGAATCATCTGCGCACTCTGATGTAAAAGGTCCAGACACCTTTTGATGCCCGAGTGGTGATCTGTTGTCCAGGTGCGATGTAAACCAGGAAATGTCATGTTTTGAATATTGTTGTTGACAGTGCCAGATACTGCAGGCAACTGCAGGGAGTGTTATATGAGCAATGATTTGGAAGAGTGTCTTGATTCAATCCTGATGCATAAAGAAAGGTTTTAGTTTATAGTTTGTGGCCAAAATACATTTAGTTTAAACCTTTAATAGAAGAATTTCATTGGTACAAACTTTTAAAGTCTAAATGTTGCTGCTGTAAATAGCTTTTGGTATTTTTTTTAAATACACATATGTTGACATTATTAGACATATTTAAAAAACGACAAAATAATAATACATTCATTATTTAATTAATATAAAAAATACATGCAAATGTGAATTTAGATGTAAATGAGCATATTTTGTATGTAATCCTGCTATCCACTTATATCCATTTTTGTATGTTTTAAACTGCATCAAATAAGAATGTATTGAAAGGTTGGTGTTTGATTGAATAAAGAGCACAAAGCTGAAAAGAACAGGACAGAAACTGTCTAGTAGAGAGACAGAATAATCTTTTTTTTTTCCGGATGGCTGAAAGCAAAGATGTAAAACTGTTGTGCTTATCTGAAGTTCTGTTATTCGAACAGGCTATTTTAACAGCCACTGTGGCTGTAAAACGCACTAAGAACAGTCCAGCACATTCAGCATGGGTTTCAGTTTTCACGTTTATACATTATTGTGTGATAAATTCATCTTTTAGTTTTTGGTTATCATATCTGTTAACATTTTTTTTTTTTGCCAAGTATGATAGATTTCTGTTTGCTCAAAACTTTGCAATACAGCTAAAACAACAAAAACATAACATAAAACTGTGTAATGCATCATGTGTGTTTGTAGATGTGTGTCACATTTTTGTTGCTACACCATCAATTGCATTATTGAAGCATTTGTGTGGCTTGGAGGCGCGTGGTTCTAGCAATCCAGATTCCCAGAGGCCACATGGATGGGAACATCAATGCACTTCTTGCATAAAGCATTTGATTTTTTTTTTATCCTGTTATTTATTATTAATTTATTTGTTCTATCTCTCTTATTCCTACCAGTGTGGATCACTCAGTGGACAAGGTTGTAAAGTTGTGCAGAGAGACTTGGGTCTGGTATAGTTTGCATGCTGTTTTTGCCTTTTTGAAACGCAAACATTTTGAACTGTCTTCATGACACGGCTGTAACATGTAGTGTATTTAATGATTAACAGTATTATTTAAACACTATTCTTCACCAAATTTGTAAAAAGTATCATGAGCTTTGATCACAATTATAAGCAATATATTCTCCACCACCCTTTGTAAGGGAAACAAATATCAGCCCAAATTGGGATGAATTCAATTGATTATGATCAATTATAATTATCTGGATCAAAGTTCATGATGTGGGGAAATCACTTAGCAATACGAGCAGGCAGCAAGAATCGGCATGTTTAGGGACTCCGGATTATGAGCATGAACTACAAACAACGTCACGTGTGAAATAAAACAGGACTTTATTACCTACTAATCTAACATACACACACATACAGTTAAGCGTTGGAAGAAGGTTGAAGTTGAAGCAGAGAGAAGAACAGAGCATGGATTTATGGCAGTATATGATATTCAGAAGATCAATAGCCTGAACAAAACATCAGTTTCTTCTTGTAAAGCACCTTTGTTAAAAGGATTAATGATGCTCTATGCATCTATTAATAAGACTAAGTTTGATACTTGCACGTCTTGCCCATCAAAGAAAGAAAGTGTCCTGATGCAGTTTGTTGAGGCTCAAGTTGATCTTGGCTGATGTGGTCAGAGGGAACCAGTTTTATGCAGTGGATCTGTATCTGGAAAGACGAGGCCGCAGCCTGGCACAAACTTATGGGTACGGGTGAAGTCTTCTTCTAGTCCATCCTTTAGAGATGCAGGGTGACAAACCCCGGTGAAAACCGAAGAACCGAGCAAACGAACTACGAACAAACTAGAAACACCCGAAAACCTGAAGAGCGCTGGAGAGAAGAAAGAGAAGAAGAGCGAAAGAAAGAGAAGAGAGCAAGAGAGCCTTCTCGTGGTGTCTTTAAGGATGTCACATCCTACAGACATGACTGATCCAATCAGGAGATGGCAACTTTGGAGGAAAGTTAATGGTCTTTGTCTTTCAGATGGTTTTTGCATGTGAAAGCTGATTGGATGTTCACTAAGAAAACTTCTAGAGTTTGATAAAACTAATAGAAAAGATTACCAAACACACAAAACATCAAAATTAAGGACGTCACAAATGTAGCTCATAGACACCAAACATGATCAACATATCATCTTGGTTAAATGAGTTACTACAAATCTAATAATTCCAGTAGTTATACACTCATTCATGGATACTTTGGATTAATGTTTAAAAACAGACATAACAACAAGAACATCAATACATGGAAAGGTTATAAATGAGTGTACGTACATTTCTTTATTGATGTATTTTAGGATTGTGTCCTATGTCTTTCCCCAAAGTGAGTAAGAGAGAGCAGTTCAGCTCCCTACATTCCATTTCAGTCGTAAAATACACACATTTGGTGTGGGTTGCTATGTCACCAGAGATCTGGTCCTGCCTAGGTGTTAGTTGACTGGGGGTTGACCCCCTGGCGACTAGCTTGCTGGTTGGGTGAGGGATGCTTTCGTTATACTTAAGAAATATAACTAGTTATTGCGTGTCTGATCGGTCTCAGTCACTACAAACATATAAACAAAATTAGTAATAATTGTACAAAAGTCATTTTGTACATGATAATGTTATTAAGCCAGTATTGAAAACGTTGTTATTCACCATGCAACTGGTAATCCTCAGCGCTGTTGCCAAGTGCTTGTAATTAGTTCCTTCTGCATGAAATCCTACTTTTTGTATGGAATTGTTATTACCATCATATTTTTGGAGGAGTAAAAATAAGTAATTTTGTAATTCCTGTAAGTTGAACGGTAGCATGTTTCTAACCCATTTTTCTAATCGTCACTCCAGCTGATTGCATCTACCCACCTTCTGTAATTTGCTTGTGTAACCTTAATTAGATTTAATCTGTTTCTACACAGCTAGAAGAGGGCGACCGTATGAACATCTCTCCATTTCGAATCAGCTTGTCTTCACATTACTCCTCTCTTCTTTTCTCCTCTCCACAAACCTCTTAATCCTACTTTCCCAAAGAAAAGGAGAGAAAAATAAACCCAAGCCCACTCATATCGCAGCCCAATATAAATAGCGAGCTGGCGAGGAGAGAAGGGGGAAGCACCCCAGGGGCCTGGAAGAAGCTGTGCTTTAATTTCTCTCCTTTTTGATTATCGCCAGCGTTAGCTTTACTATCAGCCACTACTAGCTAAGCCCTCGGAGCAGCTGTCTTCTGCCAGTATCACGAATGCAGAAGGGCTCGTATCTGTAAAGCTTGATATATGGATCTTATTTTTCCTAAAGCCACTCATCTCTCCAATCCCATCTTGTTTTCGTGGCAGTTGAAAAGCGGCGTATCATAACTTTCCGACAAGGTAGACAGTCACGGTGTTGTCTCCAAACTCTTTCTCTTTTCCACTCACTTGTTTTTCTGGCTTTTTCCGTGTCTCTATTCCTGCTCTTTTTTCATTCTCATCTTTCTGTGCCGAACTGATCAAAAAGATTTGGGCTATCCTGCCATGCTTTTTTGATTGATTCCAGTGAAACTCTCATCATTTTCTCTCTTGCTCGCCAGCTCACATATTTTTTACCTGTCGTAATTTGCTGTCATCTACACTGACTTTCTCTCATCTGCTTTGGTGCTCTCTCTCTTCTTTACTTCCATCTCTTACCTCTCACTCTCTCATCCTTTTATCCTAACCATGAAAAGATATTAGAACAGAGCAAAAAGAGGTGGAGTACAGAACCGTTGTCTGTGAGGTGATTCCTTAATACCGCACATTCACTGGGATGGAGAAAGTAATGTTTCTGAAAATATTGACTGTTTAAAGAAAGGAATCAAACAAATCGAAAAGCTTTGAGAGAAATTGCTTATATTATTTAAGGGTTTGAATCGATTACAAATGATCAAATGAATAGTATGTACTATGGATGCAACATTACGAACCTCGGTTTTTCATCCACGGTTTTCGGGTCGGTTCTGATGGCTTGGCACATTAAAGTGTTTTTTCATTGTTCTATGCCTATGTGTCAGGAACAGTAAAAAGTTAAGAAGGAATATAACTATTTTACTGAAATTCTCTCAATTCTCTACTTATTTTATTATCTTCAAGCAAAAATCAATTTGTACAAATTCCTGGCTCAGAGCAGTTTTTGGTTTACTGTTCATCAACATCCCAGTAAAAGCTTCTTGAAGAGGTTTTGCACATAAAATAACGTAATGCAAACTTGCGATTGCTGTAATGGAAGTAAACGTGCGGTGCGTGTAACACTGCAAACACTAGCGCTCAATGGGTATGGCCAAAGATAATATATTAACAAGGTGCGCCATCGCGATTGCAATAAATTGGAAGAAATGCAATGCTTAATAGCTGCCTGGAGGCGCTCTTGCTGTGACGTAAATAGCTGTCCAAAAGGCCGCGGAATGGGATGACTTTCATTAAACGGACTTTGGCATGGTGCCGTAGACGCTCTATCTGCATGTGCTCGTGCTGGCTTTAGTAAGCAGTGTAAAAATACATTCTTGATGTGCCAAATTGAGAGATTATCAATAGTACAACGGGCATTCAATAAAGCCAGCCCGCGTCTCTCAACAGCACATTGCTTCTTGTGTTGCAGGCAGCCTCGCTTCACCGCCCGACCACCATTCGCTATTAGATACAGACAAACACGGACAGAGCCAGTTTTTTCACAGACAGAGTGTAATTGAGCGCACGGAAATAATTTAAACGCAAAACCGGAAAACAGCAATTCGCTTACACGTATTGAACCGTGGAGGTCGTACCGAACGGTTCAATATTATATAGAGTATTGTTGCATCCCTACTATGTACACTTTGTTGACTTGCACTTTTTGTAATAACAAAACACTTTTTGAATAGTTTTTCTCTCTAATTTTGTGCTGTACGCTTTCATTAAATGTGTTTTGGTGAGACTGCAAGCTCACAGGCACGTTAAGGCGTTTCCTCGCTTGAATTTCTTTGATGGTAAAACATCGCTTTTGTACTGGTCAGGGAGCATGATTTAGGTTAGTGTTTATTTGTTTACTGCTTATTTTTTTATAATAAATTGCACCAGTGCACTCAATTGACAGCCCTGGTTTAAATTTGCAAAGCCACATATTCGATGCAACATCCCAAGAGCAAACACAATCCGCTTTACAACAGACGATGTAAACAATCTCAGTTAAACTTTCTCGACAACATGGTGGGCTCATCCATGTTTACGCTCCACGACGCTGAGATCTCGAACTGTCAATACAAATTCGGGGGTCAATGAACAGAGTGGATAAAACTCTGGATGTTCTTTTATGTGGTTTGCTCTGAGAGTCTGCATGCAAGTCATTTGTCATAAACCAATGATCTTTGACGCTTTGAGGGCAGCATTGTTCATGGGTTTGGGTCTACCCCATGGTGCCAGAGATGGGCTGGCGATTCCAATATGCTTGAATGGAAGTTAAGTGCAGCTCTCCCAAGCACAGCGGGGGACGACAGTGGCGCATTTCAGTGTTTGAGTTGGTTTGATGAAGTCCAATTTGGTTTAAATCGGGAGCATCACTAAAAGAAGGAGAAGGAAGCTGTTTTTATTTGGTCTTTTGATTGAATATTTCAAGAGCAAAATAAAAAAGACGGACACGATCATACAGTCCATGCATATTAGAATACAATTTTATGTCATGTGCTTCATTCTGGAAGTGCATCACCTTTGTCCAACCAATTTTAACATGTGTGACCCTGGACCACAAATCCAGACATAAGTTTACACAATATTTTGTAAATTCCTATCGTAAATGTAGCAAAACTTTATTTTAATGAGTGGATGCAACAAAATCGCGAACCAAAATTGCCGGAAACACGCCAACAAGCTTCGTTCGCTGATGCCCGCTATTTGGGAATTACTCACTCAAGTGTGGTATCTATGTAAAGCTCAGAATCTACTCTCCAAAACATCATTACAGCAGTAAGCCAATAGAGACCGTTAAAACAAACCTTTTATCCGCACGAACCCTCCAGGTCCCGAGCGGTGTGCGTTTTCTATATGAAAGTACTAATTACGCATTGACATCCGTTAAACATCTATCATTAATGTTTGTTGTGTGGGAGTATTCCTGACAGTTCAAAGCATACAGAGAAAGAAATGTATACTGTTCAAAGTACTGAGAGCAGAAAAGAGGCTAAAGAAAAGAAAAGGAATAAGGTGAAAGGGGTTGAGCGAGAGAGAGAGAGAGAGAGAGAGAGAGAGAGAGGTAGTGAGTCGTCTGTGAGCGAATGAGGTTCTTCCAGTGTGAGAGAGGATTTGGGTCATTTGGAAGAATATGGCTGAATCAGCAACGCTCTGTCTCACAGCCACACTGAACTTAATCTACTGAAGGGACCTGCGGGCAGAGAGAGAGGAGAAGAAAAGAGAAAAGGGAAAGAGATAAAACCTCAGGACACAGAGAGGGGAAGAGATTTCCTTTAATGGAGGAAAAAGAGGAGGTTGAGAACCATTCTGTCCATTTAACCGAATTGCATGTTAATGAAGGAGTCGGAATAAAGCGGTAAAAGAAGAGAGGTTTCGCCTCTGAAAGCAGCAGGGAGCTCATGATAAATTTACATCATATGTGCATATTAATGTCATGAATCTCACAGGAAGACATGGCGTGGGAACCCAATTGCAGGCAGACACAGACGGTAAAGGTGGTAACACTGATATTTATTATATAAAACAAAGAACACCATAAAATGACAAAACAAAACCCACGAGGGGGAAAACAGGACAGGAATATATATAAATTTTAACAATAAACACTGACTTACTAAACTATAAAACAAAACACTTGGTACAAACACTAAACTAACACTTACTTAGACAAGGGCGACAGGAACAAAGCAAGACGAGGGCATGAAGCAGACGTGAACAGCATACAGCAAACGATACTAGTACAATGCACGAGCACAGGACAATGAAACATGAGGACTCTTTATAGGGAACAAACACAGGATCATAACGAGCAACAGGTGCTGGGGATTAGCACTAAGGAGAGGCTGACGAGGAACGAGATGTAGGGAACAATGACGAGACACGAGAAAGAATCAGTCTTTCCCACACAAAACCATCAGGCAATGCCATGGCTCCACTAGAGACAGGAATAAAACATGACATGGTAGTGGAACCATGACATAAGCCCCCCCTTAAATGAACACCTCCAGGTGTTCATCAAGGGGTAACTAACAAGACAAGACCGACTGGGAAACAGACAAAAACCAGACAGACAAGGCAAACATGACAAGGGGCATACAAGACATGATAACTACTGGGTTAGGGTGGGACAATAAAAATAATAAACAAGGAGGGAGGGGGGTGGGGGCAAACAAGAGTACATAGGGGGCAGTCCAGAAGGGGTAGGGCTGGGTGGGGAAGTTCCAGCCCTTGGGGGAACTGTCCTAGTCCCCTGCAGGATTGTTGGGCTGGACTCCGGCTGGAATGCCGGACGGGACACCGGCTGGAATGCCGGACGGGACACCGGCTGGAATGGAACACCGGCTGGAATGCCGGACGGGACAATGGGGCTGCCGGACGGGACACCGGCTGGAAGGCCGGACGGGACACTGGAAGGCCCGGGACACCTGGAAGGCCGGACGGGACACCGGCTGGAAGGCCGGACGGGACACCGGCTGGGCAGCCGGACTTGACGGCGGCTGGGCAGCCGGACTTGACGGCGGCTGGGCAGCCGGACTTGAGGCAGCCGGACTTGACGGCGGCTGGGCAGCCGGACTTGACGGCGGCTGGGCAGCCGGACTTGACGGCGGCTGGGCAGCCGGACTTGACGGCGGCTGGGCAGCCGGACTTGACGGCGGCTGGACTTGACGCGGCTGGGCAGCCGGACTTGACGGCGGCTGGGCAGCCGGACTTGACGGCGGCTGGGCAGCGCTCTCTGACGGCGGCTGGGCAGCGCTCTCTGACGGCGGCTGGGCAGCGCTCTCTGACGGCGGCCGCTCTCTGACGGCGGCTGGGCAGCGCTCTCTGACGGCGGCTGGGCAGCGCTCTGCTGGGCATGGGCAGATGCTGGACCGGGCTTGGGCCGGTTTGCTGGACGGGCTGGTGCCGGTTGCTGGACCGGGCTTGGTGCCGGAGGAGCCGGTTGCTGGACCGGGCTTGGTGCCGGTTGCCTTGGTGCCTGCCGGTTGCTGGACGGGCTTGGTTGCTGGACGGGCTTGGTGCCGGGGTTGCTGGACCGGGCTTGGTGCTGGACCGGGCTTGGTGCCGGTTGCTGGACCGGGCTTGGTGCCCGGGCCCGGTGCTGGACCGGGCTGGTGCCGGTTGCTGGACCGGGCTTGGTCGGTTGCTGGACCGGGCTTGGTGCCGGTTGCTGGACCGGTTGCTGGACAGGGCTAGGTGCCGGTTGCTGGACCGGGCTAGGTGCCGGTTGCTGGAAGGAATCGGTGGCCGGGCTGGCCGCTCGGACCGTCACCTCCCCACGGCGCCCCCCCAAAAAATATATGGGGTTTGTACTGACTCGGACCACCGGACTCGGGACCACCGGACTCGGGACCACCGGACTCGGGACCACCTCGGGAACCACCGGACTCGGGCCACCGGACTCGGGACCACCGGACTCGGGACCACCGGACTCGGGACCACCGGACTCGGGACCACCGGACTCGGGACCACCGGACTTGTTGCCGGTTGCTGCATTGACATGCAGGACAGCAACTTCGGCCTGGGACGTCCTCCACGTGGCTTCTTCCTCCCTCTCTGGTCGGTCGAGACCACGCTGATTCAGTCGGGCCCGTGGGGGACCGAGGGAGTACCGGGAAGGAGGTTTCCCGCGACGTCGCCCCCGAGTCTCTAGCCACCCACTCATCTCGGACTCCACCAGAAGAACCGGCGGCCATGGGGCTCGCCCCAGAGGGTACTGAGTCCCCCAGGGCAGCAGCGGCCAGGACGAGACCCTCCGCAGCGCTCGACCGTGGGGTGAAAGTCCCATGTGGAACCTCACCCCCGGGATCGCTCCGGTTGGTCACGTACCTGACCATGTCCGCAAAACCCTAGGGGAGCCAGCAGCCTCTTCTCTGACGGTGTGAGGCGCCGGGTGAGGCAGCAGTTGAAAATCGTTTTCAACTCCTCCTCACCAAAATCGGTCACCTCCGCCACCGCCGAGAATGCCCTGGCAAACTCCTGGTCGCCGTAATTCCCCTGGCGGAATCCAAGCAGCAAGCGGGCTTGGCGAGACCGCAAGGACGACGTCGTACCGTCCATGCTGCCTACTGGGTTCGTTTTTGGCTCGTGCATTCTGTCATGAATCTCACAGGAAGACATGGCGTGGGAACCCAATTGCAGGCAGACACAGACGGTAAAGGTGGTAACACTGATATTTATTATATAAAACAAAGAACACCATAAAATGACAAAACAAAACCCACGAGGGGGAAAACAGGACAGGAATATATATAAATTTTAACAATAAACACTGACTTACTAAACTATAAAACAAAACACTTGGTACAAACACTAAACTAACACTTACTTAGACAAGGGCGACAGGAACAAAGCAAGACGAGGGCATGAAGCAGACGTGAACAGCATACAGCAAACGATACTAGTACAATGCACGAGCACAGGACAATGAAACATGAGGACTCTTTATAGGGAACAAACACAGGATCATAACGAGCAACAGGGGCTGGGGATTAGCACTAAGGAGAGGCTGACGAGGAACGAGATGTAGGGAACAATGACGAGACACGAGAAAGAATCAGTCTTTCCCACACAAAACCATCAGGCAATGCCATGGCTCCACTAGAGACAGGAATAAAACATGACATGGTAGTGGAACCATGACAATTAATGTATCAATGCAAATCTGTGCAAAAAAAAAGATCTGCTGAGGGCAAGAAGACTGATATTATATGGTTCGGAAAGTGCATTGATTGAAGAGTTGTATGGCTAAACTTGTAAGGGCCAAAGGTTTGAAAATGTGCTCAGAAATAAAAATCTTTTGAATAAAAAACTTTAAAAATGACTTACTGTATTATTCCTCATGAATTGGTCTAATTGTTTTGCTTTAAATCGAATAATGTTAACAGGCTTCTGTGAGGGTTGGATTTAGAGGTAAAGTATACGGTAGTAAATGTCATTGTCTTGATATAAAATTCCCTGCAAGTCGGATATACATTTCTGGCGTATGTTAATAAATCTGGTTTGTTGTAGATTTCTCCATCCAGCAGGGGTCTGTATTGCACCATAGTAGTGTACATCCGTGGTACAGCTTGATCCTGCCATCTCTGAGCTTGTATGGCGACAACACCTCCATTGTTCTTACCAGATATGATACAAAAACAGACACGGAGAACATTGAAGCAATTGGTTTGTAGCACGTGTGTGAATAAGTGTTCATGTGAGTGAATGATTGTCTCTGCGTTGGCGGTTGTTTGTTTTTTGTTCTTTAGGTAATGACGTTAAGAATATTAACATGACTGTTTGGGTGCGAACGTCTGTGCAAGAACAACTGCTTTTACGTGCAGAACATCAATGGAACGAGGAAACATTCGAATTTGAGTTTCAAAGCCCCCAAACCCATTTACTCTTCATCAGATGGACCACGCTCCCCGAATTCTCCTGTTCCTCCACACTGACACATGCCAACACACAAGCTTGCATTTTTATTTTGTGTGTGTGTTTGTTTACCAGGTATGTGGGCAAATGTTTGTGCACGTACGAGTAAGATGATTTTGTTTAATGGTATTCGTCAGGATGAGAAAACAAGGAAGCCCTCTGTAATGCTTATGCTGTGCATTGATTCTTCCTGTAAAATAAGGCAGGGAGTTTTAACTATTCCCTTGGCAATTCAAGCTGAATAAAACATGATCGTTGATGGACCTTCGGGGAAATCCGCTCCAGGTACGCTTTAAGAGGATGTTCACCAACAGTATGGACACCTTGTAAACCCGCAACGGCTATTTTCGGGAATAGAGGTTGTGGGAAATCTTTGTAAAGCTTTGAGCCACTGTTTATGCAGTGAGTAAAATAAGCATTAAAGGTCCAGTGTGACATTTTTTGGAGGATCTATTGACTGAAATGCAATATAATATGCGTAACTGCGTCTTCAGGGGTGTATAAAGACCTTAAATAATGATGCGTTCTGTTTTTGCTACCTTAGAATGAGACAAGTTTTATGGGACTGTTCCGGTGATGATAAATTTCTCAAAGCCACTTTAAAACTAATGTAAAAACTTTAAACAGCAGATTTACAGTATGTTTACAGAAACTCTCTATCTATTCCTCTGTCATCAGAAAGCCAAGTAATGCCTGAGCATGGCTTTGACCTTTGTTTGAGAGACAGAAAGCAGATGTGAGCCGAAGAGAATCCGAGTGTGTGTTCTGCTGATATCGAGTGAACCAGCGGTGATCGTCCATTCACTCACGCCTGATGGGCCCTGATGCCCAGCAGTGACACTGTAGAATCATCTCAGCGTTCCACTTCTGTCTCTCTATCCATCTCCATCATCCTAGGCAGTCATTCTATTTTACTGTCGTGTTCATGTGTCTTCCACGTTTCGTCTTATTCCATACTGTAGCTTTTTAGCTCGTTTTGAGGTGATTGTTGTTGGAAAAATGTAATTATTGAATATACTGTATGTTGAGCAATTAACAAAGATTATAAGAAAAAAGTGTTTATGTGTATTCATATACACATACATGAGTACCTGTATTGTAAAGCATGTGCATACATAAACTGCACAAAAACAAGCTTGCACAAAGACCTGCAAAATAAACTTGATAGTCCAATTATAATTGTAGGTGAGTTGCATGGCACCTTAAGAGAACATCTCGAGACATTAAGATCTTTTGTGTAAGGATTGGAACATACAGCTTGAGTCATTTAATTAACAGGCTCTTTCTGTACACTGTTATTTCATATTTTTCATTATATAAGCCTCTTATATAAAATTCACATTTATTATATTAACATGTATGTCTTTTATTCTCCACATCTCAATACACTCTTATTTTACGTCATGCTATTGCAGGAAATCCATGAGCATGGGCAGTAGAAAAAGAAAAGACCAGTTTAATGGTCGAATGAGATGGACTTTTCAGTGGACCTTGCTGATGGCTGGAAAGCTGTATTTACAGTATATACAAATCATTTCACAAAACACATTGTTTTAAGATGTTGGTGGAATTTGAAACTAACCTTTTGTTGGCTCATGCAGAAATCACAAAACGATGGCCTGATGTATTTGGCCTGTCTGACCTTAAGATCAGCATTTATGAAGTATAGCACAAATAGCATAAAATCCACAACTCTTTGTTAAACTAAAAGAAATACAGCAGATTCGAATATAAAAACAAATCATCAAAAGTATGTCAATTACACAAATTATACAGTGGATTCTTTCTTCAGATATATTTCAATGTGGATAAATGCAAGTATGTAAAAAGGTTTTTAAACAAGACTTTAAAAGGAAGATAGACTCAGCAGATCTGATATCCCGTGGGGAACCAAGACTTTCATGCCTCTCACTTTTGCTGTTTTCATTTATCTTGATAAAAAGCTAATAGAGAGACACGCTCTGTGAATGATATCTGCTAAATGCTATGTTTCACTGGTCTTCATTTTCAGCATCAGTGCTTAGTTAGTAAATAGGCTCTCCTGAGAAGTTCTTTAAAGGTGTGAGCAAATTCGTTTTCACGTATTTCCAGCCTACACAGTTTCAGTGATGTAGTTGTGTGTGCATTTTTCTCTCGATGCATTAAACATTAATGTATCCAGTATTGTGTATAGGGTTGCTGATGTGGAGTCTATGGAAATGGGTCCCAGGATACCTTGGAATATGCTGCTACTCCCTCAAGTAAATCCAGATATTCAGTACGGCTTCTCCCATGTGTTACGCGAGCATGTATGGTGGAATGAGATTTTAATGAAAGCCACTGAGTGATACAGTCATTTCAAATATCGTGTCTGAAAAAATATTCATGTCGTCATTTGTCTGCAACAGTGGTCGCAGAGTCACATTTGGAAATTCAACGGCTGGCACACACGCACGCACGTAGCAGCATATCATTATATAACCCACTTTTGCTTCGTTCCCCAGGGGTGATTCTTCCTGCTGTTGGCCCACCTTCTCTTTTCTCTTTCTCAGCTCAGAGCGCAGTATTGAGGATGGGGAACAGCAGCCAACCTGCTGGAACCACGAGAGGGTTCTTGGTGGATGTGGGCACTGAGGGAAAGGAATGGAAATCAAGCAATTGTAACCGAGCTTAGCAAGACACCTGTTTTATGGTACGTTTAACCAAAGAAATGTAGGAAATGACAATGGTTATCAGACTAACAGAATATTGAGATAATAATGGTCAAAATTGATGCTTGGGGGTATATTTTACGATGTTTGTTTTTAATGCTCCTTCAGCATTAGACCATGAAAATACAAAGTGGACAAAACACAAACTTTTATAATATTTATACAACAACATTATTTGCCGAAAAGGCAAACCACAGCACATCAGGAGGTATGGGTTTTTATTCTAAAATACAAAAATGCTAAACATATCGCTCTCAAAAAATAAAACATACATTGACTACAATTTTATCAGCATTCATATTTGTTCATTCTTTTCTTGTGGTAATATTTTTATAGTAATTTATTGTCAAGTCTTTATAAACTTTGCACATGTGTTTGGTGTAATTTTTGCCAAGCCTCCGTAAATTCTTCTCAAAGTTAACCTTCAGTTTATATTCCAAACGCAATTTCTAATGCATCATTAATAAAATATTTGAGCGAAAATTTCCAAACTGGACATCACTTTTGGCCCCCCACTCTTTTTCTTCAGGTTTTTATCAAATAAGACAAAATTGATCTCAGGATGTTAATAATTTTATTTTAGCATTCTTCTTTGTCCTTTGCATGGAAGTCTCAGCCTCAAACGTCACGTTAACGTTTAGTCGGCTAAACGTCTGATGCATAAGGCACACTTTTCTGGAAACACGTCAGCACGTTCGAAGCCGTCATCTGATGGATTTAATTTCACAGCATGTGCATGTCACGTTCTTTAATGGTCCGCCTGGAAACAACACGAAGCCGTCTGTTCTAAGAAGTAAGCTGTTGTGTTTACAACATTTGCAATAAAAATTAATCACGATCGACTAAACGCTTTATTCTTAAAAGTATGTGAGGTTCACGGCATGAACTTATTATCATTGTTGTTAACTTTTGACACGTTTGTGAAAGACACGGCACAAAACCAAAAGTGATTGGTTGCTTTACCTGTCAGTCATATGGCCTCTTGGTTGGGCCTTGGCCAAAGTAAGCTGTGAAAGTTCCCAGACCTTAACACTTGACTTAGGCACCCAGTCATAGCTTACATTGACTTAGATGTGTCTTTACTCAAATGTTCTGAAGGAAATTGAGGGAAGTAATTTATTGACATTGAAGCAGGCAGGTGTTAGTGCTGTGTATGAGCTATAGACAGATTTGCCGAGCCTTTTAAAATTGATACAAAATGTCTCATGCAACCCTTTAAAGAAAAGCAGACAGATACAACTGTGTGCGAGATATATTGTGTGCAAAAATATCGTAAATCTTGTTTTAATGATGTGCGAAATTATATCATTTAGTATGTAATTTCGGTTCATTCTAATTTAATTTATTCTAACATCGTTTATTTACCCTTATGTTGTTGAAAACTTGTATATGACCGTTCTGTGAAACACAAAAGAAGATATTTTGAGAAATGTCTCAAAATTTTGTGTCCAATGCAATGGAAGTCAGTGGGGTTCACTGTTTTTTGGTCAACATCATTCTTTAAAATATCTTCTAATAAGTTCTGCAGAAGTAATAGTCACAAAGGTTGACATGAGAATGAGTGAATGATGACAAGATTTGATGAGAAAATCTTTCCCACTGTCTTTTAATAAAATCACAAATGAATATTCTGGTAACATGTAAGATGGAGCTAGTACAACATATTAATACAGGATGCAAAATATGGCCTGCTTATCGTTACCGGGGAATCCCAGAAAATATCTAGATATAATTTTTTGCCAATACCGTACACCCCTAGATTAAACAGTCTTGAACATCTAATAAATGTAAATTATTAGACTACAGAAAAAATTAACAGAGGAAATGGGATAGGCGTGTGTGAGAGAGAGAGAGCGAGAAAGATAGAGGCAGAGCAAGCAATCTAGCAGCGACATATTTCCACTTATCGGCTCAAACTGACACAACTGGTTCCGCCAGATTTAGATATTAATTCCAGTGTTGGTGAATGCAAAATAAATCCTTCTGCTAATCGCACCATGAGAGACATGCCGGTAAAAGTTTTTGTGTAAATTACCGAAAGATTAGTCTTGCAACTGCATTTTTATCTCTTGACTGAAGGTGAGAGAAAGATTTATACTCTAATACTTGTTTTCTTTCTCTCCTTCTTTACCCATCTTTTTATGTCTCTCCGCTACAGAGATCTGGTAAGTAAATCCATGCAAATCCCGGTCTCTGGTGCAAACCAGATAGCGGACATTGTTTTTGAGGACCGGATATGTATTTTCCATCAGAAAGGAAAGAGTTTGACCAATGTGCAGTCAGGGGACATGTTCTGAGCAAGCAAAACCTATAGTTAGTCATAGATTATACAGCATTAGGGGTATTAGTAGTCTGTCTGAGAGAACCAAGACATTTACCGAACACTGTATCTCTTTTTAGGAACGTTTCTCAGCTCTCGAGTTAATAGCATTGCCCTGTTTCAATAGCAGCCTCATTTGAACATGAACATAAAAGGCCATATGCAGTCAATCTTAATATGCCCATAAAGAAAAAAGATAATACAAACACAATAAATTCACACTATTAGCTGAAAAATGTGAATCTAGTGCTGGCCCAAAATGTACTAAACTGCACAATAGAGAATAAATTGAAGGTTTTGTAAATTTGGAGTTCATGAACTTTGGCTTAATAGGAACCAAGAAAAAAACATGTTCAATTCTTTGTTGGTGTGCTTGATCTTTCTTGACTTGTTCCCAGCACATTTTAGCAGGCGACCGAATATTGCCTGGTGACTCATAGACGTTGTTTAAAGGCATATTGATTTAGAAAAAGAGAGGGAACACACAGATCGGCAGGTTTATAGCAATAGGAGTCCACGCATTTGTTCACGTACAGCAAGTGTTTATAAACCAGGAGATGAAAAGACTTCATGAAGTGACAGTTTAGTTTCGAATCTATCAATTCATTGTATATTGTCATCTCGTAAAAGTTCTGGACAGAGATGATAATCCGACTCTACCTGCTGAGTCTGGGAACAAATGGATCTATTTTTGAGTGAACTATTCCTTGAAGTATCTAAACAATATTTGGCTCTGTATATAGACGGTTTCATCTTAACAACATAAACAAACGGTACTGCGCACGCGCACTTTTGTGACCCCATACTTCCTGTACACATTCACAAACAATAGAATAACGATCAAAAGAAACCGAGAAGTACCGTTTCTTGGCTAAACTTGTCTCTCCAATATTTTGAGTTTACACTGCTGATATAGCTCTTGTGTTGACATGACACCCAAACTTCATAACCAGTGGCGGCTAGTGAAAAGTTTTTGAGGTGCACGGGCACAGCAAACAATTTCAGCAAGCACCAAAGTTAAAGAACATCTAGTTACCTGTTTATTCATTAATATATTAGAGAGTTAATTTATCAGTCTCAGTAAAATTTTTGACACTTCCATGACTGATACAAATCTGAAGATAACCATGTACAAGAAAATCAATGTGGTGAAAATCCATGTCCATGTGTACCCTGGGAAGAGAAGCTTTGCGTGTACTTCTTCCCCTTTTTTTGCTTGTCTGCTTTCTGATTAAGAGGTCAGGCTGATCTGGACCCAGCTCCTTTACCTTCAGTTTTTCTGCCAACGTTCTCTAGTCAAACGCACATTGGAGTAGAGATTTTACAGATTTAGGTTTGTGTCCGGAATTACCTGAGCCCGCCATTGATACACAATTGGAAATTGCGCCACTACAGACCACCCCTGATTTTAGAAGTTTGGGGCGACAGAAAAAAGTCACTTGTCAGATAAGATTTAGACGTTGATTGGGTAAATTTTATGTCACGTTTTAAATATATGTATATCTTGAATTCTAAATTCTACAAAGACCCGCCTCCTGTGGGCGATTTCTCGTCCGCCCCTCAGCTGAAATTGAGACGTGCAGACAGGCACAGAGGCCATATTGTGATGATAAAAACACATATTTTTACATTACATTATGCAAATATACATTTAAAAATTATATAATTATTATTTTGTGTGCGTAGCTCAGGGAGGGCAGCGCCCTAGCGCCCTCTATTGGCCAGCCGCCACTGTTCATAACCTCTCGAAGACTTCAAGAGTGCCTTCCACCCATCCCTGTGGACCCACCCACAAAACGTTCATTTGCAAATCATCCTTTTTCCCATTTGAATAGCTTTGATGTTCAATAACACCCTTACTATCTCACAAGGATCTCGTTCTCTTCCACGCAACGCTCCTATGTGGGCGGAAGAACGTCAACAGCTCCTTAAAGTCTATTCTCATATTGACTCTTTCACTTTTTAAAACCATCCTTACCCCACATCTCTTTCCGTTCCTCATTTCCTCTCAATTCCAATTATTTCATTTATAATTTTAACAAGCTTGCTTACGTGCCCCATGATCCACATAAAATTTATGGAGATAGCAGTGCTGGCAAAGCCCCTAGTGATCTGGAGTCCCACTGATGTGCTAAACGTGTTGCATGGCTGTCAGAACTTGAACGAGAGCTTTAAGAAAGCTCGGATAGAAGACCAGCAGGTAGAACAGATGCATCTGTGTTTGTGATATGGAGATACGAAGAAGGAGCAGTGTGTTGTAGCAGAGTAAAACAATACTGAAGTTAAAATTCAGGTTCACATTACCACATATTGGGGCGGTTTCCCGGACAGGACTTAAACCTAGTCCTAGACTAACTTAAATGTCTTGATCGAAAACAACTTGCGGTTGTTTCATTTCAAGATGCAGGCCTGTAAAGTTGTTTGTATAATACGTTTTTGAAATTGGCCTAGTACTGATTTAAAATAATCCTTGTCTGGGAAACCGCCTCATTGAGTTTCTTTTTACACTTCAGGATTAGCGTCACAAACAGGTGTAGTGTCATGAAGTAGGATGTATGTTGGTATATTTAGTTGAGAATTGTGATTAGTGTATTAGATGTCAATTTGTTTTCATGACTGTGCATAATGCACAACTGCAGAGATTTCCACGTGGCCTTTAATTTCTTCGTACCTGTAAATAACTGTAAATTGAATTGTGCATGTTTCAATTACTATATATTGTGTTTTAATTGCCCATAACGAATAATCAATTAAAAAGCAAATATGGAATGGATAAATATAGTTTGGCTTGTTAAAAAACTAATCCGCTCTACTTTATTTTTAATTGGGAATGAAGGGCCAGCAAATTTTGTTCAGATTTACCCTTGAAGTTTAATGGAATTATTAATATCCAAGAATGCTTCAGTTAGGTTTATTGCTCAGCCTTATATGGTATGTACAATATTGGTAGTTATAGTTAGAATAAAGTAAGCACATATAAAGAATTTGTACATACTACTAGGGATGGGTACCGAAACCCGGTACTAAAAGATACTCGGGGCTAAATTATGAAAGACCGGAGCATCGATAAGCTCCGCCCTTATCGGTTCTGCTTTCGGTACTGGAGAAGCACGCGACACGCGCAGACTGCTCCCCGCAGCGCGTCTATCCAAACATGGCGTCGCTCAAACTAAACAGATGAGCTGTTTCAATTTCACGATCGCGCGCAGCATGTGTTTGAATGCTTTTGAAACTCTTGTCCGTCTCCCTTTCGCGTTACCAAAACAGCGCGTCCCCAAAACTAATCGGATGAGCTGTTTTAACATCACAAACACGCACGGCTTGTCTCTCTCAAGCAGAGTCATGCTCGCAAGTCTCCATGCGCGCGTCTTCTAAACAGATGAGACATGCGCGCAACTATATCTATTCGCGAGGGTCTAATTTCAATTGGATTAAATAATGTGACATCACATTTTCTACTCGTTTATGTAATAATAAATAAACCAGCCCAAACAATAGGCCTATTTGATAACACTGCAAATAATTTGTCGCTTTACTTACATACATAGGACAAACATAAAAATCTGTCCATTAAAATACACATTTAAATATAAAAAAAATCGTTGCAGGTAGCTATGAGGAACCAACCCACTTCTTTTAATACTGCTCGTTTGATTTTACATGGCAGAAATTAAAACAGTGTTATTCTATTCATAAATTCTTTATCTTTGGTCTTATTTTTTATAAAAAAATATATCCAAAAGCACCGATAGGAAAACCGTTAAAGTACCGGACCGATAAGCAGTATCGATAAGAGTAGTAGTACCGTTAAAATCTTAACGATACCCATCCCTACATACTACAATAGATTGCTTTTGATTTTCTGAACAATATATGGTTTATATATTAATTGTCAACCATATACTGTATATCCATCTTAAAATACAAAATACTTCCTTGTCTCTCCTATCCATCATTCATTTTTTATCTTTCTTTTTAGACTGCAGCGTCATCTCACATGAATTGTAACTATTTTATGTGAAGGCAAATTCGTATGAATTTGTGAATCATGAATGTGAAACTACAAAAACACGATTATTAGAAAATTAGAAAACATATTGAAGCCCCTCCCATAACTCCAGGGCCAATTTCTCTTCCCAGTCCAACCCCGTTGCCTAATCATCGTGCTAAAGCAAATAGTACTAAAACTTACAAATGAGTAAATACTAAACATTATGTTAAATATTTTAAATATAATATAAATATTAAATACCATTTTTCTTTTTATTTCTTTCTGAATCTGTACATTTAATGTTTCATCTGTTTCTTCTTACATTGCTTTATATTGTGCTAAACAATAATGTTTTTTATATGTTTAAGAGATAATTAAGAGATGTCATTCATAAATGTTGCAATACAAAAAATACAGATGAGATAATACGAAATAATACGAATTATCCACCTCATAAAATAGTTGCCGTGAGATTTTGCTGTACAACGCTGTAGTTGTTTGGCATCATTTTGTGAACTAAAACAAGACAACATCAGCAATCTTTGAGAATTAATCAGAGATACTGAAATGCACTTTCGAAAAGTAGCCTATACTTGAAAAGTAAATACAACTGAAATATTAGGAGAAACAAGTTTTTGCTTGGAGACAAGTCCTAAGTAATTCATGAAACATGGGCATCTGTTGGGGTGGTTCCCAACCATGTATATAAAGTAGCTGGCACAAACAAGTATGTCACATTAGCACAACAGGTGTTCTCATTGCAATGAAATTGCCAAAACTCAGTGTGACAAAGGGAAAAAAGACTTGCAAAGTGAAATATAGAAAACAGTCCTCCTCTCATTCAGGAAAGTAATTCTGTAAGTTGATATCTGTGAATGTTTTATTCAGGTGTTTGCTTGCTTGGTTAGTGGAAACTGTAAGGAAAGTGCCTTGGAATCCCTGTAGTGAAGCAGTCAGAGAGATGCACGGTTGTTCTGGTCAGAATAATCTGTCTTTGCAATAAGTGTCGACTTAGAAAGGAAAATGTTGTGCTTTTTTCTGCTAAACAACTGAAATATCAGCCATAATTTAAAACCGTTAAAATTGGCTTGACGTTACCAACTCATAGATTTGTCTATGAGTCCTCCTGGGACGGTGAGTTATGTTTGTGCATCTCTCAGGCCCGCATCCTATTTGATGCTGAGTAAACTGCCAATATAAGCAGCGCTATTCAAGTGTGTCTGTACATGTCTAAGTATTATGTCCAGGCAACATCCTATCTGGACTACACATGATATAAAAACGGTTTTCTATTGATTTGATTAGTTATTTATCACATCAAACTTCTACGTTTGAGGTGTTTACTCCTCAAAAGGGACTAAATTGGAGTTGCATTAACTGCTTATGTGTCCACTGTGTAAAGATTGTTTAATCTTTGTTCTGTTGGGGATACGGTTTGATTTTTAGACTTGCCGTTGGTTTATTTAGGGTATAAAAGTCTCTCAATTCAACTGTGAACTGCTGCTTATTTAAGCCACACCCACTTCATTTACAAAAATGTTCAGGGGCACGACTGTGGTGGGATACAGTGTTTTTATAAACAAATATTTAACAAGTGGCAATAGATGGACAGGAGTCGGCATATTGAAGGGCCAAGGTGACACGACTCGGGCAGTAGCTGTGTAAAACAAAACAGCTGTTGGCGGGTGACTGATGCTGGTGTGACCGCTTGACGAGAGATCTATACTGCATGCTGCGAGAACAAACATCTCCTCATTGGATAAAATCAGCTGTGGGATTTACACAATTAGGTGCACATAGACTAAATATCCGTTGTAGAAAATGGAGAGAGGGAGCAGTGGAGGAAAACATTGCACACAGATTATAAATGACATTTTCACAACTGGATATTAAATTGAAAAGCTATATTAGCTATTCAGATTAGTAGGTTTCCCACTTACTTTAACAACAATATCCCCATGGCTCTTATTGAAGGGTAGTGCAGCCCAGACATGGAGTGTTTCCTTGGATACGGTAAATTGCTGTACTGATATCATTGGTTTATTATTATTATTTTAATTATATTATAGACTTATCTACCCCGAGTAGATTTGCTAAATTTGGAGGGAAAGAACACCCAAAAATAAAAAAATATTTATTCACCCTCATGCCTTTTAAAACCTGGATATGAATCTTCTGTATAACATGAAAGCGGATATTTTAAGAAATGGGTTTAGTAGGAACAGTGGTTTTGTGTCTACAGAATGGAATTCAATGGAGCCAACGTGGTTTGGTTACCAACATTTTTCAAAATATCGTCTTTTGTGATCTGCAGAGAATGACATGAGGGTGAGGAAATGATGCAAATACTTACATTTTTGGGCTAGCTCCCTTTAAGCTTGACAACAGGGGTTGTCAAACTTTTCAGCGCAAGTATCACTTTTGACCAAATCTAAACATGTTGACATGGAGTTTAAAAAGCAGCTATGAGAGGATTGTGAAGATGTAATGACTGGCTCTGTGTTTATGGTGTGTTTTTAAAGATTTGGCATCAAGTGTGTTAAAGCTGTTTGGAAAGATGTCGTGAGGGAGGGTGATTCTTCGCCTGTTTAATGACAGAGTAAGAATTACGACTGCAGGTGGTCGGTTTCAATATTTTCACAACACAAAACATAATTTAGCACATATGGACGATTCGTGTTGGTGTGCCTGTATATATGCGTGTTTTTAACGCTCTAACGTTCAGGATGAAGTTCATACATGAAATTGAAAGCCAAACACTCACACAAAATTACACCATTGTTGAGGGCAAAGGGTGGTGTTAAGGAATCACAAGGGAAAAATGTCTTTGTTCCATTTTCTTGAACTGAAAGAGTAATTTTGAAATTGAAAAGAAGATGTGATGTAGCTTTCAGTTTTATGATCTGCAAACTCCTTCCCAGCTAAAACCTGCAATTTTGGTTTTAGGTATGTAAGGTATACCTTCTTCTTGTACTGGATTGACACTGGATGATTTCATTGGATTCCATTTGACAGAATTGTTTCTTTGTTTAAAACAATACAGCTGAAGAGCTGCCCAGTTTGGGGGGCAATTGTGGCCTAATGGTTAGAGAGTCGGACTCGTGACCAGAAGGTTGCCGGTTCGATCCTCAGGGCCGGCAGGTAATGATTGAGGTGCCCTTGAGCAAGGCGCCTTACCCCTACTTGCGCCCCGGGCGCTGCAGTGATAGCTGCCCACTGCTCCGGGTGTACGTGTGTTCACCACTTGCTGTGCGTGTGTTCACTACTCACTGGATGGGTTAAATGCAGAGGTCACATTTCGGGTATGGGTAACCATAACTGACAAATATAGGTCACTTTCACAGTTTCAAAATTGAAACAATTTTGACATGTCCATTTTCACATAGCCACCTACGGTGCATTAGCTTTTTAGTTGGAATGCTCCTTTAATGGCCCTTAACATGAAACAACCAGTAAAAAAAGCACAACTGTACGTTGTTTACTTTCAATTGTCTAATGATGCCCCTTGGGTCTTGCACGGCTTTATAGCTGACATGCATTGAGTTGGGTCCAAAGATATCTGTGTAGGAGTGAACGTTGAGGCATATCTAACAAGTTTAGCACGAGTAAAATGCCTTCAAAACTTACGCATTTATAAAACATACGTACTAATTTGTAAGTGACATTTGACATCAACTTTTTTTTTTAAGTTTTTATTCTTGTCATTTTTAATTGATTTTATGAATCATATCCACGGGCTGGAAATTAACATTTGAATGTTTTTATTCTGTGTCTAAGACTTATGAGAGGTTTTTGGATTAATCCTGTTCACAATTGAATGAAAATGAAGAAACCGCTTGCCCGAGGCATATTTAATGACTCATGTTATTGAAGAAATTACCTGAAGTCTAACTGAATTGCTCTCCTTATGCTAATGACAAAAAGGGGACGTGAAAGGAGAACTAAAGTAAATCTAAATCAATATGGCTTTTCGGTGACTGAACGAGCTGACGTGCACAGAGTTCAGTCAGACCCGTGTTACGGACTGTCTAAACACTGACTACGGCTGCACCGGTTGAAGGCGCGATTTACATAACCTGTGATGAGCGGAAAAAAAGACCAGAGGAGGGATGGATGAGGGAAATTAAGTAATTATCCTTTCAAGTGTAATTTCCAGAGTTGCTGGATATTAACCTATGCAAATGAATTCTTCCCAAAATCCCACTGAGAACCTCAGGTAATTCAGCTAACATGCCAGTCCTCACTGCCATCTGTAACTATGTATACCGTCTTTGTGTCTGTCTGTCTGTATATTTTACCTTGTTACAGAGATTCACAGTCTAAATAGCCAGGTTGCATTGAATGGTTTTTTGTTAGAGAATGAAATCTGCAATACTGTTTCATTGTTATTCAACTGTGTGATTTTCTTGGCGAAATATGAAAACAATTTCAAAAAATGAGACGGCTTACAAGCAATATCATAACATTACCTCTGACTTAACTGAAAACAGGAAAAAAATATATGTACAAGATATGTAAAAGCCTCTAATGGAATGAAAGCATAGTGTCAAACCAATTGATATAATCTCTTTTAAAAACGCTTTTTTTAAATAAATACATAAAAGTCACATTTGTAGAAAGCATCAGAAATGAAAGCAATCTTTATCCTTTTGAAATGTAAATGTGCCAAGATCTGCCGAGCAGCTTTGAAGAATTGTGTTAATAAAATCCAATCCAAATCTAAGTGTGGGTTCTGTTGATACCAACTTTACAATTTTAAATGGTTTTTGACTACTTTTCCCCCGATGCACATTTTTATATCTCTTATGTATCCTCCATTTCTTTTAGCTCTTATTTTTCCAACCAATTTTGTTGAAAAGTCACTATTACCTTTTAACAGATAAATGCCTATAATTTCACAAAAAACCCAGATTTTTTAACATCAAGTCTGCTTTCTGAATCACCTCCAATTGGTGAATATATTTTCACATTCACACTCAATTGTCAGAATAAGACTGCTTTTGTTGTGGAATGTTAAGATGTCCGAAAAAACAGGAATCATTTACTCACCCTTGTGTCAATCCAAACGTGTATGACTTTCTTTCTTCTGCAGAACACAAAAGAATATATTTGGTAACCAAAACAACATTGGCTCCCAATGACTTTCATTGTATGAATTTTTTGTGCTCCCCAAAATATTATTTGTATACAGTTTTCAATGTCAAGAGGTTAAATAATTGATGACAGATTTTTGTGGGGTAAACTATCACTTTAAAACATCAGGGACCTTGTGTTTGATTCAGCCATCGCCAAGAGCAACTGGGAGTATATTATTGAATTATTTTCACTACTTTTATTCTCCATTTCTCTCTTTCCCCTGCAATGTTCTCAACATCATGAACCACCAGTACGTTCCCTTCTCAAGGGCATCATTTGAGCGCATCACCTTTCATTTTTTTGTTCCACCTTGGAAGTGATAAGTTGCCAAAAGGAGTGTTGCTAAATTCTCCCCACTCTTTCTTTACTTTGATAAAGCGCTGTGATACTCTCTCGCTGACATACTATCTGTTCTACTGTAATTTTATGCCTTCTTACCGCTATGGGAGAATTATTTCCTGTTGTAAATGCTCTTAGTAAGAGTTTTTCTTCCTGTCTCTACAGTCTTGTACAACTGATATTAACATCTGTTTCAGCCAAACTGATCACAAATGGTCACCTGAGACACATTAACGCTTGCACCTGAGAAATGGTGTCGGACCACTCATCTGGGCTATATTAACTTAAATATTGCATGTAAAATAGAATCATAAGTACTAAAATGTTTCATCGTCGATCAATATTTTGCCACCTATGTTGCAGGTAGCTGTTATAACGTAAGTTATTATTTTTAAAGCTCTTCAGGGTGATACAACACACTGAGGTGATGTCCTGATCACCCTGGTGGGGTTTGTTTTGCAATATCGACTGGCTGACTGTACATTACAAGTGCATTATGTCTTACGTGTATTACCACAGCATATATGATAAAGCACAGAGAAGTAAAATAGCACAGAAAAGTCGACATGGTGTTGCTCTCAAACGAAGCCTACTTGAATTTTAATTTCAACAAATCATGACGTTATAGTAAAATTTTGTTATTTTGAGCAAATGCATTTGTTAAACATTCACACAATCTGTTCATTTACATTAAGTAATTTAATAAATGCTTTTTACATTTACACATTTAGGGCACCGCACTGGTTTCAGCGGCAACGACAAACAAATGTGGCCCAAACTTAACTTCCGGTAGACCTCCGCAAAGAATTTATATTAGTGTAAGTTAACCTCGAACCAGGCGTGCACGTCCAATGAACCCTTATTTAATACCGGGTTCGAACAGGGTCTACTATCTCTATACTCTTCTGTCAATATTGTTAACTTTTCTCTCTGTCAAAGTTTCATTTCCACAAGTTGTAAACCTTAGTTCATACATTTACAACCATATAAAAGCAGCCTCCTACCTCACATCTCCAGTCACAGATCTTCACTGGAGAAAAGCACTCGTGAAACCACATGCAAACCCCACACAGATAATATCCAAACCCATTATTCAAATATGCCAGCGTGCACGCTACATCATGGGTGAAAATCGCGTCAGGCCTTTTATTTCTAATGGGACAAATCGGGGGCTGTTAAAGGCAGCATGCGAATGGGAAGCTGGACTAAATAATTGATGTTGTGGCGCCTTGGTATTCCGGCGAGCACTTCAGGGGCGAGCCACCTCCCACACGAACGGGAAGGCTGTCAGGAGTAATTGGAGGAATCGCGACAGCGTCGAGTTAAGTGTTCGCCGGTCCTGAGGTGAGGAATGTGACACCGTGCACTGCAGAACTCCAAAGCGCTGATTTTTTATTTATTTATTTCTCCCCCTTCTTCAGCTTCCCTTGGCGCACTTCAACTTATTTTTGTTTTTATTTCTGAGTCTAAATCCCTTTCAGAGCCAGTTTTGCTTAAGCATGCTACAATTCGGCTGATGTGGCTCTGAGTTCATGGGCATCAGGGAAATTCATAGGTAAGTCAATCACTGAGTTTTATGCTTGGCATGACAAAACCTTTCTTGTTATGAAAAGGTTGCTGTTGAATTCTTCTTACTTGGAGAATGCGTCTCTGTTATTGATTTAGAAGTGTTTTGATCTCTCAAGCTCTCCACAGCGTTTTACTGTTTTATGCGTTCGTGGCTATTCCAGCAAATCGACAAAAAATAACCAAGACACATTTTGACAGCGTCTATCTGAGGGAAAGACCTAAATGACCCCGAATCTCTCCCACGTCCACATCACGTTCTTCAGCAGCGAGCGGAGCTCATCCAGCCCCCACATCCACCATCGTGCATCAGAGTAGTTGACGTGTTCAGAAGCCTCTGGTGGTCTTCAGGTCTGGATGGGCCACTGAGCAGACAGCTCAGAGCTTTACCAAACCACCATCTCTGGGCTGAAGGCCTTGTGGCCAGGTGGAGGAGAACAAGAGTAGGTGGCAGCTCAGAGACCACAGCACGTCACGTCAGGAATGCAAAAATAGGGCCCCTGACAGGGGGAAGGAAGCGTTTTGATGGTCCATACCATTTAAAAAGAAACTGATCGACGTGTTACATGCTGTCTTCAACCAAGACTCTTTACAGCTGGCATCCGGTTTTATAGAACGGTTTGACCGCTCTGAGGCTGGGTTCAGCAGTTCAAGTCGGCTTCAGCGGGACATGAGAGACAGGATGGCAGATGTAAGCAGAGAAAGGGTCACAAGCAGCTGAGATGAGCCGCTACGCTCAACACAGAATGGTGGGAAGCGTGTCAAAAGAGCATCTTCTACACAAACCATTTCATTCTGTTGATTCACACTCAGGGTTCAGGGGTTCAGTCAGTTCTTCATGCTCAGATGTTTTTGTACAATTGTTTGACACGTACAGTAAAATGGACAGAAATTTTCAAGAATGGTTGTTTGTTCGCTTCCTAGAATCTTTTCAGGAGGGCAATTCAGAGGCTGGACATGTTTTAACCATCGGTGACGAAGTAGGTCAACTAGGACAAAATATTTTTCTGCCTGCCTCTCTACTTGTTAAGTCGTGATGTTAGGAGTACTGTTCCCTGCTGCAAGCCCCAACAAGTTTCAAGCGTGGCTTCTGTTTAAACAGCTCTGTTTATCACTATAATCTTTTTTCCAACAACTCAAAGAAGTTTTTATGTTAAATTACATGTTTTAATTTTTTTTTAATTGTAAAATATAACAAAAAAATTATAAAAATTCTTCAACATCACTCAAAATCTTGTTGTTTTTCATATTTTAAAAATATGCATTTAAAAAAAACAAAAAAAACAAATAAGTACATTTCTGTAAATTACCAAAAACAAATAAAAAACCTTTTTATTAAAAAACCTTTCACAGTAGCTTAAGAGGCCTTGTCAAAAAAACACAGCAGTGGGTTTAAAGTTCAGTATAATCATTATTATTACTTGACTGAGAACAATCAATGGTTGTATAGGTGCAGTAATATAATAATAATAATAATAATATTCCTCTTTGACCACACACATGCTTGTCTATCCAGCCTTTAAGAACTATTGGGCGTTTATCCTAAAAGCTGCTTGTACAGCATGAGTATGACACCGGTGCCCTGCATTATTTAAATAGTTACACCTGAGAGGCTATTGATATAAATAGACTCAAAACTTCTTAATAAAGCTGCTGTTTCTCGGCAAGTATTTCTCCTGTAAATGAACAAATTGAAAATTTGAGTGTAATTTTTCAACACTTTGAAGTCCTCCTGCTCTCCTCCTCTGCAAATTATAGTGAAGAAGTCTGTTTTTGGCTGTTGGGCGCATTGGACAAATTTCTTATTATAAAAATCGCTGTTATCCAGCAGCTACAACATTAATGCCACCAATTTTTATGTCAGAAGAAGGAGCAGGATTGAAAATAAACGCATGTTGACTGGGGCCTAATTGGCTTTTGACCAGCCGAGCTCTCGATGTTATCGCTGACTCAAGGGTGTCAATAGAAGGATGAGGGGGGAGTGGGAGGGAGGAAGGTCATAGTGGCAGAAGGCAAAATGATTGGTTTTCTTTTAGCAGAAGCCTTTATAAAATGAAAGAGGAATTTCAAAGGTCTCCCTAATTGCAAGTTAATGTGGTGTGATTTATGTGGCTTCGATTCGGGGAGAAAGGATGATTGCAGAGACTAGGGAAGCACAATGGGCGTGTGATTTTTACAGGCGCATCGAACGTGTGACGATTATTCACTGAGATTTGCTGAAGGGGAGTAAAATCAGAATGCAAATACAGCAGAGCGACTGTTATACTGTATCACAGAGCCATAGATTCCATTAGACTAACGCTAATTTGGTGTTAATACTTTCAGCTGGAGGGGATCAATGTCAGCTTACATGCAAAACATTTTTTTTTTGCAGTGGGTTCACTTTGTGACTTTCACCTGTGGAGTTTAGAGGAAAGTGACCCTAGCTTTAAATTGCCCCGATGCAAAATGTTATTTCATGATTGATGGGACGGCACTGCTCATGCAAAACATGACTGTGTATATACATCAATAAATGTCAAGGCAGCATATTTGACAGAAAGCTCCATAATCATAGTTATTATTTTTATAAAATTGTATTCTATTATTATACTACTACAATTACTATAATAATAATGTTTATTTTATCTCTTAAGCTATTATTGATTATTAAATTATTTATTAAACATTTAAATTAATAAATTCAATTATTTATTAAGAATGTTAATTATGATTTTTTGTAATATTACTACTAATAAATCTGAATTTATTCATGATGAAGTACTTTTTATTAAATTATTTAATAAACATTTAAATTAATAATAATAAGTGATTCATACAAATATTTTTTATTCATTAATAATGTGAATTATCTGTTTGATTAATAATACTTATTTATAAATGGCAATTTATTTATTTCGTTTTTTTACCTATTCCTTTTAGCTTAGATGTCCAAGACAGTTCAGAGAGGCAGCGATAGGAAGACATCAGCAGATGCTGTCAAACTGTTTGGCTCTAGCTCAAAGATTGCTTCTCTTGACCATAAATCTCACATTGGCTTTGCCAGACTGCATTGCAGCGGCAAAGGGATTCCCATAGCTACAACTAGGTCACGTCAGGTTTAAAAGGCACCCAAAATGGCAAATCAACTTTCGTGACCCTGTCAAGGGCACCTCGCTTCAATTCCTCGTCAGTCGAAACCGAAACAAATTCTCCTTTGTCTGACAGAGAAGAGGTCATGATGTTTCAATCCCACATCCAGCCGCGTACGATCAAGCTAGCTGGGCTTGAGGGGAGGTCAGGGAGTATTTCCTTCAACCCGGGTTCTGCTGGCTACACACCGGCTATCTTTCTTGAGAGAAAAATGAAAACGCTGTAGTCGGTATATAAATGTTTGTCAGCGTTTTTGCTTTCTGCCATTGTAAGCTGACAGAAATAAACAAGAGATAAATAAAATAGAGGAAAGTCAGACTGAAGTATCAGCGATAGTTTTGATGCACCTATTGATTTTGGCAGTTGGACACAAACCTCCATCTCCCTGTTGTACTGGGATGCGCTTGATGTCAGCACACTTCTCCGTCTTCAGTGTAATCCTTTTCTTTGTCAAACTCAGCAACAAAGGGCCTGCATCTGTAGCACACACAGAGAGAGAGAGAGAGAAAATAAGATGTATTTTTTCACAATCTGTTCATAGTTTTTAAATCCTTTTTGACTGTCCACATTGTCATTTCTAAGTGATGAAATCTGACCCGTTTATTCAGACGGAGAGGTCGATATCTGGTATCTATCCATCAGATATCTACATTGGTTGCTACAGTAATGATATAAGCATCAGTATAATGCCAAGGGACTTTTTAATGCAACTCAGAGCAGCTGTCAGCGTGGAAAGACAGTATGGAAAACTGGCAATTTTGCATCTGCTCATGTCCATCATGACCACTGTGATCTCATGAGAAACGAGTAGAGGCATTTTATGTATTTATTCATATACTGAGTCCTTCACTTATTCATTTTTCACTACATAACGCCACATAGTTTGCTTTATTATGATAACTAAAAAAAAGCTTATTACAAGGGAATCAGTTTTCAAACCACATGTGGATAATATAGATATGTATATATAATAGCTGGTCTTTTATGGAGAGTTATGTCTGTTTTGCACAGCGCAGACCGATTTTTACTCATGAATCAGTCAAAGCTTGTACTGTGACATCCTTGAAGGATGCCTGTGGGAATTAAGTGATACTGGTTTGGTGTTGTATGTATGTCACATTTCTGCTTGTTCTGTCAGTTCAGTTTGCAGTCTAGCAGTGGTTCAGTCATTTTGTTTACTTAATTTTTGGGAACTTATGCATTTGGACGTTTAGCTACTATATGAGCACTGAACTTGTCTGTTGACAAGTAAATAGTGTATACAAAGTGTACCAAGTTTTTTTGGTTCATTTGGGCAATTCCAGTGTTGTGGATGTGACATTTTCAGTCAAAACTTGAAAAAATTCTTATATTGAATAATCTTTTTCATATTTCACTTAACCCTTAATGATAGAGTCCAGACGTCAGAAAAATATTTTTCTCGTCTTTCAATGCATGTGCTTTCTTTTTTAAGAGAGGGAAAATAAATGTTATGGATGTGAGAAAAACTGATGCATGTTTTTGTAGGATTTCTGTGAATTAAAATGTGCAGACCAGAAGCAATAATAAATAAAAGAAAATTATAGAATAAAATAAAATAGTTAATAAGTTTTGTGTTTTATTTATGTGTACTGCGGACTGCTATCTCAATTACTATGGAAAATTATGCTTTAATAATTGTAAGACTTCACAAAGGTATTTAAAACACCTTATATTATATCTGACCTATCATTGTGAGGAAAACCTTTGGTAATAACTATAGATTTTTTCCTCTTGAGGTTGACATGTGCATGGAATTTATTTTTAATATAATAATAATGGTTACACTGTAGTAAAACTGTTCATTTATTGTTACAATGATTTGTCTTCACACAAAACAAAAAATACTGTTACTATTCAGTTAAACCACAGTTCATTTTCAAAAGGGAATTCCCTCGCAATAATATTTTACCTCCGTTCAAAGTCTTTCAAGTACAAGCAATTTAACGTAAAGAACATAAAATAAAAACATTCATTTTTGTCATTTTTGTTCAGTGGAAATGCAAATTTGGCTTTACTCTCACCCCATATTTTTCATCAGCCATTAATTAAAGACAAAATTTTCCAAATGTCACAATTAACATCACTGGGATTCCAGCACTCAAAATTTGCTGTGCCCGATTCAATTAAGGCTGTTTTTTACAGGCGATGTGAATGCTAATTAATCATTTAATATTCCGTAAGACCTGCTTGTATTTAAAACTCACCCATCCGCAACATCAATATGCAGGATGGGCACGTGTTGTACACTTGTTCTGCAGGCGGGTCCTGACGTTGAACTGAACTCAGTGTAATAATGCAAGTCAACTAATTAATAAAATATTGCAGACGTCTCTTGGTGTTTGTTAGATGCAGCGATGGCACACCTTTATACAAAATGGCGGAGGCTCGGTTCAGAGACCCGAGTTTCCCCTGTGAACAATTCTAATTAAATGAGTCAACAGTGAGTGTCTTTGTATGTGTATTTAGGGGCCTGTGTGCAGTTTTGGCTTGGGATCGATACATCAGACAGGGCTTTAAAACACACTTCTCCCTATGGAGGCTTCTGTTATGAAGCAAACCATGATTTACCTTTCAGTCTGACTGGCTGTGCCTCCCTCTGTTTCTTTGCCTGTTTATTCATATCTTACTTATGGAACGACCTCACAGATTTGCAGCAGCAAATAACATGTCACTGTAGTTGATGTAATAAGGTAAAGATGATCTGGATGAAAAATGGATCTTCCTCATCTGCCTCTTACTGGCAAATCTCTTACTCTGTAGGGAGCGTGTTTTTAATGCCACTGCTATATATGGGTGTTTCTTCATCCTAGGGTACTTTTATGTCCCAGGGCTTTGATTTATACTGAAACTAGGAGGTGTTAGCTTTTCTTATTGTTGAATGAAAGTCACATTAAACTGTCTGAGAAAGTTTTTGCTTGCCTTCGTTGTTTAGTATTGCTACTTTCCAAATGGCTCTAATTTGTAGGTTTCATTGTTTTATTCTCCCAGACTGTAACTTTCAATCTTTGTGCGTTAAAAATAAAGTGTTACATGTTTAAACTATGATGCTCTAATATCAATTAAATAAACAAATTAGATATTTTCAAAAATTATTTATATACATTTATTTGAGAATTATTATGTCCCGCAATTGTGGCCACATTTGGATAACACATACAATTTGATTTAAAGTATAAACTAGTGAGAGTTTCAAATGTGTTCCAAGAGAGTTTATTTTCCAAAAGTATACCCAGCAAAAAGGCGCTTTTCATAAAACATGCATAGTACAGTAGTGGCCAAAAGTGATTTCTAGGGGATATTATTTGCACAATATTTGCTTTGAAATCTCCATCATGTTCCATTAAACCATCAAAATAGGAGGTGGGAAAAACACTTAACCTTTATTTATTGGACAAAATATTTGGTAAAAATGCAAGCTATAGAATATAAGGATTTACCAAAAAAGCATGGATTGCAAAAAACTTAGATTATACAGTTTTTTTCTGTTAGGAATATTGTTGAGCCTCTCTTTATAAACTTTGTACTGTACGTAATTTTTTGACAAACCTGAATTATTTTCAAAGATAAGCTTCAGTTTACAGTATACCCCAAGTACAACTGTGCCAAATGAATACAATATTTTTTATACTAATTTAAATAAAATTTAAGACATAAATTGTCCAAAGTTGCGCAGAGTCAGCATAGTTTAAAATTTTAATGTAGTTTTATAAATATTTTGAATTAGCTTTGATTTTTATATTTTCTTCACGTTAATTGTAGTTTCATTTGTCATCTAGTTGATATGGGCTTTTGTCAGTTTATATATATATATTTTTATTGCTCTTATACATTTGTAATGATACATATTTATAATTGATTTTATTAAATTTTAGTTGTTTTGTTCAGTTAATAATGTTAGTGACCAAGTTCTAACTTATTTCAGTTTATTGCTGAGGTAACATTTCAGTTTTCATTAGTTTAAGCATTTTCAATAATATTCAAATAATATTTTTTACCTGATTTCAACGGTTGTAATAGTTTGTTTTAGTTCCCTATAATATCCTTGGTTGGACATCACTTTTGGCTTAGACTATATGTCTTGAAGAGGGCTTGTGGACTATAGGTAAAGTCTGTGGTTGCAAAACTGTGATTATTCAACTAAATTTATATGATAAAGACATTTTAATTCTTGTTTAATCAGAGATTAAAAGTCTTGGCGATTAAAATTTTTCCATTTGGAAGGAGCTTGCATACTTTTGGTGTTACACGTGCATTCCACCTAAATGGGTGTAGGCCTATGTTTAGTGTTTCTTACACTGTCCCTCTCTCTTTTGACTAATTATAAATCAGTGGATGAAGACTGAGTAGTGCTGAAGGTGTTTTTAAGCATTGCTCTCTCATTGGTGATTCAGGCCTGGTAATTAGAGACCCTGGCTATCTCTCTCTCTCTCTCTTACCCTCTCTCTCTCTTCCCACCATGCTAGCTAGATTAAGCTCAGGGGAATGACCTGCCCCAGATTTTACGCTGCATTGAACTCTTAACAAATTAGAGATGGGTTATCCATGGACAGTTTAATTGCAAGGAGCATATGGTGTATTAACTCATGATCAAGATTAAATTATACATTTCCGAGCGGAGATTTGTTCTTATAACACTCTACAGCAGCCCTGCCTATGCCCTCCTTCTCTATTTCCATCAGGAGATCTGGACGTGTGAAAATATGTGATTTACCGCATGGTGATAATTTAAATGTCTTAAGCACTGGACGTGTAAGAGATATATAATGCTTGTAAATGATGAAGAATATCTTTGACAAGTATGCTGTCTTCTTCAAACATTGTCAATTTCTCAAAAGAAAACTAAAAACAGACAACAGGCAATGAACCTCAACAAAGAAGAACTAGGTAAAGAAGGAGGAGACCACAGGCTCGAAACCTCAACGACCAGAATGAGAGAGAGAAGAGAGAGAAGATAGAGAGAGAGGAGAGAGAGAGAGAGAGAGCTCTCTATCTCAGAGAGCTCTCTCTCTCTCTCTCTGCTCTTCTCAGTCTCTCTCTCCTATCTCTATCTCTATCTCTCTCTCGATCTCTCTCTCTCTCTCTCTCTCTCCTCTCTCTCCTCTCTCCTCTCTCTCTCTCTCTCTCTCTCTCTCTCGGATGTGGCTTAATTACAGACACTTAAAGTTCTACTGAATAAAGCAAAGCTTTGAATAAATTGTAGATTGAAAATTTGCCCACTGGTAACTTTATAACTAGGAAAATGACATGTTTATCGCAGTTTA
This sequence comes from Triplophysa siluroides, assembly GCA_006030095.1. Lineage (NCBI taxonomy): Eukaryota > Metazoa > Chordata > Actinopteri > Cypriniformes > Nemacheilidae > Triplophysa > Triplophysa siluroides. The sequence goes on along the minus strand of VCII01000052.1, from coordinate 73,595 downwards.
ATGTATGTTAATGTTTCTCTTTCCTTTTATTTGTTTTAATCCATTTTCATTCAAACTTTTTTTTAACTATTTATTGAAGTTAAATTGGCTTTCACATGTCCTAAATTAGTCTATTTTTGTCATCCTGTTGTAGAGCGCTTTAAATTACCATTTTATAATACGTGCTATATACTGTACCTAAACTTGCTTTGCCCTTCAGAAATGTATATCTTGAGCATCTTGAGCACGGATTTTTAACAAAGCTCATCGCTCTGAAAAGCAAGGCGTGCTATGATTGGCCAGTTAACCAGTGTGTAGTTATTGATCGAATACCTCAAGCGTGTGACGGAAATGTAACGCCTCTTAACCATATTTGGAACATCAGGTTCCAAATTAATAGTACTGGCAGGTACGCCCGCTGTACTTGCGTATACATTTGGGCAGTCTTAGTCAACTCATACCACGAACTGACGTAGATTTGTGGGGGTGGGGTTACACGAGGCGTTTCAGGCAGGTCTGGGTGAGCAATCGCTTTTAGATAGAATGCATCTTTTGATGCAATATTTATGTGTCTAAAACATGCAAGGGCAACTTATAACACACCAAAGACACAGAAAAACACGTGTTCGTGCCATTTAACCCTTTTAAAATTTATATTCACAAATAGCTTTTAAACAGAGATATATGAAAGTACATTTTTCGAAAGTTGTGTCACTCGGCGGCCATATTTACAATGCCTCTGGGCAGCTTTTTACACCATAGCAAGACAACAGTCCTATCTCCTTGAGTGGTGGAAGGCAGATATTTCTAAAATTGCTGGAAAAAATCACAGTTAAATAGCATGTACCGATCAATGATTAAACACGATATGGACTGTAAATTTTGTTTGCTGAAATTGCGCTAAAATCACCTTATTGGTAGTCGCCTTAGCTACTGTGCATGCACACAGGCTGACAGGCAACTCGCAAGAGCCATTATTGATAGACAATTGGATCTTTTTACTGGAAGGCGGGACTTTCTTCGCTAGAGCAGCCATATTAAGCATTGAATTCCTTCCTATTCATTGTAATGGCAGTGGCGCATCTTGTTAATATATATTATGGTATATAGTCTATATATGGATGTATTATGATAAGCTGCAGAGCAGAAAGATGAGGTTACATACAGAAATATCTTACTGATGGTTCTTTGATATTTATTTCAATCAGAGTGAAAGGCAGAAGATGAGAAAAAAAATCACGCTGGATACTGCAAACAGCAAGATAATATCGCTCACACCTGGCAAACGTGTCTTAGTGTTTATCCTGCTCTCTATTTCCATTTAGTAAATATCCACAATTTTTTCAATTGCAATTGAGGCTTTTGCATAAGGGCACTGTGTGCTTCTCTCCTCAAGGTTTAAAGTTTTGACCAAATATCTGAACAAAACTCACTTTTACAGTCTTGAACAAATATCCACAGAAACCGTTAGTCGCCAAGAACTTTAGTTATTGACAGTTTTGCTTATGTTAGACATTGTAAAACGCATTAGATCACCTGGACATGAAACATTTTGATCTTGTCCTGTCTTCTCAGGCTAGTCCCTGTATGACAGGAGGGAGTTATGATTTATGAAAGGTTGTGATGTCTTTCCACTGCTGTTGTGTGGGCGTGGATTGCTGTTCCACAGAAATCCCCCAGAGAAATCATTTGTTTCAGTCTGTGCTTTCTTGCTGTAATTGACGTCCTTTTTTGAGGCCTCAATGCACATCATTAGCCTCTTGCTAATTACTAAAGTTCCCTAAGTGTGTTTATATAAAGAAAGTTCAAGAAACAAAAAAAAGGCCAACAGTGTTTAACATCAGATAAACATTGATTTGCATATAAATGTAAAGTAAAAGGGTTAATGGCGATCAACGTACTCTGCACATTTCAATTAGAAAAGGTAAAAATTTAAAATTTGGAAAGAGAGAACAGAAAACAAAGTGTCCTGCCAATAGACCTGACATTTCTCTTTTCTGTTATTCTAGTCTCACCAATAACAATTATCTTATAATTGTTGTTGTAATTACAAATTATGATGACGCACGTGGCAGTGTGCCAGAGAAGCACTCTTCTGTGCCTCTGAGCATCTTTATTTCCTACTACGGCATGTGCAGGAGCTGCCGGAGGGAGAGAGTGCTCTTCCGTCTGGAAGGGACTGTAACATTTTTGTTTATTCCTAAATCTTTTATGATCTCCGAAATGGCATGTAAATGCAGCTTTTGTTCTACTGAATACGCCTGTTGTGTGATACTGTTTTGTTGTTGTTTTTTGCAACCAATATCCTCGCTAAAGCACACAATCTCTAGTCTTTCTTTTGACCTCTACCTTAAAGTAAAGCTATGATTTTGCTTCGGTGCCAAATGCTTATCAAACATACCTGAGAGAGAAATGGGGGTGTTTCATTTCAGAGGATAAAGTGAAGCAAGGAGAACTTCTCTCGAAGGAATTGCAAATCATGAGAGGTAGGAGAGGAAAGCTTGTGGCTAAATGTCTTGTCAGGCATTTTTTGAATGTGGTCTCCCCTGCGATTGACCTTCTCTATGAGCAAAGCCAGCAATAAAACAAGGTGATCACAGAAGCAAAGCCTACAAACATTTTCTAAACTCCTACAGTCTTCTGTATTTGTGTATATATAAAATATGGTATTTACTTGTTATAATTTGCATCTTTTGCATAATTGGCTGCACATTTAAAGAATGTTGGTAACCGAACAATGGCAGTACCCATTCACTTCTATTGTATGTACACAAAGCCAATGCAAGTCAATGGCTATCGCCGTTCTTCGTTTCGTAACATTCTTCAAAATATCTTCTTTTCTATTCTGCAGAATAAAGAAAGTAACACGGGTTTAAAGTGACAAGAGGGTGAGTAAATGACTTTTGTGTCAACTATCACTTTATTACAACAGTAAATGTTGAAACTGTCTTTTCTGATTATAAAAATAAGACACAATCTTTTATCCTTTTCTTCATGAAACATAATTTCATCATTTTCAATTTTTTAATCTTCAGAGGAATAGATCCACATCTCGTTCAACAGAGCGTTCTCCATTCCATTGCCCTTCTGCTGCTTTCCTCTCTCTCTTCTCTTCTGCAAGCTCAGATCCAGAGGATCATCAGCTAGCTCCTGTTGCTAGGCAACTCCATCGTAAAGATCCTCCCAGTAGAGTTTCGAAGGTAATAAAACAATGCCCCTAGATAAACAGGAGCCAAGGTCCGGAAAAGCCGCAAGGGTGGAGGACAACAGTAACAAACTGTAAATAACTTCTTTAACTCGTGCCTCAGTCTAGGTTCTACAGCGGCCAATAATAAGAAAGGTCTTTAACCGAACCATCAAAGTTAATCCATTAATGTATGTGAATGAGATTAAATTCAAACCTTTATTTGATTAAAGTTGGCCTTATAACTGTTGTGTTCTGTTCTGTAAGATTTAGGGAGATATTTTATTATGTCATTATTGTGAATGGCATCTGGTTTGGCCTTTGCATTTCCCTGTGGGTTGTTATGCAGTTTAAGAAATACAGAATCTTGTATCTTGTTTCTAAGATGAGTAGAGAGCACTAAATCTACCATCTGTTGTCTTTATATATATATATATGCAAATACAGTATATTGTAACCCATTCAAATTACCAAAACGAGTAGTTTATCATACAGCGTATTTCTTGTGTTCTTTCTGTAGAAAGTGACAAGATGCATTAAACTGTCAACTATGAGGTTATTAATGGTTTGGTTTTCAGCTTTGTCCTTACAGAGGAGTCACAATATTTTTGACTCTGTATGATTTAAAGGGGTCATATGGCGCGAATATGTGTTTTTTGGTGTCTTTGGTGTGTTATAAGTTAGCCATGCATGCATTAGACACGTAAAATTGCAAAAATTAAAGTGTCGGAACAAAAGATGCATTCTATCTAAAAGTGAATGCGAACCCAGACCTGCCTGAACACCTTGTGTAACCACACCCCGGTAAATGTACGTCACTTCGTAACATGATTTGACAAAGACCGCTCAAATCTAAACGCAAGTAAAGTGGGCGTACTTGTAAATCTCCTTGCGTCGTCACCGCCGCAGCCATGTCGCTTTGTGTTCCGTTGCGAAAAGAAAGACTCTTTGTTTGCCCTGCCAAAAGATGAGACAACTAAAAATGAATGGTTACATTTTATTTACAACACTTTTCCAGAAAATTACAATCCGAATGTTCAAGTTTGTGCAGCGCATTTCACTGATGATTGCTTCACGAACGTAGGAGAGAGATTAAGACTGGCTATGCGCGAAAGCTTTGGTTAAAAAGTGGGGCCATTCCAACCATTACAACTTTGCGGTGACAGTCTGGCGCTTCAGATTCACAGCCGTAAGTATATTTTCATTGTAAAAGACTTTGCTACAGACTAACGCGGGTTGAGTTTGTCGTGTGTTTGTGATCTGCAAATGCAACGTGAAATAAGACAATATAAGTCCTAATAATCAGTAATAATATTCCAACCGGTGGAATGCGAGCTTGTTCCTATCTCACACAAAATATGTATGATGTATATGGTTGTTTGTTTATAGTCTTTATAACTTTGAATATAAATGGTAAAACAGTTAGCTATCGTTTTAAACTATTTAACACAGGTTTTTAATAAAACCTTACCAATCCTTTACATCCTGCTCGAGTCGCGCTGGCAAAGTTAATGTATCGGCTGGATCATTTTCATTTTCCGGATCAGATTCTGGCTCGAATTGATATAAGGAAGTACCGATGACATTTTATCAACTGTCAGTACAATTGCTTTGGAACCTGATGTTCCGAATATGGTAAGAGGCGTTACATTTCCATCAATCGGTTGCAGTATTTGACCAATCACTACGCACTGGTGAATTGGCCAATCATAGCACACCTCGCTTTTCAGAGAGATGAGCTTTGTAAAAAATCAACGCGTTTCAGAGAGGCGGGGCAAAGAGGAGATACAAACATGCACAGTTTGTGGAAAATACAGCGTTTTTTTACCTTAAATCGTGTATAAACATTACATTACATCTAAAACAAACGATAATATTAGTTTTAGCCGTGTCATTTGACCCCTTTAACATACAAAAAGATGAATAGTTGACACGTTTTTTTAACTAGTTTTATTTTTTACTAGTTTTATTTAGCTGAAAGTGAATGTGTTTGGCCTTGATGTCTACACAGACTGGAAAATTCAGATAATTTCAAACGACAGAGCTCTTCATTCAGACACACTCTGAGTTGCTGAAGGAGTCATCCATAACCTCTCTACATAATTGACAATATATTTGAATAATTGATCAATTCAGCAAGGCTATATCCTAGAGCTTATTCTGTGGCGTGAGGTTTTGTTTAACAACAATGAAGCGCTTGGTACTTGGAGTTGTACTCAATACCTCAAAGACAACCTTCACAGCACTCACATCAGCCCTCTACGAATTTCATTCAAGGCCATGTTCAATTTCATTCCTACAATATAAACAATTTCAAATAATCAAAACCAAAGATACACAGTGTAAATTTTATAAGATGAGACTCCCAGCCCACCTTATTCTGTCTGGTAGAGGTCTCATGTCATTCTTCTGTTGTCCATCTCCTGTAGTAGATCCAACACATCAAAGCGGCTCCTCTTCAGAGACTGTAATTGTCTCCTGCTTCTGAGCTTTCTAACTCAACACTCTCCATTGTATAGCTGACATGATGTAGGAGAGTGCATTTTCAGAAATTCTACCACATAGGCTAACACTGACACTTCTGGCAAAAATGCCAGAGAGAAGAAAGCAAGAAGAAAGTTTTAAGGACCTAAAAAAAAAGCCCACTCATTCATAAAAGCACAACTTCTGATTCTCTTTTCTCCTATAACTACACATCGACAGCCTTTGGTCTGGAGATGTGCCCTCATCAACATGCAAATCTCTCTTTTCCTATTGGGACACTAATACATCTTAGAAAGTGAATAACTTAGCTCACATTTAAAGATGATTAATGTGGAGTCATCCTGAATCAAGCAAAGCAAGCAGGTGCCCTGAAATTAAAAACCCGCCAAATGAAAACAAGCGAAAAAGGGGGGGGGATTGTTGTTAGTAATGCATGGAGAAGAATGTTAATGATAGGATGGGCTACGCAGATGTGTTTGTACCGCCCTGTCAAGAAACAACAGACTGAAATCATGGTGAAAACATGGCTGTATTTTTTATGATCTTATACATCAACATTGAATGATGCATCAACATGAATGCAACCCACCCTCACGTCTGTCCATACTTGTGTACTGTTATCTTACACAACAATTCCTTTGAATGTACGCCTATTCCTTACTAGACCCTTCATAGAGCTTCCAGCTTCCAAAATTGTCTGAAACACCATAAAAGCACCATGAAATGCCCATATGACTTGAGCGATACAGTCTTTTTAAGCCATACAAAATAGCTTTACTAGTTTGAATATATAGAATGTAGAATGAGACCACTTTCTATGGTACTTTATAGTGCTTTTTCCTTTTTTGGAGCTTGCAAACATGGTTACTATGTTGCTGTTGGAAAGACGAACGTAAGATTCTTGAAATATTTCTTTTACTATTTCAAAGAAAAAAAGTGAATAATAAAATATATATTCTTTTGAAGCACATATCATATCCACAACAGGGCCAGAACAAGTGCCTAAATATCTTTAGGGCTCTTGCAGAGGTGATAAACAATTGAAAGAGTGCATAGTATTAAAGCTTTGGAATGTTTCGCTGTTTGTGTCACTTCGCTCTTTTGTGTTTTTTTTCAGCATTCCAGGTCAGAAGAAGTAGTCTGGACTAGGACCGGAACGGGATGCAGAAGTCTTTGATATTTCCTGGAGTGAGAAGTTGTTTTTTTGAAAGTCGTAATCTCTTTTTTTCCAGGATCACTCAGGGGTGCGTTTCCCGAACAACGACATAACTCGCTGGTTCACCAACATAGTACAATGGATCATTGGGGAAATGAACGATGTAGTTACGACTGTTTCCCGAAACCGTAGTAACTCTGTCCGAGATCAATCGTTTAAACCAAGTTGGTTCAGCATTCTAGTTGATGACGCCATACAGGTGATGGAGTATGACGTCTACTAATAAATACGTTCAGATCGAATTAATGTCAAATTCTTGCTGTAAATAACATACATTGCATTTAACAGTGACTTTAGTTATCCTATTTTGTTATCTGTTGTGTTATTTCACGATATTCCATTAATTCACAAGTTTCCTCCTATGTCACTCCGCCCAGGGATTCCCCAGGGTCCTAGTGCACGTATGTTTGGGCGCATGCGCACTTTTAAAAATACAGCACTTGTATTTTCTCAACAAACTAAAGGCTGTAAAATAAAATTTGTTTGTATTTCGAATTATGGATATAGAATGCACTGCATGTTGCATGCTTAGTTTGCTCAAAGGCAGATGAAGAACAGTGGTCAGAAATTGAAAACAGAAATACAGCTTCAAATATCTGAATCTGTATTTTAGGTTGTGGCAAAAGCAAGGCCGGCACTTGTAAGCCACTCGACCAAACTGCTGAACCTGGTGTAAGGTGTAATGCTCAACATCAAAGATTTCTGGATGCCTGGTTTAGTGATATTTGCTGCCAAAAGGCAAGATGGAAAGGGACACGCATGGTGTGCCACCCCTTGGAATGCTTTTCATCCGTCATGGTACCATGGAACGGGGAGATGGTCGGTTAATATCGGATAGGCTCTCTCCCAATAGAGCAAGTGCACTTGCTCCGAGTCCGATATTAGCAGCTCTCCTAATTTGTCACTGCAATGAGATGGAGGAACATTGTGCGGATTGATGTCCTGTTTAAGAGTCAGCCTGATGGCTGTACAGAGCCAAGAAGGAACTTTGGCTCCAGCATTAGAGGACCTAATTTTGCACAACATTCAAGTGTTTGTAGTGCACTGAATTAATTCATTTCAATTGCATGCAGCTTTTAACAGCACTACAGAGAACTTACAAAAGCCTCAAGTAGGTTCAAATTAAGAACAAAAAGCGTTATTTTGATAATTTATGATAACACAGCAGGTCTCTTGCTAAAACGTAATCCATTACTGAGAATAAATGATATCTGGCAGTCTCTGTGATTAGTAAGATTGTTCGATTTTAAATTATTTTATTTTCATACAACCCAAATGTCTGTGAAGTTAAAATACTGTTCAAAAAATAATGTTCAGCAACTCCCTGCAAATGCTTTCAACGTTTTCATCTGTACTTGGGAAATTCTGCTTTTCCGTATAAGCATGACTGGCACAAATTGACAAAACAATCTAATTACCTAGAACAAAACAATGCAAACAAGAACAGTAAAAAGACAAACTTCTAAATTATAAACAAAAACCTATAATATGTGTGCAAGGCTCTTTTTAAGGGTTTTCACACATTTTAGGATTTACATATTTACCACTGCCATGTTTATGTTTATGTCTTTTTTCTGAATACATTATTTGCTATTTTTAAAGGATAGGTCATATTCTTAAAGGGGTCATATGACACGGCTGAAACGTATATTATCGTTTGTTTTAGATGTAATTCAATGTGTATACACAATTTATTGTTCAAGAACGCTGTATTTTCCACATACCGTGCATGTTTGTATCTCGTCTTCTGAAAAGCGAGGTGTGCTATGATTGGCCAATTCACCAGTGCGTAGTGATTGGTCAAATACTGCAAGCGTGTGACGGAAATGTAATGCCTCTTACCATATTTGGAACATCAGGTTCCAAAGCAAATTGTACTGACAGATACGCCCACCTTACTTGCGTATCCATTTGGGCGGTCTTAGTCAAATCATACCACGAACTGACGTAGATTTGTGGGGGCTTGGGTTATAGGAGGCGTTTCAGGCAGGTCTGGGTGAGCATTTGCCTTTAGATAGAATGCATCTTTTGTTCTGTCACTTTCATTTTTGCAATTTTATGTGTCTAATGCATGAGCAACTTATAACAACCTTGATGACAACCATATGATACCTTTAACACATTTAAGAACATAATTGTAAATGTAATTCTTTCGTTTAAAGAAACAGTTCACCCAAAAATGAAATTTCTGTCATGATTTACTCACTCTCAAGTTGTTCCAAATCTGTATACATTTCTTTGTTCTGATTAACACAGAGAAAGATATTTGGAAGAATGTTTGGAAGTTCTGGGACATCGTTCACTACCATAATAGGAAAAATATAGTTTGTGAAGAATTTAGGAATGCCAACAGTTCTGGGTCACCTTTGACTTCCATTTAAATTTTATTTACTGTGGTAGTCAATGATGTCCCAGAAATGTCAGTTGCTTACATTCTTCCAAATATTTTTCTCTGTGTTCATCAGAACAAAGTCATTTATACAGATTTGGAACAACTTGAGCGTGAGTAATTCTTGGCAGAATTTTCATTTTTGTCTGAACTATTCCTTTAATTGGTCACAATTTTAACCACAGTCCATAAAAATATATACTGTCAAATGTATTCACATTCACGATGATATAATATTTAAACACCATATATATGCACCTGATTCTTCTGTGTCTGTAATGTGATGTATTTGTGGTTCACATCTTTATAATGAGATACTAGATTTTATTCCCAAAATAGATACATTAATCAATAGCATAACTTCGTCACCAGGACCTTTCAGGAACACAATGAGACATGTACCCTGCAACCTAGCAACACCTGGTATTGTCTTCCATGTGCACATCAGTGTATAACGTTTATAGAAGAGAGAAACACACTTTCTGCCTCTTTTTAAAAAGCACATTTACATCTCTGCATTTGTATTGAATGAGCTATATATCTATCAGTCTGTGTATTTACCTGGAATCACACTACTCTTAGCATCATGTTCTTCTAGATATCCTAGAGAACGTCCACCCCAAATCAGTCAGTACATATTTTCTTAGGCCTGAACCACAGATATAGAAACCAAATTCCTTAAAAAAATGAAAATGTAAGAGAAAGAATGTGTGTGCGTGTCTGTGAACTCGAACAGGTTTGTTAAAGCAATGACCTCGCTGGAGCCAAGGACTCTGGTCCACCTCCTGGAGTAAGATGGATTCAGCAGCCTAGAATGGGCCCTGGATTATCTCTGCAGAACAGCAGTGGATGAGAAAGGAAGGATACGGGCTCTCCCGCTTCTTGGGGAGGTTGAAAAATGAGTGAGCAAGATACTATTTCTCCTTTAATTCGCGAGGGGTGGCCTGGCTCGGCCTGCGATAAGCCGCCAGTGATCAACTTCCTTTGAGTTCGGACGTGACCGAGTGACCTGTCCCCGCCCACGCCGATGCGCACGTAAACACGTACACACAGTTATCGTTCCTCTCGCCAAATTCTGCCGTCCAGCTCCACGCTACCTTAAGCCCTCTCTTTGGAAACCAACAAGTATGGGATCTGACTACCTCTCTCTGCTGTGTGTTTATTTTGGATAAGAAGTGGAGAAGAAAGGGGGGCCAGTGAAGATGAAAGCGTACACTCATGCGGCTAGGGCATATGTTCGGTGTTATGATTTATGAAATGGAAGCGCTTCATACCCAGCTGGACGTGCTGCGAGCTGGACAGAGGTGCAAGTTTTTTCTCGCATTGTTCAGACGCACATTTCGTTTTATTTGTTTGGTTGTTTTTTTGGTTTGGTTACTGAGGGGGGAAATCATACTTGCGTTCACTTTCTGGGCTGTCGTAGTGCCCGGTTCACTAAAGGAATTATGGAAATCGAGGTAAAGCGTAAACACGCCCGAAACATCTGTGCCGAGCGTTGTTTCCACTGTGCAATTCCTCAGCTCGCAGGCAGGTTCTGAGCTCCGTGTTGTGGAGGGCTACAATGATCTGGCATAGTTTTTTGGCACATCCGAAAAAAGGGAGCATGCCTAAGCTGCGTGTTTTTCAGCAGTTTAATGCATAACGTTCCCTTCTTTGTTTGCCATGATCTTTTTAATATGCAGGTCACCGCACAGATTTTCTTATTTAAAACTCATGATGGCCTTTGAAGATCAGGCTGCCCTATGAAAACCTGCCTAATATGTCGAAATCGGAATTGTAAGTGATTTCGCAATCTTAATGAAATCTTTATTTTGTGCCATAATTTGTTTTTCAGGATAACACCAGTATCACAGACACCAAACTTGCTGCTTTCTCAGCTCAAGATACAAACTTTCTCATTACATTGCACTAATTTATTTATCTCACTAGGATAATTGTTCATCTTGACATAACACAGCTACATATGCAATCCATCACTGCAAATAGCCCTAATTGCATTTATTCCAGTGGGAAAAGGAAACTAATTACAAGAAAAAAGCTAAATCTGACAACAAAATGATGTAAAAGTACCTTTTTAAAAATATATAAAGAGTCACAAGTTCAGACAATTGTTGTGATTTTGTAAACTTAAGATTGAAGTCAATTACAGCCTTTGCACTTTGCTTATGAAACGTTTGTATGTTAATTATCTTAAAAAAGATCACTAAATGTCTTTTTTAAGTTATAATTGTACAGGTTCACTCTGGAGAGAGACAGGACGTGAGGACAGACCACAAGATGGGACTCAGCTCGGAGTCACCACAGCTTCCTAGGGTGAGACCTCAAGAAGCTGGCTTTTAAAATACCAAGAAAATCATTTTGCAAATTCGAGACAAAGGGTGGCTTCTTTGAAGATGCTAAAATACAGTACGACGTCGTTTTGATTTTAGATGCTTTGAGTCACAACATAATTCCCACAATTACAACTGTCCTACTCCATAGTTTTGATGAGTTTACTAAAATTCTTAAAGGAAGAAAAAACGAAATAAAGAACAGACTTTTGACTGGTACTGTAGATTAAATGCATTTGAGTTTAATGCCATACGCATTTGGCACATGCTTTTATCCAAAGCGACATGTATTGCATTATACTTTACATTTGTTCCTGTGTATGTGCAACCCTTGGGATCGAACCCATGACCTTACCATTGCTAGCACCATGCTGTAACCACTGAGTACCAGGAAAGCAACAAAGTTTACGTGCGCATTTGTTATTTACACTAAATCAGATTAGCATATGTGTCACCTCTGATAAGGGTGTAGCTTTTAAATTGCTCTTTTAAAGGAGAATTAAAAAAAGCATTTTAACCTGAAACCAGATTGTGGTATTACTATGTGATGTGTACAAAGAAAGTTTGACCTCATTCGTACCTGTTTCATAACCTCTAAAAAGCTTGTTTCAATATAACTCACTGACATTTCAAACTCTTAAAGTTTGTGCAATGTAATTTTTTGGACTTAATCCTCCAGTTCAAGTTCACCTTTTCCTTTATCTGTGTTGATATTGTTTAGTCTGGGACTCTTACAGTTGATTTCAGGCATAATAGAGCACAGGAGCCACTAAAATGGCTCTAATTTTGGGGAATTGCATCCGCTTTGTGTGCAACTCTGTAGCCATCTTCTCTAATCACTCTGACATTTCACATTCTATATTTGTTGCGCAGGGTTTTTCTACACTTTGAAGGTCACTACTAAATTATCTTAAAGCATGCAAATTGGACTGTCCCTTCATCTGATTTTAAAGCCTTGGAAAATCGACCCTTAAGTGTCTGCTTCCGTTTGATTGTACTCTTTTAGTTATATATTTATTTCTCCAGAAACGTTGAAGTTATTATGTTCTTGATTCATGCAAATATCCTATCAATGACATCTCACTTTTTGCTTTATAAAGCCTTGTTTTATGTTGTACAGTATGTGATACAGCTCTGGACCTGCGAAATACTAAGAGGCTGTTTACAGTGTCAAAGTCAAAGTCTGCTTTATTGTCAATTCTGCCACATGTACAGTACATACATAAAGACGAGTGAAATTGCGTTACTCTCAGACCCATGGTGCATACAAATAACACTAACACAGGAATAATACAGATTATTATATATATGTAAAGAACAACTGAAAAAGGTAATAGAGTGCAAACCAGTGAAATATACAACAGTGCAGATGTGCTAGTGCAAAGTTAGTCTGTTTAAAGTGACAGTGTTGTTCGCCCGTTCGGCTTAAAAGACGCTACGAAACTGTTCATCTTTACTTCGGACTTAGCAAAAGATTTGTGGTTAGACTAAACTTTTGGATGTATGGCCCCAATATTGTTCTGTACAGTTCAGACAGCCATCATTTCAGTAATGCCACTGACTGGGCCATGTGTGCTTGAATATTTCATTGAAGACGGATGAATTTCTAATCTTAGCTCCAAGCTGCAGCATTTTGTCACAGATCCATTTCCTGTCTGTCTGGTGCTTTTTTCCACTCGGGCATACGACACCACACGCACAAACACACTGGGAAGCTCACGAAAAGTAATAGCTTCTACTAGAATACATTTTATGTAATACTTCCCCGCACGGGCAAAGAAGGATGATGTCCTGAGATTTGTATTAATGGCCATGTCTCTTTCTATTTTTCACTAATTACGGTCCAATTACATGCTTCACTGTTCATCAATAACCAATCCATGCTAACCGATCACAGGAGAAGCACATACTATATAATTAAACATGTGCAGAACTAAAACTGCGTTGCCATGGTGAAATGGTAAAGTTAAGACATGCTTTCAATTTGTCTTTGAAATCTGCAGAAATAAATTATTCTCGCAAAATGAAGATGGAATCATAATGAATTAGGTTTAAAAAGCAACTAATCTACAATAACGCCATGTCCTCCAGAATTACTCACTAAAATGAGCAAAAACGTCAGTGAGGAAGTGTTTTTCTCATCAACAATTGTTAGCATTGTGAATTTAGTACTGTGCACCTCTTTCTTGTGATTACCACCCTGCATCTATTTCATTATAATATGATGGATGGATGAGATGAGATGAGAGAACAAATGTAATGAGTTCTGAGACCAAAAAATCTCTCCAGGGTCCCTTTGTCCTCACTCGTGGACAGTTCAACTCACGCCACCCATTTTTAAAAAGGGGGTTGAGGTCAGGAAACTGGGATAGGCATTGCGAAATCTATGGTCAGCTCATTTATACGTTGACTTGAAGGTATGCACTGGATTTGGTCTTCTTGAAAGAGCCAACCTCGACCCAATCTTATCCTCCTGGCAGAGGCAGCCAGATTTTGATCTTAAATCCATGTCTGTGGTGCTCTATATCCCAGTAAGATTACCAGGGCCTTTGGAAGATAAAATGCCCCACCACATCACAGATTCACCACGATACTTCACAGTAGGGATTGGGTTCTTCTCTGCATGATCTTGGCTCTTTCTACTCTAAACCCCCTTTCTGGTTTTGGCAGCCTTAAAGCTTTATTTTCATCTTATCTGACAGTAAAACAAGACATACAATCAAAGATCCAATGATGTTTAACATACTAAAGGTACTTATGTGTGTGGTTCAATGACAGCAGAGATGTTTTTTAAATCTCTGGTAAATGTAATATGCAAAATATGTGCATGTAAGTCATTTGTGTAAGTATTCGTCTGAAAATGGTTTAGTGGGAGGACATGCAGCCTGCTTTCTCTTCAGATCAGGTCATCATGACTCTAGTTGTTTGATACCTTCCAATTATTGTCCAAATAGTGCAGATGGGAACTTTTTGGACTCATTTCATTTGTACATTGTGCCTTCTATGGTGATGGATGACTGAAAGGTTTGGCAAAGGCTACTTGATATTTTTGCCAGTATATAGCAGGTATTTTTACATCACTCCACCTGCTGTTTTTTAATTTAATAATCAATAATGCACAACGTATAAAGGTATTGACTGAATGAACCTGTCAATAACCCGATTGAGCTTATAGAATTAAAACAACACAGTGTCTCAGGACAGATTCATGTTAAATTGCAATGGTATTACGCATTCGCTTTTGAATATCAGATTACAGATCATGAATCATATTCCTCTTTTTGTTCATTTTTCTTATGACTACAAATCATCCCTAATCCTCTAATACCTAGTGGGTGGGCATCTACAAAATATGCATAGAAAATAATAAGGTGCATAGCAATTCAGCCCACCGCAAAGAGGTTACCAGATGCCCAACTTGGGATAATGATGGGGTTTACTTGTGAGTGGGCTGACCCCAGTACAGTGATATTTTTAAGGGGGTGTTACAATTGCTTTGTTGCAAATGCCAGGAGTTCACTGATGCGACATTGTATCAGCTTAAATCCATTATCTCTCAAATTTGATGGTAGACGAATCCATAATAAGGCTTGTAATGGAATGTTTTGGTTGGCTTTTTGATTTGTATTTAATTGTGTGTGTTGGGGTGAGAGAAGGGGACTTTTTAATGGAAAGTGCTTGAAAGAATATATGAAAGCTAATAAATGAAACCAACAATAGACATTTTATAGTGAAGAAAACAAATATGATTTAATAACATCAGCAGATTTGTTTTCATATAAATAGTCATAATCTTTCTGCAAATGTTACATTTTATTTGTTTTTGGATTGCCATTGTTCTAATTAAGTATATATTTTCAGCCTTTTTGTTTTCTTTGCACCCCACAGCCCATCAATAAGATTATAGTTTACCTAACCAGAAATAACTGTTGCAAAATAGTTCTTAAGAAAATTGTTGCATTTAACAATAGTAATAGTCATTTGTAGATTGAGACCCATTATTTATTTTTGCTTAAAAGGTAACAATAATAAGCAATAATGGTTATTGTAATCTATTTACAGATCTTACATTTTTATCATGAATGAGTCCATACCCTTTTACATTTTTAGAAAACAATACATTTCCCCCCAATATACATATTTATAATCTACATCAGCCCTCATAGTCTGGATTTCTTTAAAATTATGTTGAGGAGCAAGTGAAGTTAATGAAAGTGTAGTGATGTTCTGATGAATACTGTGAGTAGTTGTGTGTGTCCTTCTGTTTCTATTAAAGATTCTCCAAAACTTTTAAACTTTTCTCAAACTGTAAACTTGTGTCACATTATTTACATATCTGAAAGATGAAAAATGCTCTGTCTGAGGTAATGGCTAAGAATAAAAAAATACATAAAATAAAATATTCACAGTGAGTAAATACATGAATAAAAGTGATTGAAACAAAAATCTGAATCACTTCCACTTTGTGGAAAAAAGTAATTGAAATGTCATGAATGGATTTGTTCTTCGAGAGCGATTTTTTATTGGAGGAAGAAATGTGAAGTGGAAAGATGCACTTTTTTGTGTGTAAAGAGTTTCAACTAAGGATATGTTTCTTGTGGCTTTGAGGGCCGTCAATGCACATCCATGTTTTTTTTATTTTGTTTACATTCTGGTTGTGCATATACTCAATACAGTGTTTCCATTATAAAACAAGGAATTGTATACCATATACATGTTTCTTGTTGTGTATATGTGTTCAAATCAGGTTGTGTCAAATGATGATTACTCATAATACTTAAGCCATGTTAAGAATCTGAGCGAGCTCTCTGACATCCTGGCTGGTGCAATGTAGTATTTATGGGGACTGTAATGTTGATAGAAGCTTGCTACAGTATACTGCAGCTTGCAAGAAAGCATAAACTACGTATATTTACTTCAAACAAACCTCTAAATCTGAGCTGTGGCTCTTCATATGGCCATTTAGGAAAATGTAAGCCTGTTAATGCGACTCTAAACTCAATAGAGGTAAACAAAAATGTTCCCTGCAGTTACATACAGAGTTAAGTCTCCTCCTCTTTGAATCAAATTAAACAAAGCAAATGAACCACATAAATGAGGTAACAGTGTGGAAAAGGGGATCCAACATTAGCTTAAATGTTATAGGGAAATGAATTAGTGATGCAAGGTCATTGGAAAGTGTCTTTGTAACTCTGTGAAAACACTTGGCATGATAAAAGGCCGCACGGCAAATCACCCTCGCCAAAATGATAAGCACACACGGTTTACCAAACCCTCTATCTCTGTTTTAATTTCACCACGAAATGTACACAAGGGGATGTTAAACAGACAGGCTTCTCATAAACACAACAATAATGCGTTTTTGTATCAGAGTAGAAAACGCTTTTTGCCAGTCAAGCTCAGCATGTCTCCCCCCAAGGCACCCTGAACAGTGTATACTTTCTCAGTCAGAATCCTTTCACACAGACAGACAAATGTTTTTTATGTGCTTTAAAGAGGCAAAGGTGGTGGAGGCTTGGATGCCAGTTGAAAGGTGATCCTGGAGGTGAAAATCTCTCTTAAGCAAGACACAAAGAAAACAAAAACAATAGTTACGAGAGCACTCTTGTCACCTGTCAGTAACAATTCTCCAAAACGCAGCTCGATGTTTCTTGGAACTTGACAGCTATAAAATGCCTGCACTGTTTTGAAAAACAACAACGTTGCTTTTGCATAATTAGATTAAGGACTGCTTTTGAAGGGTATAAAATCCCAAACGCACCAAAGATCCCATGGAATGATGTAAAACTCCATGTCCATGTTGCCCTTTGGCCATCATTGCGAAAACTCGTAATAGTAATTACTAACAGAAGGCCCCTGTGACCTATAACGCATTAAAAAACGCATGTTTACACGCAACAGAGGAGCACTAGGGGAGAAAAATTAAAACCTGTAAACGGTGGCGCGATCGAATGTGTAAGAACAGGGGTGATGTGTTACTAGTATAAATACCCTGGACACATCCTATTCATCAGGCCCATATGCAGAGTTCGCCTGTGACCTAGATAAGTTTGAATGCAAACGGATGAAATATGTCCTCTGTTGGGGCTGGGAAGCTGCAAGCTGAGGGAGGAAGGCCGTGCGAAGACCCAGAGCTGATCTGTCACTGTCAGGATATACTATAGAGACCTCAGAACACCTGGGTAATCTCGTGATGACACAGCACGGTGTTAGACACCATGTTGGTATCTCTAGTAAACACGATGATGTGCATGGATCGAGAGGCTCGAAGGCACAGTCAATTTGAAATGAATTAATGTGCTTTAAATAAGAAATAAAAAAGGTTGTGTCTAATTTCCGAGCGGAAGCTATTTAGATGTTTTATGGTATAAAGAATAAAGATCTATGTGTATGGTTTCTTTTCAATATGTTGCCGTAGCAGAAACAGTAAGTTCTGTCGCAAGCCGCTTCTCTCATCTTCCCCATTCATTTTATTGCCGCTCTCCTTTGTCAAACCGCACTATTCATCTACAAAAATGTACGTGCGCATTTTTCTTGGCTTGACTGCATACGCTATAGAACAAACCTAGCTTGAGATGTTTATTCTTTGTTGTTTATTCTGATCGGTTTTATTTCATCAGTGAAATGCTGCAGCACGGAACGGGTTTGTCAGAGAGATAAAGCCGAACAAGAATTGAGCCACATGCTCCACTCTGCTAAACAAGCTGCCCCAGATATAGGCACGCAGTTTGTGAATGTGCATGTTTGTGAGAGAAAAAATAGAGAGAGCAAAAAGTGAGGTGTATCATTCATTAGTGTGGAATCGAGGACATTTCAGTTAATGTCTGTACTTGCTTCAGAGCGAGACCTCTTTAAATACGTCACTGAGTGGTTGGTGCCTTGTCACTCGGGGTTCAGCATCATAGACGGCAGCACAATAATGCTACACGGGCAGCAAGCGGGGCAAGAGAGCAAGTGTCGTTTGACTCTTATCAGTGCTCTGCACAGAAAGAGCGTTGGCGTACGCTGGCCAGGGAGTCAGGTGAGTAGAGCGAAATAATATTCCAGCTTTAGTTTTTCCTTGGCCGTGTCTCAACTCCATAGTTTTGTATGTCACCAAGCAGGATCGAGAACATCTGGCAGGTAGCAAGGGTCTTTATGTGCTGAACGTTGTGACACTGGTGACTCAGTTACCTGAGACACGTTTACTAATTTGTGGATTAAAACATGTCTGGTGTTTATCAACAGCATGCCATATGGGTAGTTGACAAATAAGCCATACTATGTGTCCTATGTGTGACAGCAAAAAGTTTGAAAACAAAGTATTATATTAAAATTAGGCTATACAAAAATATTTATATCTAAATAAAATAGCATAAAATAGATTTTTGCTATTTTAGTGTCCTATATGGATTTTTTCCATATAGGACACATGTGTGGTTTATTTGCGAACTACCCATATACAGTACATGCTGTCATGCATCGCCAATGTTGCTGTTAAATGCTACACTTTTCTTCAAGCAAAACCCAGGTACCTACATAGTTTAAAAATTAAACAAATATATTGAAAACAAATTGTCAGTGCATATTTAAAAGGTTTAAAAATAAGAGATCTTTCAACAACTTTAATTCCTTTGGAATCGTTTTTCAGGCTTGTTTCTCTTTCATACACTTTAGGGATTATTTAAAGATAATGATGACAAACAACGTAATTGTTATATTATTGTGTATTATTACATACTATTATATATTATGTAATAATAAAATTAACACTGTGTCTTCACACTGCAGATTTAGACTTTTTACAAGTCACTTTGATGACATTTCTGGTAACTTTATGGCACAGATTTTTACAATGCATTTCGGTAAGTGCTTGGGATGTTTCAGTGCACTAGAATGATTTCCTGAAAAGGCTTTTTAAGCATAAACATTAATGACAAGTTAAAAACATGTTTAAAAATGAATGCCTCCCTGAGGTAATTCATAGAATATAGTCTTTGTTTGAACAACTTTCGTCCACCATTTTATTCATGCTTTGCAAACTAAATATTTTTTTGGTAGATTTGCAATGACCCAGGACATGTCACAGGTCAGATGAAAACCTGCCTCTCCAGGAGCACCACAACACCATCTACTCTGCTGCACCACAGATCTAACCACTTGCAAGAACTTTTGACTATAAAGTTTATAAAGGCTATTTGCTCCAGGGCTCAACCTTCTCGTTCCATTATCTTTCATTCACAGCATAGCAGGTCACAGCACATGCTTGAAAGACACAACCCACGCCTTGTTAAAGATCCACTCTAAAATAAATATGCGATGATTTCTGCCCCTTAACTGCAGTAATTGTAACTTTAATTTACTCAATGGCACGAAGCTTATGAAGGAGGCTATTTAATGAATATTTTGTCTTTGATCACTAGATACTGTTATGCATGGATCAGTTCTTGCAAGGTCACTTTCCTATAGTTTTATGCAGGGTGAGTTCATTCTAAATATGTTTTAAATCATTTTGGATCATTCGCAGAATACCCTCAATGTCGACACTCTTAGAGCAGAGCCTACGGCACATCGTTGCCATGACAACCCTTATTACCTCTTAATTTGAGAAATAAGATGAGGTGTAAAGTGTAGTTTCAGTGTTATGTTCTCCCATGAGCTAACACACTCTAGCCTATTTCAATTCTTTTGAATACACCTAATCTGATTATGACAGGTGTATTGATGCAGACCTACTTGGGAAAGGACGAGGAAAGCATTGATTGGGAACGAGAGGTTGAATGTTAAACTAAAATTGATCAGTGCTGTTGGCGTAGATAAAAAGGAGTGAATATTTAATATCTTTGTTGAATAAATGATACAGAGATGGATGGGGAGGGGAGGGAAGAAGGTTAAAGAGTTGATGTTAAATACTTTTCAAGTTCACATTTCATCCTGAAATCAATTTTGAATAATGTGTACTATCAATACTTGAAGTTATTATTCACCAGTTCGCTTTGTAAAAAATAGTAAAGCTATTTCGAGAAGACGTTTGCTTTGAGGAATGGGACGTCTTCTTTCCGTAGTTACCTCTGCAGTAACAGCATGGGTGTCTTAACAAAGATGGGAATTGTAAAAAGCAAGAAATATGCATCTCATTTATTCTATGTGAATTCTCATTTAGGCTACATAAACTTAGCTTTATAAGTTAAAATGCTAATTATAACCATTTGAGGTTTTTCAATTATGCCCTTTCCCACCAAAATGGGGGGTGTGCTTCAAGAACTTTAATGAGACATTAAGGAAAACGGTGGTTTTGTGATATCCATCTGTGATGATAATGATCTTTGCAAAGCTAATGTCTTTCTCACATGACTCAATCAGGTCTTCAATGCTCCACTTAACAGAAGCATGAAGCAGTGTCTTCGACCTCCACCTGAAAAGCAACTGTATGCAGATAGCGCTATGGGAGGTTGTTGCTAGGTAACGAAAGGGGAAATGTTGATACAATATTCAAATTGGACTATAATCATTCAATGGTCGCTGAGCTGCAAATGGGTCAAAGTTGTGTAATTAATTGAACTTTGGGCACCGTATAGCACTAAAGCTCCACAGAGATCAACTCGCGGGGATAGAGCCGTACGGTCCTTGAAACAACGTCGGGCGTTGATTGTTGGCTGAAATGATGCTTGTCTAGTTGACACGCAAAAAACAGACTCTTCCAGTTTAGAGCACCTGGCAGCGAGCAGGAATAACAGCGGATGTCATTGCGCGCTCAATCGTGAACGCTGTTAATTAGCCGAGTGCGACAGCTAGACCGAACAACATCAGCATCATCTCCTCATTGTCGTCCCTCTCTTCCCCTCTAACGCCCACTGCCACCCCTCACAAATCGGACATACAGCGATGTCAGAGAGACATGAGCGAGAGAGTGACACTAAATGATTTTCAAGTTGACAGGCACAGTGCCATATCTTTGACAGTTTTTGGTCTCACTTGTGAGGTCTCTGTTGTTGAGGATAATTGAAAGTATAAGTGAGTTTTGAGAGCAGTCAGAACTGACAGAAGAAGAAGGACAGGCAGTAGGAAAAAGTGAGTGAGAGATGCGTTATTGTCTCGATCTTGTTTTCTTCTTCATTGTAAGAAAATAATGATGCGGTCCTGCCACAGCTTGCAAAAAATGAAAATCAACCCTGTTGGAATAAAAGATGACTTCAAAGCTTTTCCACTGTCAAAGGAACAAAGTAAAACAAATAGATCAACTTTGCACCTGAGGGGTTTTTGTGCGTGTGCTGCGTGCATGATTTTGTAGCAACTGCAAGATGGTAATCTTGGCTTGGATCTTTGAGAGTTGGGAGGTTTGATCCCAGGGTTGCTTAGAGGTGAGAGAACATCAGAACCGGAGAGGGACTGGAAAATTCCTAACAAGCTACAGAACCGTTACTGCTCACCTTTGTTATTAGAAAAGAATATTCCAGTCTCAGAAAAATCGCTAAGAGTCATGAAAAGTACATTCAACCAATACTGTATATGCATGCTAGGACATTTATTTCTGCGCTTTTACCAAAAGCATAGGAAAGTAAATGTTTTGTGCCGCGTCATGTTTAGAGACATGTAAATGTCTCCGCAGACTAGTACATTCTGTAACATTTCAAAGGTTGACAGCAACAACATTGTTTATAAGTTTATGCCATGATCTTGGCATACTTTTAAGAATGAAATGTTAAGTCGATTGTGATGAATTCTTATTGCCACCGCCCACCGATGTAAACACGACAGCTTACTTCTTCGTACGACAGCTTACTTCTTTTACGTCTTTGTGTTGTTCCAGGCGGACCGTTAAAGAATGCTTGAAGAAAACGTGACAACAGCTTTGTTCTGTGACAGCCACCGTAGTGCTTCGAAAGGGAGTGGTGGAGTGAGACAATGGTTGCAATTCGCAACCTCACTGCTAGATGCCGCTACATGTAATACACTGGACCTTTAACGAAAGATATATTAACGAAAATATTAGTATATCACATGCCTAGATCGATTCAATGCATGCAAATAATTTTGTATTATTTAATTATTTTACTCCTACCTGATCTGATTTCTCATAAATTCAATTAACACATCAGGTAGGAAGGGAATTGCTGTGATAATATTAGTTATGATTTGCTATCAGACACGGAAGTTGATTTTCTGACATTAAGTTTCAGTAAAAAACTTGAAAGGTTAGCTTTAGAGTTGAGACCTTAATAATTATATAAAACATGAGTTAAGTATTTGATTTGAAGTTTACAAAACGGTCTATAGTTACTGTGACAGTGGAGGTTTGGAGGAAGTTGTGCTTACCATGTTCCACCAAAAAAAACTTGAATCTTACTGAAATTTGGAAAACACTGTAAATGTATATACAAGGACAAACTGCACACACACAACAGACCAACCGTTTGTTCAGAAACTGTGTGAACCACAACAGACCTTCCTCTCATTTCTGTAAAGATTACAGATGAAAACTGTGAGAACATAGCGACCACCTGGTGTCAGTACCAAAAATATCTTATAATAACCTTATGTTCACACCTTCACCTTACTAATTGACTTTCTTTGTTTTTGTAATCTACGACATAATGCTCAATGTTTTATTTAATCTCGAAAGTTAATAACTTGTTTGTAACTTTCCAATCTGCTTTGACAAAATACGTGAAGATTAACTGAATACGTTCGGCACAGGTAAACATAAAATAGATTGGAAACATCAAAACAAACAAACAAAAGAACACGTCCTTATATAAAATGGAAACTCTCATCATTCAATTCTGTTAATACGATTAGCTGCTGAATTTTTCATGTGAATTGGTTTAATAATAAATATTAGGATTAAAAATTAACAGGACTTCTTCCTGCTGAATAAGTGAAAGAAAAGCAGGCCAATAAAATCACCTGTGACCCGGAGTGTTCACATTTAAAACATTGTAAATTTGCACATTACCTGATAATATTCATTGTCCAGAATAGTTTTTTTTGTGCAAATAAAAAATATATAATTTGCTCTCTCTTTCTCTGACTCTGTACTGCTTCACACTTTCTTTTCTTAACCAGTTATACTGATGGAAGCCAAGAAACCTGGATGGGGTCAATAATTTAAAGAATGGAGGCTGATATTAATCCATCTTAGTGAGACACACACACAAAATGTCAAAGGTGGGGCACACAAGGGATATGTCATGTGATTCATGCCCTCTGGAGAGAATTAGTTTTATGACACATCATAATTTAATAGATTTTTAAGAAGTCAGATCGACACCGGCAGAAGCTTAACAGGCAGAGGGATGGGAAAAAAGAGTGAGAAGAGTGAAAAAATGGGATATTAAATTATAGAGAATCTCAACAGAGCAATTTGTCTTTTTTGAAGGTGATTGTTGACATTTCATAGTGTAATGATGGCCTGTTTATCTGCTCTGTTCTATCTGATAGTTCTACAAGCTCTATGAATAGAGGCAAACCAAAATAAATTTTAGTGAAGCAGTGGTAGAACAGCAAGCTTAACGTTTATTTATGTTTTGCAGCTTAAAATTATAAGAAGACCTACTATCAAAATAGTCTGTCAAATGGTTTATATATTGACTGTGGTTGAATAGAAATATTTTAACGTAAGCCATCACCGGGCAGCTTTGCCTTAATGTATTTTTTGCATAGTCATTATTAAAATTAAGTTTATCCAAGTGAATCCTTCAGTTTAAATCATGCAATGTATACATGGTTGGATAAAGATAGAAACATTTCTCAATGTGGAGACACTGTAACACTTTATAGACGGTTTCATCGGACGCACGCGTCTGACCTGAAGTTTACTACCGCTCGGTGTTTATCAGTCTGCCTAGTGGCAAATAATATAACTTTTTATATAATAATATAATAATTTTATTAATATTAATATAAATAAATATTTGATTATATTCTAACAATTGTATTAAATAAACAAATTGTTTAATTTTATTGTATATTATTTTAGTTAAATAAACAATTTGTTGAATAGGTTGTGTAACTTTGTTGCATTTAAATTTAGCCAAGTAATGGTTCTTCCACTGGTAACCCAAAATAATACTGACTAGACATACTTGCTAAATAATGCTAAATAATGTAATTTATTTGTTATTTCTTTTTATCATAAATAAGGGACTATTCTTTGTGGATGTGTACCGGAAGTTAAGTTAGGGCCACAAAAGCCAGTAAAATCAGTAACGTTTGGTTATATTGTTGCTTTGAAACCGTCTATAAGACAGCTGAAAAAAGTCCCTTCTTTCAGTTAAAAGAGCCAATGTCTTGTGGATAGCATTTTGTAACTCTAGAACAAACATGTAGCTTATCTGAAAAAATACATTTTGTTTTCATTTGAGATCAATAAGTGCTTTGTAGAGTATGATTTTACTTATTTAAAATACTATTGAAACATAATGTTGAACAGTTTGAAATTTTGATCCCTATCAAATCGAAGCTGTACCTATATGAAATCTACCAAAATATTGCTGCGATATTTTATTATAATGACACCGCTAACCCTCACTCTTCAACCAAACCTTCACACACACCTTACAGGCATTTCTACATTTTTGATATGCATCATTTAGAATTTCTATTAAATGATTTACATCATAGTCAATTTCTATTAAATTATTTCCATCATCTGGTCAGTCCCCGAAAAAACTTTTGCCATCCTTGTGGACATGCACTCACGCACGCATAACCACCCACCCAACCATCATTTTTAATGTATACAAATATAACCCACTCATCACAATAAACCATTATCAAATCAAGTCAGCCCCAAAACACAATCATCTCGAATGCTGATGTATGCAGCTGAGAACA
Source organism: Triplophysa siluroides (assembly GCA_006030095.1). NCBI lineage: Eukaryota > Metazoa > Chordata > Actinopteri > Cypriniformes > Nemacheilidae > Triplophysa > Triplophysa siluroides. The sequence continues at coordinate 48,198 of VCII01000052.1, read as the reverse complement.
GAGGGCATTCTCCCAAAGTCACACATTACTCCAGGGTTTGCAGCGAGCAAAAACCGTCAATTGAAAACATCCTCAGATTTCCACAGAGACTCTAGCCTTTTCTCTCCCTCTCCACCCTTTCCCCCTCAAAGCCTCTCTTTCCCCTTTCCCCTTAATGATAACAGGGTCAGAGAGCTTTGTTTACTGTTTTCTCTCCCCAGTTTAATTAGTTAAATGAGAAAAGGGTTCATTTTTTGGAGTTGTATATTCATGAAGGGCGCCAGGCTGTGACTCTAACTAGGAAGTGCCGTGGGGGCTTGGATGCATTTATTGGTGTAAACCCTGTTGAGCCGCACAAACAAGTGATTATTAACCTGAAAATCTGTGCCATTCGTCCCCAGAGTCTCCAAATCTCCTCACCAGCTGATGCCTTTGTGATTATTACATATTACATCAAATCAATGTTCCATCATTTGAATCTAGGCAGAAGGTCATCTGACTGCTGATATCTTATTAAACTATTGGTGTTCTCCATTCTTTCTGTCAATTATTACACATTAATTAAGTGACAGATGATGTTCAGAAATGGGAGAAGGGATTTCTTACACGAAGATAAGCAGTTTAGCAGAAAATAAATCTGTTCGCATGTCTTTCGGGAAGCGAGTTTACTGGCTGATATGTTATCTAAAGTTGTAAAAACTTTTCAGAATGTCCAGTGCTCGAGTTGGGATGATCATAAGCTATTTATGAAGTCTTGTAAGCTGCAGTAAGTTACATATTCATCCGGGTGGCTTAACTACAAGTTGCTCTCAAAGAGATGGTATGGTTGTGCTTTAATATGTCTACCTTGCTAAACTAATTTGTTCTACATCATGTCTGGGATTTTCATGCTGCTCGAAAACCAGGTCAAATTCTGCACGCCACCACCGGTTTTCAGACTTAAAATATGGTGTTTGTTTACCTGTGGATGGGTGCGCAGTTCTTAAATCTGAAAAAATATGTACTTCTCTGGCTACATAAGAACTGTTTCTCAAGCTTTGGCATTGTCTTAAGGGAGCCCTAAGATAATCGAAAATGATTTAGAATGAACAAAATAAGCATTAAAATTATATAAACAGTTTTTAGTTTTAGAAACTAAAAATCAAGATATTTCTAAATGTTTGGTTATTTTTATAACAAAAATACAAGGGCAGTTGACAAATAAATTGTACCATGTGTCCTATGGTGTGAGCAAAAATGTAGAAAACAAACTGATAGTTTGAATAGCTTAATGGTATATTTTAATATATACATTTCTAATATAAAATAGCATAAAAGGGATTTATCTTCATTGTTATGTATTTCTAAATGTTTGCTGTGTCACGCCATAGGACAAGAGCTGTTTGTCAACTTCCCCCATATCTCTAATAATATCAAGCTCTCTCGAATATTTTATTCAGTAGAAATATTGAGTGATGGGGGCTTCAAATATGGTTGTGAAACGATGGGAGGGCTTTGAAGTCAAAAGGTTAAGAACCACTGTTAGAGTTTGTATCACAACAATGGTTATATACTGTAAAACTTGTCACAGTGTAAATGGCACAGTCATTGCATAAAATTTGTGTGAATTTGACTGTAATATTACAGTAACCAGATGTTGAACGATGCTACTATTTGATCCTTATGATAACAGAACAGATTCTGTGTGGGTTCGACTCATGACTGAATCAACGAATTCTATTCATATAAACATGGAGACACCTGTTAAAATTGGTCCATTTTTTTCCTGCTACAGCATGCAGCTACTGTACATGTACTGCCAGCCCGGGTGCTTCTGATTATGAATACAAATCAAGTAAACCATCCTTTCAATTACCAGAAAGAATGATAATTCAATTCATTATGACTTTCAACAAGACAGATTAATTCGGGACGTACTCGCAGTACATGCAAGTTTAATCAGTAACAATTAATGAGCAACAAACCTGGTGTTTAATTTATTATCTTTTCGAGACGAAATGAGAGGGCAGCGTATTTCCTGTTTAACTTCACTGATATAAATTGCAAGAGCCTTCTCGTATTATTAATTCTCAAATGTAGGGATCAAAGAGAAGCAAAAAAGTGCTTTTATAGCTCATCCAAATTGTAACATAAATTGGGCCTGATGGGATTCCCTTCTGTTTCATGAAATATACTGTATCTTAACGTCTGACCCGACAAATGAGACATATCTGCCGCCATAAAAAAAAATATTATTAGCCTTGATGGCTATGAAAGATTTATGTGCCGCTCCGGTGGAAATTGCAATCCACCTCTGTACTTTATAATGGAAAGATTAACCACAGTGAAAGTTTCTTCAAAACATTAACCATCTTACTGGAACATAACGTGAAACTGCTATTGTTAGAAATGTGAAACATCTCCCATAGGCTTTAATGAGTCTAGCCAAGAATGTTGTCCTAGATTACAGTACATTGCCGTACAACTGGTATAGTGATACTGGAGAAGCGTCACAATACTGCAGACTACACACAAAGTCCAGCTTCACACATCAAACTAACAAGAGTTGTGTCAATTGCATCGGATGATCCAACACAACAGCCCAGACGATTACTCTAAGCTGATTTGCCTTTAATTTACCCTACACCCAGCTGTGGTAAAGCAAAATCTCCCCTCACATGCATGGCTCCCTCCATACTTTTGTCCTCACATATCAGCGGTGTCTTGAAAACCGCTGAGAATATTGATAGGTCAAAGATGATATTGCAAATGGGATGTATTTCCTGTGGCTCAGTGGTAAGAACATTGCGCTACCAACGTAAGGTTGTGGGTTCGATAGCAGGGGATTGCAAATACCTATGTAAAATGTATAGGATAAAGCAATGTAAGTCGCTTTGGATAAAAGCGTCTACCAAATGCATAAATGTAAATGTAAATGTATTTTCAGAGCTGTTCTTGAATACAAAGTGTCATAAATGACATGAGTTTTTCTTCCATGCTATCTGGAGACCTTTTAGAATCATGCATTCTGACAATACAGACAAGATGATATATCTCCAAAAATTTCACCTCATTTTTAACATACTGTAGTGAGGTTTAGAGAGAAATCTAGTGAACGTTCATCTTGATCCATGAGCTATTGTAGACGTAACTGATTTAAAGCGGTCCAACGATGGAGCCCTAAGGATAATGTTGGAAGATAATCCTTTTTTATTCTAGTTATACTTTATGAAAGTTACTGAATGAGAAACAAACTTCACTCGTTTTCTTCTCTTCCAAAACTTTATCAAGCACTGACTATGTTCCTTCTCAAGAATTGCATGGTACTTCAATAGAGCTGATTTGTTCTAGGAAGATTTCCTCTGATATGAAAGACTATCAAATAGGCCTCACTTAACTTTTTCACCTGTAATGAATACGAGTCTATATTGTATATGTGAGAGACAGGAATGACAGGATAGCTGTCTCAATACCACATCTAAATGTTGTGCAACCTAACACCCGATTCTTGTGCTTTCTGCCTTTGAAGTGGCAGACTCTAGAGGGGTGCAGTGGATGACTCTTCAGGAATGTGAACCTTCAAAAGAGATGTGCAGATGTCTTATGAGAGAGCTGTTTGCTTTATTGACGTTTGTCAGCCTATTCTTTGTCTTTGTGAGAAATCCAGCGCCAACTTTTTGTGTAATAAGCATTAGTTTTCAATTTCTTTTTCTTTGCCGCAACTTTTCATGAAAATCTGTCATCATTAGTTTTCTGTCTGTAAATCTGAACAGTTTGAGGAAATCCACCTTGCAGGATTACAGAATCTTCTTGTTTTGGACCATAGAGGTTATCTTACATCAAAAATCAATGTTGACACAGTCATGCTCAGAAAGTTGGACAGGCAGCAAATCTCGACCAAACTTATTACTTTCTTATGTTCAAGTGAACACTTCCAGTGTGTAACAAATTGTTTACATTCATTCTCCCATGAAGACTTTCCCCTGCATCCCTATGTGTGTGGATCTACTTCAGAACGTCTACATCCAACATGATCTCATAGCAATTCTTAACTTTTTTATAAGTTTGGGCTTAATTCTTGCTTTTCTCTAATAATTGTTTTTGTAAAAATTTGAACCGCGTAAATTGTACAAAGTTTCCAGCTCGTAAAATCATTATGTTTTCCTGTTAGACCAGGTTGCCAGATATTAGCATGCTGTGGACATGCATTTAATAGCACATTTCTGTCTAGTTGATTATTTGACTGGAAATCCTTCTCACTCCCAAGGCTGTAAAATCTGGCAGTAAATCTCTCTCGCTTGCACCTGTGTGCCACACAAAAGCCCTGCAGCAGAACTGTTGGTAGAGGATAGGAAACGCATGCTGCCACTTAAACAATCCCATACACAAGCATAGGGTTAATATAGGCGGCACTACTGTTTGACTGATAATGCAATGAGGTGGCATTGAAATCATACACCGAAGGAGCGGGGGAGCTAAATCTGTCCAGATTGGAGAGACGTTAAATCTGATGCAGTGAAGGGCTTTGTAGAGTGTGAGAGAGATAAAATAATGATGCAGAGAGCAATTATGGAAGTGATGAATATGGAGCATTCCATTGCAGCTGTGCATCCAGTGTACTCTGAGAAATGTCTGACAGATGTCAATGAATTCATCACATTTCTAATACAAATAGTAGCAATTAAGCAACATCACACAGACAAGAACGCTCTTGTACTAAATATTAGATATTTAAATATTAAATAATTTGTACAGAAACACATTTGCAGTGGGATTTTGCCTTTACATAAGGTTAATAAAATGATAAAAAAATAAATTGCTTATTGTTTTCTTGTTTTGCAGTACAAATATCTAAAGATTCATAAATCAAGATACATTTTCTTCAGGAGCAAAATGACCTAAGATCAAAAAAAATATATATATCTGTTTATATAAAAAGATATGCAATGGGGTAAATAAACTTAAATTCTGAATGACCTCTTTATTACGTTCATTGTTTTTTATCCCATTGGCAAATATTTTTGCTTGTTTTAAGCATACAGTATACTGACTTAATTTAGATAATCTTTTTATCAAACAAGCCTTAATATTCTAGGTTACTTTGCTTCTCAATTTTAAGATATGTATATTAAAACAAGACAAAACACTAAGATTTTTTTTGCAATGTATTAAAATAAAAATGATCATCATTGGTCATCATTTACTCACCCTCTTGTCAAGAACATATTTTGAAGAAAGTTGGTAAACCGCGCTGGCACCCATTCACTTCTATTGTATGGACACAAAACCAGTGTAAGTGAATGGGTGTTGTTTCTGTTTGGTTAACAACACTCTTCAAAATGTCTTCTTTTGTGTTCTGAGGAAGAAAGAAAGTCATACAGGTTTGAAATGACAATAGGGTGAGTAAATGATGTCAGCATTTTCATTTTTGGGTGAACTATCACTTTAAGTGATTTAGGTTTTGATCATTTTAGTTTACATTTACAGTACACTGTCCACACAAATAATTCTAAAAGAAGCTAAAGCATCAAGCTTCGCAAGCCAACAAGAAATGTACAGATGCACTGAGAGAATTCACTCCGGCTTCACTCAGTGTTTTCCACTTGCTAAAATTAAACAGCATAAAGTAATCATCTAAATGTCATTGATCAAAAGTGAATTCTCCCCAGAACCGCAAGGACATGCGCTTGCTCGTGTCACGTCTAATGTGGCTCTGACAGAACATAGAATCAGGTATGTAGCACGGGTTGTAGGTTAGACTGCAAGATGCAAACAAGGACAGACAAACAAAGCGTGCGATGGACACTGAGAAAGACAGAGACGACACCTGGAGAAAGAGCAAGAGATAGAGGTAATGACTGAAGAGTGCAACGAATGAGACAAAGAATGGAAGGAGACAGGCCGAGAGAAAAAGAAAGAGAAGAGAAAAGCACAGATGGTATCGGGTCTGTGAGCAGGATAAGGTTTCGCTTAGACAGTGAAGTGGAGGACAGGGCCTCGTAAGTAATTGAAAATCAGACAGACAGGATGTGGTGGTTACCCTGGAGATAGATTGTTCTAAACAGGGCAACGGGGACAAAACAAAGAGACGGTGTTTTTTCTCTTAAATCCATCAGTAATAACATGAAAAGCTTTTCTAAACACCATCAGAGCTAAGAAATGTTTGTTTTAAATGCGAAAGAGATTTTATTTATCTGTGTTTCAAAAGCGCAGGAAAACTATTTACCATTTGCATTTGCAAAGGATAGAGTTTACATACCTTTCTGTTCATTTATATTTTTTACAGAGACTTTAACCTCATGCAGACATTCAGAAGCAGTAGCCTAACTGATTATGGCCTAATATATTTGAAAAATGAATGCTTTCCCTCATCAGAAATTTTGTTTCAACAATCAGCAAGAATGGATTCAACAATTCATTGTACTTGAAATAACATTGTAACTTGAAATATGTTTATCTAAAGGGATAGTCCACCAAAAATGAAAATTCTGTCATCATATATTACCCTCAAGTCAGGGCCGGCCCAAGCCTTTATGGGGCCCTAAGCAGAATTTTATTTGGGGGTCCCTCTGTGCCCCCAATACAATCGACTATTGTCAATGTTTGATTATTTGCACCCACACTTTAAATCTAACAATTCTATTAGTTGTTGTAGCTGCGGTTGGGATGTAGGAATGTCTAGAAACAAAAAAGATAAACCTTGCATTACAAGTGTATTGTGAACATTTAATAATACAATTTCTTCGAATTTTAGGTGAACTGTCCCTTTAAATTTTAAGCACAGACATTCAGGACTAATCATACAAAGGTTGTAGAATTTTCGTTCAATGCATTTAACTATTTGCAAAGATTTTTATTTGAAAAATCACTATTATTTTATTTTAAACCACAAAAACACCCCTTTAAAGCCACACAGGCCTTGTGGATGATTTCATCTTTTTTTAACTTTGTATTATTTGATAACCATTAAATTAATTTACCAAATGCACACAATTATTTTTAACCCTATCCCAAAATAAAAAACTAAATTGACGGATAAATATAAATTACATATTTTTCATCTGCATTTTGTCATTTGCATCAGTGAATACTATCGGTTGTATATGTGGTTGTTCAACATTTCTATCGTTAAACACTAAACAGTTGTCAAATATTGAATGTTTAGTCACTTGGTATGTTAGAATACTAGTCACACAGAATGTTGTGTGTTGCACAGCACTCTTTCAACTTTAAACTGAAGCGTTTTCCTTAACTACCGCTGAAGATGTGACAGTAGCTCCGTCTTCTTTGATTTGATCGGTCAATGCTCGGCTCTGTAACCAGTAATTCCGCCTCCTTTCATTTAATTGGCCACTCACTATTTTGATATTTCGATGTTGCATTTAATCAGTAAGTTCACAAATTTTAACACACACTGACCAGCAGCTTAGTTCGCTTATAGTTGTTTCAAACCTGTATCAATTTTTTTTGTTTGGTTGAAGACATGTAAGCAACTATGATTTCTGGAGCACCATTGACAGTAGAATTAATATAGAAAAAATAATTTTCTTTGTTTTGTTAAACACAAAAGAAGATATTTTGAAGAATTAAGGAAAACACACAGTTCTGGGGCACCTTTGTCTACCATTTTTTGACTGCCCCCAGAAATAATATTCTTCTGTAGGGTTGGAAAAAATAAAAGGAATGTATTGCTGTGTCACAACCCCCCCTTTCTTCCCACAAAAGTCACCATATGCCCTTCCAAAGAAGGGCTGCTGATATAGTGATTAACCACTATTCGGTTTTTAAGTGGTGACGTAAGGAATACCTTTTTTGGGTCCAAGCATCTATTCATTTCAAGCGGGGTCTACAGCTTAAATATCTGTTTATGAGCACTGTTTTCTCATATTGAATGAAAGAATTTTCATTTTTGGGTGGCGTATCCCCTCAAAGATATTTTTCTAGCTTTCTTATGTCAGTTGGCATCTTGCTTAGAAAGCTATGACTGAGCAGTTTTTGGAAAAGAAAGCGTGATTGAGAGAGAGAGAAAGATAGCGAGTGTATGTGATTAGATGTTTCTGTCCTGGCTTTTAGCACTGGTGGACAGTTGCAAAGTGTAACAAGATTCATAAAAGGGAAGGAAGGAGTCGGAAACCGGAAGACATTTTAAACATTTAATAAAGTAATATAACAGCCGGCGGCCCCTCACGGACGACCGCCGGCGAACAAAACATAAACATATAAAACATAAACATATAAAACAACTTAACATAAGTTCGGGCCCGGTCCTCTCTCATCGACGGTCCGGTCGCTCGTTCCTTTTATATGCTCCCAATCTCCTACGTGATTCGAGCTCGGTGTGCGCACAGCTGGCGCTTATTCACAATTACTCACCGGTCTCGAACCACGGTCTCGCCCCGCCTACTCCACTACACAAAGCTATTTGTGTAGTGGATTACATTTCTTAGTATTGAGGTTGGGTACTGCTGCTATTTTGATATAATGCAGTTTGTTTGTATGAGTGAGAAAGATGGACAGGGAGAGAACTTATTTCTCTGTATACACATGGTGTCAGGGTTCCGTCCTTCCTTCTTTGAGCTTTCATGCATTGTGGACGGGACCGTGACAGTACAATGTCTTGTATATATGTTTTGTTATTTGTGGAGACACGCGGCTGTATGTTTTGATAATTCGCCGCGTGTCCTCCTGTCCGTGTAGCTCCGCCCCTTGTTTCTCTGTTAGTCTCCCATTAGTGTTTTATCTCCGTCACCTGTCTCCCTTTTATGTTTAGCCTTGTTACGCCTCCTGTCTCATTATCCCTCGTTAGTATTCCCTTCTTAAACCCTGTGTTTCCCGAGTTCGGGGTCGGTTCGTTGTATGCTGTTCGTTGTTTGGTTGCAAGTTTTATGCTTGTATGTTTTAGGTTTGTTCTGGTTCATGCTGTGGTTTACCTGTGCGCACTGGATTATTTTTCCCCGCCTTTTCGTGTGGGAATGTTCATGTAGTCTTCGTGTGGCATTATTCCCCGTATGTTCTGGATTATTTTTCCCAGCCTTGTGGGTTTTGTTTTCACTATTTTGTTTATTAAATATTTTTACTCGCTGTACTGCATCTGGGTCCTGTTTCCCTATCACACCCATTATTCGTGACACATGGGGCCCTATTTTAATGATCTAAGCGCATGGTCTAAAGTGCACGGTGCAGGTTCACTGAGGGCGTGTCCGAATCCACTTTTGCTAGTTTAACGACGGAAAAAACGGTTGCCGTTCCCAGGAGCATGGTCTAAACGGGGTGTTCTGGTAATCTTAATGAGTAATGGGTGTTTTTTGGGCCAAACATGCAGTAAACCAATCAAAGTCGCATCTCCCATTCCCTTTAAGAGCCAGTTGGGCTCACGCCATGGCGGATTCGCCATTTACACGGCGGAATTCGGAAGAGCAGACTTCTCCAGAAAGGAAATGCGTCTGCACGTGCGAGAGGTTAATGCGAGCAGCAGACCATCCACAGGACAAGCCGCATTTTTATCTTTATGTCCACAATTATAATCTTTTACATTGTAATCCATTTATTTGTAATATTTGGCATTGATGTGTGCTGCCTTGCGTAATAAGATGAATGTACGAGCACTGTGCACCCTCCTTTACGCATATTCCGAATGCGCTCTTTAAATAACAGAAACCATATTGCTCCATTGACTTTAGAATTTAGATCAGGGCCTCAAAATAACAATGCGCCTGAAAACTCCTCTTTTTTAGACCAGCACGCCCTCGGGCGCACAAATGAGCGCACATGCATTTGCTATTTAAACTACGTGGCAAAGGACGGGAAAAGGAGAACTGCATCGGGCTGAAACTAGCGAAAACACTAGCAATGCGCCTTGCGCCGAGTGTACGATAGGGCCCATGATGTTTTTGTCATAGGTTTTGTATGTAATCGTTTCTGGACTCTTACTGGTTCACGCCTTGTTTGGACATTTGCCCTGTGACAGACAGGAATTCATATACAGAGAAAACAGTGAAAATGTGGTAACTTTAAAACATCTGCATGAAAGCAGCTGGGAAAGGATCATGAACTGGGATTTGAACTCAGGTCGTCCTAGCTTTTTCACAACAGATCTTCACACAGTCCACTGAAATGCAGGCGAAGACAATTTATGATGTCCCAGGTAGTCAATAATGTCCCAGAAATGTAAGTTGCTAACATTTTTCCAAATATCTTTTTGTTCAGATGAACAAATGCATTTATACAGATTTGGAACAACTTTAGGGTGATTAAGTGAAGAGAGAATTTTCAGTTTTGCGTGAAGTATCCCTTTAATACTAAACACAAACTTCAAAAACAACACTTCTCTTTTACGCTGACTAACTGTGACAAGCTATTACAGTGTCCAACAATGCTTCATATCACTAAGGCTGAGGTAATGCTTAGGTTTTGATTAAAAAGTTGATATAATTTGTAATGGTCTTGACTGCTTGTATGCCACACTCCACAAACAATTAATTGTCATTTATTGTATATTGTTATGAATCTGCCTGCTGTAATGATTCATACTTAGACGTAAGAGTGAAAAATGAGAACAGGCTTTCTAACCGGGAAACTACAGTCTAAAGTCCTTCCTAGCGTGAAACCATTGTATAACACTGTAGAACTGTCAATGTGATAACTCTCAGCAGTTAGGAGAAATTTTGGTCATACTTTATTTTAATGTCCAATTCTCGCCGTTAACAAACCATTAACTATGACTTTTGCCTCAATAAACTCCTAATTTGGTGCTTATTAATAGATAGTATGATAGTTGTTAGGTTCAAGTATTGGGTAGGGTTAGGGATGTAGAATATGGTCATGCAGAATATGTGCTTCATAAGTGCTAATAAACAGCCAATATCCTAATAATAGCCATGCTAATAAGCAACTTGTTAGTAGTGATTATACTAAAGTGTTATACTTAAAGTGTTACCGAAATTTTCAGTTCTGCTGACGTGGGCTCAGGCGTTTAACCTTAGAACAAAACTGGACCAGCCTTGTCACCCTTGATGAAGAAAGATCGAAGATAAATCAGAACAGATGGAGGCAAGGTAAAAGCCAATGATCGCCAGCAGCAGTCATTGACACATCCCTGGCCTCACTTAAACACATGAAATACAGCTAAACACAGCAGTCAGAACCTTTACTCGTTCCAACATCAGGTCAACACAGATCCTCTTCATTATTTTGTTTAGCCTAGTCTTGTATATCCTCACATGTCCAAAGTCAGTTTACTGACAGTCTGATGCATATTACACACAAAACTGAAAACTGGTACTAACTGAAAAGTAGGCTAATATCCAAAGATGGACAATTCCTGTCTGGTCTGGCAGCTGTGACATTTTAGGCAATGCACTAGTACACATGAAAACTATGTTGTGTTTTTTTATTTGATTGCATCAGATATTTGAGTTTTGTTTGAGACCCTTAGATATCCATAAGCATACAGTAACTATATTGTTAGAACCAATACGTTATTTAATGTTATCTTTTGAAGTGCAATAGTAGTTCAAGGTTACAGTCCTTTCGATGCGTTTATATAAAGTAGAGTGAGGACAATGAGAGGTACCTGTTGCATATGTTCATCATGCTATACAGTTCAAAATACCATTGCAACTCTTTAAGATCAAATTGTCAAAATATGTACCCAACATTTCACTGGGGCATTACCCTTTCAAAAAGAAAAACACATGTATTAGCAACTCGTCCTCGAGGTATATATTGGTACCACAAAATGCATATTAGTACCTCAAATACCGCAATTGATTGTTTTTATTTGAAATCGACAACAAAACATACACCTTCCTGCATTGCTCCTCCCTCAAACGTGCTGTGCAAAGCAGGCATGAAATGTTTAGCTTTATCATAGCTTAGACCACGCCACTATATTGCAAATGAATAAAATAAGCGAAGATGAGACGAGTATATACAAGCATCACACTGGTTCCAGATTAACAATGAAGATCAAAACTGCTCCATCCAACTGCTGCATCCTTTTATCCCTCTTTTCATACTGAAAATCCACAGACCCTTTACTTTTATGCAATAAATAAGACATTGCTCTTTCTTCAGTGTTTCTAAAACGTTGAGAGTAATGAACGTACAGTAATTTACATGAACATGAACATGCCTTTATACTGTATACTGAAAATAACATTTATTTCTGATATCCTTGGTGCCTTCTGAATTTGTAGACCAGGGTCATTGTACTCCGGTTAAAATCCAATATCATGTTCTAATAGTAAATTTGGTAGAAAATAAGATATAAATTGAGGAAGGAGTAAACTTTACAGGTACAAATAAAGGAGTCAACTGAGGTCACAAAGGTGTGTCCATAGGCTGGCTTGATTCATGACTATCATTTGTGTATGAAAAATTACTATCGGGTTGATAAATTATCTATTAGGCCTTTGACTAAATCATAAGAGCGTGAGTCTTACCCTTCAAGGAGGGATAACTTCAACAGCAAGGTCGTCTGGAGCACAAGTAACTTTAGACAGCTTCCCTTTGAAAAGAAGATGCATTCAGCGCTTGTTGATATGCTGTATGACATTTAATCAAGCGGCCCCAGTAAATGCAAATCTGCTTGTCTTGGCTGTGTTTAAAGACAGAAACAGGATGCAATTGAAAACTATGCCTGCGGTGGCTCTGTGTATCTCCCACTAATGCATGATTTATGATACATAACTTCCATACATTTGCAGGTAATGCACACTTTTCATCGGAATTTCATGCAAATTAAGATCAGTCGATAAAGTAAGTTAGATTGCGCGTCTATTGTGAGTAAGTGAATTGACACACAACGACTGCAGGGTCGCTAAGAACAGACTTGGAATGAAGAGAAGTTTGCTCTTTGAAGTTGTAATGGCCTGTTTCCTCGTGCGAAACCCCGATGGAGTCTTGGCGTGCCAGTGGTCTGTAACCAGCGAGGATTGGACCCGAAGGGGAGGGGGATTCTTGATTTAATTCTTTAACACTCATACAGACCTCTTTGGTCTAACCCATACAGCAAAGGCACGCACGCACACACTTTCTAAGCTATGAGCATTACAGCTGGGAACAATAAACTGGTGGAGGAACCAATTACAAGAGGGATGATACGGCCGTGGTTCAGAAGCTTCAATATGTCATTATCTCTGAATCGACATATCCAAGCTGCCCCGACAGTCCATTTCTGCCGGCTCGGCAGGCAAGCCACCATGATCAACTGGCAGTCGACGAGAAACAGGAGAGAAAAATGAGCGGCCATACATAACACAGCCACACTTTTCTTTCCCTCTTACATCCCTCATTTCCACACCTTAACGTTAATGCATTAACATTTCCTAAAGTTTCCTGCTTCTCGCCTGTCCTTCCCACCCCCCTCTCCTTCATGTCAACCCTCCCTCGTATTACTCTCCTTAAATCTGAAATGGTAATTGTATTTTTCTAATCCAATCCTGTTAGAGCCCTATACTTCCTCTGGAAACTGCCCTCAGGCAATTATGGCAAATGTCAATGAATTAAGTAATAGCTTGGTGAGTAGCCAGGCTGGCTCGCTGTAGATCAGCACTGTCAGCAAAAATGCACATCTGTCACTGGCCGAGCGAAAGGGTTCAGATGGAGGAGCAAGCACACACATACAACTGCTGCATTACACATCATTTAACTCCTGCCTAAATTGCTAACATTCTTTTCCAAAATAGGATGTCAAGACACAGAAGAGGACGTTTATGGGAGGCATGTTCGTGTGTGTGTGTGTGTGAACAGAAAAGCTTCTACCCATAAGAAAGAGTAATATCTCAAATTATCTGCGAGAGAGCAATGAGATTAAATGGAGAGCAAATTCAACTTTTGCTTAAGTCTTTTGCAGATTTCTCTTCTAAGAAAAAAGTTATCTCACATTTCCAGAAGATACCTTGATGGTGTCAGAAACTACTCAGACATGCCTGAAATCTGGCAATCACAAGTCAGAGATTTTAAAATGAACTTATTTATTATAAGTATAAATTAAAAAGTATAAATATGATTTATTATAAAATAAACATTTGTCAAACATCAAATTCTTCCAAAGTTAAATTTAAAGCAATTTCCTTGTACTGAAAAAGTTAATGAGATACTCCACCCAAAAATGAAATTTCTGTCATAAATACCCCCCCCAGTTGATCCAAACTGTTTTGTTTTTGTTTTCTGTTTTTGTTTTCTTTGCTCTGTTGAACACAAAGAAAGATATTTTGAAAAATATTAGCAACTTACACTTCTGGGACATCAATCACTACCGTAGTAGGCCAAATTAAAATGGTTGTTTTCTATGGTACTTTCCTGAATTCTTCAAAATATCTAATTTAGTGTGCAACAGAACAAAATAATTTATAATAATATACAATAATTTTTCCTACTAGTCAATGATTCCCCAGAAATGTTGGTTGGTAACATCCTTCCAAATGTTTTTGTGTTCAACCGAACAAAGAAATGTATACAAGTTTGGAACTTGAGGTTGATTAAAATATGACAGAATTGTCATTCTTGGGTGAAGTATCTCTTTAATATCATTTAACATTTTCTGTTCTGCGTTATTTGTTCTTATCAAAGTTTAATATGACCACAATATATTCCTAGAGCCAAAAAATGGGTGTCTCTTCAAATGTTTCTGTTCCTGGAGACCCCCAACACTGCACGTTTTTATGAAACAACCTATTGAGGTCTTGCAGTACTTTATTATTGAGCAGATGAGCAGAATGCTCACACATTAAATTCATATTTAATATCCATAATTGTTTTGATTTTCCCATAATACCTGAAACCCCTTGGTGTAAATGTTAATGTATGCTGATCAGCATATCTTTGGACTGACCTAAGTGATTTTGATTCACTGAAATATTAATACCCTTCTCATAACATATCAATTTCTGACCAACGTCCAACTATGTAATGCATAATTATATTACTATATAAATCAATAATTCATCTACAGTAATAACACATTCATTTTTAATGCACATACATAAATTCAAATTGATGATAGAATTTGGTTTGTGTGGTTGTGGTGGCCTTCTATATCCGGTTACATTATGTACATATTTTATTAAATAAACCTGTCAGCATTTTTACAGGTCAAATTATGTTACTGCAGGTACCAGGAGGGGCACAAACACTTATGAGGTGCTTAAGGAGTGCTGGTGGTGGGATAGATGATAAATTAATCATAATTAAATATCTTTTATTATTTTTGTAATAATCTTAATGTTTATAGAATGTTTAGAACCTTTTTGTTAATAACACATTTTGCTAAGATTTTTTTCAACCCTCCTAACCCCTTTACAACAATAACCACCCTTCTGCCTAAAACGTATGATTGGTAATCTACTCAGAAAAAGTTATCCGTGGAATACTTAAAGTGATAGTGCACCCAAAATTGAATATTCTGGCATCATTTACTTACCCTCTCGTCATTTCAAACCTGTATGACTTTCTTCTGCAGAAAATAAAAGAGTTGAAAGTTGATAACCGAATAATTGGAGCACCTATTCAGGTCTATTATGTAGACACAAAACATGGGTCATGGGTTCGATCCCAGGGGATTGCATATAGTCAGAAACAAATGTATAGTACAATGCAATGTAAGTCGCTTTGGATAAAAGCGTCTGCCAAATGCATAAATGCGTAAATAAATGTAAGTCACTTCTGTGTGAGAGAGAACTATCACACTATAAATTCCATTGTTTTAAGCATTTTATGAATATGATTTTCGGGTACAGTAAAAACGATGACAACCTCAATACTGTTAAAAAAATGATCTTGAGATATGTGATATATTCATATTTAATACATTTGTGCTTATATGCAATATCATAATGTGACAGTTTAAAGCATACAAAATAGTTTCACGCTTTAAAAACTCTCATTGCAACGCCACACCAATTTCGATGTAAATACTGTGTCTCTTATTTGGTTTCCGATTTCGACGTTGAGCTACATCTGTTTGCAACCTTATTTCCAATCTACTTTTTGGCATCATTCACCACCTGCACCAGCCGGGAGAAATGGTTCGGTACCATCAAACAACACTCTGAGAACATTGCATTGGCAGGAATGCGTGGTGTTGTGCCAATTACGGCCCGACCGCTTTCTCTGGTCCAGTTAGCAGCATCTACCTGTGAGTTCCTGCTCGCCGGGTACAGAGGGTACTGTGTGAAATTGAGTGAACCGTGCTGGCTGTGGCCCATTGGTGTGGTGAAAAATAACATCCATCTAAAGCTAGTAGTTCTGGTGACTCTGTGCCCTCACACACTCTGTCACTCCTCGTAAATGTCAGACCTGAGATAAGGGGGAGGAGAAAATAAGGCGAAAATGGGAAATTATGAGGAATAAACAACGACACTTCGGAGAGGAGCCTCTTTAGTTTCTTCATGGGGTGGAAGGGCAGGGATGTTCAGGCAGGAGAGCTGAGAGTCAGCATAGCGTTGCACAGCTGCTAAGGAAAAAACAGTCTGTACTGTCTACGGCTGTGCTGTGGAAAGAGATTCGGTTTGTAATTATGGGTGTGTAATGATCTGTTACCCAAAGCAAAACTCACCGAGCATTAACTGTCTGTCAAATCACTGAGGCAGGGCAAGTTTCTCCCTCTCTTCTTCCTCTGTAGAAGCAGGTTAGAATTTGGTGAAGATGATTCATTCACTCTGAAGGTCTGGTAAAATTAAACGATTTACATGTATGCATTTCGCCGATGCTTTTCATTCAAAGCCACTTACACTACAAGGAAAAGCTCACTCAAAAATGTAAGTCTTTTCATTTACTCATCCTCATTTCATTCCAAGCCTGCATGACTTTTTTCTGCAGAACACAAAAGAAGATATTTTGAAGAACGTTGGCAACCGCACGACATCGTCTCCCATTGACTTCCATTGTATGAACACAAACTATTGAGACTCACATACACATTTTGAATGGCACAAAGGTGAATAAATTATGATTTTTTTTATGTGAAATATAATGTAAAGGTATAATGTTTTAAGTATGTGTGTTTTCTGTGATCAAACCCATGACCTTTTAACTGCTAACATAATGTTCTACCCATTAAGCTACAACGTTACCAATCACCAGTTATTTGTTTCTCTTTCACTCTCTTTTTCTCTTCACTTTTCTCTCTCTTTCACTTTCACTCTCTCTCTCTCTCTCCACTCTTTGTTGAGGTTAGTATTTAGAAAAAAGACAGAAAGATTTGGTTCAATGACTTTGATTGTCAGGTTACTAAACCAATTCCTTCTCCTGGTGAAGCCTCACTCCTTACGCTGAAACCGTCAATTGAGTGAATGAGAAGACAAGGGGTAACACTGTTCACTGCTTTCTCCATCTGCGTTGGATGCCTTTGTCAACCCTGATAGACAATGATGAGCTGGAGGTTAGCATTTGCTTTGAAAAGAAACTGGTGCATTTCAAACCATAACTATAACACTTTCAAAGGTTTGTATGAATGGGTTAATCAATTAATATAAAGCTTGTGGCCAGAGTTGGTAGAGTATCCAAAACCCTTCCTCAAGTAAATGTACAAGTAACCAGAGAAATTGTTACTTAAGTAAAAGTCACTATTTTAAAAATGACTTGAGTAAAAGTAAAAAAGTATGCGATGAAAAACTACTCAATTAGCTAGTTACTACATTTACATTTACATTTATGCATTTGGCAGACGCTTTTATCCAAAGCATTGCATGATACTATACATTTGTTTCTGATGACGTGCAATCCCTGGGATCTAACCCATGACTTTGGAGTTGCTAGCACCATGCTCTAACCACTGTTTTCCCCCCTGTACATGACATATACATGTATTTATATATACATGGCGGAATAGATCTGCTACGCTGCTTCGGCTGCACATATAACATATATGAATAAACCACGCAGAGCTAACGTGATCACCTTGTAGCAGATCTATACAGGTGGAGCTGGGGAAGGAGGAGAGTTTCTGAAACGCTCCGCACTGCTACAACAATCACTAGCCAAGATTTAAACATAGAGCAGCAAGCTCATTGGCTGCTGATACGGAAGGAACCAATCAGCTGCGCCGTGTAGTAAAGCTATTGTGTCAGATTGGTATAGACTTTAGGACTGCGCCATAGAGTTTCACGCCAGAACAATTTTATTTGAATATTAAAAAATGCATAAAAATAAAGCATACATCGACTACAGTTATAACTGTTGCTAATATTTGTTGGTCATCTTGTGTTGGAGCATGTTGTAACCTTTCTCTCAGGAGCTGACTCAGTAAGCTTTGTATATTTTGTTGACTGTCTCTAAATCTTTCCCAAAGCTGAAGTTTTAATACATGTTAAAGAATATATTTGAATTAAATGCAAATCCATTTTCCAAAGTTGGATATTACTTACTGTATATGGCCACAACTGTACAACAGAGTTTTTGCAATTGTTCTTTGATTATTTGTTTTGTTTATGCAGTTCCATTTGTTTGTATCCATCCTGAAATTATACATTTCTCAGTAACTCTATGAAGGAGCTTCTTAGTTGAAGCCAGCTTAAAACACACCTTACAATAAACACCCATAATAAACTCATCACATAAAATTAAACTGGTTAAGGATAAACTCACATGACATATAAAAGTCTTTCAACTTTCTGTAAAAATAAAACAACATCCCGAGTCAAGACACATATGTATGTGAGTATGTGGCAGAGGGGGGTTTCGTGTGAATGAAACAGGACCCCCCACAGAATTTCCCGTAGGGATGTTTCAATTAAAGACACTATGCTATCATCCACTGTGGTGTCCATTGATCATTGTGGTGCTTCGGCCCTGCGAGTGGACCATGGGGATGATTTTTTTTCTTCTTTAATAGGTGACAAAACTCACAGCATGATGGTTTTGCTTTGCGGCCTCTCCTCTCTTTCCTCTCCCACACTTTCTTTCTTGGTCTCTGCCCTTGCTTTTCAGTCTCTAGGAAAAGGAGAGAAATAAAGGAGAATGAAGAGAGGTTTGATGCACATGTCAGATAGGCTTTGGAGCTTCTCTCCTTTCATCTTTCTGGTTTGGAGGGTTTTGATTATGAAACAGTCTCTCACATTATAAAAGGTTGGCTAGCTTTTCAAATCATGTGTGCCAATGATACATGTGTGAAAATGATGCTCCAATGGCTACAATGAAAGACCATCCAATAAAAAAAGTGTGGCCTACTGAAGACATGTGTAAGCCTATTCGACAATCTAAAAGTCTGTCTAATTGGTTTGTCTTATATTGCAGATTCAAATGATATATATAGTATATTTACATTCATAAAACACCACCAGCCTTAAACATTTGCCCTTTAATATGTTTATAATGCAAAGTTATTGCCTTAACAAGCCATTATACCAGGCTGTAACTCCATAAATCAGTGCAATCTACTTTCTTTTGTTATTGTCTTCCAGTTTTATTGTCTTTTCCTCCCAACTGGATTTATAACACAATGCTTCTTGTGCCCCAATAGCATGGAGCCCCACTGTGAGGTGACCTCCTTGATACAATACAGTTAACTTTGAAGATCAAATTACATATCCTTCTGACATAAATGTGTATTCATATCTGTGCAGCCCAGGGAGAGAAAGATGATTCATTTGCATTTTTTGCTATCGATTTTCAGAAAAGATCTTGGCAGCGTATCAGCCGCTGGCAAAGTGTCCAAACTACAGTAAAAGTAGTGTGGCAGTGAGGGCGAAGACAGACACAGAAGGTGTGGCATAGGGGAAAATAATCTCCATGGAAATATTGTATATTGTAATAATGGAATGCGGTACGCTCAGCATTTTTACAGTAGCTGTAATAAAGACACTATGAACTATTTCATAGTTCTATTTCTATTTCATAGTTCTAATTCTAACTATTTCACTATTTCATTGATATCTGGGGCGATATCAAAAAAATGGTATATTATGTGATTCTTAAAAAATGTGGTTGATAATATATGTTGATAATGTTTTTTAGGGTACTAAAAACACCACTGAAAAAATAGTTCTGACTATTTTCAAAGTAATAACATTAGATTTCACAAATGTAGATTTTAATTTTACTGTCTTTTGTATTCGACTAAAAGCTACTTAATAAAAAAATATATTTAAAACTAATCTGTAATGAAAATAACTGCTGATAGGGGCTGAAGTCAGATTGCCAATTTTAAAGGGAGAGTTCACCCCAAAATGAAAATGTTTTACTCATATGACGTTCTACACCTTTCAAGATCTCCCAGTCTCTTTGGGGCACAAATTAAGATATTTTCAATGACATGTGAGAGCTTTCAGGCCTCCTCATAGACATCATGGTAATTCTCACTGTCAAGGTGTGTTCTGAGTGGACCAATCAAATTTTTATGAAGCGACGAAAGTATCATATGTGGGCTCAGTGGTTAGAGCATGGTGCTAGCAACGCCAAGGTCATGGATTTGATGCCAAGGATTGCACGTCCTCACAAACAAATATATAGTATCATGCAATGTAAGTCGCTTTGGATAAAAGCGTCTGCCAAATGGAAAAAAGTAAATGTAAACGAAATAAAAATAACGACTTTAATCAACATATTCTTCTCTTCCCTGTCTCATGCTCCCTGAACCACTCTTTCACAATTTTTGTCCGATGAATCATGGCATTGTCATCTTGGAATATGCCTGTGCCATCAGGGAAGAAACAATCCATTGATTGAATAACCTGGTCATTCAATATACTGTATTTTCAGGTAGTCAGCTGACCTCATTCTTTGGGCACATAAAGTTGCTGAACCTAGACCTGACCAACTGCAGCAACCCCAGATCATAGCACTCCACAGGTGGTGACTTTTTTTTTGGACGGGCAGTGTATGTCATGGTTCCACCTCTCCTTGTCAGGTATTTCTTGGTCTAGAGGTGGAATCATACAGGATTCTCTGTGTCATGTGGGAGAGAGACGATTGTGGCACCTAATTGCCACCATACTCTCTCTCTCTCGGGTCTGCGTCATCGTTCCTACCCTTCTGTTTCCTAGTTAGTGTTAATTGGTTTATCCCCTGCACCTGTCCCCTCTTGATTTGGTTCCCTTTATATTGACCTTGTGTCTCTTGTCTTGTGCTGGTTCATTGTTTGTGTCATTGTGGTGAGTTGCTGTGTCGTTGTCGTGTCGTGTCGTGTCGTGTCGTGTCGTGTCGTGTCGTGTCGTGTCGTGTCGTGTCGTGTCGTGTCGTGTCGTGTCGTGTCGTGTCGTGTCCGTGTCGTAGTCGTGTCCTTAGTCGTGTCGTGTCCTTAGTGTCGTTTCCTTAGTCGTGTCGTAGTCGTCTGTCCTTAGTGTACCTTAGTCTTGTCCTTAGTCTTGTCCTTAGTCTTAGTTAGTGTGTCTTGTCCTTAGTCGTGTATCTTGTCCTTAGTCGTGTCTTGTCCTTGTCGTGTCTTGTCCCTTAGTCGTGTCTTGTCCTTAGTCCGTGTCTTGTCCTTAGTCTTGTCTCTGTCCTTAGTCGTGTCTTGTCCTTAGTCGTGTCTTGTCCTTAGTCGTGTCTTGTCCTTAGTGTCCTTGTCCTTAGTCGTGTCTTGTCCTTAGTCCCTTGTCTTGTCCTTGTCCTTAGTCGTGTCTTGTCCTTAGTCCGTGTCTTGTCCTTAGTCGTGTCTTTCCTTAGTCTTGTCCTTAGTCTCTTGTCCTTAGTCGTGTCTTGTCCCTTAGTCGTGTCTTGTCCTTAGTCGTGTCTTGTCCTTAGTCGTGTCTTGTCCTTAGTCGTGTCTTGTCCTTAGTCGTGTCTTGTCCTTAGTCGTCTTAGTCGTGTCTTGTCCTTAGTCGTGTCTTGGTCTTGTCCTTAGTCCGTGTCTTGTCCTTTAGTCGTGTCTTGTCCTTAGTCCCGTGTCTTGTCCTTAGTCGTGTCTTGTCCTTAGTCGTCTTGTCCTTAGTCGTGTCTTGTCCTTAGTCGTGTCTTGTCCTTAGTCTTGTCTTGTCCTTCGTGTCTTGTCCTTAGTCGTGTCTTGTCCCTTCGTCCGTGTCTTGTCCTTAGTCCTTAGTCGTGTCTTGTCCTTAGTCGTGTCTTGTCCTTAGTCGTGTCTTGTCCTTAGTCGTGTCTTGTCCTTAGTCGTGTCTTGTCCTTAGTCGTGTCTTGTCCTTAGTCGTGTCTTGTCCTTAGTCGTGTCCTTGTCCTTAGTCGTGTCCTTAGTCTGTCTTGTCCTTAGTCCGTGTCTTGTCCTAGTCGTGTCTTGTCCTTAGTCGTGTCTTGTCCTTAGTCGTCTTGTCCTTAGTCGTGTCTTGTTCTTAGTCGTGTCTTGTTCTTAGTCTAGTTAGTCCATGTCCCTGCTGTTATGTTTTGTTCTGTTACCCCCTCGTGGGTGTTTGTTTTGTATTTATTATTTCTTAAAGTCTTGTTAACCCCTTACCTCCATGTCTGCACTTGGGTCCTCTGTCCCTCACCACCTACGTTCATGACAGTGTATTACATGAAAAGAAATATTTCAAGAAAATCTAAGATTTTCACATTTTCACATAGACTACAGGTCACATGACTTGTTCATTTTCAGCTGAATTGTGCTTCCCCCAGTCCATCTTCCGCCGATGTTATTCATGTTTTATTTTGTTTCTCAATCAAATGTATTTTGTTCCATTTTTATACTGTAAACCTCTGAGACACTCGTGCACATGTTCATAGGCTCAGATTCTCAACATATGCTAGCAGCCACAGAAGTCCAGATTAACAGATGGTTTCACAGTGACAGGGGAGCACTCTAATGTTTCCTGTCAAGAAATGAATTAATAACAGAGTGCATATAACAGATAGACACTTTTCTCACCAACGTACGGCTAAAAATAAAATCAGGTTATTTGTTTCTGAAGTAAGGCTGCGGTTCATAATGATTTAATGAGAGTGAGAACTTTGCTTCATTAAGTTTTTGTGAAAAATCATCTCATTAGGTCAGTTAGGATGGCACTTGTATAACATATATCATTTACAATGCATCAGCTAAATGAATGCAGAGCTTTAAACTTAAGAGTCCATTTCTTCTAATACAATTTACTTAAAATATCTTTATTTTGTATATTAAAGTTGTACTTATGAGAAACTATTATGGAGTAAATTGAATTCAGTACCAGGCTCAGCACTTACACTCCTACTAAATAGTATATCCATCATTGTTTACTAACTTGGCATAATTCCTAGAAAAACAGTAGTGGAATATTCTGGATGTCAGCAACATTGTCATTGAATGACGATATGGTGTATGACGAGTAATATCTTGTAGCTCAGCATTAAACATAAGGTGGTGCGTCATCTTGGCAGGTAGAAGCAGAAAGGTCATATAGAAAGGTCTCAGATAAACTACTTAGGGGTGGAGCGCTTTCTCAGGTTCATCATGTGCCACATACATTATGCATAAGACAAACAGATGCTCTCACTTGTCTGCATAATTTAATCACGCACCTTGAGCTGGGATCTCTTGGTAGGCTACACAAAAATGTTGGGATCTCACCTTGTAGAGTAACAACTGACTTTTACAGTACTTTCTCTGACTCAAAAAGACAAAAGGATTACAAATATTTTTTTGAAATCTAGAAAACAATCTTTGTAATGTACGTTTTAAAATGCTTATAAAATAAAAATGCATTTGTTTTCAAACATTAAAAGAAAACATTTTCAAATATGAATTTGTAGAGTCATGAATATCTAAAAATGTTCTTAAGGTGACCTAAATTGACCCTTACAAAGCATGTTTTATAAAAACGACAAATATAAAGACAATAGGTCAGTATTTTTTGTTTCAATAAGTTTTTTGTGTTACATAAGTTCCTTTCTGTTTTCTTGTCATTTGACATTAAAATGGTTTTGTGCATTTTGGTTTTGGCACATTTGCTTTCATTTGACCCCTGAAGAAATCTCAAAATCGTTTTTTTACATATTTTTGAACAACAGTGGATTCTGACAAAAACGAAATAAATATAAATCTATCTTTTAATCTTTTAGTGTATGTGTATATTCTAGTTACTTATCACTTTGACTCATCTGCATCAGGTGTACACCGATATTTTCATATCCAAATACAGTATTTCTTAACCACAAAAAGCCTAAAACCATGTAAATTACCCTCCCACTTCTACAGGTTGTTGGGGGGTTCTTGCACTGTGTGGGAGCTATCCAAGGACAAGCAGATGAGACACAATCTGTTCAGCACTGAGACTTTACTTACATTCATCCCAACTGGGAATTGCGATAGGATCAGTTCACCAGAAACGTTCTGCACTGTTAGACTGATCATGGACCAACTCCTTAGACAAATCAAACTCTTATCTGCTCCAAAATGATTCCCAGATTAATCTCAAGAGAAAACCCACCAGCAGAAAATGGAAGACAGCAAGAATTCCATTATAATCATAGCAATGCTTCCGTTATGAAATCATTCGGTTCCAAATCAGCTCTAGGTTAACTCACTTTTCCAGTGGGGTTAAATGTCAATTATAGGCCACAGGTGGCGGTGGCTTGAATAGGGAGGGGGAGCAATCTCACAGTTAAAGTGAAATTGTCTCTTGGTCAGAGAGAATGAGTGTAAGCACCTTTACTAATGCAGTGTGTAATGTGGCATAATCTGAAAAATAAAGAGGAAAATACATTAAATATTAACAAAGCAGAGATTGGCTGAGTGCAGGAGACTTTGAAGCTAACACTTAAAACTGGGATTTAATTTAAAGGTTTAGGCATAATTCCAATTATTTTGTTTGCAGATAATGAAAGTGGTCTTCTCTGAAACGCACTTAAGAGCCCGAAGAGCACTTGAGGGTTAAATTAGTTCACTTGTTTTTTTTGTAAATAGATTTGGTAAGAGTTTATGTTTAAGGGAGTATTGTACATATAATAATCTTGGAAAAGGCATTGTTTCTATGAGAGGTCTTCGCTAATAAAACTTCTTAGGTGTGTGTCTGTGTGCGGATGAGAGGAAGAAACCTCTTATGACCTCTTTCAACATTTCATGTCCTTCAAGGGCAATTATAATGAGCAAACCCTCTGCATGAATAGAACATGAAATGTGAATGTCTGCACGTATTCCTGTGAAGAACATAATAAAAGGGATCAATTTAAGTAATACAAATAAAAATAAAAGTTTCAGCACATTTGATTTTAGTCTGTTTTCTTTTGTTTTCTCTCCTGCTTTGTCAGCCAGTCAGCATTGCCATGTCACCTTCCTGCAGATACAGATTTATGTCACATTACATTAAGTGTTGAGTCATTTGGTTCTCAAAAAATTCTTCAGCTTGTAAGCAGAGAAGACACAGTATTTCAAGCTCATTTATGACTCCGGTCTGACTCTAGAGTTCACAACCTATTCATAAACGAAAGATGAGTAAGAAGGGAAGTCTGTTTAGAAAAAAAAATGTTTTTGCAATTCCATTAGGTGCCACTGGCGGAGCAGAAATGACACACAGCGGTTATAAACAGGTAAGAATCATTGCTTACTGATTATCCCTCGCTACTCCATTCCTGAAGGAAGGAATACAGGGAGGGAGGGAGGGATGGAAGGAAGGAAGGAAAGAAGGAGAAGCTTCTTCCCAACAGACACGCATAGCCTACAGCAGTTGCCTAGTTACAATGTTAACTTCACAACACATTCCCTTCCTTTAGCGAGACTACCACAATGTCACTTTTTGAGGGGCAAAAAACTGTTTAGCACTACCATGACACTAACATAGACCACGTTGTATTTTACACAGTTACACATCTGTCTTCCGCAGCTGACTAACCACCCACACGAACATGATTTACCACAAAGATCCACCCTCTGCCCACACTCCCTCAGCAAATGTGCTCTGTTGCCCTGAATAATTTAACAGCCCCGGCAATGCAGGAATATTTTACAGCAATTTACACCTGCACACATAGACACGCACGTTCACACACACGCACGCACACACACGTGCACACACACGTGCTCAAAGACACACATGCAAACGTTCACTTAGGTCTGAACCATACATACCTTTGTAGCCTGTGGGTTCTTCTATTAAAGATCGGCACTTCTAATTCATTCTGCTAAAAGCAATGCAATATGCAAAGCTGGATGTGAGTGCAACTAAACTTGAGAAGTTATTTTTACTCACATATGGATACTGTAACTATGCAAGGTGTATATTTTCCTAATGAAAGTGACTGTAAAAGGTGTCCCTGTTCAGAGAGTTTGGGTTGTCCGTTTGCTGAATCGGTGAAGTCACAGGCAGACTGTGTGTTTATTACACCACCACGTCCACCAGGGGGCCGGTGTCATGTTCAACTCATACTGTACAGTATATGCATGGCATTTTGGATTGAGGGTTAGTGTCACAAGTTCCTTTTGTGTAGTTTCATGTACATTTTACTCAGCGGTAAATATGTTCATTAGTTGCACTCATAAGCATTTACATTCATGAGTAGTGTATTTGTCAAGCTCTTTATACTGAAATATGTTGCTCATCTTGTTACACATCTGTCAGGCAAACCGTAATAATCTTCTAGTTGTTGATATTTCACTCGAAAATAAAAATTGTATCTTGTATCATTTGCTCAAGCAAATAACAGTGGGTGCCCCTGTTGTTTGGTTACCAACATTCTTCAAAATATCTTCTTTTGTGTTCGGCAGAATAAAGTCATGCAGGTTTGAAATGAGAAGAAGGTGAGTAAATGATGCCAGAATTTTCAATGCTGGGTGTTCTATCCCTTTTTTTGATGTGTACATGAATTCACTTTCATTTTCTATGATTAGGAAATTGTCATAATAAAACGTATAAATCCTTTCTCACCTGTCTCAGCACAGCAGCTTCTACATTGCTGTTAATGTAAGAGACTTGTTTTCCTGGCCTTCTCTTTCTCCGTCCATCCTTATTTTCATGGAGTAATAAGGTTTTCTGTGGGCAGGTTGTTGTATCTGTGTGTGCAGAGCCTAGGAGAGAAGGGGCTATGTTAGAAGATAAAGACAACTGAAGGGAATAGGAGGCGATTCATCACAGTGGGTTTTGGGGCAGACACACAAACTTAATATAGTGAATTAAAATATTAAACAAACAGAGAGTGCATTCTATGACAAGACAGAGAGGAAGTGTGTGTGGCAAGGCATGATATAACATAATAAAATGGAGAATCAGAGACTATCACATGGATTAATCTCAGTTCAAACTATGTTTGAATGCAAAAAGAATCAGAGATTATAGTACTGTCTCACAGGAGTGTACAAGATTAAAGAGAGGGCTGTACAAACATTACTGCAAAATACAACTGTTGGCGGTAAAAAAGAGAGCAAACTGAAAAACCCACATAAGAAAAAGCCCTACAAAATGGGAACAATAGGGTGAGTAAATGATGACAAGATTTTCACTTTCGCATGAATTATCTCTTTAAGTTAACTGACAGCTTAAATACACTACTTCAGTTCTCCCCTATTATGTGATCTACATTGACAATACGCCATCTATAAAAGCATGCAAGTAATCCAATATTTAAACTCTCCCTTGTCCTTATGAAAGCAGTGCCTCATTGTGTCACAGAAAGTCGTGTATAATACAAATACATCGTCCTCACCACCTCCTCTCTGCACTTTTTATTAAGTGCAGTATTCCACTAGGACCAATATTTTAGAGCCAGCTCAAGTATAGGGCCATAAATAATACAACATTAATCATGAAAGGCCCTGTTCGACTTGTCAAATTTATCACCTATCCTAATACCACTGTGTTTTAAGAGCAGTTTTCACACCAATATACCACCTCGGGAGTTTTAACGTCAACCTCACTCGGTACAGTACCGGAGTCTTATCACCCAGTCCTTTCAAATAAACGGCAAATAAAGAGTTTTATACGCCTTCAAATACAGTACACCTTTAACTTTACCTCAAGTTTGAAGAGAGTGGGAGGAACACACCTGTGCGGAAACGTGTGAAACTGTAAAGAAAGTATGTCTGTTCTTCAGAATTTTACGCTTAACCAACACAATTATTTTAGCAGATGTTATTTTAGTGCATGTTGGTCGTATCTGTGAAGACATATATGTGAATGTATGGTGAAGGAGTAACACTTTACAATAAGGTTTTATTTAGTATAAGTATTGTAACATTAGTAAATGCATTAGCTAACATCAACTAGCATGAACTAACAATGAGCAATTTAGTTTTAAAGCATTTATTGAAGGAACAGTTCAACCAAAAATCTTCATTTATTTCCTAAAGTTGAATCTGTATACATTTCTTTGTTCTGTTGAACACAAAAGAAGATATTTGAAAGAATGTAGAAATGCAAACAGTTTCTGGGGCTATATAATTATTTTTCCTTACTATTATAGTCAATGGTGGCCAAGAACTGTTTGGTTACAAGCATTCTTCCAAATATCTTTCTCTGTGTTCATCAGAACAAAGAAATGTATACAGGTTTGGAACAACTTGAGGGTGAGTAAAGTATGACAGAATTTTTATTTTTGGGTGAACTTTCCTGTTAGTTTCATTAGAATTCATGTTAGTTCATGGTGCATTAACTTTTGGGTATTAAACACGTATAAGGTATTAGAAAATGCTGAAATTAATATAAACTAAGATTAATAAATGGAGTATTGTTCACTGTTAGTTCATGTTAGCTAATGCATTAACAAATACAATGATTTGGGAAATTACAGGATTTGGTTGTCAAAACCAGGTTTGATTCAAAGGATAGGCAACTCATAAACTGAAGATGGACTGAGCTAAGAGATAAGATCATAGGTTTGATTCCATTGGAATAAATCAGGGGCACTGTGAGTGACTTTGGATATAAAATTGTCTGCCAAATGGGTACATTTAAATGTAATTACACTCTACCATGCATTGAATTTCAGGTTGGTACAGTGCCCCTGAAATGTATATGCTGTCCATCAGAAAAGCATTTGCGAAATTAAAAACATAACCATGCAATTATTTCAAAGGACAAAGGAGAGCCAGATCACCATCGTTTAAAAGTAACTGAAACTTTCTCTGCAGCAAACCCAGCATTTCAAAGCATTCATTTAAACGCTGTCTCTAGATATATATCCTTATTTACTTTAAACCTGAACAATTTACTACGTGATGATGTCAGCTTGTCAGCCATAATTCCTTATCTCAAGTGAAGGCAGATCTTTGAATTCTAATTATATTTTAGGTTTAACTGTAATCGCAGACCTTATTCACGTATATCAGATTCCATTCCAAATAGAAAGGAAGAAAAAGATTAAGCAATATGGGAACTTCTTTTACTGTAGTTGTTCCTGTAAGCAGCTCTTTATTAGTTAAGCTAAGCAGGGCTGAGCCAGGTCAGTACCTGGATGGGAGACCTATAGGAAAAAGATTTAGCTGGAAGAGATGCAAGTACAGTATAGTCAGCAGGGGGAGCTCACCATGTATTCTGTGTGGGTTTGGACACAACAGTATAGTCAAGGGGTACTGCAAAATAGAACAATGTGCTGGATGAGATGAAAAATGTGAATGAAGCTTTAAAATCCTTGTTTGATCCAACTGCCATAGGTGCAAAACGTTTTATTTTCAAGATGAACATTTTTCAGACCCCACTTGCTGTTTAAAACATCTGATAATGCCTAGATATATTCTGTTGAGAAAATAGCCTCTGTCTTTAATAGGCAGTCTGGCACACAATGGCTGCTGTCATATTTTTACAGGTACATTCTGCACACTGGTGGTGGTTGAAGAGATTCCCAGACATTCCATGAAACACTTCATATGGAGAGCTCTATATAAATGTAAGGAATGATTCATATATTTGTAAGTACTATGTGAACAGATTGCTTCGTCTGAGTCAAACAGCTGTTCTCGCTAATAATAATAAGTACATCTGATGAGATGATTAAAACAATGTGATTGTTAGGTGGAGTGGCGGCATGGAGGGATCTCATCTAGGTGATAATGACCAGGTGCAGGTATTGTAGAAGAAGATAATGTTGCTCATCAACCCTCATGACACACCTGGTGCATCATACACCCTCCACGTTGACTACACCTATACTTTACATTCTGTGTGCATTGTTTGATTGAGCTGTCCAAATAAATATATCAAATAAAAGTGGATAAGGTAAAGAGACAGGTCATGCGTTTCATCTTTACAGCTTTAAAAAAAGGCTCATGGGCCTCTTGCCCACTGATTTTGATAACATGTAAAGACTTATCGTTGATATATCGTAGTAAAGGGCAAAGAGTGATATTCTTCACCATATCTATACCCCATTTTTGTGGTCTAGTAGTTTGACTACCCAGAGGAAAAATGTTTTGCTCATTGGTTGCTTTTTCTAAGCTCAGGAGACATAGTTGTGATTCTCTGTTTCTTGATGAAGTGTCAGCAGTTTATCAGATATTTCTCCTAAAATTCCTTAGGAGAAACAAAATAGACGCAAATGAGAGATGTCTAAGAGAGTCAAAACTGAGATTGTGGTGAGAGAAACTTGTGAAATCTCTTTATTGTCTAATTCAGGAATCAGCTTTGTCTTCCCATGTTTCTCCTAAATTCCATTAGGAAATAAGAGTAGACACAACTGAGAAACATGAGAAATATCTGAGACTCGTATTTCTTATAATATTCTTATTTATCGCTCATTGTAGTATCAACAGTGTCTCAGATGTTTTCTCCTAAGCGAGATACTTCATTTTAAAGTTTTACTAAATTAATATTACATATAGGAATTTATAGTCTATGAACATTTGAAGTGTGTTTCTCTCTCCCTTATTTTAAATGTGTGCTTTAAATGTTTAAAGCTGCTTTGAAACAATGAAAATTGTAAAAAGCGGTATATAAATAAAGTTGACTTGACTTGACTTCAGCAGTATTTCTGCACAAAAGTACAACTAAGCAGACTTTAGGTATACCAATTTAGTATACCACAAATACTCGCAGCGTATTTTCCTTAAATACACAAGATGTAAATGGATTTGCAGTATACTTAGCATGAAATAAATGTATTTCAAAGACATTTTATTATATTTATTTTTCACTAGGGTAACCAAAGGGCAATCAGTCTATATCAGGCTTGGTGACTAATGATGACTTGAAAAACTAGTCTAAGACGTTTTCGCAACCACATATCTTAATTTAATTTTAGGAGAAATGTGTAACATTTTAATCTTTACTAATATTGTAAATATAGAAACAGTCATTTAAATAGCATTATACATTTCTGAATATCAAGGCTGACTCATTTAAATGTATCTTCAAAGCCCAGCATTGTATATGCAGTGCATATTCCAAACAAGGAATTCAATCTGATTAAGTCAAACTGAATAATTACCGACCAAGCTACAAGAATGACCAAATACAAAAGATGCACAGTGATGTGGAGTTGTTCCCTATATCCCCTGTTGTCAGCTGATGCTCTTTTTAAAAAAGCAGATACTGAAAGGTGAAATTCCAGTATAGCTCGACAAACATTCATGATATGAAAATAATGATATAATGTATGACTAATAAACTAAACATATGAAAATATTAAAGAATAATAAGGTCTTTACTGTATATGATCTATCAACACTAAACTATGACACGATCACTAAAATATGTCAATACATGTATTGTGCTTTATTGAAATGGTGTATGAATGACATAGAATCTAACTTCAACATCTCAAAGGTTTTTGCAAGACATAAATTAGGTTACATTAACATCAAATAGAGACTTGCTTGAGTCTAAGTCTCATGCTTCTCACAATCTCACATTTATCTCCTAAGGTTTAAAAAGAGATCTCAGTAACATTTCACACTGTGCTAAACTTTCCCTTAGCTAGAAACTAACATTCTCACATCAGTCTCCTCTTAAAGTTATGAGAGTTCAATAGCTTTACAAAGTGTGCACCAATAAATAAGCCTATATTAATAGTGAAAATATGTGGCAGTAAGGTTAATGTTACTCTTTATTTGTTTATACAATGAAAGCTGTACAGTTTGCGTGTAAATGGCACATAATTTATTGTTAGAAATAGTAATGGACTGTACCATATGCTGTTATCAGGAATGAAAAACAGGATAAGTATCATCAAGCTTTCTTTGCTGATTGAGCCAAGCAGTATGGCTGGAATGAGCACATTAAATCGCTATGAGACTGAATCCACAACTGATTTTATTTTAATAAGCTCTCTGAGAAACTTTAGATGTGATACAGGGGCAAATTTGAGGCACTGTGAGATGTTATTTGAGATCTCTTATGACCAAATGAGACAAGCCAGATGTTAGATAAGCATGAGAAAAGCATTATTTTTTTAATAAATTATTGTTGGTATTATTATTTATTACTAGTGATGAATACAGGTATAGTTTTAACATTAATCATCTTCCATCTGTTCCACCATTATTTTTATATTAACTGATAGTTAACTTTATTGGTGATTTTTAGTATTGATCACACTGTCGGGGCTTATTCCTGCGGTAACAACCGGCTGCCTGTACATTGCCCTTATATAAGCTTACTTTACCTGGTTTGTACTGTGCTGCGATAAAAATATTAGCACAGGGTTAAATGTTTCTAAAAAAAACCCCCGCATTTTTAAAAAGAGTCAAAGAAATATATATTAGAAAACAGGCATCCTCCCACACTCTAAAAATAGAAAGCATGCTTACTTTACAACCCCACTCCATATCTTCACACCTGCGCTCTAGTACCACCCTCATCCCCGCTTTAATTTGTTCCCCTTCAATTTATGAAAACTTAATTGCTAGGTTATAAAAACCACTTTGAAACATAATGATTGTTCCTCTTTCCTCTGGGCATCGTCAGCGGGGGCAATTATGGCTTCATGCCTAAAGCAACATCAGTATACCGTCCATTAGTAGGGCAATAATGTCTGATACTGTATTTTGAACTCAACAAATTGGCTTATCAGCAGTAATGAGACAGCATAGATTCATCTCTGCATTGGGAAATGCATAAGGCCCTATGGAATTAGTTAAGAAGAAATGTACTTTGAGACCCATCTCACTGATGAGTTTTGACCTGTTTGCTGTTAACGCTGTGATGTTGGGAAAAAGTCTCTTGAAAGGCAGCATGGCATCTCATGTCTTCTAACATCAAAACTATTCGTCAGATGCCACCTGATCAAAGCTGCGATTGAATCTCACGGAACAATGCTTCAATAAAACTAAGAACGAGAATATGTCCCCTTTTAAACAACAATGGTGTGTTAATGTGTAAAACATCAAAAAGCACATAAATGCTTAGTTGTTCCATTAACTGGCCAACTTGTGGCTCTCATGTGTGCCATACTGTCAGCGGATGCTGCATTTATGTTGCAACAAAACCCTCCCATTGGCACGTTCATTGGGTTTGGGATTGTAGCCAAACATCTACTCAAGGTCACTTTCCTCCAGGCTATCATATGCCAGAGGCAGCAGGCAGTTCAACAGACATCGGTTATTAGACCCTTGTCTGCACTAACAACAGGCAACAGTGAAGAAAACTAATGTTTCTGCACCCCATATCACCCCTCAGGAACACAAGCTATCATTCAGCTTTTTCTGGGTCACACTCTCCACTCTGTAGGAACACACCCGAATCTTATTTTTCTGAATACCGCCGACGGATCAAGGTCGCAGGTGACAGAAGAAGAATGCATGACAATTTTGAACCAAACTAGCTATTCCACTCTCTGCAATCTTCTTCTTGTGGCAGGTTAGGCACTACTTCTACATAACGCCCTGTTGAACTATGACCCCACTTATCAGCGTGCCTGGAGTTTATACGGCCGGATAGAGGAGGGATAGCCAGTTTAATTAACCTTAGGTTCACAGTATTAGAGTTCTTACTAAAATGGGCAGCTGTCCAGTTCCAGCACATCAGTCCCATGTGGAGCAATGCTACGATGTGTCACCATGACAAGCCAGGAGGTATCAGTGATTGATGGAGACAAATGTTTTCATACTATAAACGATACAGATATTACAGATATTTTGTTGTGTGTTGCTGTCTATTTCTAGTCCACCTGTTGGATTTATTTATCATTTATCATTTTTGCTCTTGAGTGACTACACTACACTTGGGAGCGTCAGTTGGACGGACATTGATAGATATGTGCGTATCACTAAAATAAATAATTTCTTTAGTTTCTTTTGGGAAAATGTTTAGACCCTGATATGTTCATACCTCTTAGGAGCCACAGAGAGGTACTGTCAACCTGAACTAACTGTACAGTATATATACGGCATGTTTATAGCACCTAAGACACTGGCAAGTTGTAACAGTCTACATTTACATTTACATTTACATTTAGACATTTAGCAGACGCTTTTATCCAAAGCGACTTACAAAGAGTGTAGGAGCAATAAGCGATATGTCATACAGATATGTCAACACTATTGTTGTGTAGTTCAAGTAGTTCAAATAGTGCAAAGAGACACATATAAAGTAAGTTCCTACACACTCACATGCCTATCCAGGTCATAAATCAAAGTGTAAAAGAAGCTATGTGAACAGAGTTATATGCAATGTGCATGGTTCTTTTAAATGGGAGCATAGGTCTGAATGTAAATAGTATTTTATGTGATTAATGTATATTTATAAGGTAAAAAAATCTTCCAATTAATTAAATATGTGCTAACCTAGGACGGTTTCTGAATGTTGTACAATCTTGATGAGATGAGGAGAGTACAGGTCAAAGGCAACGGCCATTATACTACACCTGACGGTTATCATGGAGACGTGCTTATAATGAGAGTAACCAGCGGCGTACCGCAAAGAGCGAGATTGGGCCCCTCCCACCAGCAGTGATGTCATGTCAAGCATCTTGCGTTCTGCAACGTTTCTGCCCCTTTGAAGGTCTCTGCACGGCCCTGGCACACGGTAAGTCTTTCTTGCTTTTAATTTTTCTATTTCTCAATCTTTCTTTCTACATTACAACACTTACACATGTCAGGAGGAGATATTTCTTCCTTGTTCTTTGCCTCTGCAGGGTGCCTTACATTGCTAGAATTTCATACCATTTCCTTGTAGCATATTTTGCACTATCGTTCTTCATGTGTCATAGCCCTGTGGGGGAGAAGGGGATAGGGAGAGAGACAGAGGGGAGGGATGAAGGGGTGAATGGAAAGACATGAAGTTAAACGATGCTGAAGTAGGCCGTGGCGAGCAGGTGTCTGCCTTAACAAGCTCCATAAGTAGCTCTGCTATGAGGTTAATTTCCTCTTCAACGCCAAAGTCCGACCAGGCCTCTCCAGAGCCTTTACACAAGAAGTAAAAAGAAAAAAGAGAGCGAGAGAATGGGAGCTAGAGGGTGTTTTATATTCCATTTTGGGACCAGCGCTGAATAGAGGACCGGAGAGGTGGAGGTTATAATGGGGACCTCTGAGCGTATGACCATCCCCTCTCCCCTTTCTCCTTCCTCTCTCTCTTCTAATGGTCTACTTAGGGACAGCTAATGGTGAACTAAGTCAACATTTCTAGAAGAAAAGAACAGCTCTAACAGCAACATGGCAGGGATTGAATAAAAGCTTGTAAAAGGAAGCATGTGTTAACGCAACGTTGCTGTTGCATCATTTGAAGTTTGTAGCTTGTGTGTTTGGCTGTTTGTGTTATTACCATTTGTTATTACTTAAGTTCTTAAAGGTTAGATATGTTTTTATATTTGTATATGTGGAAAAAAACATTTATAGCTTTCTTTCTATCAGTGATCTCAGTTATGAGATATTAATTCAGGGTTGCCAGATCCGTGTAACAAAACCAGCCCATTGGCCTATAAATGCTAGCTAAAACTAGCTCAATGACCCCCTCCCAAATATCAAAACTTTGGTAACACTTCAGTATAGGGGGCAATTCTACCTATTAACTAGTTGTTATAAGCATGCCTATTATTGGCATATTGGCTGTTTATTAGTACTTATAAAGCACATAGTCTGCATGACCATACTCTACATCCCTAATCCTGCCCAAAACCTAAACTTAACAACTACCTTACTAACTTTTAATTTCCAAGAAATTAATAGTTTATCGGGGAAAAAGTCATAGTTAATGGTTTGTTAATAGCGAGAACTGCCCCCTATACTGAAGTGTGACCAAAACGTTAAATATGTCACTTCCGTACACTGTAGGGATGCACGATATAATCGGCACACAGATATTATAGGCCGATATTGGTTTATTAATTAAATATCGGCATCGGCCCGATATGAATAATTATGCCGATATGCTGTGCCGAAAAAAAAAGACATGTTGATTATGTGTAGGCGTTCTGACATGAGCGTGCACTCGCAACGACACCAGCTGTCACATACTAAAGTTAATTTTCGTGTCTTATTGCATCTGAACTGTCTTATAAACACTTTTGGAAATGAAACGATAGAAAAAAACTTAAAAGAGACACACCTTTTGTTCTATCATCGTCAAAACAGACGTGGACCTATAGACTTATACAGTATATCGTTATCAACTAAAATGAGTTGAAAAATATCGGCATATCAGAAAAAAAAAATAATTTCACTAGTACACTGTAAAAAGTCCAACTTGCAAAATGTTCTCACTACAAAGATAAATAAGTAACTTAAACACAGAATTTTAAGTTAAAGAATTCATAATATTGTTTTGATAGATTGTTTGCATAGACTGAACAAAATTAGCCTTAACATGTTTCTAACAAAGATTATTTATACATTGCAGCATGTTCAAATATGTGTTTCATTTTTTTCTTTTAAGGATTAATGTTTTAGTTCTTGCTGGCTTAATTTATTCTTTAATATCATAGTTACTGTTAGTGATCTGTTGTGTTTAGAGTTTTTTTAATGAATGTTGAGATGTAAGTGCATTCACTGTTGAGGTGTAAGTGCATGACACATGGGCACAACAGGTGTAAATACTAGACTAGACACAAACTGTTTACACAGTTATTTGTTCAAAATGTTGGTAAGTTGGAGGGAGAAAATATATCCCATTGTTGCAAAATAAATATATTTGTTTATTTACAAATAATCAATCTATATTTTCTGTTTATGTTCAGCCAACAAAAAATATTTTGTTCTGTTGTTCATTAGGTAAACTTGACAATGTTGTGACAACTAATGACTTAAACATATTTTTTAAGTTGGGTGGACTTCAGTATCTGTTTGTTGAGTTAAGTCAAAAACTTGATTGTAAAAGGTTGACTTATTATTTTAAGTTGACTTAACTATTTTTAACAGTGTACCTAACATACATATTTTACAGTCACTGTTATGCATACACAATTTCTACTTGAAAAGCACTGTATAGTAGTAATCGAAAAAAACACTTTGTGGTAAAACTTTATTTTACAGTGCTTGTGTTACAGTGTAATTATACATTTAAGTACTGCGTGATAAAAATGAACAACATGTACTTACTTCAGGCTTAGGATTAGGGTTTGGTTTAGGGTTAGTTACATGTAATTATGCACAATTTATAGTAAATACCATGCGTAACAAGGGCACAGTAAAATATGGTGTTTCCTACTTTGTTTTAAAGGTCCATTTTTCAACCTTTAGTTAGTGAGTAATGTTGCTGTTAGAGCATAAATAATACCTGCAAAACGACAAAGCTCAAAGTTCAGTGCCAAGCGAGATATTGTCTTTAACAGAATCTTTCAAGAACTACAGAGAACGGCTGGAATCGGACAACAGCCCTTTACATCCCGGGTACATGATGTCACTATTCTGAGTGCTTTTAATAACCTCCGCCCAAAGGAATACGCCAAAAAAGTGCCGAGGCCTTCCTTAGAAGAGGAAGAGCCGCTGGAGTAGTGTTTGGTTATCAGAGATCGTAAACATTTGACTGAGCTACGCGCTAAACTACTTTCACTTTCATCAGTCCTACAGCTGGTAATAAGAATTCAGCTACACACATTCTAAGATTACCAACGGTCAAATAACAGCTTCCATGACTTTAACATCGGCTGTGAAAGCTGTTCTGTGTAATACACTGATATTGTGTGTGTGTGCGCATACCTCTAAAACACTTCTATGAAACATCCTTTGAAGTCTTGCTTGCAAAGGTCTCCTGGTCAATCTGCTTGTTTTATTATCCAACTCGGGTCCAATATAAAAAGGCAAAACTAACGATTCTGTTATTACTGTTAATTAATATAACCGGTCTGACGCCATATGGTCCGGTGTCACTTCCCTCGCCATAGTTTGAAAAAAATGACCCCTAACAAAGATTGACGTTTGCACATGCACTAGCAAACCTCCGTTACACTTCGATCGATCCGCATGTGTTTAACTGATGAAGTGAAGTTGACGCCATTGTTACTGTTTATTGCTAAAAGCCAAGTTAATGAATAAGCGTGCACTGAGAGGGGCACCAACCAATCACAACAGCAAGTAACCCGATTTAGTGGGATTACTAAACAACCCTGTCTTCATTTTTATTTTCTTAATTCTTTCTTTCTTATTTTTTGAGTTCATTTTATATTTCATCCATGTTTTTATTGTTCAGCATATAGTTTAACCGTATACTGTACGAAGACCAGTGTACAAAGAATTTCACTATATATCATCTTGTTTGTGGTTATGTTTGTGACAATAAAATTTGTTGACTTAATGTTGACTTCTATGAAGAGTAAATTCCATAACACTGTAGCAAATATTAAAACATTGCTTGAATAACCCAATTTGCCAGACATCAACTGCAGTTTAACCAATACTCTTATAATCAATAATCTTCTTATGGCCATAGAATGCTTATTCTTTAAAGACCAAAATCAGGTATGAACAATCTTGTCATTAACCTACCACATGAGCAGACACTATGAGACACTGCTTTATCACTACTTTTACCTCATCAGCCCTCTCTAGATTCAGCGTTTTATTTGTATCTTAATGGTAAATCAAGAGACAAAATGTATTTTAAGTAAGCTCAAATATGTGAAGTACAGTTGACTACAGGTGTCAAGGGTCACTAAATACAATCTAGAGCATTACTGCATCATGGGCAAGAACCATGTCAGCACTTTCTGCTCAAGATCATTCAAAAACATGGCGGGTTTAAAAGAGTGACATCTTAATATATGCACAGCATTTAACACCAATGATCAATTACATTTATCAGCTAGAAGCATTGGTCAAACGTATAACTTGTAATTAGGTATATGTTACAACTTCGTACAGAATTGTCAATTAAAAGTAATTTAGGAATAATTTATAACTAATTAAAATAGTATAGTAGACTTCTCTAATCAAACTATTTTATGAGCTTCAAATTCTATAAATGTATCAATTGCTTTAATATTAAACACAGATACTAAGGACTAGACTAAACTATTAATATTTGATGTACAGTAATACAGTAATGTTTTATTTAACTTTAGTAATATATGAAGAATACTTTTTCAACATCCTAATCATGCTGACGTTGAAGAGAAAATGGACATGACATTCGTTCACCCTCTCCTTGTCTATTTGCATATACAGTCCTTTGCCGTTAAATATAAGAATGTTGGAAGCCAGCGAGATTTCATCAGCATCAAACAACTGTCCTATGCTTTTAGTGTTGAAACAGCAACCTGCTTCGGTGTTTGTGCTACACTTAATATCACTCAAGAAGGAGAAGCATGCTTGTGAACATGCAAATGCACAGAAGCACACACATATGGACACACCCACACATGCATAAACACATTTGCTCATTTATATATTCACCATGTGGGCTTGTAAAGGATGGATCTATTTGCATTTGGTTGCAAATATAGCTTTATGACCTCTCTCTCTCTCTTCCGCTCTCCCTTTCACAAACACACATGCTGACATTATAGGGGCCCAACCAAAATTACCTGCTGCTCTGAAAGAACATTAAAGTTCATTTTAAATTGTAATGGCTCCCTTCAGCCAATGAAACTGAAATGCTACGGTTCTTTATAGATAACTTCCCCTCGCCTTTGATTTAATCATTCAAATAACTTTCCAGAACACCTGCCTCCATTGGCACCCCAAAGACCCCCAACCTAAAATTTGCTTTTTAAGTGTTAAGAGTATTTAAAGTAGGGCTTTTTGTATTCCAGAAAAGAAAACAAGCTCACTGACATTATACATTTTTTTAAAGAGATAAATGCAGGTTTCTGAGAGCAATCCAGCTACACAACATAGTAATGATCAGATTTCTCTCAAAATAAGTTGATTGTTCAATAATAATTTAGAACGTTAATGAGTCAATTTAGTGTGAATATTATTATTTTATAGGGATGTAACAATATCAAAATCTCACTGCACGGTAATACCTCGGTATGAAGTTCACGGCACAGTATTTATTACAATACTTAAAATGACAAATGATGACTTGGAAACATGCCATAAGCATCCTCTTTGCTTTATCCTCTAATCATAACTGTTGCTTAGAGGGATGAGTTATAGTATGAGATTGGTCAAATTACCTAAAATCCCTTTAATAAAATAAAATAATTGCACCAGATGGACCATGCTAAATGTGACATCTATATAATTTTTTCTAACATTCTCATGTTATGCCCGGAAGACCTATCGTTTCATACAGTCATGTTATCACGATAATATTGAGACAATTTCTCTATTGCAATATCGATAATATTGTTACATACCAATTATTTTAGCAATGAAATGTAACACAGTAATTCTTTTTTTACCGTCAAAGCAATTTAAGCTTCAAGTAGCAGGTTCATAGCGCTGTTATATGCCCCTTATCAAGTCCTCCTCAGAGTCCACACTTTGGTGAAATAATGCTGCATGCTGTCTGCCCGGAACCCGGAAGCGAGTAAACATTGTAGGACTTCGGGTTCCATTGCTCCAATGTCTATGGGTTTTTTGAATGGGTTTTTCATCATCACAAACCTCTTAAAACGTAGATGTGGATTTATACACGGAGTAATTACTCACCAGAGAACACATTTTTAATAAAGTTTGAGCGAGTTGTCTGAGGCTTGGTGGTGACATTGAATTAGAGCGACCTTAAAGGCAGGGTGTCCGATTTCTCTTAGCTGTTGTTGCTGTTCAAATCACCAAAACAGACACACCCCTACCCCCATCTTTCGCTTTCGTCAGCGCGCTCGCTCGACTTATGTCTGTCCTGTGCACTGTACACCTGACTGCTGATTGGCTAAAAGGTTGTTTTGGTACTCAGCCCGACTTTGTCTAAACAAGCGTAATTCGGAAATCGGTCACCCTGCCTTTAAGTGTAGTCTGCCGATTGTATTTCGGCCTTTAAAAGTAACAAATGTGGTGTCAACTTGTAAAGATAACCTTGATAGACAAAACGTGTAAGTGTCATAACCCTTTGTTAAACACAGAGCTTTTTTTTACGATTTTTGGAAGATATTTGGAAGAATGATTGTAACCAGACAGTTCTTGGTCACAATTGACATCCATAGTAGGGAAAATGAACTGTTTGCTTTCCTAAATTCTTCAAAATATCTTCAACAGAAAAAAGAAAATGTTCCCACTATGGTAGTCAAAGGTCAAAAACTGAATATTATTTAAATAAATAAACAATCGACAAACTAAATAAAATAACAAAATGTTATTACAATGATTAACTTACAACAAAAATGAAAAAGCAAAACCTGAAACCCTTATGAGTGTTTATGACAATTAGCCTCATGTGAACGTTGAGTTTTAACTATATATCGACAGTTACCTGATGTTACATTTTTTCTTTTAGGATCATCAGTCTATTGTCCTCACTGCAATTTTGCCAGTGATGAAATCAGATCCATTCAGACTGTTTGCAGACAGTGCAGTCAATATCTAGTATGTCTATATCAGTTGCTATAGAAATTATGTAAGCTTCTTTGTGATGCCAAGAGATTTCCTCATACAACTGAGAATCAAACTGAGAATATATGTCAGTATGAAAAGAGAAGATGGAGAACTGGAATCTT
Organism: Triplophysa siluroides; assembly: GCA_006030095.1. NCBI lineage: Eukaryota > Metazoa > Chordata > Actinopteri > Cypriniformes > Nemacheilidae > Triplophysa > Triplophysa siluroides. The sequence goes on along the minus strand of VCII01000052.1, from coordinate 6,483 downwards.
TGCCTTCGCTCATGTCTATGACATCTCATCGCACTGCCAAACTCACAGGGATAGATGATTAATGACAATCATGCATGTAATGTTTTTTTTTTTAGTCAGTAGAAAGTATTCGGACGCAGTCCGTTTGATAAAGAAGTCATAGCTTAGTTTACTGGAAACATAAAAAACTATACCTTAAACACTGGATATAGATTACTGTATCAAGGTGTTTAATCTCATTAAATTGAGTTTGTATATTTCAATAGCAACCAATATTCAAGAGTGATAAAAGGTAGAGAAAACCTTCCACCATTTTGTTTTTGAAATTTCTTAATGGTATCTATATTGCTTCTAATCCCTGTTGGCTTTAGTTAATCTCCAGCGTGTCTAATTGATGGGAATTGGCAGTTTTAATTGATTTCTAAGGTAAAGAAGACCATCCAGTTCTCTCTAAAGGGCCTATTGGTCTCGTCAATTCTCTCAATGCGCTAAGAAACCTTTATTGCTGTAGCTGTCTTAATCCTCATTAAAAGTATTACTATTTTCCATAGGTATTCATAATGCAAAATAACCCTCTTTTCATAATGAACATTAAATTAGACATAATCTAGTATCATTGCTCCTTAGTACAGCAAATGCTCACAGAAACACTTGGCAAATTTTTTTTTTCGTCATAAAATCATTCTTCTCTTCTGTCTGTGCTTTGAAAATGTAAATATCGGGAGGCTAAAAAAAATCGCTTTGGTAATAAAAGCAGAAGAAATAAATGAGAAGGAGGAAAAGCATTTGTCATTATAGTTATATTATTCATTTATTTTTTATCAGGGCTTAGGCAGTTGAATTTAAAAACATTTAATTCGCTTTCTGTAATTGCATTACATTTTTGCAGGTTTATAACTTCTCTGGCATAAACTGTTGATTAAAAGTATTAATCCAGTTTTACGAGTTTTGCCAAAATAATAAAATAGTTCCAATATTTTGCAATTCCAGATGTATTTGCACTCACCTGAAGTGAGAGGGTTGCATTATTCATCGGACTAAGGTGAGTATTACTATTAAGCTTATTTCAAATTAAAATAGAAGGGGTGAACAATCATGGGATTTGTGCTGTGTTTCGTTATTTAGCAAACATTATCTGCTTAGCATTTCAAATGCGCTCCTGTCACCTTTGACAGTGTCACATTAGCATATAGTGGCTTGGCATTATGAAAGCATTACATTGAAATAAAAGAAGCCAAAAAGTAGTGTTTGGGAGTGTGATTTAAACCATTTAGCTCTAATCTCATATGGCACACCAAGCAGGCGTGATTGCATCTGAGATGTAAATATTCAGATTTAAACTGCCTGTAATACAAATGACTTCAGACGAATACTCATAACTGGTTGAATTCGCAGACACTGAAAGCTTTGATTATATTTATCAAAATTCATTTTCTTGTTGTAGAGTTGTAGTCAGACCCTTGCCTTTCTGCAAAACACGCACTACACAATTATAACTTTTGATGGAAGGAACTTTCGTCTCTCTCCTGAGACTTAATTCAGGAGAGTTAAAATAGAGGAATTCCTTTGAAAATAAAACAAGAAATGCTCTGCATGAGCTGTAAAGTTGTCTTAACAATGAATGCAAAGCATCTGATTGATTCAGGACCTAAAGAGTACATAACATGAGATCATGAAATGGACATTTCATGCACTGTGTAATGTTGCCGTGTTTGAAAGTAAGCAGTCTGCCAAGTTGTAAATCCGAAGGTGAATGAATAACAAAGTTATTGGCTTGGAAAAAAGGGAGTCGACTCCGAATCACGCAAACGAGTCGTCCCTAGTCCGATTTGAGAACCGCCGCGGATGTATGTCACTACATATAGTCCCTGCCTACGTTTTAGGACTGCCCACGACACTCTTCTCCCCCAAACACTGTAGCTCGTGAGCCTCATTCGCGGTAGACCAATCACAGCAGACTAGACCATCTGACCAATCCCATCAGACTAGGCTAGCGGAACGGAGGGGATTAGACGGATGAATTGCGGAACGAGTCATTTTAGTGTCAGTCAAGAAGTAAGGTAAGAATAACTGCCTATTATAATAAAATAATAGTGTTTTTACACCTTCTATGTACATAAACTTGTTGTTGGACACTCCATAAACCAAAGTAGGATCTTAAAAATCCCTAGTTATGTACTATTTAAAACATGAACAAGGGGATGGGAAACACCTGATTGAAGATTATTGGAGATTTAGTTGTGCAATCTTTGGAAATTATTCATTCTTGGCATAAAATGTATCAAATTAATCAAATTATTCTTTTCCTGTTTTCATATTGAATCATTTCAATTTGAAATGAGTTTAATTGTGGAAATAATGTAAACTGTTTATATAAATATAAATAGTTTGAGAATGTCAAAAAACTAAACATCATTTTAGTTTTATACGATTTATTTATTTTAAACTGTTTACAATTATTTTACTATTTTTAGTAGTTTTGATTTGTCCCCTAAGCAGACTAATGCTATATGCAAATGTTTTTTCCATCGTGTATTTATGGGTTCGGAAATGAGACTCACCTATCCATGATTCCTGTTCGTCAGTGCAGGGCTCAAAAGTAGGGCTGTCACAACAGTTCAGTGAGTATACCATAGATGATGCATATAATGGTCTTATTTCTCACTGCTTAGCATCAGAGATTCTTACTCTCACAGTACTGGGCTGCCTGGCATCCCTTGACAACAGTGGCACTTCTGCAGCTACTGATCTAGAAGCAACTCCACCACTTCAAAGCACCTTGAGCTCCACTGGCAGGAGAAATACGACAGCACACGACAGGTCCATGGCCCGAGCTGGTCCTCCTATCGGGAAGTACTGCACAGGTATGTTTTTCTTTATCCAAAACATCTCAAAGGTGACTAGGTTGATGTTTCTGTTGACTGGTCCACCATTTGATAAAGAGCTGGTTGGAAGGGGTTGGAAGGGTTGGAGCAGCAGGGTCTGAGCGATCGCCATGTGGACAGTGTTAAGTATCTGACATATTGATGTCTCTGACTCAGTTTGGCACAGTCCTTGACCTGATCCATGCCAGAGCCTCTCTGCTGTTTGAGCCTCAAAACTTTGCTGTTTTGGCATGGCATGTACTTCCCAAAATATCTGCATAAAATATACAAAAATTGCAATATTAAACTTTTTGGGTTTTAAAATTATGTGTGTCTATGTATACTGTGCACAAATAGCCCGTCTTGTTGGCAGAGACTATTTGCACTAGCTCCACCCAACAATATGTGATTGGAATGAAGAAAGTGTAAGAACGACAACATTTCAAATAGCGACTCCAGTGGTGTAGTGTTGTAAAGTCTGTATAGCTTTGGCACTGAAAATGCTCTTTTACCTTTTTCTACCGCAGCCTTAGAATCTGGATTACTGAGCAAATACATCTCTGTGCTTTAACACAATTCACAACTGTAAGATTATAATAATGATTTGTAATCTGAGATGTCAAATTGTAAATATAAGTATGTTAAGAAACCTGCAATTTTATGTTTTAAAAGAGAAGTGATATACACTCTTAAAAATACAGGTGCTTAAATGGTTCTTTTTCAGTCAAATCTCATTCTTACCTTTTTTATAAACTGAATTACCTTTTTTCACCACAAAAAGAAGGTAATTCTATGGAATCATGAAGCACCTTTAAGAGTGTAGAGGCATAGTTACAGATGACAGCTTTAAGCAAAATGTGGAAAAAAAGTAAAATCTGAAAGGTGTTACATTTTCACAGAGAGCATGAGACACACAAGATACCAAACCACTTATGTCCTATAAGTTGATGAAGAGTGTGGACTCCTGATGGCTTGAAATATAAAAGGTTTCCATGAAGTTGTGTTTGACAGCTATTTTGTGCCCTGGCTAGGCTCTGTTAACTGAGAGATCTGCGTAAGTCTATTTGTTTCAACACTGAAATTAACTAAAGGCTCTTGGCACATTCCTCTTTCTCCATCTGCCAGGAAAAAAATGCTTTCATCCCCTGGGGCGCTGGCAACACCAGCTCCTCACTATCCTCCTGGAAGGAAAACCTACCATCTTCACAGAGCTTATGAGTGTTGTTCTCAGTCTATACAAAATTGATGCTTACCTGGTGATGTTGTCATTCATGCACGGATTGGGCCAAACATCTGCTTTGCCTGAGGAATGTGTGGGAAGAACCGTGCAGGGCTTCAAAAAACATATTGTTTTGACATGATTTTGATAAACAGTGATATTTTATAAGCATACATTATCTTACATCACTGCTGTTTGGATATCAAGGCTAACACATTCATATCAACATTAATTTAAAGGTCTAGTGTGTGAAATTTAGCGTTGTCTAGTGGTGAGCTTGCGAATTGCAAGCAACGGCTCACTCCACTGCTTGTCCTTCCCTTTCAAAGCACTAAGATTGAAGTAGGGCTAAGATGTCATCACGTTTTTGCTTCTTTGCAAAAGACGATACCATATTTATGAAACACGCTCTGTAGAGCAGTTTGTCTGTTTAGGGCTACTGTAGAAACAACATGTCGAATTCCATGTAAGGGGACCCGCGGTGTATAAATAGAAATAGCTCATTCTGCGGTAAAAAACATAACGCTTCATTATGTAAGGTCACTATACACCTCTGCAGACATAGTTATGTATATTATATTGCATTTCTGTCAATAGATCATCCAAAAAATGACACACTGGACCTTTAAAACATTATATCAATACAGTACAATATACAGTATAGTATTTTTTTGTGGAAACTTCCACTCAAAGCACTCTACTATATAGAGTTGAGGTGATTTCTCAGCCAGACTTGCTGGTTGAGTCCCTCAACATGGATGATGTGACAGCAACGATAGTCACATCACTGACATACATTTGACATGAGTTGTGTGCTTCTTTGCTGTCAGTCTGTAGAGCTGTAATTTTCTCTCAGGTTATAAAAAATGGCGTAAAATGGGAGTTTTGTGAGATGTATATAGAGCTGGCTAAATAAGTTTAGAATGAGTATTAAAAGATGCAAAACAAGTATATGCATTATGGTTACAGGGGTTAAAAAGGGGGTTGACTTTGGTGTCTTGCTTATACAGACACTTATCATTCCAGGTCTACCTGTATGTACATCACGATTTCGAGAGATCACAAAATATGAACATCAGAAAACAGAATTGTTCATCCCTTTAATGGAAAGCCAAATGCAGTGCAGACAGACTTTGAAGCACACACATGCCTGATCTTTGGGGCATCTAAAAAAACATAAGCTTTGTTTTTCCATCACAGCATGGGTTCTTGATAATCAGAGTTTATTTTAAAATAACTGCATAACAAGTTCCCCTGCTTTATATACCATTTTCCTTTTTAATCAGGGGTCACATACAGTTTTTTTCTCTATCAGGCTTAATAACTCTTTATGGTAAATGGTGATAATTCCCTTTTAATTATGGTTGATTACTGTCATTAAATCTTAGCTCACCGTTGCACACACTCTGCTAGGGGCATAGATTAATGACACCACTAGGATGTCGGTTTCTTAAAGCTAATTGGCTGTGATTCCATAGATGTATTAGAAAAAATGTCTCATAATCAGCCACAGTGTCTCAATATTTTTTTTTATCAATATTTTATGAGCCTAAACCTCTTCACTTTCAAGATAAAAAGAAAGGCTGGAAGTTCACCACCACGGTTAAAAATACACATACCACTGGCCCACTTTAATCAGATGATTAAACTTCGCTGGAGGCTTCTGTGTCCGTTTCCTTGTTTTAACTTAATGAATTCTCCTCAAGATGAACGATCTCGTAAAATGTATAAAGCAGTTCAATATCATCACTGTCTGTGGCTTTTAGAGACTGAAACCGACTAGTCTGTACAAGGGCATAGATTTGGTTTCGGTTTAACAGATGGGTGGGGTTTACACTAAACGTGTATCTAAGGGTAGCTTTTTATACATGTAAACTGACTAAGTATTTAGGAATTATGAATAATTTATAGATTGATATAACAGGTGAATTAGGACTCAAATCACCTGTACCAAACGCCTTTTCTTAATTTATCAAAAATAAATCTTTTCATGCATGTGGGTAGAATAAGGCAGAGTTTGAGCTCACCGACAGACAGTTTCCCCTTTTTTCTCAGAATGTCTACCTTTTAGAAAAAGTCTGCACGCAAAGCAGTTCAAGCCTCGCTGTTCATATATTTTTTTTCCAGTAGCAAGAGCTAGTGAAAGAACTTCATACATCATCATGCATCTTGACTAAAATGGCCTTTTATATAGAGCTAAACGGGTGCTCGGCTCATAAAATGTAAACTCAAGCTAGGTACTTGTGAAGAATAAAAGTGAAGTTTAAGTACATGTAAGAATATAATGTTTAACAGTAGTGAAAAAACCTACAAAGCTACAGCTGGGAAACCGGCCATCCCTGTTGGAAAATATTCTCGACTCATTTCGAATGAGCTGAGATCAGTGCTTCCAGTGCTCCTGTAACATCTCAAGATGTATAA